>CM049889.1:133028718-133743606 GCA_027474245.1 Spheniscus humboldti
TCCCACACCAAAGGTGCCAGTCCTCCCAGGTGTTGCTGGCCCTCGCCTTCCCCCGGCAGCCCTTCCACAGCCCCACACACACTGGGGCTCAGGCTTTGCCAGCCAGCTCAGGGGGCCGACGTTCGTGCCTTGCTCGCTCTCGGGACCTGCGCCGGAGCCCAGCTCCAAATTGCAAACGTCCAGCGACTGCTCCCACACCAAAGGTGCCAGGCCTCCCAGGTGTTGCTGGCCCTCGCCTCTCCCCGGCAGCCCTTCCACAGCCCCACACACACTGGGGCTCCGGCCTTGCCAGCCAGCTCAGGGGACCGACGTTCGTGCCTTGCTCGCTCTCGGGACCTGCGCCGGAGCCCAGCTCCAAATTGCAAACGTCCAGCGACTACTCCCACCCCAAAGGTGGCAGGCCTCCCAGGTGTTGCTGGCCCTCGCCTCTCCCTGGCACTCCTTCCACAGCCCCACACACACTGGGGCTCCGGCCTTGCCAGCCAGGTCAGGGGGCCGACGTTCGTGTCTCGCTCGCTCTCGGCACCTGCGCCGGAGCCCCACTCCAAATTGCAAACGTCCAGCGACTACTCCCACCCCAAAGGTGGCAGGCCTCCCAGGTGTTGCTGGCCCTCGCCTCTCCCTGGCACTCCTTCCACAGCCCCACACACACTGGGGCTCCGGCCTTGCCAGCCAGGTCAGGGGGCCGACGTTCGTGTCTCGCTCGCTCTCGGCACCTGCGCCGGAGCCCCACTCCAAATTGCAAACGTCCAGCGACTGCTCCCACCCCAAAGGTGCCAGGCCTCCCAGGTGTTGCTGGCCCTCGCCTCTCCCTGGCACTCCTTCCACAGCCCCACACACACTGAGGCTCCGGCCTTGCCAGCCAGCTCAGGGGGCCGACGTTCGTGCCTTGCTCGCTCTCGGCACCTGCGCCGGAGCCCAGCTCCAAATTGCAAACGTCCAGCGACTGCTCCCACCCCAAAGGTGCCAGGCCTCCCAGGTGTTGCTGGCCCTCGCCTTGCCCTGGCAGCCCTTCCACAGCCCCACACACACTGGGGCTCCGGCCTTGCCAGCCAGCTCAGGGGTGCCGACGTTCGTGTCTCGCTCGCTCTCGGGACCTGCGCCGGAGCCCAGCTCGACATTGCGAACGGCCAGTGACTGCTCCCACACCAAAGGTGCCAGGCCTCCCATGTGTTGCCGGTCCTCATCTTGCCCTGGCACTCCTTCCACAGCCCCACACACACTGGGGCTCTGGCCTTGCCAGCCAGCTCAGGGGGCCGACGTTCGTGCCTTGCTCGCTCTCGGGACCTGCGCCGGAGCCCAGCTCCAAATTGTGAACGTCCAGCGACTGCTCCCACACCAAAGGTGTCAGGCCTCCCAGGTGTTGCTGGCCCTCGCCTCTCCCCGGCAGCCCTTCCACAGCCCCACACACACTGGGGCTCCGGCCTTGCCAGCCAGATCAGGGGGCCGACGTTCGTCCCTCGCTCGCTCTCGGGACCTGTGCCGGAGCCCAGCTCCAAATTGCGAACGTCCAGCGACTGCTCCCACACCAAAGGTGCCAGGCCTCCCAGGTGTTGCTGGCCCTCGCCTCTCCCCGGCAGCCCTTCCACAGCCCCACACACACTGGGGCTCCGGCCTTGCCAGCCAGCTCAGGGGGCCGACGTTCGTGCCTTGCTCGCTCTCGGCACCTGCGCCGCAGCCCAGCTCCAAATTGTGAACGTCCAGCGACTGCTCCCACACCAAAGGTGCCAGGCCTCCCAGGTGTTGCCGGCCCTCGTCTTGCCCTGGCACTCCTTCCACAGCCCCACACACACTGGGGCTCCGGCCTTGCCAGCCAGCTCAGGGGGCCGACGTTCGTGCCTCGCTCGCTCTCGGCACCTGCGCCGGAGCCCAGCTCCAAATTGCGAACGTCCAGCGACTGCTCCCACACCAAAGGTGCCAGGCCTCCCAGGTGTTGCTGGCCCTCGCCTCTCCCCGGCAGCCCTTCCACAGCCCCACACACACTGGGGCTCCGGCCTTGCCAGCCAGCTCAGGGGGCCAACGTTCGTGTCTCGCTCGTTCTCGGGATCTGCGTCGTAGACCCACTCCAAATTGCAAACGTCCAGCGACTGCTGCCACACCAAAGGTGCCAGGCCTCCCAGGTGTTGCTGGCTCTCGCCTCTCCCCGGCAGCCCTTCCACAGCCCCACACACCCTGGGGCTCCGGCCTTGCCAGCCAGCTCAGGGGGCCGACGTTCGTGCCTTGCTCGCTCTCGGGACCTGCGCCGGAGCCCAGCTCCGAATTGCAAACGTCCAGCGACTGCTCCCACACCAAAGGTGCCAGGCCTCCCAGGTGTTGCCGGCCCTCGTCTTCCCTGGCAGCCCTTCCACAGCCCCACACACACTGGGGCTCAGGCCTTGCCAGCCAGCTCAGGGGGCCGACGTTCGTGCCTCGCTCGCTCTCGGGACCTGCGCCTGAGCCCAGCTCCAAATTGCGAATGTCCAGCGACTGCTCCCACACCAAAGGTGCCAGGCCTCCCAGGTGTTGCTGGCCCTCGCCTCTCCCCGGCATTCCTTCCACAGCCCCACACACACTGGGGCTCCGGCCTTGCCAGCCAGCTCAGGGGACCGACGTTCGTGTCTCGCTCGCTCTCGGCAGCTGCGCCAGAGCCCAGCTCCAAATTGCAAACGTCCAGCGACTGCTCCCACACCAAAGGTGCCAGTCCTCCCAGGTGTTGCTGGCCCTCGCCTTCCCCCGGCAGCCCTTCCACAGCCCCACACACACTGGGGCTCAGGCTTTGCCAGCCAGCTCAGGGGGCCGACGTTCGTGCCTTGCTCGCTCTCGGGACCTGCGCCGGAGCCCAGCTCCAAATTGCAAACGTCCAGCGACTGCTCCCACACCAAAGGTGCCAGGCCTCCCAGGTGTTGCTGGCCCTCGCCTCTCCCCGGCAGCCCTTCCACAGCCCCACACACACTGGGGCTCCGGCCTTGCCAGCCAGCTCAGGGGACCGACGTTCGTGCCTTGCTCGCTCTCGGGACCTGCGCCGGAGCCCAGCTCCAAATTGCAAACGTCCAGCGACTACTCCCACCCCAAAGGTGGCAGGCCTCCCAGGTGTTGCTGGCCCTCGCCTCTCCCTGGCACTCCTTCCACAGCCCCACACACACTGGGGCTCCGGCCTTGCCAGCCAGGTCAGGGGGCCGACGTTCGTGTCTCGCTCGCTCTCGGCACCTGCGCCGGAGCCCCACTCCAAATTGCAAACGTCCAGCGACTACTCCCACCCCAAAGGTGGCAGGCCTCCCAGGTGTTGCTGGCCCTCGCCTCTCCCTGGCACTCCTTCCACAGCCCCACACACACTGGGGCTCCGGCCTTGCCAGCCAGGTCAGGGGGCCGACGTTCGTGTCTCGCTCGCTCTCGGCACCTGCGCCGGAGCCCCACTCCAAATTGCAAACGTCCAGCGACTGCTCCCACCCCAAAGGTGCCAGGCCTCCCAGGTGTTGCTGGCCCTCGCCTCTCCCTGGCACTCCTTCCACAGCCCCACACACACTGAGGCTCCGGCCTTGCCAGCCAGCTCAGGGGGCCGACGTTCGTGCCTTGCTCGCTCTCGGCACCTGCGCCGGAGCCCAGCTCCAAATTGCAAACGTCCAGCGACTGCTCCCACCCCAAAGGTGCCAGGCCTCCCAGGTGTTGCTGGCCCTCTCCTTGCCCTGGCAGCCCTTCCACAGCCCCACACACACTGGGGCTCCGGCCTTGCCAGCCAGCTCAGGGGTGCCGACGTTCGTGTCTCGCTCGCTCTCGGGACCTGCGCCGGAGCCCAGCTCGACATTGCGAACGGCCAGTGACTGCTCCCACACCAAAGGTGCCAGGCCTCCCATGTGTTGCCGGTCCTCATCTTGCCCTGGCACTCCTTCCACAGCCCCACACACACTGGGGCTCTGGCCTTGCCAGCCAGCTCAGGGGGCCGACGTTCGTGCCTTGCTCGCTCTCGGGACCTGCGCCGGAGCCCAGCTCCAAATTGTGAACGTCCAGCGACTGCTCCCACACCAAAGGTGTCAGGCCTCCCAGGTGTTGCTGGCCCTCGCCTCTCCCCGGCAGCCCTTCCACAGCCCCACACACACTGGGGCTCCGGCCTTGCCAGCCAGATCAGGGGGCCGACGTTCGTCCCTCGCTCGCTCTCGGGACCTGTGCCGGAGCCCACCTCCAAATTGCGAACGTCCAGCGACTGCTCCCACACCAAAGGTGCCAGGCCTCCCAGGTGTTGCTGGCCCTCGCCTCTCCCCGGCAGCCCTTCCACAGCCCCACACACACTGGGGCTCCGGCCTTGCCAGCCAGCTCAGGGGGCCGACGTTCGTGTCTCGCTCGCTCTCGGGACCTGCACCGCAGCCCAGCTCCAAATTGCGAACGTCCAGCGACTGCTCCCACACCAAAGGTGCCAGGCCTCCCAGGTGTTGCCGGCCCTCGTCTTGCCCTGGCACTCCTTCCACAGCCCCACACACACTGGGGCTCCGGCCTTGCCAGCCAGGTCAGGGGGCCGACGTTCGTGTCTCGCTCGCTCTCGGGACCTGCGCCGGAGCCCAGCTCCAAATTGCAAATGTCCAGCGACTGCTCCCACACCAAAGGTGCCAGGCCTCCCAGGTGTTGCTGGCCCTCGCCTCTCCCCGGCAGCCCTTCCACAGCCCCACACACACTGGGGCTCCGGCCTTGCCAGCCAGCTCAGGGGACCGACGTTCGTGTCTCGCTCGCTCTCGGCAGCTGCGCCAGAGCCCAGCTCCAAATTGCAAACGTCCAGCGACTGCTCCCACACCAAAGGTGCCAGTCCTCCCAGGTGTTGCTGGCCCTCGCCTTCCCCCGGCAGCCCTTCCACAGCCCCACACACACTGGGGCTCAGGCTTTGCCAGCCAGCTCAGGGGGCCGACGTTCGTGCCTTGCTCGCTCTCGGGACCTGCGCCGGAGCCCAGCTCCAAATTGCAAACGTCCAGCGACTGCTCCCACACCAAAGGTGCCAGGCCTCCCAGGTGTTGCTGGCCCTCGCCTCTCCCCGGCAGCCCTTCCACAGCCCCACACACACTGGGGCTCCGGCCTTGCCAGCCAGCTCAGGGGACCGACGTTCGTGCCTTGCTCGCTCTCGGGACCTGCGCCGGAGCCCAGCTCCAAATTGCAAACGTCCAGCGACTACTCCCACCCCAAAGGTGGCAGGCCTCCCAGGTGTTGCTGGCCCTCGCCTCTCCCTGGCACTCCTTCCACAGCCCCACACACACTGGGGCTCCGGCCTTGCCAGCCAGGTCAGGGGGCCGACGTTCGTGTCTCGCTCGCTCTCGGCACCTGCGCCGGAGCCCCACTCCAAATTGCAAACGTCCAGCGACTACTCCCACCCCAAAGGTGGCAGGCCTCCCAGGTGTTGCTGGCCCTCGCCTCTCCCCGGCACTCCTTCCACAGCCCCACACACACTGGGGCTCCGGCCTTGCCAGCCAGGTCAGGGGGCCGACGTTCGTGTCTCGCTCGCTCTCGGCACCTGCGCCGGAGCCCCACTCCAAATTGCAAACGTCCAGCGACTGCTCCCACCCCAAAGGTGCCAGGCCTCCCAGGTGTTGCTGGCCCTCGCCTCTCCCTGGCACTCCTTCCACAGCCCCACACACACTGAGGCTCCGGCCTTGCCAGCCAGCTCAGGGGGCCGACGTTCGTGCCTTGCTCGCTCTCGGCACCTGCGCCGGAGCCCAGCTCCAAATTGCAAACGTCCAGCGACTGCTCCCACCCCAAAGGTGCCAGGCCTCCCAGGTGTTGCTGGCCCTCGCCTTGCCCTGGCAGCCCTTCCACAGCCCCACACACACTGGGGCTCCGGCCTTGCCAGCCAGCTCAGGGGTGCCGACGTTCGTGTCTCGCTCGCTCTCGGGACCTGCACCGCAGCCCAGCTCCAAATTGCGAACGTCCAGCGACTGCTCCCACACCAAAGGTGCCAGGCCTCCCAGGTGTTGCCGGCCCTCGTCTTGCCCTGGCACTCCTTCCACAGCCCCACACACACTGGGGCTCCGGCCTTGCCAGCCAGCTCAGGGGGCCGACGTTCGTGTCTCGCTCGCTCTCGGGACCTGCGCCGGAGCCCAGCTCCAAATTGCAAATGTCCAGCGACTGCTCCCACACCAAAGGTGCCAGGCCTCCCAGGTGTTGCCGGCCCTCGTCTTGCCCTGGCACTCCTTCCACAGCCCCACACACACTGGGGCTCCGGCCTTGCCAGCCAGCTCAGGGGGCCGACGTTCGTGTCTCGCTCACTCTCGGCAGCTGCGCCGGAGCCCCACTCCAAATTGCAAACGTCCAGCGACTGCTCCCACACCAAAGGTGCCAGGCCTCCCATGTGTTGCCGGTCCTCATCTTGCCCTGGCACTCCTTCCACAGCCCCACACACACTGGGGCTCTGGCCTTGCCAGCCAGATCAGGGGGCCGACGTTCGTGCCTTGCTCGCTCTCGGGACCTGCGCCGGAGCCCAGCTCCAAATTGTGAACGTCCAGCGACTGCTCCCACACCAAAGGTGCCAGGCCTCCCAGGTGTTGCTGGCCCTCGCCTCTCCCCGGCAGCCCTTCCACAGCCCCACACACACTGGGGCTCCGGCCTTGCCAGCCAGATCAGGGGGCCGACGTTCGTGCCTCGCTCGCTCTCGGGACCTGTGCCGGAGCCCACCTCCAAATTGCGAATGTCCAGCGACTGCTCCCACACCAAAGGTGCCAGGCCTCCCAGGTGTTGCTGGCCCTCGCCTCTCCCCGGCAGCCCTTCCACAGCCCCACACACACTGGGGCTCCGGCCTTGCCAGCCAGCTCAGGGGGCCGACGTTCGTGTCTCGCTCGCTCTCGGCACCTGCGCCGGAGCCCCACTCCAAATTGCAAACGTCCAGCGACTGCTCCCACCCCAAAGGTGCCAGGCCTCCCAGGTGTTGCTGGCCCTCGCCTCTCCCTGGCACTCCTTCCACAGCCCCACACACACTGAGGCTCCGGCCTTGCCAGCCAGCTCAGGGGGCCGACATTCGTGCCTTGCTCGCTCTCGGGACCTGCGCCGGAGCCCCACTCCAAATTGCAAACGTCCAGCGACTGCTCCCACACCAAAGGTGCCAGGCCTCCCAGGTGTTGCTGGCCCTCGCCTCTCCCCGGCATTCCTTCCACAGCCCCACACACACTGGGGCTCCGGCCTTGCCAGCCAGCTCAGGGGGCCGACGTTCGTGCCTTGCTCGCTCTCGGCACCTGCGCCGGAGCCCAGCTCCAAATTGCGAACGTCCAGCGACTGCTCCCACACCAAAGGTGCCAGGCCTCCCAGGTGTTGCCGGCCCTCGTCTTGCCCTGGCACTCCTTCCACAGCCCCACACACACTGGGGCTCCGGCCTTGCCAGCCAGCTCAGGGGGCCGACGTTCGTGTCTCGCTCGCTCTCGGCACCTGCGCCGGAGCCCAGCTCCAAATTGCAAACGTCCAGCGACTGCTCCCACACCAAAGGTGCCAGGCCTCCCAGGTGTTGCTGGCCCTCGCCTCTCCCCGGCAGCCCTTCCACAGCCCCACACACACTGGGGCTCCGGCCTTGCCAGCCAGCTCAGGGGGCCGACGTTCGTGTCTCGCTCGCTCTCGGGACCTGCACCGCAGCCCAGCTCCAAATTGCGAACGTCCAGCGACTGCTCCCACACCAAAGGTGCCAGGCCTCCCAGGTGTTGCCGGCCCTCGTCTTGCCCTGGCACTCCTTCCACAGCCCCACACACACTGGGGCTCCGGCCTTGCCAGCCAGCTCAGGGGGCCGACGTTCGTGTCTCGCTCGCTCTCGGGACCTGCGCCGGAGCCCAGCTCCAAATTGCAAATGTCCAGCGACTGCTCCCACACCAAAGGTGCCAGGCCTCCCAGGTGTTGCTGGCCCTCGCCTCTCCCCGGCAGCCCTTCCACAGCCCCACACACACTGGGGCTCCGGCCTTGCCAGCCAGCTCAGGGGGCCGACGTTCGTGCCTTGCTCGCTCTCGGCACCTGCGCCGCAGCCCAGCTCCAAATTGTGAACGTCCAGCGACTGCTCCCACACCAAAGGTGCCAGGCCTCCCAGGTGTTGCCGGCCCTCGTCTTGCCCTGGCACTCCTTCCACAGCCCCACACACACTGGGGCTCCGGCCTTGCCAGCCAGCTCAGGGGGCCGACGTTCGTGTCTCGCTCACTCTCGGCAGCTGCGCCGGAGCCCCACTCCAAATTGCAAACGTCCAGCGACTGCTCCCACACCAAAGGTGCCAGGCCTCCCATGTGTTGCCGGTCCTCATCTTGCCCTGGCACTCCTTCCACAGCCCCACACACACTGGGCCTCTGGCCTTGCCAGCCAGATCAGGGGGCCGACGTTCGTGCCTTGCTCGCTCTCGGGACCTGCGCCGGAGCCCAGCTCCAAATTGTGAACGTCCAGCGACTGCTCCCACACCAAAGGTGCCAGGCCTCCCAGGTGTTGCTGGCCCTCGCCTCTCCCCGGCAGCCCTTCCACAGCCCCACACACACTGGGGCTCCGGCCTTGCCAGCCAGATCAGGGGGCCGACGTTCGTGCCTCGCTCGCTCTCGGGACCTGTGCCGGAGCCCACCTCCAAATTGCGAATGTCCAGCGACTGCTCCCACACCAAAGGTGCCAGGCCTCCCAGGTGTTGCTGGCCCTCGCCTCTCCCCGGCAGCCCTTCCACAGCCCCACACACACTGGGGCTCCGGCCTTGCCAGCCAGCTCAGGGGGCCGACGTTCGTGTCTCGCTCGCTCTCGGCACCTGCGCCGGAGCCCCACTCCAAATTGCAAACGTCCAGCGACTGCTCCCACCCCAAAGGTGCCAGGCCTCCCAGGTGTTGCTGGCCCTCGCCTCTCCCTGGCACTCCTTCCACAGCCCCACACACACTGAGGCTCCGGCCTTGCCAGCCAGCTCAGGGGGCCGACATTCGTGCCTTGCTCGCTCTCGGGACCTGCGCCGGAGCCCCACTCCAAATTGCAAACGTCCAGCGACTGCTCCCACACCAAAGGTGCCAGGCCTCCCAGGTGTTGCTGGCCCTCGCCTCTCCCCGGCATTCCTTCCACAGCCCCACACACACTGGGGCTCCGGCCTTGCCAGCCAGCTCAGGGGGCCGACGTTCGTGCCTTGCTCGCTCTCGGCACCTGCGCCGGAGCCCAGCTCCAAATTGCGAACGTCCAGCGACTGCTCCCACACCAAAGGTGCCAGGCCTCCCAGGTGTTGCCGGCCCTCATCTTGCCCTGGCACTCCTTCCACAGCCCCACACACACTGGGGCTCCGGCCTTGCCAGCCAGCTCAGGGGGCCGACGTTCGTGTCTCGCTCGCTCTCGGCACCTGCGCCGGAGCCCCACTCCAAATTGCAAACGTCCAGCGACTGCTCCCACCCCAAAGGTGCCAGGCCTCCCAGGTGTTGCTGGCCCTCGCCTCTCCCTGGCACTCCTTCCACAGCCCCACACACACTGAGGCTCCGGCCTTGCCAGCCAGCTCAGGGGGCCGACGTTCGTGCCTTGCTCGCTCTCGGCACCTGCGCCGGAGCCCAGCTCCAAATTGCAAACGTCCAGCGACTGCTCCCACCCCAAAGGTGCCAGGCCTCCCAGGTGTTGACGGCCCTCGCCTTGCCCTGGCAGCCCTTCCACAGCCCCACACACACTGGGGCTCCGGCCTTGCCAGCCAGATCAGGGGTGCCGACGTTCGTGTCTCGCTCGCTCTCGGGACCTGCGCCGGAGCCCAGCTCGACATTGCGAACGTCCAGTGACTGCTCCCACACCAAAGGTGCCAGGCCTCCCATGTGTTGCCGGTCCTCATCTTGCCCTGGCACTCCTTCCACAGCCCCACACACACTGGGGCTCTGGCCTTGCCAGCCAGCTCAGGGGGCGACGTTCGTGCCTCGCTCGCTCTCGGGACCTGCGTCGGAGCCCAGCTCCAAATTGCGAACGTCCAGCGACTGCTCCCACACCAAAGGTGCCAGGCCTCCCAGGTGTTGCCGGCCCTCGTCTTGCCCTGGCAGCCCTTCCACAGCCCCACACACACTGGGGCTCAGGCCTTGCCAGCCAGCTCAGGGGGCCAACGTTCGTGCCTCGCTCTCTCTCGGGACCTGCACCGGAGCCGAGCTCCAAATTGCAAACGTCCAGCGACTGCTCCCACACCAAAGGTGCCAGGCCTCCCAGGTGTTGCTGGCCCTCGCCTCTCCCCGGCAGCCCTTCCACAGCCCCACACACACTGGGGCTCCGGCCTTGCCAGCCAGCTCAGGGGGCCGACGTTCGTGCCTTGCTCGCTCTCGGCACCTGCGCCGCAGCCCAGCTCCGAATTGCGAACGTCCAGCGACTGCTCCCACACCAAAGGTGCCAGGCCTCCCAGGTGTTGCTGGCCCTCGCCTCTCCCTGGCACTCCTTCTACAGCCCCACACACACTGGGGCTCCGGCCTTGCCAGCCAGATCAGGGGGCCGACGTTCGTGCCTTGCTCGCTCTCGGCACCTGCGCCGGAGCCCAGCTCCAAATTGCGAACGTCCAGCGACTGCTCCCACACCAAAGGTGCCAGGCCTCCCAGGTGTTGCCGGCCCTCGTCTTGCCCTGGCACTCCTTCCACAGCCCCACACACACTGGGGCTCCGGCCTTGCCAGCCAGCTCAGGGGACCGACGTTCGTGCCTCGCTCGCTCTCGGGACCTGCGCCGGAGCCCAGCTCCAAATTGCGAACGTCCAGCGACTGCTCCCACACCAAAGGTGCCAGGCCTCCCATGTGTTGCCGGCCCTCGTCTTGCCCTGGCAGCCCTTCCACAGCCCCACACACACTGGGGCTCCGGCCTTGCCAGCCAGCTCAGGGGGCCGACGTTCGTGTCTCGCTCACTCTCGGCAGCTGCGCCGGAGCCCAGCTCCAAATTGCAAACGTCCAGCGACTGCTCCCACACCAAAGGTGCCAGGCCTCCCAGGTGTTGCCGGCCCTCGTCTTGCCCTGGCACTCCTTCCACAGCCCCACACACCCTGGGGCTCCGGCCTTGCCAGCCAGCTCAGGGGGCCGACGTTCGTGCCTTGCTCGCTCTCGGCATCTGCGCCGCAGCCCAGCTCCAAATTGTGAACGTCCAGCGAATGCTCCCACACCAAAGGTGCCAGGCCTCCCAGGTGTTGCCGGCCCTCGTCTTGCCCTGGCACTCCTTCCACAGCCCCACACACACTGGGGCTCCGGCCTTGCCAGCCAGCTCAGGGGGCCGACGTTCGTGCCTCGCTCGCTCTCGGCACCTGCGCCGGAGCCCAGCTCCAAATTGCGAACGTCCAGCGACTGCTCCCACACCAAAGGTGCCAGGCCTCCCAGGTGTTGCTGGCCCTCGCCTCTCCCCGGCACTCCTTCCACAGCCCCACACACACTGGGGCTCCGGCCTTGCCAGCCAGCTCAGGGGGCCAACGTTCGTGTCTCGCTCGCTCTCGGGACCTGCGCCGGAGACCCACTCCAAATTGCAAACGTCCAGCGACTGCTCCCACCCCAAAGGTGCCAGGCCTCCCAGGTGTTGCTGGCTCTCGCCTCTCCCCGGCAGCCCTTCCACAGCCCCACACACCCTGGGGCTCCGGCCTTGCCAGCCAGCTCAGGGGGCCGACGTTCGTGCCTTGCTCGCTCTCGGGACCTGCGCCGGAGCCCAGCTCCGAATTGCAAACGTCCAGCGACTGCTCCCACACCAAAGGTGCCAGGCCTCCCAGGTGTTGCCGGCCCTCGTCTTCCCTGGCAGCCCTTCCACAGCCCCACACACACTGGGGCTCAGGCCTTGCCAGCCAGCTCAGGGGGCCGACGTTCGTGCCTTGCTCGCTCTCGGGACCTGCGCCTGAGCCCAGCTCCAAATTGCGAATGTCCAGCGACTGCTCCCACACCAAAGGTGCCAGGCCTCCCAGGTGTTGCTGGCCCTCGCCTCTCCCCGGCAGCCCTTCCACAGCCCCACACACACTGGGGCTCAGGCCTTGCCAGCCAGCTCAGGGGGCCGACGTTCGTGCCTTGCTCGCTCTCGGCACCTGCGCCGGAGCCCAGCTCCAAATTGCGAATGTCCAGCGACTGCTCCCACACCAAAGGTGCCAGGCCTCCCAGGTGTTGCCGGCCCTCGTCTTGCCCTGGCACTCCTTCCACAGCCCCACACACACTGGGGCTCCGGCCTTGCCAGCCAGATCAGGGGGCCGACGTTCGTGCCTTGCTCGCTCTCGGCACCTGCGCCGGAGCCCAGCTCCAAATTGCGAACGTCCAGCGACTGCTCCCACACCAAAGGTGCCAGGCCTCCCAGGTGTTGCCGGCCCTCGTCTTGCCCTGGCACTCCTTCCACAGCCCCACACACACTGGGGCTCCGGCCTTGCCAGCCAGCTCAGGGGACCGACGTTCGTGCCTCGCTCGCTCTCGGGACCTGCGCCGGAGCCCAGCTCCAAATTGCGAACGTCCAGCGACTGCTCCCACACCAAAGGTGCCAGGCCTCCCATGTGTTGCCGGCCCTCGTCTTGCCCTGGCAGCCCTTCCACAGCCCCACACACACTGGGGCTCCGGCCTTGCCAGCCAGCTCAGGGGGCCGACGTTCGTGTCTCGCTCACTCTCGGCAGCTGCGCCGGAGCCCAGCTCCAAATTGCAAACGTCCAGCGACTGCTCCCACACCAAAGGTGCCAGGCCTCCCAGGTGTTGCCGGCCCTCGTCTTGCCCTGGCACTCCTTCCACAGCCCCACACACCCTGGGGCTCCGGCCTTGCCAGCCAGCTCAGGGGGCCGACGTTCGTGCCTTGCTCGCTCTCGGCATCTGCGCCGCAGCCCAGCTCCAAATTGTGAACGTCCAGCGAATGCTCCCACACCAAAGGTGCCAGGCCTCCCAGGTGTTGCCGGCCCTCGTCTTGCCCTGGCACTCCTTCCACAGCCCCACACACACTGGGGCTCCGGCCTTGCCAGCCAGCTCAGGGGGCCGACGTTCGTGCCTCGCTCGCTCTCGGCACCTGCGCCGGAGCCCAGCTCCAAATTGCGAACGTCCAGCGACTGCTCCCACACCAAAGGTGCCAGGCCTCCCAGGTGTTGCTGGCCCTCGCCTCTCCCCGGCACTCCTTCCACAGCCCCACACACACTGGGGCTCCGGCCTTGCCAGCCAGCTCAGGGGGCCAACGTTCGTGTCTCGCTCGCTCTCGGGACCTGCGCCGGAGACCCACTCCAAATTGCAAACGTCCAGCGACTGCTCCCACCCCAAAGGTGCCAGGCCTCCCAGGTGTTGCTGGCTCTCGCCTCTCCCCGGCAGCCCTTCCACAGCCCCACACACCCTGGGGCTCCGGCCTTGCCAGCCAGCTCAGGGGGCCGACGTTCGTGCCTTGCTCGCTCTCGGGACCTGCGCCGGAGCCCAGCTCCGAATTGCAAACGTCCAGCGACTGCTCCCACACCAAAGGTGCCAGGCCTCCCAGGTGTTGCCGGCCCTCGTCTTCCCTGGCAGCCCTTCCACAGCCCCACACACACTGGGGCTCAGGCCTTGCCAGCCAGCTCAGGGGGCCGACGTTCGTGCCTCGCTCGCTCTCGGGACCTGCGCCTGAGCCCAGCTCCAAATTGCGAATGTCCAGCGACTGCTCCCACACCAAAGGTGCCAGGCCTCCCAGGTGTTGCTGGCCCTCGCCTCTCCCCGGCAGCCCTTCCACAGCCCCACACACACTGGGGCTCCGGCCTTGCCAGCCAGCTCAGGGGGCCGACGTTCGTGCCTTGCTCGCTCTCGGCACCTGCGCCGGAGCCCAGCTCCAAATTGCGAATGTCCAGCGACTGCTCCCACACCAAAGGTGCCAGGCCTCCCAGGTGTTGACGGCCCTCGCCTTGCCCTGGCAGCCCTTCCACAGCCCCACACACACTGGGGCTCCGGCCTTGCCAGCCAGCTCAGGGGGCCCACGTTTGTGCCTTGCTCGCTCTCGGCACCTTCGCCGGAGCGAAGCTCCAAATTGCAAACGTCCAGCGACTGCTCCCACACCAAAGGTGCCAGGCCTCCCAGGTGTTGCTGGCCCTCGCCTTGCCCTGGCAGCCCTTCCACAGCCCCACACACACTGGGGCTCCGGCCTTGCCAGCCAGCTCAGGGGTGCCGACGTTCGTGTCTCGCTCGCTCTCGGGACCTGCGCCGGAGCCCAGCTCGACATTGCGAACGTCCAGTGACTGCTCCCACACCAAAGGTGCCAGGCCTCCCATGTGTTGCCGGTCCTCATCTTGCCCTGGCACTCCTTCCACAGCCCCACACACACTGGGGCTCTGGCCTTGCCAGCCAGATCAGGGGGCCGACGTTCGTGCCTTGCTCGCTCTCGGGACCTGCGCCGGAGCCCAGCTCCAAATTGTGAACATCCAGCGACTGCTCCCACACCAAAGGTGCCAGGCCTCCCAGGTGTTGCTGGCCCTCGCCTCTCCCCGGCAGCCCTTCCACAGCCCCACACACACTGGGGCTCCGGCCTTGCCAGCCAGATCAGGGGGCGACGTTCGTGCCTCGCTCGCTCTCGGGACCTGCGTCGGAGCCCAGCTCCAAATTGCGAACGTCCAGCGACTGCTCCCACACCAAAGGTGCCAGGCCTCCCAGGTGTTGCCGGCCCTCGTCTTGCCCTGGCAGCCCTTCCACAGCCCCACACACACTGGGGCTCAGGCCTTGCCAGCCAGCTCAGGGGGCCAACGTTCGTGCCTCGCTCGCTCTCGGGACCTGCACCGGAGCCGAGCTCCAAATTGCAAACGTCCAGCGACTGCTCCCACACCAAAGGTGCCAGGCCTCCCAGGTGTTGCTGGCCCTCGTCTTGCCCTGGCAGCCCTTCCACAGCCCCACACACACTGGGGCTCCGGCCTTGCCAGCCAGCTCAGGGGGCCGACGTTCGTGCCTTGCTCGCTCTCGGCACCTGCGCCGGAGCCCAGCTCCAAATTGCAAACGTCCAGCGACTGCTCCCACACCAAAGGTGCCAGGCCTCCCAGGTGTTGCCGGCCCTCGTCTTGCCCTGGCAGCCCTTCCACAGCCCCACACACACTGGGGCTCCGGCCTTGCCAGCCAGCTCAGGGGGCCGACGTTCGTGCCTTGCTCGCTCTCGGCACCTGCGCCGCAGCCCAGCTCCGAATTGCGAACGTCCAGCGACTGCTCCCACCCCAAAGGTGCCAGGCCTCCCAGGTGTTGCCGGCCCTCGTCTTGCCCTGGCACTCCTTCCACAGCCCCACACACACTGGGGCTCCGGCCTTGCCAGCCAGCTCAGGGGACCGACGTTCGTGCCTCGCTCGCTCTCGGGACCTGCGCCGGAGCCCAGCTCCAAATTGCGAACGTCCAGCGACTGCTCCCACACCAAAGGTGCCAGGCCTCCCAGGTGTTGCCGGCCCTCGTCTTGCCCTGGCAGCCCTTCCACAGCCCCACACACACTGGGGCTCCGGCCTTGCCAGCCAGCTCA
This sequence comes from Spheniscus humboldti, assembly GCA_027474245.1. NCBI lineage: Eukaryota > Metazoa > Chordata > Aves > Sphenisciformes > Spheniscidae > Spheniscus > Spheniscus humboldti. Next base: position 133,044,029 of record CM049889.1, read on the forward strand.
GGGGGCCGACGTTCGTGTCTCGCTCACTCTCGGCAGCTGCGCCGGAGCCCCACTCCAAATTGCAAACGTCCAGCGACTGCTCCCACACCAAAGGTGCCAGGCCTCCCAGGTGTTGCCGGCCCTCGTCTTGCCCTGGCACTCCTTCCACAGCCCCACACACACTGGGGCTCCGGCCTTGCCAGCCAGCTCAGGGGGCCGACGTTCGTGCCTTGCTCGCTCTCGGCACCTGCGCCGCAGCCCAGCTCCAAATTGTGAACGTCCAGCGACTGCTCCCACACCAAAGGTGCCAGGCCTCCCAGGTGTTGCCGGCCCTCGTCTTGCCCTGGCACTCCTTCCACAGCCCCACACACACTGGGGCTCCGGCCTTGCCAGCCAGCTCAGGGGGCCGACGTTCGTGCCTCGCTCGCTCTCGGCACCTGCGCCGGAGCCCAGCTCCAAATTGCGAACGTCCAGCGACTGCTCCCACACCAAAGGTGCCAGGCCTCCCAGGTGTTGCTGGCCCTCGCCTCTCCCCGGCAGCCCTTCCACAGCCCCACACACACTGGGGCTCCGGCCTTGCCAGCCAGCTCAGGGGGCCAACGTTCGTGTCTCGCTCGTTCTCGGGATCTGCGTCGTAGACCCACTCCAAATTGCAAACGTCCAGCGACTGCTGCCACACCAAAGGTGCCAGGCCTCCCAGGTGTTGCTGGCTCTCGCCTCTCCCCGGCAGCCCTTCCACAGCCCCACACACCCTGGGGCTCCGGCCTTGCCAGCCAGCTCAGGGGGCCGACGTTCGTGCCTTGCTCGCTCTCGGGACCTGCGCCGGAGCCCAGCTCCGAATTGCAAACGTCCAGCGACTGCTCCCACACCAAAGGTGCCAGGCCTCCCAGGTGTTGCCGGCCCTCGTCTTCCCTGGCAGCCCTTCCACAGCCCCACACACACTGGGGCTCAGGCCTTGCCAGCCAGCTCAGGGGGCCGACGTTCGTGCCTCGCTCGCTCTCGGGACCTGCGCCTGAGCCCAGCTCCAAATTGCGAATGTCCAGCGACTGCTCCCACACCAAAGGTGCCAGGCCTCCCAGGTGTTGCTGGCCCTCGCCTCTCCCCGGCATTCCTTCCACAGCCCCACACACACTGGGGCTCCGGCCTTGCCAGCCAGCTCAGGGGACCGACGTTCGTGTCTCGCTCGCTCTCGGCAGCTGCGCCAGAGCCCAGCTCCAAATTGCAAACGTCCAGCGACTGCTCCCACACCAAAGGTGCCAGTCCTCCCAGGTGTTGCTGGCCCTCGCCTTCCCCCGGCAGCCCTTCCACAGCCCCACACACACTGGGGCTCAGGCTTTGCCAGCCAGCTCAGGGGGCCGACGTTCGTGCCTTGCTCGCTCTCGGGACCTGCGCCGGAGCCCAGCTCCAAATTGCAAACGTCCAGCGACTGCTCCCACACCAAAGGTGGCAGGCCTCCCAGGTGTTGCTGGCCCTCGCCTCTCCCCGGCAGCCCTTCCACAGCCCCACACACACTGGGGCTCCGGCCTTGCCAGCCAGCTCAGGGGACCGACGTTCGTGCCTTGCTCGCTCTCGGGACCTGCGCCGGAGCCCAGCTCCAAATTGCAAACGTCCAGCGACTACTCCCACCCCAAAGGTGGCAGGCCTCCCAGGTGTTGCTGGCCCTCGCCTCTCCCTGGCACTCCTTCCACAGCCCCACACACACTGGGGCTCCGGCCTTGCCAGCCAGGTCAGGGGGCCGACGTTCGTGTCTCGCTCGCTCTCGGCACCTGCGCCGGAGCCCCACTCCAAATTGCAAACGTCCAGCGACTACTCCCACCCCAAAGGTGGCAGGCCTCCCAGGTGTTGCTGGCCCTCGCCTCTCCCTGGCACTCCTTCCACAGCCCCACACACACTGGGGCTCCGGCCTTGCCAGCCAGGTCAGGGGGCCGACGTTCGTGTCTCGCTCGCTCTCGGCACCTGCGCCGGAGCCCCACTCCAAATTGCAAACGTCCAGCGACTGCTCCCACCCCAAAGGTGCCAGGCCTCCCAGGTGTTGCTGGCCCTCGCCTCTCCCTGGCACTCCTTCCACAGCCCCACACACACTGAGGCTCCGGCCTTGCCAGCCAGCTCAGGGGGCCGACGTTCGTGCCTTGCTCGCTCTCGGCACCTGCGCCGGAGCCCAGCTCCAAATTGCAAACGTCCAGCGACTGCTCCCACCCCAAAGGTGCCAGGCCTCCCAGGTGTTGCTGGCCCTCGCCTTGCCCTGGCAGCCCTTCCACAGCCCCACACACACTGGGGCTCCGGCCTTGCCAGCCAGCTCAGGGGTGCCGACGTTCGTGTCTCGCTCGCTCTCGGGACCTGCGCCGGAGCCCAGCTCGACATTGCGAACGGCCAGTGACTGCTCCCACACCAAAGGTGCCAGGCCTCCCATGTGTTGCCGGTCCTCATCTTGCCCTGGCACTCCTTCCACAGCCCCACACACACTGGGGCTCTGGCCTTGCCAGCCAGCTCAGGGGGCCGACGTTCGTGCCTTGCTCGCTCTCGGGACCTGCGCCGGAGCCCAGCTCCAAATTGTGAACGTCCAGCGACTGCTCCCACACCAAAGGTGTCAGGCCTCCCAGGTGTTGCTGGCCCTCGCCTCTCCCCGGCAGCCCTTCCACAGCCCCACACACACTGGGGCTCCGGCCTTGCCAGCCAGATCAGGGGGCCGACGTTCGTGTCTCGCTCGCTCTCGGGACCTGTGCCGGAGCCCACCTCCAAATTGCGAACGTCCAGCGACTGCTCCCACACCAAAGGTGCCAGGCCTCCCAGGTATTGCTGGCCCTCGCCTCTCCCCGGCAGCCCTTCCACAGCCCCACACACACTGGGGCTCCGGCCTTGCCAGCCAGCTCAGGGGGCCGACGTTCGTGTCTCGCTCGCTCTCGGGACCTGCACCGCAGCCCAGCTCCAAATTGCGAACGTCCAGCGACTGCTCCCACACCAAAGGTGCCAGGCCTCCCAGGTGTTGCCGGCCCTCGTCTTGCCCTGGCACTCCTTCCACAGCCCCACACACACTGGGGCTCCGGCCTTGCCAGCCAGCTCAGGGGGCCGACGTTCGTGTCTCGCTCGCTCTCGGGACCTGCGCCGGAGCCCAGCTCCAAATTGCAAATGTCCAGCGACTGCTCCCACACCAAAGGTGCCAGGCCTCCCAGGTGTTGCTGGCCCTCGCCTCTCCCCGGCAGCCCTTCCACAGCCCCACACACACTGGGGCTCCGGCCTTGCCAGCCAGCTCAGGGGACCGACGTTCGTGTCTCGCTCGCTCTCGGCAGCTGCGCCAGAGCCCAGCTCCAAATTGCAAACGTCCAGCGACTGCTCCCACACCAAAGGTGCCAGTCCTCCCAGGTGTTGCTGGCCCTCGCCTTCCCCCGGCAGCCCTTCCACAGCCCCACACACACTGGGGCTCAGGCTTTGCCAGCCAGCTCAGGGGGCCGACGTTCGTGCCTTGCTCGCTCTCGGGACCTGCGCCGGAGCCCAGCTCCAAATTGCAAACGTCCAGCGACTGCTCCCACACCAAAGGTGCCAGGCCTCCCAGGTGTTGCTGGCCCTCGCCTTGCCCTGGCAGCCCTTCCACAGCCCCACACACACTGGGGCTCCGGCCTTGCCAGCCAGCTCAGGGGTGCCGACGTTCGTGTCTCGCTCGCTCTCGGGACCTGCGCCGGAGCCCAGCTCGACATTGCGAACGTCCAGTGACTGCTCCCACACCAAAGGTGCCAGGCCTCCCATGTGTTGCCGGTCCTCATCTTGCCCTGGCACTCCTTCCACAGCCCCACACACACTGGGGCTCTGGCCTTGCCAGCCAGATCAGGGGGCCGACGTTCGTGCCTTGCTCGCTCTCGGGACCTGCGCCGGAGCCCAGCTCCAAATTGTGAACATCCAGCGACTGCTCCCACACCAAAGGTGCCAGGCCTCCCAGGTGTTGCTGGCCCTCGCCTCTCCCCGGCAGCCCTTCCACAGCCCCACACACACTGGGGCTCCGGCCTTGCCAGCCAGATCAGGGGGCGACGTTCGTGCCTCGCTCGCTCTCGGGACCTGCGTCGGAGCCCAGCTCCAAATTGCGAACGTCCAGCGACTGCTCCCACACCAAAGGTGCCAGGCCTCCCAGGTGTTGCCGGCCCTCGTCTTGCCCTGGCAGCCCTTCCACAGCCCCACACACACTGGGGCTCAGGCCTTGCCAGCCAGCTCAGGGGGCCAACGTTCGTGCCTCGCTCGCTCTCGGGACCTGCACCGGAGCCGAGCTCCAAATTGCAAACGTCCAGCGACTGCTCCCACACCAAAGGTGCCAGGCCTCCCAGGTGTTGCTGGCCCTCGTCTTGCCCTGGCAGCCCTTCCACAGCCCCACACACACTGGGGCTCCGGCCTTGCCAGCCAGCTCAGGGGGCCGACGTTCGTGCCTTGCTCGCTCTCGGCACCTGCGCCGGAGCCCAGCTCCAAATTGCAAACGTCCAGCGACTGCTCCCACACCAAAGGTGCCAGGCCTCCCAGGTGTTGCCGGCCCTCGTCTTGCCCTGGCAGCCCTTCCACAGCCCCACACACACTGGGGCTCCGGCCTTGCCAGCCAGCTCAGGGGGCCGACGTTCGTGCCTTGCTCGCTCTCGGCACCTGCGCCGCAGCCCAGCTCCGAATTGCGAACGTCCAGCGACTGCTCCCACCCCAAAGGTGCCAGGCCTCCCAGGTGTTGCCGGCCCTCGTCTTGCCCTGGCACTCCTTCCACAGCCCCACACACACTGGGGCTCCGGCCTTGCCAGCCAGCTCAGGGGACCGACGTTCGTGCCTCGCTCGCTCTCGGGACCTGCGCCGGAGCCCAGCTCCAAATTGCGAACGTCCAGCGACTGCTCCCACACCAAAGGTGCCAGGCCTCCCAGGTGTTGCCGGCCCTCGTCTTGCCCTGGCAGCCCTTCCACAGCCCCACACACACTGGGGCTCCGGCCTTGCCAGCCAGCTCAGGGGGCCGACGTTCGTGTCTCGCTCACTCTCGGCAGCTGCGCCGGAGCCCCACTCCAAATTGCAAACGTCCAGCGACTGCTCCCACACCAAAGGTGCCAGGCCTCCCAGGTGTTGCCGGCCCTCGTCTTGCCCTGGCACTCCTTCCACAGCCCCACACACACTGGGGCTCCGGCCTTGCCAGCCAGCTCAGGGGGCCGACGTTCGTGCCTTGCTCGCTCTCGGCACCTGCGCCGCAGCCCAGCTCCAAATTGTGAACGTCCAGCGACTGCTCCCACACCAAAGGTGCCAGGCCTCCCAGGTGTTGCCGGCCCTCGTCTTGCCCTGGCACTCCTTCCACAGCCCCACACACACTGGGGCTCCGGCCTTGCCAGCCAGCTCAGGGGGCCGACGTTCGTGCCTCGCTCGCTCTCGGCACCTGCGCCGGAGCCCAGCTCCAAATTGCGAACGTCCAGCGACTGCTCCCACACCAAAGGTGCCAGGCCTCCCAGGTGTTGCTGGCCCTCGCCTCTCCCCGGCAGCCCTTCCACAGCCCCACACACACTGGGGCTCCGGCCTTGCCAGCCAGCTCAGGGGGCCAACGTTCGTGTCTCGCTCGTTCTCGGGATCTGCGTCGTAGACCCACTCCAAATTGCAAACGTCCAGCGACTGCTGCCACACCAAAGGTGCCAGGCCTCCCAGGTGTTGCTGGCTCTCGCCTCTCCCCGGCAGCCCTTCCACAGCCCCACACACCCTGGGGCTCCGGCCTTGCCAGCCAGCTCAGGGGGCCGACGTTCGTGCCTTGCTCGCTCTCGGGACCTGCGCCGGAGCCCAGCTCCGAATTGCAAACGTCCAGCGACTGCTCCCACACCAAAGGTGCCAGGCCTCCCAGGTGTTGCCGGCCCTCGTCTTCCCTGGCAGCCCTTCCACAGCCCCACACACACTGGGGCTCAGGCCTTGCCAGCCAGCTCAGGGGGCCGACGTTCGTGCCTCGCTCGCTCTCGGGACCTGCGCCTGAGCCCAGCTCCAAATTGCGAATGTCCAGCGACTGCTCCCACACCAAAGGTGCCAGGCCTCCCAGGTGTTGCTGGCCCTCGCCTCTCCCCGGCATTCCTTCCACAGCCCCACACACACTGGGGCTCCGGCCTTGCCAGCCAGCTCAGGGGACCGACGTTCGTGTCTCGCTCGCTCTCGGCAGCTGCGCCAGAGCCCAGCTCCAAATTGCAAACGTCCAGCGACTGCTCCCACACCAAAGGTGCCAGTCCTCCCAGGTGTTGCTGGCCCTCGCCTTCCCCCGGCAGCCCTTCCACAGCCCCACACACACTGGGGCTCAGGCTTTGCCAGCCAGCTCAGGGGGCCGACGTTCGTGCCTTGCTCGCTCTCGGGACCTGCGCCGGAGCCCAGCTCCAAATTGCAAACGTCCAGCGACTGCTCCCACACCAAAGGTGGCAGGCCTCCCAGGTGTTGCTGGCCCTCGCCTCTCCCCGGCAGCCCTTCCACAGCCCCACACACACTGGGGCTCCGGCCTTGCCAGCCAGCTCAGGGGACCGACGTTCGTGCCTTGCTCGCTCTCGGGACCTGCGCCGGAGCCCAGCTCCAAATTGCAAACGTCCAGCGACTACTCCCACCCCAAAGGTGGCAGGCCTCCCAGGTGTTGCTGGCCCTCGCCTCTCCCTGGCACTCCTTCCACAGCCCCACACACACTGGGGCTCCGGCCTTGCCAGCCAGGTCAGGGGGCCGACGTTCGTGTCTCGCTCGCTCTCGGCACCTGCGCCGGAGCCCCACTCCAAATTGCAAACGTCCAGCGACTACTCCCACCCCAAAGGTGGCAGGCCTCCCAGGTGTTGCTGGCCCTCGCCTCTCCCTGGCACTCCTTCCACAGCCCCACACACACTGGGGCTCCGGCCTTGCCAGCCAGGTCAGGGGGCCGACGTTCGTGTCTCGCTCGCTCTCGGCACCTGCGCCGGAGCCCCACTCCAAATTGCAAACGTCCAGCGACTGCTCCCACCCCAAAGGTGCCAGGCCTCCCAGGTGTTGCTGGCCCTCGCCTCTCCCTGGCACTCCTTCCACAGCCCCACACACACTGAGGCTCCGGCCTTGCCAGCCAGCTCAGGGGGCCGACGTTCGTGCCTTGCTCGCTCTCGGCACCTGCGCCGGAGCCCAGCTCCAAATTGCAAACGTCCAGCGACTGCTCCCACCCCAAAGGTGCCAGGCCTCCCAGGTGTTGCTGGCCCTCGCCTTGCCCTGGCAGCCCTTCCACAGCCCCACACACACTGGGGCTCCGGCCTTGCCAGCCAGCTCAGGGGTGCCGACGTTCGTGTCTCGCTCGCTCTCGGGACCTGCGCCGGAGCCCAGCTCGACATTGCGAACGGCCAGTGACTGCTCCCACACCAAAGGTGCCAGGCCTCCCATGTGTTGCCGGTCCTCATCTTGCCCTGGCACTCCTTCCACAGCCCCACACACACTGGGGCTCTGGCCTTGCCAGCCAGCTCAGGGGGCCGACGTTCGTGCCTTGCTCGCTCTCGGGACCTGCGCCGGAGCCCAGCTCCAAATTGTGAACGTCCAGCGACTGCTCCCACACCAAAGGTGTCAGGCCTCCCAGGTGTTGCTGGCCCTCGCCTCTCCCCGGCAGCCCTTCCACAGCCCCACACACACTGGGGCTCCGGCCTTGCCAGCCAGATCAGGGGGCCGACGTTCGTGTCTCGCTCGCTCTCGGGACCTGTGCCGGAGCCCACCTCCAAATTGCGAACGTCCAGCGACTGCTCCCACACCAAAGGTGCCAGGCCTCCCAGGTATTGCTGGCCCTCGCCTCTCCCCGGCAGCCCTTCCACAGCCCCACACACACTGGGGCTCCGGCCTTGCCAGCCAGCTCAGGGGGCCGACGTTCGTGTCTCGCTCGCTCTCGGGACCTGCACCGCAGCCCAGCTCCAAATTGCGAACGTCCAGCGACTGCTCCCACACCAAAGGTGCCAGGCCTCCCAGGTGTTGCCGGCCCTCGTCTTGCCCTGGCACTCCTTCCACAGCCCCACACACACTGGGGCTCCGGCCTTGCCAGCCAGCTCAGGGGGCCGACGTTCGTGTCTCGCTCGCTCTCGGGACCTGCGCCGGAGCCCAGCTCCAAATTGCAAATGTCCAGCGACTGCTCCCACACCAAAGGTGCCAGGCCTCCCAGGTGTTGCTGGCCCTCGCCTCTCCCCGGCAGCCCTTCCACAGCCCCACACACACTGGGGCTCCGGCCTTGCCAGCCAGCTCAGGGGACCGACGTTCGTGTCTCGCTCGCTCTCGGCAGCTGCGCCAGAGCCCAGCTCCAAATTGCAAACGTCCAGCGACTGCTCCCACACCAAAGGTGCCAGTCCTCCCAGGTGTTGCTGGCCCTCGCCTTCCCCCGGCAGCCCTTCCACAGCCCCACACACACTGGGGCTCAGGCTTTGCCAGCCAGCTCAGGGGGCCGACGTTCGTGCCTTGCTCGCTCTCGGGACCTGCGCCGGAGCCCAGCTCCAAATTGCAAACGTCCAGCGACTGCTCCCACACCAAAGGTGCCAGGCCTCCCAGGTGTTGCTGGCCCTTGCCTCTCCCCGGCAGCCCTTCCACAGCCCCACACACACTGGGGCTCCGGCCTTGCCAGCCAGCTCAGGGGACCGACGTTCGTGCCTTGCTCGCTCTCGGGACCTGCGCCGGAGCCCAGCTCCAAATTGCAAACGTCCAGCGACTACTCCCACCCCAAAGGTGGCAGGCCTCCCAGGTGTTGCTGGCCCTCGCCTCTCCCTGGCACTCCTTCCACAGCCCCACACACACTGGGGCTCCGGCCTTGCCAGCCAGGTCAGGGGGCCGACGTTCGTGTCTCGCTCGCTCTCGGCACCTGCGCCGGAGCCCCACTCCAAATTGCAAACGTCCAGCGACTACTCCCACCCCAAAGGTGGCAGGCCTCCCAGGTGTTGCTGGCCCTCGCCTCTCCCTGGCACTCCTTCCACAGCCCCACACACACTGGGGCTCCGGCCTTGCCAGCCAGCTCAGGGGGCCGACGTTCGTGTCTCGCTCGCTCTCGGCACCTGCGCCGGAGCCCCACTCCAAATTGCAAACGTCCAGCGACTGCTCCCACCCCAAAGGTGCCAGGCCTCCCAGGTGTTGCTGGCCCTCGCCTCTCCCTGGCACTCCTTCCACAGCCCCACACACACTGAGGCTCCGGCCTTGCCAGCCAGCTCAGGGGGCCGACGTTCGTGCCTTGCTCGCTCTCGGCACCTGCGCCGGAGCCCAGCTCCAAATTGCAAACGTCCAGCGACTGCTCCCACCCCAAAGGTGCCAGGCCTCCCAGGTGTTGCTGGCCCTCGCCTTGCCCTGGCAGCCCTTCCACAGCCCCACACACACTGGGGCTCCGGCCTTGCCAGCCAGCTCAGGGGTGCCGACGTTCGTGTCTCGCTCGCTCTCGGGACCTGCGCCGGAGCCCAGCTCGACATTGCGAACGGCCAGTGACTGCTCCCACACCAAAGGTGCCAGGCCTCCCATGTGTTGCCGGTCCTCATCTTGCCCTGGCACTCCTTCCACAGCCCCACACACACTGGGGCTCTGGCCTTGCCAGCCAGCTCAGGGGGCCGACGTTCGTGCCTTGCTCGCTCTCGGGACCTGCGCCGGAGCCCAGCTCCAAATTGTGAACGTCCAGCGACTGCTCCCACACCAAAGGTGTCAGGCCTCCCAGGTGTTGCTGGCCCTCGCCTCTCCCCGGCAGCCCTTCCACAGCCCCACACACACTGGGGCTCCGGCCTTGCCAGCCAGATCAGGGGGCCGACGTTCGTCCCTCGCTCGCTCTCGGGACCTGTGCCGGAGCCCACCTCCAAATTGCGAACGTCCAGCGACTGCTCCCACACCAAAGGTGCCAGGCCTCCCAGGTGTTGCTGGCCCTCGCCTCTCCCCGGCAGCCCTTCCACAGCCCCACACACACTGGGGCTCCGGCCTTGCCAGCCAGCTCAGGGGGCCGACGTTCGTGTCTCGCTCGCTCTCGGGACCTGCACCGCAGCCCAGCTCCAAATTGCGAACGTCCAGCGACTGCTCCCACACCAAAGGTGCCAGGCCTCCCAGGTGTTGCCGGCCCTCGTCTTGCCCTGGCACTCCTTCCACAGCCCCACACACACTGGGGCTCCGGCCTTGCCAGCCAGCTCAGGGGGCCGACGTTCGTGTCTCGCTCGCTCTCGGGACCTGCGCCGGAGCCCAGCTCCAAATTGCAAATGTCCAGCGACTGCTCCCACACCAAAGGTGCCAGGCCTCCCAGGTGTTGCTGGCCCTCGCCTCTCCCCGGCAGCCCTTCCACAGCCCCACACACACTGGGGCTCCGGCCTTGCCAGCCAGCTCAGGGGGCCGACGTTCGTGCCTTGCTCGCTCTCGGCACCTGCGCCGCAGCCCAGCTCCAAATTGTGAACGTCCAGCGACTGCTCCCACACCAAAGGTGCCAGGCCTCCCAGGTGTTGCCGGCCCTCGTCTTGCCCTGGCACTCCTTCCACAGCCCCACACACACTGGGGCTCCGGCCTTGCCAGCCAGCTCAGGGGGCCGACGTTCGTGTCTCGCTCACTCTCGGCAGCTGCGCCGGAGCCCCACTCCAAATTGCAAACGTCCAGCGACTGCTCCCACACCAAAGGTGCCAGACCTCCCATGTGTTGCCGGTCCTCATCTTGCCCTGGCACTCCTTCCACAGCCCCACACACACTGGGGCTCTGGCCTTGCCAGCCAGATCAGGGGGCCGACGTTCGTGCCTTGCTCGCTCTCGGGACCTGCGCCGGAGCCCAGCTCCAAATTGTGAACGTCCAGCGACTGCTCCCACACCAAAGGTGCCAGGCCTCCCAGGTGTTGCTGGCCCTCGCCTCTCCCCGGCAGCCCTTCCACAGCCCCACACACACTGGGGCTCCGGCCTTGCCAGCCAGATCAGGGGGCCGACGTTCGTGCCTCGCTCGCTCTCGGGACCTGTGCCGGAGCCCACCTCCAAATTGCGAATGTCCAGCGACTGCTCCCACACCAAAGGTGCCAGGCCTCCCAGGTGTTGCTGGCCCTCGCCTCTCCCCGGCAGCCCTTCCACAGCCCCACACACACTGGGGCTCCGGCCTTGCCAGCCAGCTCAGGGGGCCGACGTTCGTGTCTCGCTCGCTCTCGGCACCTGCGCCGGAGCCCCACTCCAAATTGCAAACGTCCAGCGACTGCTCCCACCCCAAAGGTGCCAGGCCTCCCAGGTGTTGCTGGCCCTCGCCTCTCCCTGGCACTCCTTCCACAGCCCCACACACACTGAGGCTCCGGCCTTGCCAGCCAGCTCAGGGGGCCGACATTCGTGCCTTGCTCGCTCTCGGGACCTGCGCCGGAGCCCCACTCCAAATTGCAAACGTCCAGCGACTGCTCCCACACCAAAGGTGCCAGGCCTCCCAGGTGTTGCTGGCCCTCGCCTCTCCCCGGCATTCCTTCCACAGCCCCACACACACTGGGGCTCCGGCCTTGCCAGCCAGCTCAGGGGGCCGACGTTCGTGCCTTGCTCGCTCTCGGCACCTGCGCCGGAGCCCAGCTCCAAATTGCGAACGTCCAGCGACTGCTCCCACACCAAAGGTGCCAGGCCTCCCAGGTGTTGCCGGCCCTCGTCTTGCCCTGGCACTCCTTCCACAGCCCCACACACACTGGGGCTCCGGCCTTGCCAGCCAGCTCAGGGGGCCGACGTTCGTGTCTCGCTCGCTCTCGGCACCTGCGCCGGAGCCCAGCTCCAAATTGCAAACGTCCAGCGACTGCTCCCACACCAAAGGTGCCAGGCCTCCCAGGTGTTGCTGGCCCTCGCCTCTCCCCGGCAGCCCTTCCACAGCCCCACACACACTGGGGCTCCGGCCTTGCCAGCCAGCTCAGGGGGCCGACGTTCGTGTCTCGCTCGCTCTCGGGACCTGCACCGCAGCCCAGCTCCAAATTGCGAACGTCCAGCGACTGCTCCCACACCAAAGGTGCCAGGCCTCCCAGGTGTTGCCGGCCCTCGTCTTGCCCTGGCAGCCCTTCCACAGCCCCACACACACTGGGGCTCCGGCCTTGCCAGCCAGCTCAGGGGGCCGACGTTCGTGTCTCGCTCGCTCTCGGGACCTGCGCCGGAGCCCAGCTCCAAATTGCAAATGTCCAGCGACTGCTCCCACACCAAAGGTGCCAGGCCTCCCAGGTGTTGCTGGCCCTCGCCTCTCCCCGGCAGCCCTTCCACAGCCCCACACACACTGGGGCTCCGGCCTTGCCAGCCAGCTCAGGGGGCCGACGTTCGTGCCTTGCTCGCTCTCGGCACCTGCGCCGCAGCCCAGCTCCAAATTGTGAACGTCCAGCGACTGCTCCCACACCAAAGGTGCCAGGCCTCCCAGGTGTTGCCGGCCCTCGTCTTGCCCTGGCACTCCTTCCACAGCCCCACACACACTGGGGCTCCGGCCTTGCCAGCCAGCTCAGGGGGCCGACGTTCGTGTCTCGCTCACTCTCGGCAGCTGCGCCGGAGCCCCACTCCAAATTGCAAACGTCCAGCGACTGCTCCCACACCAAAGGTGCCAGGCCTCCCATGTGTTGCCGGTCCTCATCTTGCCCTGGCACTCCTTCCACAGCCCCACACACACTGGGGCTCTGGCCTTGCCAGCCAGCTCAGGGGGCCGACGTTCGTGCCTTGCTCGCTCTCGGGACCTGCGCCGGAGCCCAGCTCCAAATTGTGAACGTCCAGCGACTGCTCCCACACCAAAGGTGCCAGGCCTCCCAGGTGTTGCTGGCCCTCGCCTCTCCCCGGCAGCCCTTCCACAGCCCCACACACACTGGGGCTCCGGCCTTGCCAGCCAGATCAGGGGGCCGACGTTCGTGCCTCGCTCGCTCTCGGGACCTGTGCCGGAGCCCACCTCCAAATTGCGAATGTCCAGCGACTGCTCCCACACCAAAGGTGCCAGGCCTCCCAGGTGTTGCTGGCCCTCGCCTCTCCCCGGCAGCCCTTCCACAGCCCCACACACACTGGGGCTCCGGCCTTGCCAGCCAGCTCAGGGGGCCGACGTTCGTGTCTCGCTCGCTCTCGGCACCTGCGCCGGAGCCCCACTCCAAATTGCAAACGTCCAGCGACTGCTCCCACCCCAAAGGTGCCAGGCCTCCCAGGTGTTGCTGGCCCTCGCCTCTCCCTGGCACTCCTTCCACAGCCCCACACACACTGAGGCTCCGGCCTTGCCAGCCAGCTCAGGGGGCCGACATTCGTGCCTTGCTCGCTCTCGGGACCTGCGCCGGAGCCCCACTCCAAATTGCAAACGTCCAGCGACTGCTCCCACACCAAAGGTGCCAGGCCTCCCAGGTGTTGCTGGCCCTCGCCTCTCCCCGGCATTCCTTCCACAGCCCCACACACACTGGGGCTCCGGCCTTGCCAGCCAGCTCAGGGGGCCGACGTTCGTGCCTTGCTCGCTCTCGGCACCTGCGCCGGAGCCCAGCTCCAAATTGCGAACGTCCAGCGACTGCTCCCACACCAAAGGTGCCAGGCCTCCCAGGTGTTGCCGGCCCTCATCTTGCCCTGGCACTCCTTCCACAGCCCCACACACACTGGGGCTCCGGCCTTGCCAGCCAGCTCAGGGGGCCGACGTTCGTGTCTCGCTCGCTCTCGGCACCTGCGCCAGAGCCCCACTCCAAATTGCAAACGTCCAGCGACTGCTCCCACCCCAAAGGTGCCAGGCCTCCCAGGTGTTGCTGGCCCTCGCCTCTCCCTGGCACTCCTTCCACAGCCCCACACACACTGAGGCTCCGGCCTTGCCAGCCAGCTCAGGGGGCCGACGTTCGTGCCTTGCTCGCTCTCGGCACCTGCGCCGGAGCCCAGCTCCAAATTGCAAACGTCCAGCGACTGCTCCCACCCCAAAGGTGCCAGGCCTCCCAGGTGTTGACGGCCCTCGCCTTGCCCTGGCAGCCCTTCCACAGCCCCACACACACTGGGGCTCCGGCCTTGCCAGCCAGATCAGGGGTGCCGACGTTCGTGTCTCGCTCGCTCTCGGGACCTGCGCCGGAGCCCAGCTCGACATTGCGAACGTCCAGTGACTGCTCCCACACCAAAGGTGCCAGGCCTCCCATGTGTTGCCGGTCCTCATCTTGCCCTGGCACTCCTTCCACAGCCCCACACACACTGGGGCTCTGGCCTTGCCAGCCAGATCAGGGGGCCGACGTTCGTGCCTTGCTCGCTCTCGGGACCTGCGCCGGAGCCCAGCTCCAAATTGTGAACATCCAGCGACTGCTCCCACACCAAAGGTGCCAGGCCTCCCAGGTGTTGCTGGCCCTCGCCTCTCCCCGGCAGCCCTTCCACAGCCCCACACACACTGGGGCTCCGGCCTTGCCAGCCAGCTCAGGGGGCGACGTTCGTGCCTCGCTCGCTCTCGGGACCTGCGTCGGAGCCCAGCTCCAAATTGCGAACGTCCAGCGACTGCTCCCACACCAAAGGTGCCAGGCCTCCCAGGTGTTGCCGGCCCTCGCCTTGCCCTGGCAGCCCTTCCACAGCCCCACACACACTGGGGCTCAGGCCTTGCCAGCCAGCTCAGGGGGCCAACGTTCGTGCCTCGCTCTCTCTCGGGACCTGCACCGGAGCCGAGCTCCAAATTGCAAACGTCCAGCGACTGCTCCCACACCAAAGGTGCCAGGCCTCCCAGGTGTTGCTGGCCCTCGCCTCTCCCCGGCAGCCCTTCCACAGCCCCACACACACTGGGGCTCCGGCCTTGCCAGCCAGCTCAGGGGGCCGACGTTCGTGCCTTGCTCGCTCTCGGCACCTGCGCCGCAGCCCAGCTCCGAATTGCGAACGTCCAGCGACTGCTCCCACCCCAAAGGTGCCAGGCCTCCCAGGTGTTGCTGGCCCTCGCCTCTCTCTGGCACTCCTTCTACAGCCCCACACACACTGGGGCTCCGGCCTTGCCAGCCAGATCAGGGGGCCGACGTTCGTGCCTTGCTCGCTCTCGGCACCTGCGCCGGAGCCCAGCTCCAAATTGCGAACGTCCAGCGACTGCTCCCACACCAAAGGTGCCAGGCCTCCCAGGTGTTGCCGGCCCTCGTCTTGCCCTGGCACTCCTTCCACAGCCCCACACACACTGGGGCTCCGGCCTTGCCAGCCAGCTCAGGGGACCGACGTTCGTGCCTCGCTCGCTCTCGGGACCTGCGCCGGAGCCCAGCTCCAAATTGCGAACGTCCAGCGACTGCTCCCACACCAAAGGTGCCAGGCCTCCCATGTGTTGCCGGCCCTCGTCTTGCCCTGGCAGCCCTTCCACAGCCCCACACACACTGGGGCTCCGGCCTTGCCAGCCAGCTCAGGGGGCCGACGTTCGTGTCTCGCTCACTCTCGGCAGCTGCGCCGGAGCCCCACTCCAAATTGCAAACGTCCAGCGACTGCTCCCACACCAAAGGTGCCAGGCCTCCCAGGTGTTGCCGGCCCTCGTCTTGCCCTGGCACTCCTTCCACAGCCCCACACACCCTGGGGCTCCGGCCTTGCCAGCCAGCTCAGGGGGCCGACGTTCGTGCCTTGCTCGCTCTCGGCATCTGCGCCGCAGCCCAGCTCCAAATTGTGAACGTCCAGCGAATGCTCCCACACCAAAGGTGCCAGGCCTCCCAGGTGTTGCCGGCCCTCGTCTTGCCCTGGCACTCCTTCCACAGCCCCACACACACTGGGGCTCCGGCCTTGCCAGCCAGCTCAGGGGGCCGACGTTCGTGCCTCGCTCGCTCTCGGCACCTGCGCCGGAGCCCAGCTCCAAATTGCGAACGTCCAGCGACTGCTCCCACACCAAAGGTGCCAGGCCTCCCAGGTGTTGCTGGCCCTCGCCTCTCCCCGGCACTCCTTCCACAGCCCCACACACACTGGGGCTCCGGCCTTGCCAGCCAGCTCAGGGGGCCAACGTTCGTGTCTCGCTCGCTCTCGGGACCTGCGCCGGAGACCCACTCCAAATTGCAAACGTCCAGCGACTGCTCCCACCCCAAAGGTGCCAGGCCTCCCAGGTGTTGCTGGCTCTCGCCTCTCCCCGGCAGCCCTTCCACAGCCCCACACACCCTGGGGCTCCGGCCTTGCCAGCCAGCTCAGGGGGCCGACGTTCATGCCTTGCTCGCTCTCGGGACCTGCGCCGGAGCCCAGCTCCGAATTGCAAACGTCCAGCGACTGCTCCCACACCAAAGGTGCCAGGCCTCCCAGGTGTTGCCGGCCCTCGTCTTCCCTGGCAGCCCTTCCACAGCCCCACACACACTGGGGCTCAGGCCTTGCCAGCCAGCTCAGGGGGCCGACGTTCGTGCCTCGCTCGCTCTCGGGACCTGCGCCTGAGCCCAGCTCCAAATTGCGAATGTCCAGCGACTGCTCCCACACCAAAGGTGCCAGGCCTCCCAGGTGTTGCTGGCCCTCGCCTCTCCCCGGCAGCCCTTCCACAGCCCCACACACACTGGGGCTCCGGCCTTGCCAGCCAGGTCAGGGGGCCGACGTTCGTGCCTTGCTCGCTCTCGGCACCTGCGCCGGAGCCCAGCTCCAAATTGCGAATGTCCAGCGACTGCTCCCACACCAAAGGTGCCAGGCCTCCCAGGTGTTGACGGCCCTCGCCTTGCCCTGGCAGCCCTTCCACAGCCCCACACACACTGGGGCTCCGGCCTTGCCAGCCAGCTCAGGGGGCCCACGTTTGTGCCTTGCTCGCTCTCGGCACCTTCGCCGGAGCGAAGCTCCAAATTGCAAACGTCCAGCGACTGCTCCCACACCAAAGGTGCCAGGCCTCCCAGGTGTTGCTGGCCCTCGCCTTGCCCTGGCAGCCCTTCCACAGCCCCACACACACTGGGGCTCCGGCCTTGCCAGCCAGCTCAGGGGTGCCGACGTTCGTGTCTCGCTCGCTCTCGGGACCTGCGCCGGAGCCCAGCTCGACATTGCGAACGTCCAGTGACTGCTCCCACACCAAAGGTGCCAGGCCTCCCATGTGTTGCCGGTCCTCATCTTGCCCTGGCACTCCTTCCACAGCCCCACACACACTGGGGCTCTGGCCTTGCCAGCCAGATCAGGGGGCCGACGTTCGTGCCTTGCTCGCTCTCGGGACCTGCGCCGGAGCCCAGCTCCAAATTGTGAACATCCAGCGACTGCTCCCACACCAAAGGTGCCAGGCCTCCCAGGTGTTGCTGGCCCTCGCCTCTCCCCGGCAGCCCTTCCACAGCCCCACACACACTGGGGCTCCGGCCTTGCCAGCCAGATCAGGGGGCGACGTTCGTGCCTCGCTCGCTCTCGGGACCTGCGCCGGAGCCCAGCTCCAAATTGCGAACGTCCAGCGACTGCTCCCACACCAAAGGTGCCAGGCCTCCCAGGTGTTGCCGGCCCTCGTCTTGCCCTGGCAGCCCTTCCACAGCCCCACACACACTGGGGCTCAGGCCTTGCCAGCCAGCTCAGGGGGCCAACGTTCGTGCCTCGCTCGCTCTCGAGACCTGCACCGGAGCCGAGCTCCAAATTGCAAACGTCCAGCGACTGCTCCCACACCAAAGGTGCCAGGCCTCCCAGGTGTTGCTGGCCCTCGTCTTGCCCTGGCAGCCCTTCCACAGCCCCACACACACTGGGGCTCCGGCCTTGCCAGCCAGCTCAGGGGGCCGACGTTCGTGCCTTGCTCGCTCTCGGCACCTGCGCCGGAGCCCAGCTCCAAATTGCAAACGTCCAGCGACTGCTCCCACACCAAAGGTGCCAGGCCTCCCAGGTGTTGCCGGCCCTCGTCTTGCCCTGGCAGCCCTTCCACAGCCCCACACACACTGGGGCTCCGGCCTTGCCAGCCAGCTCAGGGGGCCGACGTTCGTGCCTTGCTCGCTCTCGGCACCTGCGCCGGAGCCCAGCTCCAAATTGCGAACGTCCAGCGACTGCTCCCACACCAAAGGTGCCAGGCCTCCCAGGTGTTGCCGGCCCTCGTCTTGCCCTGGCACTCCTTCCACAGCCCCACACACACTGGGGCTCCGGCCTTGCCAGCCAGCTCAGGGGACCGACGTTCGTGCCTCGCTCGCTCTCGGGACCTGCGCCGGAGCCCAGCTCCAAATTGCGAACGTCCAGCGACTGCTCCCACACCAAAGGTGCCAGGCCTCCCATGTGTTGCCGGCCCTCGTCTTGCCCTGGCAGCCCTTCCACAGCCCCACACACACTGGGGCTCCGGCCTTGCCAGCCAGCTCAGGGGGCCGACGTTCGTGTCTCGCTCACTCTCGGCAGCTGCGCCGGAGCCCCACTCCAAATTGCAAACGTCCAGCGACTGCTCCCACACCAAAGGTGCCAGGCCTCCCAGGTGTTGCCGGCCCTCGTCTTGCCCTGGCACTCCTTCCACAGCCCCACACACCCTGGGGCTCCGGCCTTGCCAGCCAGCTCAGGGGGCCGACGTTCGTGCCTTGCTCGCTCTCGGCATCTGCGCCGCAGCCCAGCTCCAAATTGTGAACGTCCAGCGAATGCTCCCACACCAAAGGTGCCAGGCCTCCCAGGTGTTGCCGGCCCTCGTCTTGCCCTGGCACTCCTTCCACAGCCCCACACACACTGGGGCTCCGGCCTTGCCAGCCAGCTCAGGGGGCCGACGTTCGTGCCTCGCTCGCTCTCGGCACCTGCGCCGGAGCCCAGCTCCAAATTGCGAACGTCCAGCGACTGCTCCCACACCAAAGGTGCCAGAACTCCCAGGTGTTGCTGGCCCTCGCCTCTCCCCGGCACTCCTTCCACAGCCCCACACACACTGGGGCTCCGGCCTTGCCAGCCAGCTCAGGGGGCCAACGTTCGTGTCTCGCTCGCTCTCGGGACCTGCGCCGGAGACCCACTCCAAATTGCAAACGTCCAGCGACTGCTCCCACCCCAAAGGTGCCAGGCCTCCCAGGTGTTGCTGGCTCTCGCCTCTCCCCGGCAGCCCTTCCACAGCCCCACACACCCTGGGGCTCCGGCCTTGCCAGCCAGCTCAGGGGGCCGACGTTCATGCCTTGCTCGCTCTCGGGACCTGCGCCGGAGCCCAGCTCCGAATTGCAAACGTCCAGCGACTGCTCCCACACCAAAGGTGCCAGGCCTCCCAGGTGTTGCCGGCCCTCGTCTTCCCTGGCAGCCCTTCCACAGCCCCACACACACTGGGGCTCAGGCCTTGCCAGCCAGCTCAGGGGGCCGACGTTCGTGCCTCGCTCGCTCTCGGCACCTTCGCCGGAGCGAAGCTCCAAATTGCAAACGTCCAGCGACTGCTCCCACACCAAAGGTGCCAGGCCTCCCAGGTGTTGCTGGCCCTCGCCTTGCCCTGGCAGCCCTTCCACAGCCCCACACACACTGGGGCTCCGGCCTTGCCAGCCAGCTCAGGGGTGCCGACGTTCGTGTCTCGCTCGCTCTCGGCACCTGCGCCGGAGCCCAGCTCGACATTGCGAACGTCCAGTGACTGCTCCCACACCAAAGGTGCCAGGCCTCCCATGTGTTGCCGGTCCTCATCTTGCCCTGGCACTCCTTCCACAGCCCCACACACACTGGGGCTCTGGCCTTGCCAGCCAGATCAGGGGGCCGACGTTCGTGCCTTGCTCGCTCTCGGGACCTGCGCCGGAGCCCAGCTCCAAATTGTGAACATCCAGCGACTGCTCCCACACCAAAGGTGCCAGGCCTCCCAGGTGTTGCTGGCCCTCGCCTCTCCCCGGCAGCCCTTCCACAGCCCCACACACACTGGGGCTCCGGCCTTGCCAGCCAGATCAGGGGGCGACGTTCGTGCCTCGCTCGCTCTCGGGACCTGCGTCGGAGCCCAGCTCCAAATTGCGAACGTCCAGCGACTGCTCCCACACCAAAGGTGCCAGGCCTCCCAGGTGTTGCCGGCCCTCGTCTTGCCCTGGCAGCCCTTCCACAGCCCCACACACACTGGGGCTCAGGCCTTGCCAGCCAGCTCAGGGGGCCAACGTTCGTGCCTCGCTCGCTCTCGAGACCTGCACCGGAGCCGAGCTCCAAATTGCAAACGTCCAGCGACTGCTCCCACACCAAAGGTGCCAGGCCTCCCAGGTGTTGCTGGCCCTCGTCTTGCCCTGGCAGCCCTTCCACAGCCCCACACACACTGGGGCTCCGGCCTTGCCAGCCAGCTCAGGGGGCCGACGTTCGTGCCTTGCTCGCTCTCGGCACCTGCGCCGGAGCCCAGCTCCAAATTGCAAACGTCCAGCGACTGCTCCCACACCAAAGGTGCCAGGCCTCCCAGGTGTTGCCGGCCCTCGTCTTGCCCTGGCAGCCCTTCCACAGCCCCACACACACTGGGGCTCCGGCCTTGCCAGCCAGGTCAGGGGGCCGACGTTCGTGCCTTGCTCGCTCTCGGCACCTGCGCCGCAGCCCAGCTCCGAATTGCGAACGTCCAGCGACTGCTCCCACCCCAAAGGTGCCAGGCCTCCCAGGTGTTGCCGGCCCTCGTCTTGCCCTGGCACTCCTTCCACAGCCCCACACACACTGGGGCTCCGGCCTTGCCAGCCAGCTCAGGGGACCGACGTTCGTGCCTCGCTCGCTCTCGGGACCTGCGCCGGAGCCCAGCTCCAAATTGCGAACGTCCAGCGACTGCTCCCACACCAAAGGTGCCAGGCCTCCCAGGTGTTGCCGGCCCTCGTCTTGCCCTGGCAGCCCTTCCACAGCCCCACACACACTGGGGCTCCGGCCTTGCCAGCCAGCTCAGGGGGCCGACGTTCGTGTCTCGCTCACTCTCGGCAGCTGCGCCGGAGCCCAGCTCCAAATTGCAAACGTCCAGCGACTGCTCCCACACCAAAGGTGCCAGGCCTCCCAGGTGTTGCCGGCCCTCGTCTTGCCCTGGCACTCCTTCCACAGCCCCACACACACTGGGGCTCCGGCCTTGCCAGCCAGCTCAGGGGGCCGACGTTCGTGCCTTGCTCGCTCTCGGCACCTGCGCCGCAGCCCAGCTCCAAATTGTGAACGTCCAGCGACTGCTCCCACACCAAAGGTGCCAGGCCTCCCAGGTGTTGCCGGCCCTCGTCTTGCCCTGGCACTCCTTCCACAGCCCCACACACACTGGGGCTCCGGCCTTGCCAGCCAGCTCAGGGGGCCGACGTTCGTGCCTTGCTCGCTCTCGGGACCTGCGCCGGAGCCCAGCTCCAAATTGCGAACGTCCAGCGACTGCTCCCACACCAAAGGTGCCAGGCCTCCCAGGTGTTGCTGGCCCTCGCCTCTCCCCGGCAGCCCTTCCACAGCCCCACACACACTGGGGCTCCGGCCTTGCCAGCCAGCTCAGGGGGCCAACGTTCGTGTCTCGCTCGTTCTCGGGATCTGCGTCGTAGACCCACTCCAAATTGCAAACGTCCAGCGACTGCTGCCACACCAAAGGTGCCAGGCCTCCCAGGTGTTGCTGGCTCTCGCCTCTCCCCGGCAGCCCTTCCACAGCCCCACACACCCTGGGGCTCCGGCCTTGCCATCCAGCTCAGGGGGCCGACGTTCATGCCTTGCTCGCTCTCGGGACCTGCGCCGGAGCCCAGCTCCGAATTGCAAACGTCCAGCGACTGCTCCCACACCAAAGGTGCCAGGCCTCCCAGGTGTTGCCGGCCCTCGTCTTCCCTGGCAGCCCTTCCACAGCCCCACACACACTGGGGCTCAGGCCTTGCCAGCCAGCTCAGGGGGCCGACGTTCGTGCCTCGCTCGCTCTCGGGACCTGCGCCGGAGCCCAGCTCCAAATTGCGAATGTCCAGCGACTGCTCCCACACCAAAGGTGCCAGGCCTCCCAGGTGTTGCTGGCCCTCGCCTCTCCCCGGCATTCCTTCCACAGCCCCACACACACTGGGGCTCCGGCCTTGCCAGCCAGCTCAGGGGACCGACGTTCGTGTCTCGCTCGCTCTCGGCAGCTGCGCCAGAGCCCAGCTCCAAATTGCAAACGTCCAGCGACTGCTCCCACACCAAAGGTGCCAGTCCTCCCAGGTGTTGCTGGCCCTCGCCTTCCCCCGGCAGCCCTTCCACAGCCCCACACACACTGGGGCTCAGGCTTTGCCAGCCAGCTCAGGGGGCCGACGTTCGTGCCTTGCTCGCTCTCGGGACCTGCGCCGGAGCCCAGCTCCAAATTGCAAACGTCCAGCGACTGCTCCCACACCAAAGGTGCCAGGCCTCCCAGGTGTTGCTGGCCCTCGCCTCTCCCCGGCAGCCCTTCCACAGCCCCACACACACTGGGGCTCCGGCCTTGCCAGCCAGCTCAGGGGACCGACGTTCGTGCCTTGCTCGCTCTCGGGACCTGCGCCGGAGCCCAGCTCCAAATTGCAAACGTCCAGCGACTACTCCCACCCCAAAGGTGGCAGGCCTCCCAGGTGTTGCTGGCCCTCGCCTCTCCCTGGCACTCCTTCCACAGCCCCACACACACTGGGGCTCCGGCCTTGCCAGCCAGGTCAGGGGGCCGACGTTCGTGTCTCGCTCGCTCTCGGCACCTGCGCCGGAGCCCCACTCCAAATTGCAAACGTCCAGCGACTACTCCCACCCCAAAGGTGGCAGGCCTCCCAGGTGTTGCTGGCCCTCGCCTCTCCCTGGCACTCCTTCCACAGCCCCACACACACTGGGGCTCCGGCCTTGCCAGCCAGCTCAGGGGGCCGACGTTCGTGTCTCGCTCGCTCTCGGCAGCTGCGCCGGAGCCCCACTCCAAATTGCAAACGTCCAGCGACTGCTCCCACCCCAAAGGTGCCAGGCCTCCCAGGTGTTGCTGGCCCTCGCCTTGCCCTGGCAGCCCTTCCACAGCCCCACACACACTGGGGCTCCGGCCTTGCCAGCCAGCTCAGGGGGCCGACGTTCGTGTCTCGCTCGCTCTCGGGACCTGCGCCGGAGCCCAGCTCGACATTGCGAACGTCCAGTGACTGCTCCCACACCAAAGGTGCCAGGCCTCCCATGTGTTGCCGGTCCTCATCTTGCCCTGGCACTCCTTCCACAGCCCCACACACACTGGGGCTCTGGCCTTGCCAGCCAGATCAGGGGGCCGACGTTCGTGCCTTGCTCGCTCTCGGGACCTGCGCCGGAGCCCAGCTCCAAATTGTGAACATCCAGCGACTGCTCCCACACCAAAGGTGCCAGGCCTCCCAGGTGTTGCTGGCCCTCGCCTCTCCCCGGCAGCCCTTCCACAGCCCCACACACACTGGGGCTCCGGCCTTGCCAGCCAGATCAGGGGGCGACGTTCGTGCCTCGCTCGCTCTCGGGACCTGCGTCGGAGCCCAGCTCCAAATTGCGAACGTCCAGCGACTGCTCCCACACCAAAGGTGCCAGGCCTCCCAGGTGTTGCCGGCCCTCGTCTTGCCCTGGCAGCCCTTCCACAGCCCCACACACACTGGGGCTCAGGCCTTGCCAGCCAGCTCAGGGGGCCAACGTTCGTGCCTCGCTCGCTCTCGAGACCTGCACCGGAGCCGAGCTCCAAATTGCAAACGTCCAGCGACTGCTCCCACACCAAAGGTGCCAGGCCTCCCAGGTGTTGCTGGCCCTCGTCTTGCCCTGGCAGCCCTTCCACAGCCCCACACACACTGGGGCTCCGGCCTTGCCAGCCAGCTCAGGGGGCCGACGTTCGTGCCTTGCTCGCTCTCGGCACCTGCGCCGGAGCCCAGCTCCAAATTGCAAACGTCCAGCGACTGCTCCCACACCAAAGGTGCCAGGCCTCCCAGGTGTTGCCGGCCCTCGTCTTGCCCTGGCAGCCCTTCCACAGCCCCACACACACTGGGGCTCCGGCCTTGCCAGCCAGCTCAGGGGGCCGACGTTCGTGCCTTGCTCGCTCTCGGCACCTGCGCCGCAGCCCAGCTCCGAATTGCGAACGTCCAGCGACTGCTCCCACCCCAAAGGTGCCAGGCCTCCCAGGTGTTGCCGGCCCTCGTCTTGCCCTGGCACTCCTTCCACAGCCCCACACACACTGGGGCTCCGGCCTTGCCAGCCAGCTCAGGGGACCGACGTTCGTGCCTCGCTCGCTCTCGGGACCTGCGCCGGAGCCCAGCTCCAAATTGCGAACGTCCAGCGACTGCTCCCACACCAAAGGTGCCAGGCCTCCCAGGTGTTGCCGGCCCTCGTCTTGCCCTGGCAGCCCTTCCACAGCCCCACACACACTGGGGCTCCGGCCTTGCCAGCCAGCTCAGGGGGCCGACGTTCGTGTCTCGCTCACTCTCGGCAGCTGCGCCGGAGCCCAGCTCCAAATTGCAAACGTCCAGCGACTGCTCCCACACCAAAGGTGCCAGGCCTCCCAGGTGTTGCCGGCCCTCGTCTTGCCCTGGCACTCCTTCCACAGCCCCACACACACTGGGGCTCCGGCCTTGCCAGCCAGCTCAGGGGGCCGACGTTCGTGCCTTGCTCGCTCTCGGCACCTGCGCCGCAGCCCAGCTCCAAATTGTGAACGTCCAGCGACTGCTCCCACACCAAAGGTGCCAGGCCTCCCAGGTGTTGCCGGCCCTCGTCTTGCCCTGGCACTCCTTCCACAGCCCCACACACACTGGGGCTCCGGCCTTGCCAGCCAGCTCAGGGGGCCGACGTTCGTGCCTTGCTCGCTCTCGGCACCTGCGCCGGAGCCCAGCTCCAAATTGCGAACGTCCAGCGACTGCTCCCACACCAAAGGTGCCAGGCCTCCCAGGTGTTGCTGGCCCTCGCCTCTCCCCGGCAGCCCTTCCACAGCCCCACACACACTGGGGCTCCGGCCTTGCCAGCCAGCTCAGGGGGCCAACGTTCGTGTCTCGCTCGTTCTCGGGATCTGCGTCGTAGACCCACTCCAAATTGCAAACGTCCAGCGACTGCTGCCACACCAAAGGTGCCAGGCCTCCCAGGTGTTGCTGGCTCTCGCCTCTCCCCGGCAGCCCTTCCACAGCCCCACACACCCTGGGGCTCCGGCCTTGCCATCCAGCTCAGGGGGCCGACGTTCATGCCTTGCTCGCTCTCGGGACCTGCGCCGGAGCCCAGCTCCGAATTGCAAACGTCCAGCGACTGCTCCCACACCAAAGGTGCCAGGCCTCCCAGGTGTTGCCGGCCCTCGTCTTCCCTGGCAGCCCTTCCACAGCCCCACACACACTGGGGCTCAGGCCTTGCCAGCCAGCTCAGGGGGCCGACGTTCGTGCCTCGCTCGCTCTCGGGACCTGCGCCTGAGCCCAGCTCCAAATTGCGAATGTCCAGCGACTGCTCCCACACCAAAGGTGCCAGGCCTCCCAGGTGTTGCTGGCCCTCGCCTCTCCCCGGCATTCCTTCCACAGCCCCACACACACTGGGGCTCCGGCCTTGCCAGCCAGCTCAGGGGACCGACGTTCGTGTCTCGCTCGCTCTCGGCAGCTGCGCCAGAGCCCAGCTCCAAATTGCAAACGTCCAGCGACTGCTCCCACACCAAAGGTGCCAGTCCTCCCAGGTGTTGCTGGCCCTCGCCTTCCCCCGGCAGCCCTTCCACAGCCCCACACACACTGGGGCTCAGGCTTTGCCAGCCAGCTCAGGGGGCCGACGTTCGTGCCTTGCTCGCTCTCGGGACCTGCGCCGGAGCCCAGCTCCAAATTGCAAACGTCCAGCGACTGCTCCCACACCAAAGGTGCCAGGCCTCCCAGGTGTTGCTGGCCCTCGCCTCTCCCCGGCAGCCCTTCCACAGCCCCACACACACTGGGGCTCCGGCCTTGCCAGCCAGCTCAGGGGACCGACGTTCGTGCCTTGCTCGCTCTCGGGACCTGCGCCGGAGCCCAGCTACAAATTGCAAACGTCCAGCGACTACTCCCACCCCAAAGGTGGCAGGCCTCCCAGGTGTTGCTGGCCCTCGCCTCTCCCTGGCACTCCTTCCACAGCCCCACACACACTGGGGCTCCGGCCTTGCCAGCCAGGTCAGGGGGCCGACGTTCGTGTCTCGCTCGCTCTCGGCACCTGCGCCGGAGCCCCACTCCAAATTGCAAACGTCCAGCGACTACTCCCACCCCAAAGGTGGCAGGCCTCCCAGGTGTTGCTGGCCCTCGCCTCTCCCTGGCACTCCTTCCACAGCCCCACACACACTGGGGCTCCGGCCTTGCCAGCCAGCTCAGGGGGCCGACGTTCGTGTCTCGCTCGCTCTCGGCAGCTGCGCCGGAGCCCCACTCCAAATTGCAAACGTCCAGCGACTGCTCCCACCCCAAAGGTGCCAGGCCTCCCAGGTGTTGCTGGCCCTCGCCTCTCCCTGGCACTCCTTCCACAGCCCCACACACACTGAGGCTCCGGCCTTGCCAGCCAGCTCAGGGGGCCGACGTTCGTGCCTTGCTCGCTCTCGGCACCTGCGCCGGAGCCCAGCTCCAAATTGCAAACGTCCAGCGACTGCTCCCACCCCAAAGGTGCCAGGCCTCCCAGGTGTTGCTGGCCCTCGCCTTGCCCTGGCAGCCCTTCCACAGCCCCACACACACTGGGGCTCCGGCCTTGCCAGCCAGCTCAGGGGTGCCGACGTTCGTGTCTCGCTCGCTCTCGGGACCTGCGCCGGAGCCCAGCTCGACATTGCGAACGGCCAGTGACTGCTCCCACACCAAAGGTGCCAGGCCTCCCATGTGTTGCCGGTCCTCATCTTGCCCTGGCACTCCTTCCACAGCCCCACACACACTGGGGCTCTGGCCTTGCCAGCCAGCTCAGGGGGCCGACGTTCGTGCCTTGCTCGCTCTCGGGACCTGCGCCGGAGCCCAGCTCCAAATTGTGAACGTCCAGCGACTGCTCCCACACCAAAGGTGTCAGGCCTCCCAGGTGTTGCTGGCCCTCGCCTCTCCCCGGCAGCCCTTCCACAGCCCCACACACACTGGGGCTCCGGCCTTGCCAGCCAGATCAGGGGGCCGACGTTCGTCCCTCGCTCGCTCTCGGGACCTGTGCCGGAGCCCACCTCCAAATTGCGAACGTCCAGCGACTGCTCCCACACCAAAGGTGCCAGGCCTCCCAGGTGTTGCTGGCCCTCGCCTCTCCCCGGCAGCCCTTCCACAGCCCCACACACACTGGGGCTCCGGCCTTGCCAGCCAGCTCAGGGGGCCGACGTTCGTGTCTCGCTCGCTCTCGGGACCTGCACCGCAGCCCAGCTCCAAATTGCGAACGTCCAGCGACTGCTCCCACACCAAAGGTGCCAGGCCTCCCAGGTGTTGCCGGCCCTCGTCTTGCCCTGGCACTCCTTCCACAGCCCCACACACACTGGGGCTCCGGCCTTGCCAGCCAGCTCAGGGGGCCGACGTTCGTGTCTCGCTCGCTCTCGGGACCTGCGCCGGAGCCCAGCTCCAAATTGCAAATGTCCAGCGACTGCTCCCACACCAAAGGTGCCAGGCCTCCCAGGTGTTGCTGGCCCTCGCCTCTCCCCGGCAGCCCTTCCACAGCCCCACACACACTGGGGCTCCGGCCTTGCCAGCCAGCTCAGGGGACCGACGTTCGTGTCTCGCTCGCTCTCGGCAGCTGCGCCAGAGCCCAGCTCCAAATTGCAAACGTCCAGCGACTGCTCCCACACCAAAGGTGCCAGTCCTCCCAGGTGTTGCTGGCCCTCGCCTTCCCCCGGCAGCCCTTCCACAGCCCCACACACACTGGGGCTCAGGCTTTGCCAGCCAGCTCAGGGGGCCGACGTTCGTGCCTTGCTCGCTCTCGGGACCTGCGCCGGAGCCCAGCTCCAAATTGCAAACGTCCAGCGACTGCTCCCACACCAAAGGTGCCAGGCCTCCCAGGTGTTGCTGGCCCTCGCCTCTCCCCGGCAGCCCTTCCACAGCCCCACACACACTGGGGCTCCGGCCTTGCCAGCCAGATCAGGGGACCGACGTTCGTGCCTTGCTCGCTCTCGGGACCTGCGCCGGAGCCCAGCTACAAATTGCAAACGTCCAGCGACTACTCCCACCCCAAAGGTGGCAGGCCTCCCAGGTGTTGCTGGCCCTCGCCTTGCCCTGGCACTCCTTCCACAGCCCCACACACACTGGGGCTCCGGCCTTGCCAGCCAGGTCAGGGGGCCTACGTTCGTGTCTCGCTCGCTCTCGGCACCTGCGCCGGAGCCCCACTCCAAATTGCAAACGTCCAGCGACTACTCCCACCCCAAAGGTGGCAGGCCTCCCAGGTGTTGCTGGCCCTCGCCTCTCCCTGGCACTCCTTCCACAGCCCCACACACACTGGGGCTCCGGCCTTGCCAGCCAGGTCAGGGGGCCGACGTTCGTGTCTCGCTCGCTCTCGGCACCTGCGCCGGAGCCCCACTCCAAATTGCAAACGTCCAGCGACTGCTCCCACCCCAAAGGTGCCAGGCCTCCCAGGTGTTGCTGGCCCTCGCCTCTCCCTGGCACTCCTTCCACAGCCCCACACACACTGAGGCTCCGGCCTTGCCAGCCAGCTCAGGGGGCCGACGTTCGTGCCTTGCTCGCTCTCGGCACCTGCGCCGGAGCCCAGCTCCAAATTGCAAACGTCCAGCGACTGCTCCCACCCCAAAGGTGCCAGGCCTCCCAGGTGTTGCTGGCCCTCGCCTTGCCCTGGCAGCCCTTCCACAGCCCCACACACACTGGGGCTCCGGCCTTGCCAGCCAGCTCAGGGGTGCCGACGTTCGTGTCTCGCTCGCTCTCGGCACCTGCGCCGGACCCCAGCTCGACATTGCGAACGGCCAGTGACTGCTCCCACACCAAAGGTGCCAGGCCTCCCATGTGTTGACGGTCCTCATCTTGCCCTGGCACTCCTTCCACAGCCCCACACACACTGGGGCTCTGGCCTTGCCAGCCAGCTCAGGGGGCCGACGTTCGTGCCTTGCTCGCTCTCGGGACCTGCGCCGGAGCCCAGCTCCAAATTGTGAACGTCCAGCGACTGCTCCCACACCAAAGGTGTCAGGCCTCCCAGGTGTTGCTGGCCCTCGCCTCTCCCCGGCAGCCCTTCCACAGCCCCACACACACTGGGGCTCCGGCCTTGCCAGCCAGATCAGGGGGCCGACGTTCGTCCCTCGCTCGCTCTCGGGACCTGTGCCGGAGCCCACCTCCAAATTGCGAACGTCCAGCGACTGCTCCCACACCAAAGGTGCCAGGCCTCCCAGGTGTTGCTGGCCCTCGCCTCTCCCCGGCAGCCCTTCCACAGCCCCACACACACTGGGGCTCCGGCCTTGCCAGCCAGCTCAGGGGGCCGACGTTCGTGCCTCGCTCGCTCTCGGGACCTGCACCGCAGCCCAGCTCCAAATTGCGAACGTCCAGCGACTGCTCCCACACCAAAGGTGCCAGGCCTCCCAGGTGTTGCCGGCCCTCGTCTTGCCCTGGCACTCCTTCCACAGCCCCCCACACACTGGGGCTCCGGCCTTGCCAGCCAGCTCAGGGGGCCGACGTTCGTGTCTCGCTCGCTCTCGGGACCTGCGCCGGAGCCCAGCTCCAAATTGCAAATGTCCAGCGACTGCTCCCACACCAAAGGTGCCAGGCCTCCCAGGTGTTGCTGGCCCTCGCCTCTCCCCGGCAGCCCTTCCACAGCCCCACACACACTGGGGCTCCGGCCTTGCCAGCCAGCTCAGGGGGCCGACGTTCGTGCCTTGCTCGCTCTCGGCACCTGCGCCGCAGCCCAGCTCCAAATTGTGAACGTCCAGCGACTGCTCCCACACCAAAGGTGCCAGGCCTCCCAGGTGTTGCCGGCCCTCGTCTTGCCCTGGCACTCCTTCCACAGCCCCACACACACTGGGGCTCCGGCCTTGCCAGCCAGCTCAGGGGGCCGACGTTCGTGTCTCGCTCACTCTCGGCAGCTGCGCCGGAGCCCCACTCCAAATTGCAAACGTCCAGCGACTGCTCCCACACCAAAGGTGCCAGGCCTCCCATGTGTTGCCGGTCCTCATCTTGCCCTGGCACTCCTTCCACAGCCCCACACACACTGGGGCTCTGGCCTTGCCAGCCAGATCAGGGGGCCGACGTTCGTGCCTTGCTCGCTCTCGGGACCTGCGCCGGAGCCCAGCTCCAAATTGTGAACGTCCAGCGACTGCTCCCACACCAAAGGTGCCAGGCCTCCCAGGTGTTGCTGGCCCTCGCCTCTCCCCGGCAGCCCTTCCACAGCCCCACACACACTGGGGCTCCGGCCTTGCCAGCCAGATCAGGGGGCCGACGTTCGTGCCTCGCTCGCTCTCGGGACCTGTGCCGGAGCCCACCTCCAAATTGCGAATGTCCAGCGACTGCTCCCACACCAAAGGTGCCAGGCCTCCCAGGTGTTGCTGGCCCTCGCCTCTCCCCGGCAGCCCTTCCACAGCCCCACACACACTGGGGCTCCGGCCTTGCCAGCCAGCTCAGGGGGCCGACGTTCGTGTCTCGCTCGCTCTCGGCACCTGCGCCGGAGCCCCACTCCAAATTGCAAACGTCCAGCGACTGCTCCCACCCCAAAGGTGCCAGGCCTCCCAGGTGTTGCTGGCCCTCGCCTCTCCCTGGCACTCCTTCCACAGCCCCACACACACTGAGGCTCCGGCCTTGCCAGCCAGCTCAGGGGGCCGACATTCGTGCCTTGCTCGCTCTCGGGACCTGCGCCGGAGCCCCACTCCAAATTGCAAACGTCCAGCGACTGCTCCCACACCAAAGGTGCCAGGCCTCCCAGGTGTTGCTGGCCCTCGCCTCTCCCCGGCATTCCTTCCACAGCCCCACACACACTGGGGCTCCGGCCTTGCCAGCCAGCTCAGGGGGCCGACGTTCGTGCCTTGCTCGCTCTCGGCACCTGCGCCGGAGCCCAGCTCCAAATTGCGAACGTCCAGCGACTGCTCCCACACCAAAGGTGCCAGGCCTCCCAGGTGTTGCCGGCCCTCGTCTTGCCCTGGCACTCCTTCCACAGCCCCACACACACTGGGGCTCCGGCCTTGCCAGCCAGCTCAGGGGGCCGACGTTCGTGTCTCGCTCGCTCTCGGCACCTGCGCCGGAGCCCAGCTCCAAATTGCAAACGTCCAGCGACTGCTCCCACACCAAAGGTGCCAGGCCTCCCAGGTGTTGCTGGCCCTCGCCTCTCCCCGGCAGCCCTTCCACAGCCCCACACACACTGGGGCTCCGGCCTTGCCAGCCAGCTCAGGGGGCCGACGTTCGTGTCTCGCTCGCTCTCGGGACCTGCACCGCAGCCCAGCTCCAAATTGCGAACGTCCAGCGACTGCTCCCACACCAAAGGTGCCAGGCCTCCCAGGTGTTGCCGGCCCTCGTCTTGCCCTGGCACTCCTTCCACAGCCCCACACACACTGGGGCTCCGGCCTTGCCAGCCAGCTCAGGGGGCCGACGTTCGTGTCTCGCTCGCTCTCGGGACCTGCGCCGGAGCCCAGCTCCAAATTGCAAATGTCCAGCGACTGCTCCCACACCAAAGGTGCCAGGCCTCCCAGGTGTTGCTGGCCCTCGCCTCTCCCCGGCAGCCCTTCCACAGCCCCACACACACTGGGGCTCCGGCCTTGCCAGCCAGCTCAGGGGGCCGACGTTCGTGCCTTGCTCGCTCTCGGCACCTGCGCCGCAGCCCAGCTCCAAATTGTGAACGTCCAGCGACTGCTCCCACACCAAAGGTGCCAGGCCTCCCAGGTGTTGCCGGCCCTCGTCTTGCCCTGGCACTCCTTCCACAGCCCCACACACACTGGGGCTCCGGCCTTGCCAGCCAGCTCAGGGGGCCGACGTTCGTGTCTCGCTCACTCTCGGCAGCTGCGCCGGAGCCCCACTCCAAATTGCAAACGTCCAGCGACTGCTCCCACACCAAAGGTGCCAGGCCTCCCATGTGTTGCCGGTCCTCATCTTGCCCTGGCACTCCTTCCACAGCCCCACACACACTGGGGCTCTGGCCTTGCCAGCCAGATCAGGGGGCCGACGTTCGTGCCTTGCTCGCTCTCGGGACCTGCGCCGGAGCCCAGCTCCAAATTGTGAACGTCCAGCGACTGCTCCCACACCAAAGGTGCCAGGCCTCCCAGGTGTTGCTGGCCCTCGCCTCTCCCCGGCAGCCCTTCCACAGCCCCACACACACTGGGGCTCCGGCCTTGCCAGCCAGATCAGGGGGCCGACGTTCGTGCCTCGCTCGCTCTCGGGACCTGTGCCGGAGCCCACCTCCAAATTGCGAATGTCCAGCGACTGCTCCCACACCAAAGGTGCCAGGCCTCCCAGGTGTTGCTGGCCCTCGCCTCTCCCCGGCAGCCCTTCCACAGCCCCACACACACTGGGGCTCCGGCCTTGCCAGCCAGCTCAGGGGGCCGACGTTCGTGTCTCGCTCGCTCTCGGCACCTGCGCCGGAGCCCCACTCCAAATTGCAAACGTCCAGCGACTGCTCCCACCCCAAAGGTGCCAGGCCTCCCAGGTGTTGCTGGCCCTCGCCTCTCCCTGGCACTCCTTCCACAGCCCCACACACACTGAGGCTCCGGCCTTGCCAGCCAGCTCAGGGGGCCGACATTCGTGCCTTGCTCGCTCTCGGGACCTGCGCCGGAGCCCCACTCCAAATTGCAAACGTCCAGCGACTGCTCCCACACCAAAGGTGCCAGGCCTCCCAGGTGTTGCTGGCCCTCGCCTCTCCCCGGCATTCCTTCCACAGCCCCACACACACTGGGGCTCCGGCCTTGCCAGCCAGCTCAGGGGGCCGACGTTCGTGCCTTGCTCGCTCTCGGCACCTGCGCCGGAGCCCAGCTCCAAATTGCGAACGTCCAGCGACTGCTCCCACACCAAAGGTGCCAGGCCTCCCAGGTGTTGCCGGCCCTCATCTTGCCCTGGCACTCCTTCCACAGCCCCACACACACTGGGGCTCCGGCCTTGCCAGCCAGCTCAGGGGGCCGACGTTCGTGTCTCGCTCGCTCTCGGCACCTGCGCCGGAGACCCACTCCAAATTGCAAACGTCCAGCGACTGCTCCCACCCCAAAGGTGCCAGGCCTCCCAGGTGTTGCTGGCCCTCGCCTCTCCCTGGCACTCCTTCCACAGCCCCACACACACTGAGGCTCCGGCCTTGCCAGCCAGCTCAGGGGGCCGACGTTCGTGCCTTGCTCGCTCTCGGCACCTGCGCCGGAGCCCAGCTCCAAATTGCAAACGTCCAGCGACTGCTCCCACCCCAAAGGTGCCAGGCCTCCCAGGTGTTGCTGGCCCTCGCCTTGCCCTGGCAGCCCTTCCACAGCCCCACACACACTGGGGCTCCGGCCTTGCCAGCCAGCTCAGGGGTGCCGACGTTCGTGTCTCGCTCGCTCTCGGGACCTGCGCCGGAGCCCAGCTCGACATTGCGAACGGCCAGTGACTGCTCCCACACCAAAGGTGCCAGGCCTCCCATGTGTTGCCGGTCCTCATCTTGCCCTGGCACTCCTTCCACAGCCCCACACACACTGGGGCTCCGGCCTTGCCAGCCAGATCAGGGGGCCGACGTTCGTGCCTTGCTCGCTCTCGGGACCTGCGCCGGAGCCCACCTCCAAATTGCAAATGTCCAGCGACTGCTCCCACACCAAAGGTGCCAGGCCTCCCAGGTGTTGCTGGCCCTCGCCTCTCCCCGGCAGCCCTTCCACAGCCCCACACACACTGGGGCTCCGGCCTTGCCAGCCAGCTCAGGGGGCCGACGTTCGTGCCTTGCTCGCTCTCGGCACCTGCGCCGCAGCCCAGCTCCAAATTGTGAACGTCCAGCGACTGCTCCCACACCAAAGGTGCCAGGCCTCCCAGGTGTTGCCGGCCCTCGTCTTGCCCTGGCACTCCTTCCACAGCCCCACACACACTGGGGCTCCGGCCTTGCCAGCCAGCTCAGGGGGCCGACGTTCGTGTCTCGCTCACTCTCGGCAGCTGCGCCGGAGCCCCACTCCAAATTGCAAACGTCCAGCGACTGCTCCCACACCAAAGGTGCCAGGCCTCCCAGGTGTTGCCGGTCCTCATCTTGCCCTGGCACTCCTTCCACAGCCCCACACACACTGGGGCTCTGGCCTTGCCAGCCAGATCAGGGGGCCGACGTTCGTGCCTTGCTCGCTCTCGGGACCTGCGCCGGAGCCCAGCTCCAAATTGTGAACGTCCAGCGACTGCTCCCACACCAAAGGTGCCAGGCCTCCCAGGTGTTGCTGGCCCTCGCCTCTCCCCGGCAGCCCTTCCACAGCCCCACACACACTGGGGCTCCGGCCTTGCCAGCCAGATCAGGGGGCCGACGTTCGTGCCTCGCTCGCTCTCGGGACCTGTGCCGGAGCCCACCTCCAAATTGCGAATGTCCAGCGACTGCTCCCACACCAAAGGTGCCAGGCCTCCCAGGTGTTGCTGGCCCTCGCCTCTCCCCGGCAGCCCTTCCACAGCCCCACACACACTGGGGCTCCGGCCTTGCCAGCCAGCTCAGGGGGCCGACGTTCGTGTCTCGCTCGCTCTCGGCACCTGCGCCGGAGCCCCACTCCAAATTGCAAACGTCCAGCGACTGCTCCCACCCCAAAGGTGCCAGGCCTCCCAGGTGTTGCTGGCCCTCGCCTCTCCCTGGCACTCCTTCCACAGCCCCACACACACTGAGGCTCCGGCCTTGCCAGCCAGCTCAGGGGGCCGACATTCGTGCCTTGCTCGCTCTCGGGACCTGCGCCGGAGCCCCACTCCAAATTGCAAACGTCCAGCGACTGCTCCCACACCAAAGGTGCCAGGCCTCCCAGGTGTTGCTGGCCCTCGCCTCTCCCCGGCATTCCTTCCACAGCCCCACACACACTGGGGCTCCGGCCTTGCCAGCCAGCTCAGGGGGCCGACGTTCGTGCCTTGCTCGCTCTCGGCACCTGCGCCGGAGCCCAGCTCCAAATTGCGAACGTCCAGCGACTGCTCCCACACCAAAGGTGCCAGGCCTCCCAGGTGTTGCCGGCCCTCGTCTTGCCCTGGCACTCCTTCCACAGCCCCACACACACTGGGGCTCCGGCCTTGCCAGCCATCTCAGGGGGCCGACATTCGTGCCTTGCTCGCTCTCGGGACCTGCGCCGGAGCCCCACTCCAAATTGCAAACGTCCAGCGACTGCTCCCACACCAAAGGTGCCAGGCCTCCCAGGTGTTGCTGGCCCTCGCCTCTCCCCGGCATTCCTTCCACAGCCCCACACACACTGGGGCTCCGGCCTTGCCAGCCAGCTCAGGGGGCCGACGTTCGTGCCTTGCTCGCTCTCGGCACCTGCGCCGGAGCCCAGCTCCAAATTGCGAACGTCCAGCGACTGCTCCCACACCAAAGGTGCCAGGCCTCCCAGGTGTTGCCGGCCCTCATCTTGCCCTGGCACTCCTTCCACAGCCCCACACACACTGGGGCTCCGGCCTTGCCAGCCAGCTCAGGGGGCCGACGTTCGTGTCTCGCTCGCTCTCGGCACCTGCGCCGGAGCCCCACTCCAAATTGCAAACGTCCAGCGACTGCTCCCACCCCAAAGGTGCCAGGCCTCCCAGGTGTTGCTGGCCCTCGCCTCTCCCTGGCACTCCTTCCACAGCCCCACACACACTGAGGCTCCGGCCTTGCCAGCCAGCTCAGGGGGCCGACGTTCGTGCCTTGCTCGCTCTCGGCACCTGCGCCGGAGCCCAGCTCCAAATTGCAAACGTCCAGCGACTGCTCCCACCCCAAAGGTGCCAGGCCTCCCAGGTGTTGCTGGCCCTCGCCTTGCCCTGGCAGCCCTTCCACAGCCCCACACACACTGGGGCTCCGGCCTTGCCAGCCAGCTCAGGGGTGCCGACGTTCGTGTCTCGCTCGCTCTCGGGACCTGCGCCGGAGCCCAGCTCGACATTGCGAACGGCCAGTGACTGCTCCCACACCAAAGGTGCCAGGCCTCCCAGGTGTTGCCGGTCCTCATCTTGCCCTGGCACTCCTTCCACAGCCCCACACACACTGGGGCTCTGGCCTTGCCAGCCAGATCAGGGGGCCGACGTTCGTGCCTTGCTCGCTCTCGGGACCTGCGCCGGAGCCCAGCTCCAAATTGCAAATGTCCAGCGACTGCTCCCACACCAAAGGTGCCAGGCCTCCCAGGTGTTGCTGGCCCTCGCCTCTCCCCGGCAGCCCTTCCACAGCCCCACACACACTGGGGCTCCGGCCTTGCCAGCCAGCTCAGGGGGCCGACGTTCGTGCCTTGCTCGCTCTCGGCACCTGCGCCGCAGCCCAGCTCCAAATTGTGAACGTCCAGCGACTGCTCCCACACCAAAGGTGCCAGGCCTCCCAGGTGTTGCCGGCCCTCGTCTTGCCCTGGCACTCCTTCCACAGCCCCACACACACTGGGGCTCCGGCCTTGCCAGCCAGCTCAGGGGGCCGACGTTCGTGTCTCGCTCACTCTCGGCAGCTTCGCCGGAGCCCCACTCCAAATTGCAAACGTCCAGCGACTGCTCCCACACCAAAGGTGCCAGGCCTCCCATGTGTTGCCGGTCCTCATCTTGCCCTGGCACTCCTTCCACAGCCCCACACACACTGGGGCTCTGGCCTTGCCAGCCAGATCAGGGGGCCGACGTTCGTGCCTTGCTCGCTCTCGGGACCTGCGCCGGAGCCCAGCTCCAAATTGCAAACGTCCAGCGACTGCTCCCACACCAAAGGTGCCAGGCCTCCCAGGTGTTGCTGGCCCTCGCCTCTCCCCGGCAGCCCTTCCACAGCCCCACACACACTGGGGCTCCGGCCTTGCCAGCCAGATCAGGGGGCCGACGTTCGTGCCTCGCTCGCTCTCGGGACCTGTGCCGGAGCCCACCTCCAAATTGCGAATGTCCAGCGACTGCTCCCACACCAAAGGTGCCAGGCCTCCCAGGTGTTGCTGGCCCTCGCCTCTCCCCGGCAGCCCTTCCACAGCCCCACACACACTGGGGCTCCGGCCTTGCCAGCCAGCTCAGGGGGCCGACGTTCGTGTCTCGCTCGCTCTCGGCACCTGCGCCGGAGCCCCACTCCAAATTGCAAACGTCCAGCGACTGCTCCCACCCCAAAGGTGCCAGGCCTCCCAGGTGTTGCTGGCCCTCGCCTCTCCCTGGCAGCCCTTCCACAGCCCCACACACACTGAGGCTCCGGCCTTGCCAGCCAGCTCAGGGGGCCGACATTCGTGCCTTGCTCGCTCTCGGGACCTGCGCCGGAGCCCCACTCCAAATTGCAAACGTCCAGCGACTGCTCCCACACCAAAGGTGCCAGGCCTCCCAGGTGTTGCTGGCCCTCGCCTCTCCCCGGCATTCCTTCCACAGCCCCACACACACTGGGGCTCCGGCCTTGCCAGCCAGCTCAGGGGGCCGACGTTCGTGCCTTGCTCGCTCTCGGCACCTGCGCCGGAGCCCAGCTCCAAATTGCGAACGTCCAGCGACTGCTCCCACACCAAAGGTGCCAGGCCTCCCAGGTGTTGCCGGCCCTCATCTTGCCCTGGCACTCCTTCCACAGCCCCACACACACTGGGGCTCCGGCCTTGCCAGCCAGCTCAGGGGGCCGACGTTCGTGTCTCGCTCGCTCTCGGCACCTGCGCCGGAGCCCCACTCCAAATTGCAAACGTCCAGCGACTGCTCCCACCCCAAAGGTGCCAGGCCTCCCAGGTGTTGCTGGCCCTCGCCTCTCCCTGGCACTCCTTCCACAGCCCCACACACACTGAGGCTCCGGCCTTGCCAGCCAGCTCAGGGGGCCGACGTTCGTGCCTTGCTCGCTCTCGGCACCTGCGCCGGAGCCCAGCTCCAAATTGCAAACGTCCAGCGACTGCTCCCACCCCAAAGGTGCCAGGCCTCCCAGGTGTTGCTGGCCCTCGCCTTGCCCTGGCAGCCCTTCCACAGCCCCACACACACTGGGGCTCCGGCCTTGCCAGCCAGCTCAGGGGTGCCGACGTTCGTGTCTCGCTCGCTCTCGGGACCTGCGCCGGAGCCCAGCTCGACATTGCGAACGGCCAGTGACTGCTCCCACACCAAAGGTGCCAGGCCTCCCATGTGTTGCCGGTCCTCATCTTGCCCTGGCACTCCTTCCACAGCCCCACACACACTGGGGCTCTGGCCTTGCCAGCCAGATCAGGGGGCCGACGTTCGTGCCTTGCTCGCTCTCGGGACCTGCGCCGGAGCCCAGCTCCAAATTGTGAACGTCCAGCGACTGCTCCCACACCAAAGGTGTCAGGCCTCCCAGGTGTTGCTGGCCCTCGCCTTCCCCCGGCAGCCCTTCCACAGCCCCACACACACTGGGGCTCCGGCCTTGCCAGCCAGATCAGGGGGCCGACGTTCGTCCCTCGCTCGCTCTCGGGACCTGTGCCGGAGCCCACCTCCAAATTGCGAACGTCCAGCGACTGCTCCCACACCAAAGGTGCCAGGCCTCCCAGGTGTTGCTGGCCCTCGCCTCTCCCCGGCAGCCCTTCCACAGCCCCACACACACTGGGGCTCCGGCCTTGCCAGCCAGCTCAGGGGGCCGACGTTCGTGTCTCGCTCGCTCTCGGGACCTGCACCGCAGCCCAGCTCCAAATTGCGAACGTCCAGCGACTGCTCCCACACCAAAGGTGCCAGGCCTCCCAGGTGTTGCCGGCCCTCGTCTTGCCCTGGCACTCCTTCCACAGCCCCACACACACTGGGGCTCCGGCCTTGCCAGCCAGCTCAGGGGGCCGACGTTCGTGTCTCGCTCGCTCTCGGGACCTGCGCCGGAGCCCAGCTCCAAATTGCAAATGTCCAGCGACTGCTCCCACACCAAAGGTGCCAGGCCTCCCAGGTGTTGCTGGCCCTCGCCTCTCCCCGGCAGCCCTTCCACAGCCCCACACACACTGGGGCTCCGGCCTTGCCAGCCAGCTCAGGGGGCCGACGTTCGTGCCTTGCTCGCTCTCGGCACCTGCGCCGCAGCCCAGCTCCAAATTGTGAACGTCCAGCGACTGCTCCCACACCAAAGGTGCCAGGCCTCCCAGGTGTTGCCGGCCCTCGTCTTGCCCTGGCACTCCTTCCACAGCCCCACACACACTGGGGCTCCGGCCTTGCCAGCCAGCTCAGGGGGCCGACGTTCGTGTCTCGCTCACTCTCGGCAGCTGCGCCGGAGCCCCACTCCAAATTGCAAACGTCCAGCGACTGCTCCCACACCAAAGGTGCCAGGCCTCCCAGGTGTTGCCGGTCCTCATCTTGCCCTGGCACTCCTTCCACAGCCCCACACACACTGGGGCTCTGGCCTTGCCAGCCAGATCAGGGGGCCGACGTTCGTGCCTTGCTCGCTCTCGGGACCTGCGCCGGAGCCCAGCTCCAAATTGTGAACGTCCAGCGACTGCTCCCACACCAAAGGTGCCAGGCCTCCCAGGTGTTGCTGGCCCTCGCCTCTCCCCGGCAGCCCTTCCACAGCCCCACACACACTGGGGCTCCGGCCTTGCCAGCCAGATCAGGGGGCCGACGTTCGTGCCTCGCTCGC
Source organism: Spheniscus humboldti (assembly GCA_027474245.1). Classification (NCBI taxonomy): domain Eukaryota; kingdom Metazoa; phylum Chordata; class Aves; order Sphenisciformes; family Spheniscidae; genus Spheniscus; species Spheniscus humboldti. The sequence goes on from CM049889.1 coordinate 133,083,007, forward strand.
TCTCGGGACCTGTGCCGGAGCCCACCTCCAAATTGCGAATGTCCAGCGACTGCTCCCACACCAAAGGTGCCAGGCCTCCCAGGTGTTGCTGGCCCTCGCCTCTCCCCGGCAGCCCTTCCACAGCCCCACACACACTGGGGCTCCGGCCTTGCCAGCCAGCTCAGGGGGCCGACGTTCGTGTCTCGCTCGCTCTCGGCACCTGCGCCGGAGCCCCACTCCAAATTGCAAACGTCCAGCGACTGCTCCCACCCCAAAGGTGCCAGGCCTCCCAGGTGTTGCTGGCCCTCGCCTCTCCCTGGCACTCCTTCCACAGCCCCACACACACTGAGGCTCCGGCCTTGCCAGCCAGCTCACGGGGCCGACATTCGTGCCTTGCTCGCTCTCGGGACCTGCGCCGGAGCCCCACTCCAAATTGCAAACGTCCAGCGACTGCTCCCACACCAAAGGTGCCAGGCCTCCCAGGTGTTGCTGGCCCTCGCCTCTCCCCGGCATTCCTTCCACAGCCCCACACACACTGGGGCTCCGGCCTTGCCAGCCAGCTCAGGGGGCCGACGTTCGTGCCTTGCTCGCTCTCGGCACCTGCGCCGGAGCCCAGCTCCAAATTGCGAACGTCCAGCGACTGCTCCCACACCAAAGGTGCCAGGCCTCCCAGGTGTTGACGGCCCTCGCCTTGCCCTGGCAGCCCTTCCACAGCCCCACACACACTGGGGCTCCGGCCTTGCCAGCCAGCTCAGGGGGCCCACGTTTGTGCCTTGCTCGCTCTCGGCACCTTCGCCGGAACGAAGCTCCAAATTGCAAATGTCCAGCGACTGCTCCCACACCAAAGGTGCCAGGCCTCCCAGGTGTTGCTGGCCCTCGCCTTGCCCTGGCAGCCCTTCCACAGCCCCACACACACTGGGGCTCCGGCCCTGCCAGCCAGCTCAGGGGTGCCGACGTTCGTGTCTCGCTCGCTCTCGGCACCTGCGCCGGAGCCCAGCTCGACATTGCGAACGTCCAGCGACTGCTCCCACACCAAAGGTGCCAGGCCTCCCATGTGTTGCCGGTCCTCATCTTGCCCTGGCACTCCTTCCACAGCCCCACACACACTGGGGCTCTGGCCTTGCCAGCCAGCTCAGGGGGCCGACGTTCGTGCCTTGCTCGCTCTCTGGACCTGCGCCGGAGCCCAGCTCCAAATTGTGAACGTCCAGCGACTGCTCCCACACCAAAGGTGCCAGGCCTCCCAGGTGTTGCTGGCCCTCGCCTCTCCCCGGCAGCCCTTCCACAGCCCCACACACACTGGGGCTCCGGCCTTGCCAGCCAGCTCAGGGGGCCGACGTTCGTCCCTCGCTCGCTCTCGGGACCTGTGCCGGAGCCCACCTCCAAATTGCGAACGTCCAGCGACTGCTCCCCACACCAAAGGTGCCAGGCCTCCCAGGTGTTGATGGCCCTCGCCTCTCCCCGGCAGCCCTTCCACAGCCCCACACACACTGGGGCTCCGGCCTTGCCAGCCAGCTCAGGGGGCCGACGTTCGTGCCTCGCTCGCTCTCGGGACCTGCACCGCAGCCCAGCTCCAAATTGCGAACGTCCAGCGACTGCTCCCACACCAAAGGTGCCAGGCCTCCCATGTGTTGCCGGCCCTCGTCTTGCCCTGGCACTCCTTCCACAGCCCCACACACACTGGGGCTCCGGCCTTGCCAGCCAGCTCAGGGGACCGACGTTCGTGTCTCGCTCGCTCTCGGGACCTGCGCCGGAGCCCAGCTCCAAATTGCAAACGTCCAGCGACTGCTCCCACACCAAAGGTGCCAGGCCTCCCAGGTGTTGCTGGCCCTCGCCTCTCCCCCGGCAGCCCTTCCACAGCCCCACACACACTGGGGCTCAGGCCTTGCCAGCCAGCTCAGGGGGCCGACGTTCGTGCCTTGCTCGCTCTCGGCACCTGCGCCGCAGCCCAGCTCCAAATTGTGAACGTCCAGCGACTGCTCCCACACCAAAGGTGCCAGGCCTCCCAGGTGTTGCCGGCCCTCGTCTTGCCCTGGCACTCCTTCCACAGCCCCACACACACTGGGGCTCCGGCCTTGCCAGCCAGCTCAGGGGGCCGAGTTTCGTGCCTCGCTCGCTGTCGGCAGCTGCGCCGGAGCCCCACTCCAAATTGCAAACGTCCAGCGACTGCTCCCACACCAAAGGTGCCAGGCCTCCCAGGTGTTGCCGGCCCTCGTCTTGCCCTGGCAGCCCTTCCACAGCCCCACACACACTGGGGCTCCGGCCTTGCCAGCCAGCTCAGGGGTGCCGACGTTCGTATCTCGCTCGCTCTCGGGACCTGCGCTGGAGCCCAGCTCAACATTGCAAACGTCCAGCGACTGCTCCCACACCAAAGGTGCCAGGCCTCCCAGGTGTTGCTGGCCCTCGCCTTGCCCTGGCAGCCCTTCCACAGCCCCACACACACTGGGGCTCCGGCCTTGCCAGCCAGCTCAGGGGGCCGACGTTCGTGCCTTGCTCGCTCTCGGGACCTGCGCCGGAGCCCAGCTCCAAATTGCAAACGTCCAGCGACTGCTCCCACACCAAAGGTGCCAGGCCTCCCAGGTGTTGCTGGCCCCTTCGCCTCTCCCCGGCAGCCCTTCCACAGCCCCACACACACTGGGGCTCCGGCCTTGCCAGCCAGCTCAGGGGGCCGACGTTCGTGCCTCGCTCGCTCTCGGGACCTGCACCGGAGCCCACCTCCAAATTGCGAACGTCCAGCGACTGCTCCCACACCAAAGGTGCCAGGCCTCCCAGGTGTTGCTGGCCCTCGCCTCTCCCCGGCAGCCCTTCCACAGCCCCACACACACTGGGGCTCCGGCCTTGCCAGCCAGCTCAGGGGGCCGACGTTCGTGCCTCGCTCGCTCTCGGGACCTGCACCGCAGCCCAGCTCCAAATTGCGAATGTCCAGCGACTGCTCCCACACCAAAGGTGCCAGGCCTCCCAGGTGTTGCCGGCCCTCGTCTTGCCCTGGCACTCCTTCCACAGCCCCACACACACTGGGGCTCCGGCCTTGCCAGCCAGCTCAGGGGGCCGACGTTCGTGTCTCGCTCGCTCTCGGGAGCTGCGCCTGAGCCCAGCTCCAAATTGCAAACGTCCAGCGACTGCTCCCACCCCAAAGGTGCCAGGCCTCCCAGGTGTTGCCGGCCCTCGTCTTGCCCTGGCACTCCTTCCACAGCCCCACACACACTGGGGCTCAGGCCTTGCCAGCCAGCTCAGGGGGCCGACGTTCGTGCCTCGCTCGCTCTTGGGACCTGCGCCGGAGCCCAGCTCCAAATTGCAAACGTCCAGCGACTGCTCCCACACCAAAGGTGCCAGGCCTCCCAGGTGTTGCTGGCCCTCGCCTCTCCCCGGCAGCCCTTCCACAGCCCCACACACACTGGGGCTCCGGCCTTGCCAGCCAGCTCAGGGGGCCGACGTTCGTGCCTCGCTCGCTCTCGGGACCTGCACCGGAGCCCACCTCCAAATTGCAAACGTCCAGCGACTGCTCCCACACCAAAGGTGCCAGGCCTCCCAGGTGTTGCTGGCCCTCGCCTCTCCCCGGCAGCCCTTCCACAGCCCCACACACACTGGGGCTCCGGCCTTGCCAGCCAGCTCAGGGGACCGACGTTCGTGCCTCGCTCGCTCTCGGGACCTGCACCGCAGCCCAGCTCCAAATTGCGAATGTCCAGCGACTGCTCCCACACCAAAGGTGCCAGGCCTCCCAGGTGTTGCCGGCCCTCGTCTTGCCCTGGCACTCCTTCCACAGCCCCACACACACTGGGGCTCCGGCCTTGCCAGCCAGCTCAGGGGGCCGACGTTCGTGTCTCGCTCGCTCTCGGCAGCTGCGCCGGAGCCCAGCTCCAAATTGCAAACGTCCAGCGACTGCTCCCACCCCAAAGGTGCCAGGCCTCCCAGGTGTTGACGGCCCTCGCCTTGCCCTGGCAGCCCTTCCACAGCCCCACACACACTGGGGCTCCGGCCTTGCCAGCCAGCTCAGGGGGCCCACGTTTGTGCCTTGCTCGCTCTCGGCACCTTCGCCGGAACGAAGCTCCAAATTGCAAACGTCCAGCGACTGCTCCCACACCAAAGGTGCCAGGCCTCCCAGGTGTTGCTGGCCCTCGCCTTGCCCTGGCACTCCTTCCACAGCCCCACACACACTGGGGCTCCGGCCTTGCCAGCCAGCTCAGGGGTGCTGACGTTCGTGTCTCGCTCGCTCTCGGCACCTGCGCCGGAGCCCAGCTCGACATTGCGAACGTCCAGCGACTGCTCCCACACCAAAGGTGCCAGGCCTCCCATGTGTTGCCGGTCCTCATCTTGCCCTGGCACTCCTTCCACAGCCCCACACACACTGGGGCTCTGGCCTTGCCAGCCAGCTCAGGGGGGCCGACGTTCGTGCCTTGCTCGCTCTCTGGACCTGCGCCGGAGCCCAGCTCCAAATTGTGAACGTCCAGCGACTGCTCCCACACCAAAGGTGCCAGGCCTCCCAGGTGTTGCTGGCCCTCGCCTCTCCCCGGCAGCCCTTCCACAGCCCCCACACACACTGGGGCTCCGGCCTTGCCAGCCAGCTCAGGGGGCCGACGTTCGTCCCTCGCTCGCTCTCGGGACCTGTGCCGGAGCCCACCTCCAAATTGCGAACGTCCAGCGACTGCTCCCACACCAAAGGTGCCAGGCCTCCCAGGTGTTGATGGCCCTCGCCTCTCCCCGGCAGCCCTTCCACAGCCCCACACACACTGGGGCTCCGGCCTTGCCAGCCAGCTCAGGGGGCCGACGTTCGTGCCTCGCTCGCTCTCGGGACCTGCACCGCAGCCCAGCTCCAAATTGCGAACGTCCAGCGACTGCTCCCACACCAAAGGTGCCAGGCCTCCCATGTGTTGCCGGCCCTCGTCTTGCCCTGGCACTCCTTCCACAGCCCCACACACACTGGGGCTCCGGCCTTGCCAGCCAGCTCAGGGGACCGACGTTCGTGTCTCGCTCGCTCTCGGGACCTGCGCCGGAGCCCAGCTCCAAATTGCAAACGTCCAGCGACTGCTCCCACACCAAAGGTGCCAGGCCTCCCAGGTGTTGCTGGCCCTCGCCTCTCCCCGGCAGCCCTTCCACAGCCCCACACACACTGGGGCTCCGGCCTTGCCAGCCAGCTCAGGGGGCCGACGTTCGTGCCTTGCTCGCTCTCGGCACCTGCGCCGCAGCCCAGCTCCAAATTGTGAACGTCCAGCGACTGCTCCCACACCAAAGGTGCCAGGCCTCCCAGGTGTTGCCGGCCCTCGTCTTGCCCTGGCACTCCTTCCACAGCCCCACACACACTGGGGCTCCGGCCTTGCCAGCCAGCTCAGGGGGCCGAGTTTCGTGCCTCGCTCGCTGTCGGCAGCTGCGCCGGAGCCCCACTCCAAATTGCAAACGTCCAGCGACTGCTCCCACACCAAAGGTGCCAGGCCTCCCAGGTGTTGCTGGCCCTCGCCTCTCCCTGGCACTCCTTCCACAGCCCCACACACACTGGGGCTCCGGCCTTGCCAGCCAGCTCAGGGGGGCCGACGTTCGTGCCTTGCTCGCTCTCGGGACCTGCGCCGGAGCCCAGCTCCAAATTGCGAATGTCCAGCGACTGCTCCCACACCAAAGGTGCCAGCCTCCCAGGTGTTGCTGGCCCTCGCCTTGCCCTGGCAGCCCTTCCACAGCCCCACACACACTGGGGCTCAGGCCTTGCCAGCCAGCTCAGGGGGCCGACGTTCGTGCCTTGCTCGCTCTCGGCACCTGCGCCGCAGCCCAGCTCCAAATTGTGAACGTCCAGCGACTGCTCCCACACCAAAGGTGCCAGGCCTCCCAGGTGTTGCCGGCCCTCGTCTTGCCCTGGCACTCCTTCCACAGCCCCACACACACTGGGGCTCCGGCCTTGCCAGCCAGCTCAGGGGGCCGAGTTTCGTGCCTCGCTCGCTGTCGGCAGCTGCGCCGGAGCCCCCACTCCAAATTGCAAACGTCCAGCGACTGCTCCCACACCAAAGGTGCCAGGCCTCCCAGGTGTTGCCGGCCCTCGTCTTGCCCTGGCAGCCCTTCCACAGCCCCACACACACTGGGGCTCCGGCCTTGCCAGCCAGCTCAGGGGTGCCGACGTTCGTATCTCGCTCGCTCTCGGGACCTGCGCTGGAGCCCAGCTCAACATTGCAAACGTCCAGCGACTGCTCCCACACCAAAGGTGCCAGGCCTCCCAGGTGTTGCTGGCCCTCGCCTTGCCCTGGCAGCCCTTCCACAGCCCCACACACACTGGGGCTCCGGCCTTGCCAGCCAGCTCAGGGGGCCGACGTTCGTGCCTTGCTCGCTCTCGGGACCTGCGCCGGAGCCCAGCTCCAAATTGCAAACGTCCAGCGACTGCTCCCACACCAAAGGTGCCAGGCCTCCCAGGTGTTGCTGGCCCTCGCCTCTCCCCGGCAGCCCTTCCACAGCCCCACACACACTGGGGCTCCGGCCTTGCCAGCCAGCTCAGGGGGCCGACGTTCGTGCCTCGCTCGCTCTCGGACCTGCACCGGAGCCCACCTCCAAATTGCGAACGTCCAGCGACTGCTCCCACACCAAAGGTGCCAGGCCTCCCAGGTGTTGCTGGCCCTCGCCTCTCCCCGGCAGCCCTTCCACAGCCCCACACACACTGGGGCTCCGGCCTTGCCAGCCAGCTCAGGGGGCCGACGTTCGTGCCTCGCTCGCTCTCGGGACCTGCACCGCAGCCCAGCTCCAAATTGCGAATGTCCAGCGACTGCTCCCACACCAAAGGTGCCAGGCCTCCCAGGTGTTGCCGGCCCTCGTCTTGCCCTGGCACTCCTTCCACAGCCCCACACACACTGGGGCTCCGGCCTTGCCAGCCAGCTCAGGGGGCCGACGTTCGTGTCTCGCTCGCTCTCGGGAGCTGCGCCTGAGCCCAGCTCCAAATTGCAAACGTCCAGCGACTGCTCCCACCCCAAAGGTGCCAGGCCTCCCAGGTGTTGCCGGCCCTCGTCTTGCCCTGGCACTCCTTCCACAGCCCCACACACACTGGGGCTCAGGCCTTGCCAGCCAGCTCAGGGGGCCGACGTTCGTGCCTCGCTCGCTCTTGGGACCTGCGCCGGAGCCCAGCTCCAAATTGCAAACGTCCAGCGACTGCTCCCACACCAAAGGTGCCAGGCCTCCAGGTGTTGCTGGCCCTCGCCTCTCCCCGGCAGCCCTTCCACAGCCCCACACACACTGGGGCTCCGGCCTTGCCAGCCAGCTCAGGGGGCCGACGTTCGTTGCCTCGCTCGCTCTCGGGACCTGCACCGGAGCCCACCTCCAAATTGCAAACGTCCAGCGACTGCTCCCACACCAAAGGTGCCAGGCCTCCCAGGTGTTGCTGGCCCTCGCCTCTCCCCGGCAGCCCTTCCACAGCCCCACACACACTGGGGCTCCGGCCTTGCCAGCCAGCTCAGGGGACCGACGTTCGTGCCTCGCTCGCTCTCGGGACCTGCACCGCAGCCCAGCTCCAAATTGCGAATGTCCAGCGACTGCTCCCACACCAAAGGTGCCAGGCCTCCCAGGTGTTGCCGGCCCTCGTCTTGCCCTGGCACTCCTTCCACAGCCCCACACACACTGGGGCTCCGGCCTTGCCAGCCAGCTCAGGGGGCCGACGTTCGTGTCTCGCTCGCTCTCGGCAGCTGCGCCGGAGCCCAGCTCCAAATTGCAAACGTCCAGCGACTGCTCCCACCCCAAAGGTGCCAGGCCTCCCAGGTGTTGACGGCCCTCGCCTTGCCCCTGGCAGCCCTTCCACAGCCCCACACACACTGGGCTCCGGCCTTGCCAGCCAGCTCAGGGGGCCCACGTTTGTGCCTTGCTCGCTCTCGGCACCTTCGCCGGAACGAAGCTCCAAATTGCAAACGTCCAGCGACTGCTCCCACACCAAAGGTGCCAGGCCTCCCAGGTGTTGCTGGCCCTCGCCTTGCCCTGGCACTCCTTCCACAGCCCCACACACACTGGGGCTCCGGCCTTGCCAGCCAGCTCAGGGGGTGCTGACGTTCGTGTCTCGCTCGCTCTCGGCACCTGCGCCGGAGCCCAGCTCGACATTGCGAACGTCCAGCGACTGCTCCCACACCAAAGGTGCCAGGCCTCCCATGTGTTGCCGGTCCTCATCTTGCCCTGGCACTCCTTCCACAGCCCCACACACACTGGGGCTCTGGCCTTGCCAGCCAGCTCAGGGGGCCGACGTTCGTGCCTTGCTCGCTCTCTGGACCTGCGCCGGAGCCCAGCTCCAAATTGTGAACGTCCAGCGACTGCTCCCACACCAAAGGTGCCAGGCCTCCCAGGTGTTGCTGGCCCTCGCCTCTCCCCGGCAGCCCTTCCACAGCCCCACACACACTGGGGCTCCGGCCTTGCCAGCCAGCTCAGGGGGCCGACGTTCGTCCCTCGCTCGCTCTCGGGACCTGTGCCGGAGCCCACCTCCAAATTGCGAACGTCCAGCGACTGCTCCCACACCAAAGGTGCCAGGCCTCCCAGGTGTTGATGGCCCTCGCCTCTCCCCGGCAGCCCTTCCACAGCCCCACACACACTGGGCTCCGGCCTTGCCAGCCAGCTCAGGGGGCCGACGTTCGTGCCTCGCTCGCTCTCGGGACCTGCACCGCAGCCCACCTCCAAATTGCGAACGTCCAGCGACTGCTCCCACACCAAAGGTGCCAGGCCTCCCATGTGTTGCCGGCCCTCGTCTTGCCCTGGCACTCCTTCCACAGCCCCACACACACTGGGGCTCCGGCCTTGCCAGCCAGCTCAGGGGACCGACGTTCGTGTCTCGCTCGCTCTCGGGACCTGCGCCGGAGCCCAGCTCCAAATTGCAAACGTCCAGCGACTGCTCCCACACCAAAGGTGCCAGGCCTCCCAGGTGTTGCTGGCCCTCGCCTCTCCCCGGCAGCCCTTCCACAGCCCCACACACACTGGGGCTCCGGCCTTGCCAGCCAGCTCAGGGGGCCGACGTTCGTGCCTTGCTCGCTCTCGGCACCTGCGCCGCAGCCCAGCTCCAAATTGTGAACGTCCAGCGACTGCTCCCACACCAAAGGTGCCAGGCCTCCCAGGTGTTGCCGGCCCTCGTCTTGCCCTGGCACTCCTTCCACAGCCCCACACACACTGGGGCTCCGGCCTTGCCAGCCAGCTCAGGGGGCCGAGTTTCGTGCCTCGCTCGCTGTCGGCAGCTGCGCCGGAGCCCCACTCCAAATTGCAAACGTCCAGCGACTGCTCCCACACCAAAGGTGCCAGGCCTCCCAGGTGTTGCCGGCCCTCGTCTTGCCCTGGCAGCCCTTCCACAGCCCCACACACACTGGGGCTCCGGCCTTGCCAGCCAGCTCAGGGGTGCCGACGTTCGTATCTCGCTCGCTCTCGGGACCTGCGCTGGAGCCCAGCTCAACATTGCAAACGTCCAGCGACTGCTCCCACACCAAAGGTGCCAGGCCTCCCAGGTGTTGCTGGCCCTCGCCTTGCCCTGGCAGCCCTTCCACAGCCCCACACACACTGGGGCTCCGGCCTTGCCAGCCAGCTCAGGGGGCCGACGTTCGTGCCTTGCTCGCTCTCGGGACCTGCGCCGGAGCCCAGCTCCAAATTGCAAACGTCCAGCGACTGCTCCCACACCAAAGGTGCCAGGCCTCCCAGGTGTTGCTGGCCCTCGCCTCTCCCCGGCAGCCCTTCCACAGCCCCACACACACTGGGGCTCCGGCCTTGCCAGCCAGCTCAGGGGGCCGACGTTCGTGCCTCGCTCGCTCTCGGGACCTGCACCGGAGCCCACCTCCAAATTGCGAACGTCCAGCGACTGCTCCCACACCAAAGGTGCCAGGCCTCCCAGGTGTTGCTGGCCCTCGCCTCTCCCCGGCAGCCCTTCCACAGCCCCACACACACTGGGGCTCCGGCCTTGCCAGCCAGCTCAGGGGGCCGACGTTCGTGCCTCGCTCGCTCTCGGGACCTGCACCGCAGCCCAGCTCCAAATTGCGAATGTCCAGCGACTGCTCCCACACCAAAGGTGCCAGGCCTCCCAGGTGTTGCCGGCCCTCGTCTTGCCCTGGCACTCCTTCCACAGCCCCACACACACTGGGGCTCCGGCCTTGCCAGCCAGCTCAGGGGGCCGACGTTCGTGTCTCGCTCGCTCTCGGGAGCTGCGCCTGAGCCCAGCTCCAAATTGCAAACGTCCAGCGACTGCTCCCACCCCAAAGGTGCCAGGCCTCCCAGGTGTTGCCGGCCCTCGTCTTGCCCTGGCACTCCTTCCACAGCCCCACACACACTGGGGCTCAGGCCTTGCCAGCCAGCTCAGGGGACCGACGTTCGTGCCTCGCTCGCTCTTGGGACCTGCGCCGGAGCCCAGCTCCAAATTGCAAACGTCCAGCGACTGCTCCCACACCAAAGGTGCCAGGCCTCCCAGGTGTTGCTGGCCCTCGCCTCTCCCCGGCAGCCCTTCCACAGCCCCACACACACTGGGGCTCCGGCCTTGCCAGCCAGCTCAGGGGGCCGACGTTCGTGCCTCGCTCGCTCTCGGGACCTGCACCGGAGCCCCACTCCAAATTGCAAACGTCCAGCGACTGCTCCCACACCAAAGGTGCCAGGCCTCCCAGGTGTTGCTGGCCCTCGCCTCTCCCCGGCAGCCCTTCCACAGCCCCACACACACTGGGGCTCCGGCCTTGCCAGCCAGCTCAGGGGACCGACGTTCGTGCCTCGCTCGCTCTCGGGACCTGCACCGCAGCCCAGCTCCAAATTGCGAATGTCCAGCGACTGCTCCCACACCAAAGGTGCCAGGCCTCCCAGGTGTTGCCGGCCCTCGTCTTGCCCTGGCACTCCTTCCACAGCCCCACACACACTGGGGCTCCGGCCTTGCCAGCCAGCTCAGGGGGCCGACGTTCGTGTCTCGCTCGCTCTCGGCAGCTGCGCCGGAGCCCAGCTCCAAATTGCAAACGTCCAGCGACTGCTCCCACCCCAAAGGTGCCAGGCCTCCCAGGTGTTGCCGGCCCTCGTCTTGCCCTGGCACTCCTTCCACAGCCCCACACACACTGGGGCTCTGGCCTTGCCAGCCAGCTCAGGGGGCCGACGTTCGTGCCTTGCTCGCTCTCGGGACCTGCGCCGCAGCCCAGCTCCAAATTGTGAACGTCCAGCGACTGCTCCCACACCAAAGGTGCCAGGCCTCCCAGGTGTTGCTGGCCCTCGCCTCTCCCCGGCAGCCCTTCCACAGCCCCACACACACTGGGGCTCCGGCCTTGCCAGCCAGATCAGGGGGCGACGTTCGTGCCTCGCTCGCTCTCGGGACCTGCGCCGGAGCCCAGCTCCAAATTGCAAACGTCCAGCGACTGCTCCCACACCAAAGGTGCCAGGCCTCCCAGGTGTTGCTGGCCCTCGCCTCTCCCCGGCAGCCCTTCCACAGCCCCACACACACTGGGGCTCCGGCCTTGCCAGCCAGCTCAGGGGGCCGACGTTCGTGCCTTGCTCGCTCTCGGCACCTGCGCCGCAGCCCAGCTCCGAATTGCGAACGTCCAGCGACTGCTCCCACACCAAAGGTGCCAGGCCTCCCAGGTGTTGCTGGCCCTCGCCTCTCCCTGGCACTCCTTCCACAGCCCCACACACACTGGGGCTCCGGCCTTGCCAGCCAGATCAGGGGGCCGACGTCGGTGCCTTGCTTGCTCTCGGGACCTGCGCCGGAGCCCAGCTCCAAATTGCAAACGTCCAGCGACTGCTCCCACACCAAAGGTGCCAGGCCTCCCAGGTGTTGCCGGCCCTCGTCTTGCCCTGGCACTCCTTCCACAGCCCCACACACACTGGGGCTCCGGCCTTGCCAGCCAGCTCAGGGGGCCGACGTTCGTGCCTCACTTGCTCTCGGCACCTGCGCCGGAGCCCAGCTCCAAATTGCGAACGTCCAGCGACTGCTCCCACACCAAAGGTGCCAGGCCTCCCAGGTGTTGCTGGCCCTCGCCTCTCCCCGGCAGCCCTTCCACAGCCCCACACACACTGGGGCTCCGGCCTTGCCAGCCAGCTCAGGGGGCCGACGTTCGTGCCTTGCTCGCTCTCGGCACCTGCGCCGCAGCCCAGCTCCAAATTGTGAACGTCCAGCGACTGCTCCCACACCAAAGGTGCCAGGCCTCCCAGGTGTTGCCGGCCCTCGTCTTGCCCTGGCACTCCTTCCACAGCCCCACACACACTGGGGCTCCGGCCTTGCCAGCCAGCTCAGGGGGCCGACGTTCGTGTCTCGCTCGCTCTCGGCACCTGCGCCGGAGCCCAGCTCCAAATTGCAAACGTCCAGCGACTGCTCCCACACCAAAGGTGCCAGGCCTCCCAGGTGTTGCTGGCTCTCGCCTCTCCCCGGCAGCCCTTCCACAGCCCACACACACTGGGGCTCCGGCCTTGCCAGCCAGCTCAGGGGGCCGACGTTCATGCCTTGCTCGCTCTCGGGACCTGCGCCGGAGCCCAGCTCCAAATTGCAAACGTCCAGCGACTGCTCCCACACCAAAGGTGCCAGGCCTCCCAGGTGTTGCCGGCCCTCGTCTTCCCTGGCAGCCCTTCCACAGCCCCACACACACTGGGGCTCCGGCCTTGCCAGCCAGCTCAGGGGGCCGACGTTCGTGCCTCGCTCGCTCTCGGGACCTGCGCCTGAGCCCAGCTCCAAATTGCGAATGTCCAGCGACTGCTCCCACACCAAAGGTGCCAGGCCTCCCAGGTGTTGCTGGCCCTCGCCTCTCCCCGGCAGCCCTCCACAGCCCCACACACACTGGGGCTCCGGCCTTGCCAGCCAGCTCAGGGGGCCGACGTTCGTGCCTTGCTCGCTCTCGGCACCTGCGCCGGAGCCCAGCTCCAAATTGCAAACGTCCAGCGACTGCTCCCACACCAAAGGTGCCAGGCCTCCCATGTGTTGACGGCCCTCGCCTTGCCCTGGCAGCCCTTCCACAGCCCCACACACACTGGGGCTCCGGCCTTGCCAGCCAGCTCAGGGGGCCGACCTTTGTGCCTTGCTTGCTCTCGGCACCTGCGCCGCAGCCCAGCTCCAAATTGCAAACGTCCAGCGACTGCTCCCACACCAAAGGTGGCAGGCCTCCCAGGTGTTGCCGGCCCTCGCCTCTCCCCGGCAGCCCTTCCACAGCCCCACACACACTGGGGCTCCGGCCTTGCCAGCCAGCTCAGGGGGCCGACGTTCGTGCCTTCCTAGCTCTCGGGACCTGCGCCGGAGCCCAGCTCCAAATTGCAAACGTCCAGCGACTGCTCCCACACCAAAGGTGCCAGGCCTCCCAGGTGTTGCTGGCCCTCGCCTTGCCCTGGCACTCCTTCCACAGCCCCCCACACACTGGGGCTCCGGCCTTGCCAGCCAGCTCAGGGGACCGACGTTCGTGCCTTGCTCGCTCTCGGCACCTGCGCCGGAGCCCAGCTCCAAATTGCAAACGTCCAGTGACTACTCCCACCCCAAAGGTGCCAGGCCTCCCATGTGTGGACGGCCCTCGTCTTGCCCTGGCACTCCTTCCACAGCCCCACACACACTGGGGCTCCGGCCTTGCCAGCCAGCTCAGGGGGCCGACGTTCGTGTCTCGCTCGCTCTCGGCACCTGCGCCGGAGCCCCACTCCAAATTGCAAACGTCCAGCGACTGCTGCCACACCAAAGGTGCCAGGCCTCCCAGGTGTTGCTGGCCCTCGCCTCTCCCTGGCACTCCTTCCACAGCCCCACACACACTGAGGCTCCGGCCTTGCCAGCCAGCTCAGGGGGCCGACGTTCGTGCCTTGCTCGCTCTCGGCACCTGCGCCGGAGCCCCACTCCAAATTGCAAACGTCCAGCGACTGCTCCCACACCAAAGGTGCCAGGCCTCCCAGGTGTTGCTGGCCCTCGCCTCTCCCCGGCATTCCTTCCACAGCCCCACACACACTGGGCTCCGGCCTTGCCAGCCAGCTCAGGGGGCCGACGTTCGTGCCTTGCTCGCTCTCGGCACCTGCGCCGGAGCCCAGCTCCAAATTGCGAACGTCCAGCGACTGCTCCCACACCAAAGGTGCCAGGCCTCCCAGGTGTTGACGGCCCTCGCCATGCCCTGGCAGCCCTTCCACAGCCCCACACACACTGGGGCTCCGGCCTTGCCAGCCAGCTCAGGGGGCCCACGTTTCTGCCTTGCTCGCTCTCGGCACCTTCGCCGGAGCGAAGCTCCAAATTGCAAACGTCCAGCGACTGCTCCCACACCAAAGGTGCCAGGCCTCCCAGGTGTTGACGGCCCTCGCCTTGCCCTGGCAGCCCTTCCACAGCCCCACACACACTGGGGCTCCGGCCTTGCCAGCCAGCTCAGGGGTGCCGACGTTCGTGTTTCGCTCGCTCTCGGGACCTGCGCCGGAGCCCAGCTCGACATTGCGAACGTCCAGCGACTGCTCCCACACCAAAGGTGCCAGGCCTCCCATGTGTTGCCGGTCCTCATCTTGCCCTGGCACTCCTTCCACAGCCCCACACACACTGGGGCTCTGGCCTTGCCAGCCAGATCAGGGGGCCGACGTTCGTGCCTTGCTCGCTCTCGGGACCTGCGCCGGAGCCCAGCTCCAAATTGTGAACGTCCAGCGACTGCTCCCACACCAAAGGTGCCAGGCCTCCCAGGTGTTGCTGGCCCTCGCCTCTCCCCGGCAGCCCTTCCACAGCCCCACACACACTGGGGCTCTGGCCTTGCCAGCCAGCTCAGGGGGCCGACGTTCGTGCCTTGCTCGCTCTTGGGACCTGTGCCGGAGCCCACCTCCAAATTGCAAACGTCCAGCGACTGCTCCCACACGAAAGGTGCCAGGACTGCCAGGTGTTGCTGGCCCTCGACTTCCCCCGGCAGCCCTTCCACAGCCCCACAGACACTGGGGCTCCGGCCTTGCCAGCCAGGTCAGGGTGCCGACGTTCGTGCCTTGCTCGCTCTCGGGACCTGCGCCGGAGCCCAGCTCCAAATTGCAAACGTCCAGCGACTGCTCCCACACCAAAGGTGCCAGGCCTCCCAGGTGTTGCCGGCCCTCACCTTGCTCTGGCAGCCCTTCCACAGCCCCACACACACTGGGGCTCCGGCCTTGCCAGCCAGCTCAGGGGGCCGACGTCGGTGCCTTGCTCGCTCTCGGCAGCTGCGCCGGAGCCACACTGCAAATTGCAAAGTTCCAGCGACTGCTCCCACACCAAAGGTGCCAGGCCTCCCAGGTGTTGCGGCCCTCGCCTCTCCCCAGCACTCCTTCCACAGCCCCACACACACTGGGGCTCCAGCCTTGCCAGCCAGCTCAGGGGTGCCGACGTTCGTGCCTTGCTCGCTCTCGGGACCTGCGCCGGAGCCCAGCTCCAAATTGCAAAGTTCCAGTGACTGCTCCCACACCAAAGGTGCCAGGCCTCCCAGGTGTTGCCGGTCCTCATCTTGCCCTGGCACTCCTTCACAGCCCCACACACACTGGGGCTCTGGCCTTGCCAGCCAGATCAGGGGGCCGACGTTCGTGCCTTGCTCGCTCTCGGGACCTGCGCCGGAGCCCAGCTCCAAATTGTGAACGTCCAGCGACTGCTGCCACACCAAAGGTGCCAGGCCTCCCAGGTGTTGCTGGCCCTCGCCTCTCCCCGGCAGCCCTTCCACAGCCCCACACACACTGGGGCTCCGGCCTTGCCAGCCAGCTCAGGGGGCCGACCTTCGTGCCTTGCTTGCTCTCGGCACCTGCGCCGCAGCCCAGCTCCAAATTGCAAACGTCCAGCGACTGCTCCCACACCAAAGGTGGCAGGCCTCCCAGGTGTTGCCGGCCCTCGCCTCTCCCCGGCAGCCCTTCCACAGCCCCACACACACTGGGGCTCCGGCCTTGCCAGCCAGCTCAGGGGGCCGACGTTCGTGCCTTCCTAGCTCTCGGGACCTGCGCCGGAGCCCAGCTCCAAATTGCAAACGTCCAGCGACTACTCCCACACCAAAGGTGGCAGGCCTCCCAGGTGTTGCTGGCCCTCGCCTCTCCCTGGCACTCCTTCCACAGCCCCACACACACTGGGGCTCCGGCCTTGCCAGCCAGGTCAGGGGGCCGACGTTCGTGTCTCGCTCGCTGTCGGCACCTGCGCCGGAGCCCCACTCCAAATTGCAAACGTCCAGCGACTGCTCCCACACCAAAGGTGCCAGGCCTCCCAGGTGTTGCTGGCCCTCGCCTCTCCCTGGCACTCCTTCCACAGCCCCACACACACTGAGGCTCCGGCCTTGCCAGCCAGCTCAGGGGGCCGACGTTCGTGCCTTGCTCGCTCTCGGCACCTGCGCCGGAGCCCCACTCCAAATTGCAAACGTCCAGCGACTGCTCCCACACCAAAGGTGCCAGGCCTCCCAGGTGTTGACGGCCCTCGCCATGCCCTGGCAGCCCTTCCACAGCCCCACACACACTGGGGCTCTGGCCTTGCCAGCCAGCTCAGGGGGCCCACGTTTCTGCCTTGCTCGCTCTCGGCACCTTCGCCGGAGCGAAGCTCCAAATTGCAAACGTCCAGCGACTGCTCCCACACCAAAGGTGCCAGGCCTCCCAGGTGTTGCCGGCCCTCGCCTTGCCCTGGCAGCCCTTCCACAGCCCCACACACACTGGCGCTCCGGCCTTGCCAGCCAGCTCAGGGGGCCGACGTTCGTGCCTCGCTCGCTCTCGGGACCTGCGCCGGAGCCCAGCTCCAAATTGCAAACGTCCAGCGACTGCTCCCACACCAAAGGTGCCAGGCCTCCCAGGTGTTGCTGGCCCTCGCCTCTCCCCGGCAGCCCTCCACAGCCCCACACACACTGGGGCTCCGGCCTTGCCAGCCAGCTCAGGGGGCCGACGTTCGTGCCTTGCTCGCTCTCGGCACCTGCGCCGCAGCCCAGCTCCAAATTGCGAACGTCCAGCGACTGCTCCCACACCAAAGGTGCCAGGCCTCCCAGGTGTTGCCGGCCCTCGTCTTGCCCTGGCAGCCCTTCCACAGCCCCACACACACTGGGGCTCCGGCCTTGCCAGCCAGATCAGGGGGCCGACGTTCGTGCCTTGCTCGCTCTCGGCACCTGCGCCGGAGCCCAGCTCCAAATTGCAAACGTCCAGCGACTGCTCCCACACCAAAGGTGCCAGGCCTCCCAGGTGTTGCCGGCCCTCGTCTTGCCCTGGCACTCCTTCCACAGCCCCACACACACTGGGGCTCAGGCCTTGCCAGCCAGCTCAGGGGACCGACGTTCGTGCCTCGCTCGCTCTCGGGACCTGCGCCGGAGCCCAGCTCCAAATTGCGAACGTCCAGCGACTGCTCCCACACCAAAGGTGCCAGGCCTCCCAGGTGTTGCTGGCCCTCGCCTCTCCCTGGAACTCCTTCCACAGCCCCACACACACTGGGGCTCCGGCCTTGCCAGCCAGCTCAGGGGGCCGACGTTCGTGTCTCGCTCCCTCTCGGCAGCTGCGCCGGAGCCCCACTCCAAATTGCAAACGTCCAGCGACTGCTCCCACACCAAAGGTGCCAGGCCTCCCAGGTGTTGCCGGCCCTCATCTTGCCCTGGCACTCCTTCCACAGCCCCACACACACTGGGGCTCCGGCCTTGCCAGCCAGCTCAGGGGGCCGACGTTCGTGCCTTGCTCGCTCTCGGGACCTGCGCCGGAGCCCAGCTCCAAATTGTGAACGTCCAGCGACTGCTCCCACACCAAAGGTGCCAGGCCTCCCAGGTGTTGCCGGCCCTCGTCTTCCTGGCACTCCTTCCACAGCCCCACACACCCTGGGGCTCAGGCCTTGCCAGCCAGCTCAGGGGGCCGACGTTCGTGCCTTGCTCGCTCTCGGGACCTGCGCCTGAGCCCACCTCCAAATTGCAAAGTTCCAGCGACTGCTCCCACACCAAAGGTGCCAGGCCTCCCAGGTGTTGCTGGCCCTCGCCTCTCCCCGGCAGCCCTTCCACAGCCCCACACACACTGGGGCTCCGGCCTTGCCAGCCAGATCAGGGGGCCGACGTTCGTTCCTCGCTCGCTCTCGGGACCTGTGCCGGAGCCCACCTCCAAATTGCGAACGTCCAGCGACTGCTCCCACACCAAAGGTGCCAGGCCTCCCAGGTGTTGCTGGCCCTCGCCTCTCCCCGGCAGCCCTTCCACAGCCCCACACACACTGGGGCTCAGGCTTTGCCAGCCAGCTCAGGGGGCCGACGTTCGTGTCTCGCTCGCTCTCGGGACATGCGCCGGAGCCCACCTCCAAATTGCAAACGTCCAGCGACTGCTCCCACACCAAAGGTGCCAGGCCTCCCAGGTGTTGCCGGCCCTCACCTTGCTCTGGCAGCCCTTCCACAGCCCCACACACACTGGGGCTCCGGCCTTGCCAGCCAGCTCAGGGGGCCGACGTCGGTGCCTTGCTCGCTCTCGGCAGCTGCGCCGGAGCCACACTGCAAATTGCAAAGTTCCAGCGACTGCTCCCACACCAAAGGTGCCAGGCCTCCCAGGTGTTGCCGGCGCTCGCCTCTCCCCAGCACTCCTTCCACAGCCCCACACACACTGGGGCTCCAGCCTTGCCAGCCAGCTCAGGGGTGCCGACGTTCGTGCCTTGCTCGCTCTCGGGACCTGCGCCGGAGCCCACCTCCAAATTGCAAAGTTCCAGCGACTGCTCCCACACCAAAGGTGCCAGGCCTCCCAGGTGTTGCCGGTCCTCATCTTGCCCTGGCACTCTTCACAGCCCCACACACACTGGGGCTCTGGCCTTGCCAGCCAGATCAGGGGGCCGACGTTCGTGCCTTGCTCGCTCTCGGGACCTGCGCCGGAGCCCAGCTCCAAATTGCAAACGTCCAGCGACTGCTCCCACACCAAAGGTGCCAGGCCTCCCAGGTGTTGCTGGCCCTCGCCTCTCCCCTGGCAGCCCTTCCACAGCCCCACACACACTGGGGCTCCGGCCTTGCCAGCCAGCTCAGGGGGCCGACGTTCGTGCCTCGCTCGCTCTCGGGACCTGCGCCGCAGCCCAGCTCCAAATTGCAAACGTCCAGCGACTGCTCCCACACCAAAGGTGCCAGGCCTCCCAGGTGTTGACGGCCCTCGTCTTGCCCTGGCACTCCTTCCACAGCCCCACACACACTGGGGCTCCGGCCTTGCCAGCCAGCTCAGGGTGCCGACGTTCGTGTCTTGCTCGCTCTCGGGACCTGCGCCGGAGCCCAGCTCGACATTGCAAACGTCCAGCGACTGCTCCCACACCAAAGGTGCCAGGCCTCCCAGGTGTTGCTGGCCCTCACCTTGCCCTGGCTGCTCTTCCACAGCCCCACACACACTGGGGCTCCGGCCTTGCCAGCCAGCTCAGGGGGCCGACGTTCGTGCCTTGCTCGCTCTCGGCACCTGCGCCGGAGCCCAGCTCCAAATTGCAAACGTCCAGCGACTGCTCCCACACCAAAGGTGCCAGGCCTCCCAGGTGTTGCTGGCCCTCGCCTCTCCCCGGCAGCCCTTCCACAGCCCCACACACACTGGGGCTCCGGCCTTGCCAGCCAGCTCAGGGGGCCGACGTTCGTGCCTCGCTCGCTCTCGGGACCTGTGCCGGAGCCCAGCTCCAAATTGCAAACGTCCAGCGACTGCTCCCACACCAAAGGTGCCAGGCCTCCCAGGTGTTTCCGGCCCTCGTCTTGCTCTGGCACTCCTTCCACAGCCCACACACACTGGGGCTCCGGCCTTGCCAGCCAGATCAGGGGGCCGACGTCGGTACCTTGCTTGCTCTCGGGACCTGCGCCGGAGCCCAGCTCCAAATTGCAAACGTCCAGCGACTGCTCCCACACCAAAGGTGCCAGGCCTCCCAGGTGTTGCCGGCCCTCGCCTTGCCCTGGCAGCCCTTCCACAGCCCCACACACACTGGGGCTCCGGCCTTGCCAGCCAGGTCAGGGGGCCGACGTTCGTGCCTCGCTCGCTCTCGGGACCTGCGCCGGAGCCCAGCTCCAAATTGCAAACGTCCAGCGACTGCTCCCACACCAAAGGTGCCAGGCCTCCCAGGTGTTGCTGGCCCTCGCCTCTCCCCGGCAGCCCTTCCACAGCCCCACACACACTGGGGCTCCGGCCTTGCCAGCCAGCTCAGGGGGCCGACGTTCGTGCCTTGCTCGCTCTCAGTACCTGCGCCGCAGCCCAGCTCCAAATTGCGAACGTCCAGCGACTGCTCCCACACCAAAGGTGCCAGGCCTCCCAGGTGTTGCCGGCCCTCGTCTTGCCCTGGCAGCCCTTCCACAGCCCCACACACACTGGGGCTCCGGCCTTGCCAGCCAGCTCAGGGGGCCGACGTTCGTGTCTCGCTCGCTCTCGGGACCTGCGCCGGAGCCCAGCTCCAAATTGCAAACGTCCAGCGACTGCTCCCACACCAAAGGTGCCAGGCCTCCCAGGTCTTGCCGGCCCTCGTCTTGCCCTGGCACTCCTTCCACAGCCCCACACACACTGGGGCTCAGGCCTTGCCAGCCAGCTCAGGGGACCGACGTTCGTGCCTCGCTCGCTCTCGGGACCTGCGCCGGAGCCCAGCTCCAAATTGCGAACGTCCAGCGACTGCTCCCACACCAAAGGTGCCAGGCCTCCAGGTGTTGCTGGCCCTCGCCTCTCCTCGAACTCCTTCCACAGCCCCACACACACTGGGGCTCCGGCCTTGCCAGCCAGCTCAGGGGGCCGACGTTCGTGTCTCGCTCCCTCTCGGCAGCTGCGCCGGAGCCCCACTCCAAATTGCAAACGTCCAGCGACTGCTCCCACACCAAAGGTGCCAGGCCTCCCAGGTGTTGCCGGCCCTCATCTTGCCCTGGCACTCCTTCCACAGCCCCACACACACTGGGGCTCCGGCCTTGCCAGCCAGCTCAGGGGGCCGACGTTCGTGCCTTGCTCGCTCTCGGGACCTGCGCCGGAGCCCAGCTCCAAATTGTGAACGTCCAGCGACTGCTCCCACACCAAAGGTGCCAGGCCTCCCAGGTGTTGCCGGCCCTCGTCTTCCCTGGCACTCCTTCCACAGCCCCACACACCCTGGGGCTCAGGCCTTGCCAGCCAGCTCAGGGGGCCGACGTTCGTGCCTCGCTCGCTCTCGGGACCTGCGCCTGAGCCCAGCTCCAAATTGCGAATGTCCAGCGACTGCTCCAACACCAAAGGTGCCAGGCCTCCCAGGTGTTGCTGGCCCTCGCCTCTCCCCGGCAGCCCTTCCACAGCCCCACACACACTGGGGCTCCGGCCTTGCCAGCCAGCTCAGGGGACCGACGTTCGTGTCTCGCTCGCTCTCGGCAGCTGCGCCGGAGCCCCACTCCAAATTGCAAACGTCCAGCGACTGCTCCCACACCAAAGGTGCCAGGCCTCCCAGGTGTTGCTGGCCCTCGTCTTGCCCTGGCACTCCTTCCACAGCCCCACACACACTGGGGCTCAGGCCTTGCCAGCCAGCTCAGGGGGCCGACGTTCGTGCCTTGCTCGCTCTCGGGACCTGCGCTAGAGCCCACCTCCAAATTGCAAAGTTCCAGCGACTGCTCCCACACCAAAGGTGCCAGGCCTCCCAGGTGTTGCCGGCCCTCGTCTTGCCCTGGCACTCCTTCACAGCCCCACACACACTGGGGCTCTGGCCTTGCCAGCCAGCTCAGGGGGCCGACGTTCGTGCCTTGCTCGCTCTCGGGACCTGCGCCAGAGCCCAGCTCCAAATTGCAAACGTCCAGCGACTGCTCCCACACCAAAGGTGCCAGGCCTCCCAGGTGTTGCTGGCCCTCGCCTCTCCCCGGCAGCCCTTCCACAGCCCCACACACACTGGGGCTCCGGCCTTGCCAGCCAGCTCAGGGGGCCGACCTTCGTGCCTTGCTTGCTCTCGGCACCTGCGCCGCAGCCCAGCTCCAAATTGCAAACGTCCAGCGACTGCTCCCACACCAAAGGTGGCAGGCCTCCCAGGTGTTGCCGGCCCTCGCCTCTCCCCGGCAGCCCTTCCACAGCCCCACACACACTGGGGCTCCGGCCTTGCCAGCCAGCTCAGGGGGCCGACGTTCGTGCCTTCCTAGCTCTCGGGACCTGCGCCGGAGCCCAGCTCCAAATTGCAAACGTCCAGCGACTGCTCCCACACCAAAGGTGCCAGGCCTCCCAGGTGTTGCTGGCCCTCGCCTTGCCCTGGCACTCCTTCCACAGCCCCACACACACTGGGGCTCCGGCCTTGCCAGCCAGCTCAGGGGACCGACGTTCGTGCCTTGCTCGCTCTCGGCACCTGCGCCGGAGCCCAGCTCCAAATTGCAAACGTCCAGCGACTACTCCCACACCAAAGGTGGCAGGCCTCCCAGGTGTTGCTGGCCCTCGCCTCTCCCGGCAGCCCTTCCACAGCCCCACACACACTGGGGCTCTGGCCTTGCCAGCCAGCTCAGGGGGCCGACGTTCGTGTCTCGCTCGCTCTCGGCACCTGCGCCGGAGCCCCACTCCAAATTGCAAACGTCCAGCGACTGCTCCCACCCCAAAGGTGCCAGGCCTCCCAGGTGTTGCTGGCCCTGGCCTCTCCCTGGCACTCCTTCCACAGCCCCACACACACTGAGGCTCCGGCCTTGCCAGCCAGCTCAGGGGGCCGACGTTCGTGCCTTGCTCGCTCTCGGCACCTGCGCCGGAGCCCCACTCCAAATTGCAAACGTCCAGCGACTGCTCCCACACCAAAGGTGCCAGGCCTCCCAGGTGTTGCTGGCCCTCGCCTCTCCCGGCATTCCTTCCACAGCCCCACACACACTGGGGCTCCGGCCTTGCCAGCCAGCTCAGGGGGGCCGACGTTCGTGCCTTGCTCGCTCTCGGCACCTGCGCCGGAGCCCAGCTCCAAATTGCGAACGTCCAGCGACTGCTCCCACACCAAAGGTGCCAGGCCTCCCAGGTTTTGACGGCCCTCGCCATGCCCTGGCACTCCTTCCACAGCCCCACACACACTGGGGCTCCGGCCTTGCCAGCCAGCTCAGGGGGCCCACGTTTGTGCCTTGCTCGCTCTCGGCACCTTCGCCGGAGCGAAGCTCCAAATTGCAAACGTCCAGCGACTGCTCCCACACCAAAGGTGCCAGGCCTCCCAGGTGTTGCTGGCCCTCGCCTTGCCCTGGCAGCCCTTCCACAGCCCCACACACACTGGGGCTCCGGCCTTGCCAGCCAGCTCAGGGGTGCCGACGTTCGTGTCTCGCTCGCTCTCGGGACCTGCGCCGGAGCCCAGCTCGACATTGCGAACGTCCAGCGACTGCTCCCACACCAAAGGTGCCAGGCCTCCCATGTGTTGCCGTCCTCATCTTGCCCTGGCACTCCTTCCACAGCCCCACACAGACTGGGGCTCTGGCCTTGCCAGCCAGCTCAGGGGGCCGACGTTCGTGCCTTGCTCGCTCTCTGGACCTGCGCCGGAGCCCAGCTCCAAATTGTGAACGTCCAGCGACTGCTGCCACACCAAAGGTGCCAGGCCTCCCAGGTGTTGCTGGCCCTCGCCTCTCCCCGGCAGCCCTTCCACAGCCCCACACACACTGGGGCTCCGGCCTTGCCAGCCAGATCAGGGGGCCGACGTTCGTCCCTCGCTCGCTCTCGGGACCTGTGCCGGAGCCCACCTCCAAATTGCGAACGTCCAGCGACTGCTCCCACACCAAAGGTGCCAGGCCTCCCAGGTGTTGCTGGCCCTCGCCTCTCCCCGGCAGCCCTTCCACAGCCCCACACACACTGGGGCTCCGGCCTTGCCAGCCAGCTCAGGGGGCCGACGTTCGTGTCTCGCTCGCTCTCGGGACATGCGCCGGAGCCCCACTCCACCACTCCAAATTGCAAACGTCCAGCGACTGCTCCCACCCCAAAGGTGCCAGGCCTCCCAGGTGTTGCTGGCCCTCGCCTCTCCCTGGCACTCCTTCCACAGCCCCACACACACTGAGGCTCCGGCCTTGCCAGCCAGCTCAGGGGGCCGACGTTCGTGCCTTGCTCGCTCTCGGCACCTGCGCCGGAGCCCCACTCCAAATTGCAAACGTCCAGCGACTGCTCCCACACCAAAGGTGCCAGGCCTCCCAGGTGTTGCTGGCCCTCGCCTCTCCCCGGCATTCCTTCCACAGCCCCACACACACTGGGGCTCCGGCCTTGCCAGCCAGCTCATGGGGCCGACGTTCGTGCCTTGCTCGCTCTCGGCACCTGCGCCGGAGCCCAGCTCCAAATTGCGAACGTCCAGCGACTGCTCCCACACCAAAGGTGCCAGGCCTCCCAGGTGTTGACGGCCCTCGCCATGCCCTGGCAGCCCTTCCACAGCCCCACACACACTGGGGCTCCGGCCTTGCCAGCCAGCTCAGGGGGCCCACGTTTGTGCCTTGCTCGCTCTCGGCACCTTCGCCGGAGCGAAGCTCCAAATTGCAAACGTCCAGCGACTGCTCCCACACCAAAGGTGCCAGGCCTCCCAGGTGTTGCTGGCCCTCGCCTTGCCCTGGCAGCCCTTCCACAGCCCCACACACACTGGGGCTCCGGCCTTGCCAGCCAGCTCAGGGGTGCCGACGTTCGTGTCTCGCTCGCTCTCGGGACCTGCGCCGGAGCCCAGCTCGACATTGCGAACGTCCAGCGACTGCTCCCACACCAAAGGTGCCAGGCCTCCCATGTGTTGCCGGTCCTCATCTTGCCCTGGCACTCCTTCCACAGCCCCACACACACTGGGGCTCTGGCCTTGCCAGCCAGATCAGGGGGCCGACGTTCGTGCCTTGCTCGCTCTCGGGACCTGCGCCGGAGCCCAGCTCCAAATTGTGAACGTCCAGCGACTGCTCCCACACCAAAGGTGCCAGGCCTCCCAGGTGTTGCTGGCCCTCGCCTCTCCCCGGCAGCCCTTCCACAGCCCCACACACACTGGGGCTCCGGCCTTGCCAGCCAGCTCAGGGGGCCGACGTTCGTGTCTCGCTCGCTCTCGGGACATGCGCCGGAGCCCCACTCCAAATTGCAAACGTCCAGCGACTGCTCCCACACCAAAGGTGCCAGGCCTCCCAGGTGTTGCTGGCCCTCGCCTCTCCCTGGCACTCCTTCCACAGCCCCACACACACTGAGGCTCCGGCCTTGCCAGCCAGCTCAGGGGGCCGACGTTCGTGCCTTGCTCGCTCTCGGCACCTGCGCCGGAGCCCCACTCCAAATTGCAAACGTCCAGCGACTGCTCCCACACCAAAGGTGCCAGGCCTCCCAGGTGTTGCTGGCCCTCGCCTCTCCCCGGCAGCCCTTCCACAGCCCCACACACACTGGGGCTCCGGCCTTGCCAGCCAGCTCAGGGGGCCGACCTTCGTGCCTTGCTTGCTCTCGGCACCTGCGCCGCAGCCCAGCTCCAAATTGCAAACGTCCAGCGACTGCTCCCACACCAAAGGTGGCAGGCCTCCCAGGTGTTGCCGGCCCTCGCCTCTCCCCGGCAGCCCTTCCACAGCCCCACACACACTGGGGCTCCGGCCTTGCCAGCCAGCTCAGGGGGCCGACGTTCGTGCCTTCCTAGCTCTCGGGACCTGCGCCGGAGCCCAGCTCCAAATTGCAAACGTCCAGCGACTGCTCCCACACCAAAGGTGCCAGGCCTCCCAGGTGTTGCTGGCCCTCGCCTTGCCCTGGCACTCCTTCCACAGCCCCACACACACTGGGGCTCCGGCCTTGCCAGCCAGCTCAGGGGACCGACGTTCGTGCCTTGCTCGCTCTCGGCACCTGCGCCGGAGCCCAGCTCCAAATTGCAAACGTCCAGCGACTACTCCCACACCAAAGGTGGCAGGCCTCCCAGGTGTTGCTGGCCCTCGCCTCTCCCGGCAGCCCTTCCACAGCCCCACACACACTGGGGCTCCGGCCTTGCCAGCCAGATCAGGGGGCCGACGTTCGTCCCTCGCTCGCTCTCGGGACCTGTGCCGGAGCCCACCTCCAAATTGCGAACGTCCAGCGACTGCTCCCACACCAAAGGTGCCAGGCCTCCCAGGTGTTGCTGGCCCTCGCCTCTCCCCGGCAGCCCTTCCACAGCCCCACACACACTGGGGCTCCGGCCTTGCCAGCCAGCTCAGGGGGCCGACGTTCGTGTCTCGCTCGCTCTCGGGACATGCGCCGGAGCCCCACTCCAAATTGCAAACGTCCAGCGACTGCTCCCACCCCAAAGGTGCCAGGCCTCCCAGGTGTTGCTGGCCCTCGCCTCTCCCTGGCACTCCTTCCACAGCCCCACACACACTGAGGCTCCGGCCTTGCCAGCCAGCTCAGGGGGCCGACGTTCGTGCCTTGCTCGCTCTCGGCACCTGCGCCGGAGCCCCACTCCAAATTGCAAACGTCCAGCGACTGCTCCCACACCAAAGGTGCCAGGCCTCCCAGGTGTTGCTGGCCCTCGCCTCTCCCCGGCATTCCTTCCACAGCCCCACACACACTGGGGCTCCGGCCTTGCCAGCCAGCTCATGGGGCCGACGTTCGTGCCTTGCTCGCTCTCGGCACCTGCGCCGGAGCCCAGCTCCAAATTGCGAACGTCCAGCGACTGCTCCCACACCAAAGGTGCCAGGCCTCCCAGGTGTTGACGGCCCTCGCCATGCCCTGGCAGCCCTTCCACAGCCCCACACACACTGGGGCTCCGGCCTTGCCAGCCAGCTCAGGGGGCCCACGTTTGTGCCTTGCTCGCTCTCGGCACCTTCGCCGGAGCGAAGCTCCAAATTGCAAACGTCCAGCGACTGCTCCCACACCAAAGGTGCCAGGCCTCCCAGGTGTTGCTGGCCCTCGCCTTGCCCTGGCAGCCCTTCCACAGCCCCACACACACTGGGGCTCCGGCCTTGCCAGCCAGCTCAGGGGTGCCGACGTTCGTGTCTCGCTCGCTCTCGGGACCTGCGCCGGAGCCCAGCTCGACATTGCGAACGTCCAGCGACTGCTCCCACACCAAAGGTGCCAGGCCTCCCATGTGTTGCCGGTCCTCATCTTGCCCTGGCACTCCTTCCACAGCCCCACACACACTGGGGCTCTGGCCTTGCCAGCCAGATCAGGGGGCCGACGTTCGTGCCTTGCTCGCTCTCGGGACCTGCGCCGGAGCCCAGCTCCAAATTGTGAACGTCCAGCGACTGCTCCCACACCAAAGGTGCCAGGCCTCCCAGGTGTTGCTGGCCCTCGCCTCTCCCCGGCAGCCCTTCCACAGCCCCACACACACTGGGGCTCCGGCCTTGCCAGCCAGCTCAGGGGGCCGACGTTCGTGTCTCGCTCGCTCTCGGGACATGCGCCGGAGCCCCACTCCAAATTGCAAACGTCCAGCGACTGCTCCCACACCAAAGGTGCCAGGCCTCCCAGGTGTTGCTGGCCCTCGCCTCTCCCTGGCACTCCTTCCACAGCCCCACACACACTGAGGCTCCGGCCTTGCCAGCCAGCTCAGGGGGCCGACGTTCGTGCCTTGCTCGCTCTCGGCACCTGCGCCGGAGCCCCACTCCAAATTGCAAACGTCCAGCGACTGCTCCCACACCAAAGGTGCCAGGCCTCCCAGGTGTTGCTGGCCCTCGCCTCTCCCCGGCAGCCCTTCCACAGCCCCACACACACTGGGGCTCCGGCCTTGCCAGCCAGCTCAGGGGGCCGACCTTCGTGCCTTGCTTGCTCTCGGCACCTGCGCCGCAGCCCAGCTCCAAATTGCAAACGTCCAGCGACTGCTCCCACACCAAAGGTGGCAGGCCTCCCAGGTGTTGCCGGCCCTCGCCTCTCCCCGGCAGCCCTTCCACAGCCCCACACACACTGGGGCTCCGGCCTTGCCAGCCAGCTCAGGGGGCCGACGTTCGTGCCTTCCTAGCTCTCGGGACCTGCGCCGGAGCCCAGCTCCAAATTGCAAACGTCCAGCGACTGCTCCCACACCAAAGGTGCCAGGCCTCCCAGGTGTTGCTGGCCCTCGCCTTGCCCTGGCACTCCTTCCACAGCCCCACACACACTGGGGCTCCGGCCTTGCCAGCCAGCTCAGGGGACCGACGTTCGTGCCTTGCTCGCTCTCGGCACCTGCGCCGGAGCCCAGCTCCAAATTGCAAACGTCCAGCGACTACTCCCACACCAAAGGTGGCAGGCCTCCCAGGTGTTGCTGGCCCTCGCCTCTCCCTGGCACTCCTTCCACAGCCCCACACACACTGGGGCTCCGGCCTTGCCAGCCAGCTCAGGGGGCCGACGTTCGTGTCTCGCTCGCTCTCGGCACCTGCGCCGGAGCCCCACTCCAAATTGCAAACGTCCAGCGACTGCTCCCACCCCAAAGGTGCCAGGCCTCCCAGGTGTTGCTGGCCCTGGCCTCTCCCTGGCACTCCTTCCACAGCCCCACACACACTGAGGCTCCGGCCTTGCCAGCCAGCTCAGGGGGCCGACGTTCGTGCCTTGCTCGCTCTCGGCACCTGCGCCGGAGCCCCACTCCAAATTGCAAACGTCCAGCGACTGCTCCCACACCAAAGGTGCCAGGCCTCCCAGGTGTTGCTGGCCCTCGCCTCTCCCCGGCATTCCTTCCACAGCCCCACACACACTGGGGCTCCGGCCTTGCCAGCCAGCTCAGGGGGCCGACGTTCGTGCCTTGCTCGCTCTCGGCACCTGCGCCGGAGCCCAGCTCCAAATTGCGAACGTCCAGCGACTGCTCCCACACCAAAGGTGCCAGGCCTCCCAGGTGTTGACGGCCCTCGCCATGCCCTGGCACTCCTTCCACAGCCCCACACACACTGGGGCTCCGGCCTTGCCAGCCAGCTCAGGGGGCCCACGTTTGTGCCTTGCTCGCTCTCGGCACCTTCGCCGGAGCGAAGCTCCAAATTGCAAACGTCCAGCGACTGCTCCCACACCAAAGGTGCCAGCCCTCCCAGGTGTTGCTGGCCCTCGCCTTGCCCTGGCAGCCCTTCCACAGCCCCACACACACTGGGGCTCCGGCCTTGCCAGCCAGCTCAGGGGTGCCGACGTTCGTGTCTCGCTCGCTCTCGGGACCTGCGCCGGAGCCCAGCTCGACATTGCGAACGTCCAGCGACTGCTCCCACACCAAAGGTGCCAGGCCTCCCATGTGTTGCCGGTCCTCATCTTGCCCTGGCACTCCTTCCACAGCCCCACACAGACTGGGGCTCTGGCCTTGCCAGCCAGATCAGGGGGCCGACGTTCGTGCCTTGCTCGCTCTCTGGACCTGCGCCGGAGCCCAGCTCCAAATTGTGAACGTCCAGCGACTGCTGCCACACCAAAGGTGCCAGGCCTCCCAGGTGTTGCTGGCCCTCGCCTCTCCCCGGCAGCCCTTCCACAGCCCCACACACACTGGGGCTCCGGCCTTGCCAGCCAGATCAGGGGGCCGACGTTCGTCCCTCGCTCGCTCTCGGGACCTGTGCCGGAGCCCACCTCCAAATTGCGAACGTCCAGCGACTGCTCCCACACCAAAGGTGCCAGGCCTCCCAGGTGTTGCTGGCCCTCGCCTCTCCCCGGCAGCCCTTCCACAGCCCCACACACACTGGGGCTCCGGCCTTGCCAGCCAGCTCAGGGGGCCGACGTTCGTGTCTCGCTCGCTCTCGGGACATGCGCCGGAGCCCCACTCCAAATTGCAAACGTCCAGCGACTGCTCCCACCCCAAAGGTGCCAGGCCTCCCAGGTGTTGCTGGCCCTCGCCTCTCCCTGGCACTCCTTCCACAGCCCCACACACACTGAGGCTCCGGCCTTGCCAGCCAGCTCAGGGGGCCGACGTTCGTGCCTTGCTCGCTCTCGGGACCTGCGCCGGAGCCCCACTCCAAATTGCAAACGTCCAGCGACTGCTCCCACACCAAAGGTGCCAGGCCTCCCAGGTGTTGCTGGCCCTCGCCTCTCCCCGGCAGCCCTTCCACAGCCCCACACACACTGGGGCTCCGGCCTTGCCAGCCAGGTCAGGGGGCCGACGTTCGTGTCTCGCTCGCTGTCGGCAGCTGCGCCGGAGCCCCACTCCAAATTGCAAACGTCCAGCGACTGCTCCCACCCCAAAGGTGCCAGGCCTCCCAGGTGTTGCTGGCCCTCGCCTCTCCCTGGCACTCCTTCCACAGCCCCACACACACTGAGGCTCCGGCCTTGCCAGCCAGCTCAGGGGGCCGACGTTCGTGCCTTGCTCGCTCTCGGCACCTTCGCCGGAGCGAAGCTCCAAATTGCAAACGTCCAGCGACTGCTCCCACACCAAAGGTGCCAGGCCTCCCAGGTGTTGCTGGCCCTCGCCTCTCCCCGGCATTCCTTCCACAGCCCCACACACACTGGGGCTCCGGCCTTGCCAGCCAGCTCAGGGGGCCGACGTTCGTGCCTTGCTCGCTCTCGGCACCTGCGCCGGAGCCCAGCTCCAAATTGCAAACGTCCAGCGACTGCTCCCACACCAAAGGTGCCAGGCCTCCCAGGTGTTGACGGCCCTCGCCATGCCCTGGCAGCCCTTCCACAGCCCCACACACACTGGGGCTCCGGCCTTGCCAGCCAGCTCAGGGGGCCCACGTTTGTGCCTTGCTCGCTCTCGGCACCTTCGCCGGAGCGAAGCTCCAAATTGCAAACGTCCAGCGACTGCTCCCACACCAAAGGTGCCAGGCCTCCCAGGTGTTGCTGGCCCTGGCCTCTCCCTGGCACTCCTTCCACAGCCCCACACACACTGAGGCTCCGGCCTTGCCAGCCAGCTCAGGGGGCCGACGTTCGTGCCTTGCTCGCTCTCGGCACCTGCGCCGGAGCCCCACTCCAAATTGCAAACGTCCAGCGACTGCTCCCACACCAAAGGTGCCAGGCCTCCCAGGTGTTGCTGGCCCTCGCCTCTCCCCGGCATTCCTTCCACAGCCCCACACACACTGGGGCTCCGGCCTTGCCAGCCAGCTCAGGGGGCCGACGTTCGTGCCTTGCTCGCTCTCGGCACCTGCGCCGGAGCCCAGCTCCAAATTGCGAACGTCCAGCGACTGCTCCCACACCAAAGGTGCCAGGCCTCCCAGGTGTTGACGGCCCTCGCCATGCCCTGGCACTCCTTCCACAGCCCCACACACACTGGGGCTCCGGCCTTGCCAGCCAGCTCAGGGGGCCCACGTTTGTGCCTTGCTCGCTCTCGGCACCTTCGCCGGAGCGAAGCTCCAAATTGCAAACGTCCAGCGACTGCTCCCACCCCAAAGGTGCCAGGCCTCCCAGGTGTTGCTGGCCCTCGCCTTGCCCTGGCAGCCCTTCCACAGCCCCACACACACTGGGGCTCCGGCCTTGCCAGCCAGCTCAGGGGTGCCGACGTTCGTGTCTCGCTCGCTCTCGGGACCTGCGCCGGAGCCCAGCTCGACATTGCGAACGTCCAGCGACTGCTCCCACACCAAAGGTGCCAGGCCTCCCATGTGTTGCCGGTCCTCATCTTGCCCTGGCACTCCTTCCACAGCCCCACACAGACTGGGGCTCTGGCCTTGCCAGCCAGATCAGGGGGCCGACGTTCGTGCCTTGCTCGCTCTCTGGACCTGCGCCGGAGCCCAGCTCCAAATTGTGAACGTCCAGCGACTGCTGCCACACCAAAGGTGCCAGGCCTCCCAGGTGTTGCTGGCTCTCGCCTCTCCCCGGCAGCCCTTCCACAGCCCCACACACACTGGGGCTCCGGCCTTGCCAGCCAGATCAGGGGGCCGACTTTCGTCCCTCGCTCGCTCTCGGGACCTGTGCCGGAGCCCACCTCCAAATTGCGAACGTCCAGCGACTGCTCCCACACCAAAGGTGCCAGGCCTCCCAGGTGTTGCTGGCCCTCGCCTCTCCCCGGCAGCCCTTCCACAGCCCCACACACACTGGGGCTCCGGCCTTGCCAGCCAGCTCAGGGGGCCGACGTTCGTGTCTCGCTCGCTCTCGGGACATGCGCCGGAGCCCCACTCCAAATTGCAAACGTCCAGCGACTGCTCCCACCCCAAAGGTGCCAGGCCTCCCAGGTGTTGCTGGCCCTCGCCTCTCCCTGGCACTCCTTCCACAGCCCCACACACACTGAGGCTCCGGCCTTGCCAGCCAGCTCAGGGGGCCGACGTTCGTGCCTTGCTCGCTCTCGGCACCTGCGCCGGAGCCCCACTCCAAATTGCAAACGTCCAGCGACTGCTCCCACACCAAAGGTGCCAGGCCTCCCAGGTGTTGCTGGCCCTCGCCTCTCCCCGGCAGCCCTTCCACAGCCCCACACACACTGGGGCTCCGGCCTTGCCAGCCAGGTCAGGGGGCCGACGTTCGTGTCTCGCTCGCTGTCGGCAGCTGCGCCGGAGCCCCACTCCAAATTGCAAACGTCCAGCGACTGCTCCCACCCCAAAGGTGCCAGGCCTCCCAGGTGTTGCTGGCCCTCGCCTCTCCCTGGCACTCCTTCCACAGCCCCACACACACTGAGGCTCCGGCCTTGCCAGCCAGCTCAGGGGGCCGACGTTCGTGCCTTGCTCGCTCTCGGCACCTTCGCCGGAGCGAAGCTCCAAATTGCAAACGTCCAGCGACTGCTCCCACACCAAAGGTGCCAGGCCTCCCAGGTATTGCTGGCCCTCGCCTCTCCCCGGCATTCCTTCCACAGCCCCACACACACTGGGGCTCCGGCCTTGCCAGCCAGCTCATGGGGCCGACGTTCGTGCCTTGCTCGCTCTCGGCACCTGCGCCGGAGCCCAGCTCCAAATTGCGAACGTCCAGCGACTGCTCCCACACCAAAGGTGCCAGGCCTCCCAGGTGTTGACGGCCCTCGCCATGCCCTGGCAGCCCTTCCACAGCCCCACACACACTGGGGCTCCGGCCTTGCCAGCCAGCTCAGGGGGCCCACGTTTGTGCCTTGCTCGCTCTCGGCACCTTCGCCGGAGCGAAGCTCCAAATTGCAAACGTCCAGCGACTGCTCCCACACCAAAGGTGCCAGGCCTCCCAGGTGTTGCTGGCCCTCGCCTTGCCCTGGCAGCCCTTCCACAGCCCCACACACACTGGGGCTCCGGCCTTGCCAGCCAGCTCAGGGGTGCCGACGTTCGTGTCTCGCTCGCTCTCGGGACCTGCGCCGGAGCCCAGCTCGACATTGCGAACGTCCAGCGACTGCTCCCACACCAAAGGTGCCAGGCCTCCCATGTGTTGCCGGTCCTCATCTTGCCCTGGCACTCCTTCCACAGCCCCACACAGACTGGGGCTCTGGCCTTGCCAGCCAGATCAGGGGGCCGACGTTCGTGCCTTGCTCGCTCTCGGTACCTGCGCCGGAGCCCCACTCCAAATTGCAAACGTCCAGCGACTGCTCCCACACCAAAGGTGCCAGGCCTCCCAGGTGTTGCTGGCCCTCGCCTCTCCCCGGCAGCCCTTCCACAGCCCCACACACACTGGCGCTCCGGCCTTGCCAGCCAGGTCAGGGGGCCGACGTTCGTGTCTCGCTCGCTGTCGGCAGCTGCGCCGGAGCCCCACTCCAAATTGCAAACGTCCAGCGACTGCTCCCACCCCAAAGGTGCCAGGCCTCCCAGGTGTTGCTGGCCCTCGCCTCTCCCTGGCACTCCTTCCACAGCCCCACACACACTGAGGCTCCGGCCTTGCCAGCCAGCTCAGGGGGCCGACGTTCGTGCCTTGCTCGCTCTCGGCACCTGCGCCGGAGCCCCACTCCAAATTGCAAACGTCCAGCGACTGCTCCCACACCAAAGGTGCCAGGCCTCCCAGGTGTTGCTGGCCCTCGCCTCTCCCCGGCATTCCTTCCACAGCCCCACACACACTGGGGCTCCGGCCTTGCCAGCCAGCTCATGGGGCCGACGTTCGTGCCTTGCTCGCTCTCGGCACCTGCGCCGGAGCCCAGCTCCAAATTGCGAACGTCCAGCGACTGCTCCCACACCAAAGGTGCCAGGCCTCCCAGGTGTTGACGGCCCTCGCCATGCCCTGGCAGCCCTTCCACAGCCCCACACACACTGGGGCTCCGGCCTTGCCAGCCAGCTCAGGGGGCCCACGTTTGTGCCTTGCTCGCTCTCGGCACCTTCGCCGGAGTGAAGCTCCAAATTGCAAACGTCCAGCGACTGCTCCCACACCAAAGGTGCCAGGCCTCCCAGGTGTTGCTGGCCCTCGCCTTGCCCTGGCAGCCCTTCCACAGCCCCACACACACTGGGGCTCCGGCCTTGCCAGCCAGCTCAGGGGTGCCGACGTTCGTGTCTCGCTCGCTCTCGGGACCTGCGCCGGAGCCCAGCTCGACATTGCGAACGTCCAGCGACTGCTCCCACACCAAAGGTGCCAGGCCTCCCATGTGTTGCCGGTCCTCATCTTGCCCTGGCACTCCTTCCACAGCCCCACACAGACTGGGGCTCTGGCCTTGCCAGCCAGATCAGGGGGCCGACGTTCGTGCCTTGCTCGCTCTCGGTACCTGCGCCGGAGCCCCACTCCAAATTGCAAACGTCCAGCGACTGCTCCCACACCAAAGGTGCCAGGCCTCCCAGGTGTTGCTGGCCCTCGCCTCTCCCCGGCAGCCCTTCCACAGCCCCACACACACTGGGGCTCCGGCCTTGCCAGCCAGGTCAGGGGGCCGACGTTCGTGTCTCGCTCGCTGTCGGCAGCTGCGCCGGAGCCCCACTCCAAATTGCAAACGTCCAGCGACTGCTCCCACCCCAAAGGTGCCAGGCCTCCCAGGTGTTGCTGGCCCTCGCCTCTCCCTGGCACTCCTTCCACAGCCCCACACACACTGAGGCTCCGGCCTTGCCAGCCAGCTCAGGGGGCCGACGTTCGTGCCTTGCTCGCTCTCGGCACCTGCGCCGGAGCCCCACTCCAAATTGCAAACGTCCAGCGACTGCTCCCACACCAAAGGTGCCAGGCCTCCCAGGTGTTGCTGGCCCTCGCCTCTCCCCGGCATTCCTTCCACAGCCCCACACACACTGGGGCTCCGGCCTTGCCAGCCAGCTCATGGGGCCGACGTTCGTGCCTTGCTCGCTCTCGGCACCTGCGCCGGAGCCCAGCTCCAAATTGCGAACGTCCAGCGACTGCTCCCACACCAAAGGTGCCAGGCCTCCCATGTGTTGACGGCCCTCGCCATGCCCTGGCAGCCCTTCCACAGCCCCACACGCACTGGGGCTCCGGCCTTGCCAGCCAGCTCAGGGGGCCCACGTTTGTGCCTTGCTCGCTCTCGGCACCTTCGCCGGAGTGAAGCTCCAAATTGCAAACGTCCAGCGACTGCTCCCACACCAAAGGTGCCAGGCCTCCCAGGTGTTGCTGGCCCTCGCCTTGCCCTGGCAGCCCTTCCACAGCCCCACACACACTGGGGCTCCGGCCTTGCCAGCCAGCTCAGGGGTGCCGACGTTCGTGTCTCGCTCGCTCTCGGGACCTGCGCCGGAGCCCAGCTCGACATTGCGAACGTCCAGCGACTGCTCCCACACCAAAGGTGCCAGGCCTCCCATGTGTTGCCGGTCCTCATCTTGCCCTGGCACTCCTTCCACAGCCCCACACAGACTGGGGCTCTGGCCTTGCCAGCCAGATCAGGGGGCCGACGTTCGTGCCTTGCTCGCTCTCGGGACCTGCGCCGGAGCCCAGCTCCAAATTGTGAACGTCCAGCGACTGCTCCCACACCAAAGGTGCCAGGCCTCCCAGGTGTTGCTGGCCCTCGCCTCTCCCCGGCAGCCCTTCCACAGCCCCACACACACTGGGGCTCCGGCCTTGCCAGCCAGCTCAGGGGGCCGACGTTCGTCCCTCGCTCGCTCTCGGGACCTGTGCCGGAGCCCACCTCCAAATTGCGAACGTCCAGCGACTGCTCCCACACCAAAGGTGCCAGGCCTCCCAGGTGTTGCTGGCCCTCGCCTCTCCCCGGCAGCCCTTCCACAGCCCCACACACACTGGGGCTCCGGCCTTGCCAGCCAGCTCAGGGGGCCGACGTTCGTGTCTCGCTCGCTCTCGGGACATGCGCCGGAGCCCACCTCCAAATTGCAAACGTCCAGCGACTGCTCCCACACCAAAGGTGCCAGGCCTCCCAGGTGTTGCCGGCCCTCACCTTGCTCTGGCAGCCCTTCCACAGCCCCACACACACTGGGGCTCCGGCCTTGCCAGCCAGCTCAGGGGGCCGACGTCGGTGCCTTGCTCGCTCTCGGCAGCTGCGCCGGAGCCACACTGCAAAATGCAAACGTCCAGCGACTGCTCCCACACCAAAGGTGCCAGGCCTCCCAGGTGTTGCCGGCCCTCGCCTCTCCCCAGCACTCCTTCCACAGCCCCACACACACTGGGGCTCCAGCCTTGCCAGCCAGCTCAGGGGTGCCGACGTTCGTGCCTTGCTCGCTCTCGGCACCTGCGCCGGAGCCCACCTCCAAATTGCAAAGTTCCAGCGACTGCTCCCACACCAAAGGTGCCAGGTCTCCCAGGTGTTGCCGGTCCTCATCTTGCCCTGGCACTCCTTCACAGCCCCACACACACTGGGGCTCCGGCCTTGCCAGCCAGCTCAGGGGGCCGACGTTCGGGCCTTGCTCGCTCTCGGGACCTGCGCCGGAGCCCAGCTCCAAATTGTGAACGTCCAGCGACTGCTCCCACACCAAAGGTGCCAGGCCTCCCAGGTGTTGCTGGCCCTCGCCTCTCCCCGGCAGCCCTTCCACAGCCCCACACACACTGGGGCTCCGGCCTTGCCAGCCAGATCAGGGGGCCGACGTTCGTGCCTCGCTCGCTCTCGGGACCTGCGCCGGAGCCCAGCTCCAAATTGCGAACGTCCAGCGACTGCTCCCACACCAAAGGTGCCAGGCCTCCCAGGTGTTGCTGGCCCTCGTCTTGCTCTGGCAGCCCTTCCACAGCCCCACACACACTGGGGCTCCGGCCTTGCCAGCCAGCTCAGGGGGCCGACGTTCGTGCCTCGCTCGCTCTCGGGACCTGCGCCGGAGCCCAGCTCCAAATTGCAAACGTCCAGCGACTGCTCCCACACCAAAGGTGCCAGGCCTCCCAGGTGTTGCTGGCCCTCGCCTCTCCCCGGCAGCCCTTCCACAGCCCCACACACACTGGGGCTCCGGCCTTGCCAGACAGATCAGGGGGCCGACGTCGGTACCTTGCTTGCTCTCGGGACCTGCGCCGGAGCCCAGCTCCAAATTGCAAACGTCCAGCGACTGCTCCCACACCAAAGGTGCCAGGCCTCCCAGGTGTTGCCGGCCCTCGTCTTGCCCTGGCACTCCTTCCACAGCCCCACACAGACTGGGGCTCCGGCCTTGCCAGCCAGCTCAGGGGGCCGACGTTCGTGCCTCGCTCGCTCTCGGGACCTGCGCCGCAGCCCAGCTCCAAATTGCAAACGTCCAGCGACTGCTCCCACACCAAAGGTGCCAGGCCTCCCAGGTGTTGCTGGCCCTCGCCTCTCCCCGGCAGCCCTTCCACAGCCCCACACACACTGGGGCTCCGGCCTTGCCAGCCAGCTCAGGGGGCCGACGTTCGTGCCTTGCTCGCTCTCGGCACCTGCGCCGCAGCCCAGCTCCAAATTGCGAACGTCCAGCGACTGCTCCCACACCAAAGGTGCCAGGCCTCCCAGGTGTTGCCGGCCCTCGTCTTGCCCTGGCAGCCCTTCCACAGCCCCACACACACTGGGGCTCCGGCCTTGCCAGCCAGCTCAGGGGGCCGACGTTCGTGTCTCGCTCGCTCTCGGCAGCTGCGCCGGAGCCCCACTCCAAATTGCAAACGTCCAGCGACTGCTCCCACACCAAAGGTGCCAGGCCTCCCAGGTGTTGCCGGCCTTCATCTTGCCCTGGCACTCCTTCCACAGCCCCACACACACTGGGGCTCCGGCCTTGCCAGCCAGCTCAGGGGGCCGACGTTCGTGCCTTGCTCGCTCTCGGGACCTGTGCCGGAGCCCAGCTCCAAATTGTGAACGTCCAGCGACTGCTCCCACACCAAAGGTGCCAGGCCTCCCAGGTGTTGCCGGCCCTCGTCTTGCCCTGGCACTCCTTCCACAGCCCCACACACACTGGGGCTCCGGCCTTGCCAGCCAGCTCAGGGGGCCAACGTTCGTGTCTCGCTCGCTGTCGGCACCTGCGCCGGAGACCCACTCCAAATTGCAAACGTCCAGCGACTGCTGCCACACCAAAGGTGCCAGGCCTCCCAGGTGTTGCTGGCTCTCGCCTCTCCCCGGCAGCCCTTCCACAGCCCCACACACACTGGGGCTCCGGCCTTGCCAGCCAGCTCAGGGGGCCGACGTTCGTGCCTTGCTCGCTCTCGGGACCTGCGCCGGAGCCCAGCTCCAAATTGCAAACGTCCAGCGACTGCTCCCACACCAAAGGTGCCAGGCCTCCCAGGTGTTGCCGGCCCTCGTCTTCCCTGGCACTCCTTCCACAGCCCCACACACCCTGGGGCTCCGGCCTTGCCAGCCAGCTCAGGGGGCCGACGTTCGTGCCTCGCTCGCTCTCGGGACCTGCGCCGCAGTCCAGCTCCAAATTGCAAACGTCCAGCGACTGCTCCCACACCAAAGGTGCCAGGCCTCCCAGGTGTTGCTGGCCCTCGCCTCTCCCCGGCAGCCCTTCCACAGCCCCACACACACTGGGGCTCCGGCCTTGCCAGCCAGCTCAGGGGGCCGACGTTCGTGCCTTGCTCGCTCTCGGCACCTGCGCCGCAGCCCAGCTCCAAATTGCGAACGTCCAGCGACTGCTCCCACACCAAAGGTGCCAGGCCTCCCAGGTGTTGCTGGCCCTCGTCTTGCCCTGGCAGCCCTTCCACAGCCCCACACACACTGGGGCTCCGGCCTTGCCAGCCAGCTCAGGGGGCCGACGTTCGTGTCTCGCTCGCTCTCGGCAGCTGCGCCGGAGCCCCACTCCAAATTGCGAACGTCCAGCGACTGCTCCCACACCAAAGGTGCCAGGCCTCCCAGGTGTTGCCGGCCTTCATCTTGCCCTGGCACTCCTTCCACAGCCCCACACACACTGGGGCTCCGGCCTTGCCAGCCAGCTCAGGGGGCCGACGTTCGTGCCTCGCTCGCTCTCGGGACCTGTGCCGGAGCCCAGCTCCAAATTGTGAACGTCCAGCGACTGCTCCCACACCAAAGGTGCCAGGCCTCCCAGGTGTTGCCGGCCCTCGTCTTGCCCTGGCACTCCTTCCACAGCCCCACACACACTGGGGCTCCGGCCTTGCCAGCCAGCTCAGGGGGCCAACGTTCGTGTCTCGCTCGCTCTCGGGACCTGCGCCGGAGACCCACTCCAAATTGCAAACGTCCAGCGACTGCTGCCACACCAAAGGTGCCAGGCCTCCCAGGTGTTGCTGGCTCTCGCCTCTCCCCGGCAGCCCTTCCACAGCCCCACACACACTGGGGCTCCGGCCTTGCCAGCCAGCTCAGGGGGCCGACGTTCGTGCCTTGCTCGCTCTCGGGACCTGCGCCGGAGCCCAGCTCCAAATTGTGAACGTCCAGCGACTGCTCCCACACCAAAGGTGCCAGGCCTCACAGGTGTTGCCGGCCCTCGTCTTCCCTGGCACTCCTTCCACAGCCCCACACACCCTGGGGCTCAGGCCTTGCCAGCCAGCTCAGGGGGCCGACGTTCGTGCCTCGCTCGCTCTCGGGACCTGCGCCTGAGCCCAGCTCCAAATTGCGAATGTCCAGCGACTGCTCCCACACCAAAGGTGCCAGGCCTCCCAGGTGTTGCTGGCCCTCGCCTCTCCCCGGCAGCCCTTCCACAGCCCCACACACACTGGGGCTCCGGCCTTGCCAGCCAGCTCAGGGGACTGACGTTCGTGTCTCGCTCGCTCTCGGCAGCT
The DNA here is from genome assembly GCA_027474245.1 of Spheniscus humboldti. Taxonomy (NCBI): domain Eukaryota; kingdom Metazoa; phylum Chordata; class Aves; order Sphenisciformes; family Spheniscidae; genus Spheniscus; species Spheniscus humboldti. Next base: position 133,122,358 of record CM049889.1, read on the forward strand.
GCGCCGGAGCCCAGCTCCAAATTGCAAACGTCCAGCGACTGCTCCCACACCAAAGGTGCCAGGCCTCCCAGGTGTTGCTGGCCCTCGTCTTGCCCTGGCACGCCTTCCACAGCCCCACACACCCTGGGGCTCAGGCCTTGCCAGCCAGCTCAGGGGGCCGACGTTCGTGCCTTGCTCGCTCTCGGGACCTGCGCCGGAGCCCAGCTCCAAATTGTGAACGTCCAGCGACTGCTCCCACACCAAAGGTGCCAGGCCTCACAGGTGTTGCTGGCCCTCGCCTCTCCCCGGCAGCCCTTCCACAGCCTCACACACACTGGGGCTCAGGCCTTGCCAGCCAGCTCAGGGGGCCGACGTTCGTGCCTTGCTCGCTCTCGGGACCTGCGCCGGAGCCCAGCTCCAAATTGCAAACGTCCAGCGACTGCTCCCACACCAAAGGTGCCAGGCCTCCCAGGTGTTGCCGGCCCTCGCCTTGCCCTGGCAGCCCTTCCACAGCCCCACACACACTGGGGCTCCGGCCTTGCCAGCCAGCTCAGGGGGCCGACGTTCGTGCCTTCCAAGCTCTCGGGACCTGCGCCGCAGTCCAGCTCCAAATTGCAAACGTCCAGCGACTGCTCCCACACCAAAGGTGCCAGGCCTCCCAGGTGTTGCTGGCCCTCGCCTCTCCCCGGCAGCCCTTCCACAGCCCCACACACACTGGGGCTCCGGCCTTGCCAGCCAGCTCAGGGGGCCGACGTTCGTGCCTTGCTCGCTCTCGGCACCTGCGCCGCAGCCCAGCTCCAAATTGCGAACGTCCAGCGACTGCTCCCACACCAAAGGTGCCAGGCCTCCCAGGTGTTGCTGGCCCTCGTCTTGCCCTGGCAGCCCTTCCACAGCCCCACACACACTGGGGCTCCGGCCTTGCCAGCCAGCTCAGGGGGCCGACGTTCGTGTCTCGCTCGCTCTCGGCAGATGCGCCGGAGCCCCACTCCAAATTGCAAACGTCCAGCGACTGCTCCCACACCAAAGGTGCCAGGCCTCCCAGGTGTTGCCGGCCTTCATCTTGCCCTGGCACTCCTTTCACAGCCCCACACACACTGGGGCTCCGGCCTTGCCAGCCAGCTCAGGGGGCCGACGTTCGTGCCTCGCTCGCTCTCGGGACCTGTGCCGGAGCCCAGCTCCAAATTGTGAACGTCCAGCGACTGCTCCCACACCAAAGGTGCCAGGCCTCCCAGGTGTTGCCGGCCCTCGTCTTGCCCTGGCACTCCTTCCACAGCCCCACACACACTGGGGCTCCGGCCTTGCCAGCCAGCTCAGGGGGCCAACGTTCGTGTCTCGCTCGCTCTCGGGACCTGCGCCGGAGACCCACTCCAAATTGCAAACGTCCAGCGACTGCTGCCACACCTAAGGTGCCAGGCCTCCCAGGTGTTGCTGGCTCTCGCCTCTCCCCGGCAGCCCTTCCACAGCCCCACACACACTGGGGCTCCGGCCTTGCCAGCCAGCTCAGGGGGCCGACGTTCGTGCCTTGCTCGCTCTCGGGACCTGCGCCGGAGCCCAGCTCCAAATTGCAAACGTCCAGCGACTGCTCCCACACCAAAGGTGCCAGGCCTCCCAGGTGTTGCCGGCCCTCGTCTTCCCTGGCACTCCTTCCACAGCCCCACACACCCTGGGGCTCAGGCCTTGCCAGCCAGCTCAGGGGGCCGACGTTCGTGCCTCGCTCGCTCTCGGGACCTGCGCCTGAGCCCAGCTCCAAATTGCGAATGTCCAGCGACTGCTCCCACACCAAAGGTGCCAGGCCTCCCAGGTGTTGCTGGCCCTCGCCTCTCCCCGGCAGCCCTTCCACAGCCCCACACACACTGGGGCTCCGGCCTTGCCAGCCAGCTCAGGGGACCGACGTTCGTGTCTCGCTCGCTCTCGGCAGCTGCGCCGGAGCCCAGCTCCAAATTGCAAACGTCCAGCGACTGCTCCCACACCAAAGGTGCCAGGCCTCCCAGGTGTTGCTGGCCCTCGTCTTGCCCTGGCACGCCTTCCACAGCCCCACACACCCTGGGGCTCAGGCCTTGCCAGCCAGCTCAGGGGTCCGACGTTCGTGCCTTGCTCGCTCTCGGGACCTGCGCCGGAGCCCAGCTCCAAATTGTGAACGTCCAGCGACTGCTCCCACACCAAAGGTGCCAGGCCTCCCAGGTGTTGCTGGCCCTCGCCTCTCCCCGGCAGCCCTTCCACAGCCTCACACACACTGGGGCTCAGGCCTTGCCAGCCAGCTCAGGGGGCCGACGTTCGTGCCTTGCTCGCTCTCGGGACCTGCGCCGGAGCCCAGCTCCAAATTGCAAACGTCCAGCGACTGCTCCCACACCAAAGGTGCCAGGCCTCCCAGGTGTTGCCGGCCCTCGCCTTGCCCTGGCAGCCCTTCCACAGCCCCACACACACTGGGGCTCCGGCCTTGCCAGCCAGCTCAGGGGGCTGACGTTCGTGCCTTCCAAGCTCTCGGGACCTGCGCCGGAGCCCAGCTCCAAATTGCAAACGTCCAGCGACTGCTCCCACACCAAAGGTGCCAGGCCTCCCAGGTGTTGCCGGCCCTCGCCTCTCCCCAGCACTCCTTCCACAGCCCCACACACACTGGGGCTCCAGCCTTGCCAGCCAGCTCAGGGGTGCCGACGTTCGTGCCTTGCTCGCTCTCGGGACCTGCGCCGGAGCCCACCTCCAAATTGCAAAGTTCCAGCGACTGCTCCCACACCAAAGGTGCCAGGCCTCCCAGGTGTTGCCGGTCCTCATCTTGCCCTGGCACTCCTTCACAGCCCCACACACACTGGGGCTCTGGCCTTGCCAGCCAGCTCAGGGGGCCGACGTTCGTGCCTCGCTCGCTCTCGGGACCTGCGCCGGAGCCCAGCTCCAAATTGCGAACGTCCAGCGACTGCTCCCACACCAAAGGTGCCAGCCCTCCCAGGTGTTGCTGGCGCTCGCCTCTCCCCGGCAGCCCTTCCACAGCCCCACACACACTGGGGCTCCGGCCTTGCCAGCCAGCTCAGGGGGCCGACGTTCGTGCCTCGCTCGCTCTCGGGACCTGCGCCGGAGCCCAGCTCCAAATTGCGAACGTCCAGCGACTGCTCCCACACCAAAGGTGCCAGGCCTCCCAGGTGTTGCTGGCCCTCGCCTCTCCCTGGCACTCCTTCCACAGCCCCACACACACTGGGGCTCCGGCCTTGCCAGCCAGCTCAGGGGGCCGACGTTCGTGCCTCGCTCGCTCTCGGGACCTGCGCCGGAGCCCAGCTCCAAATTGCAAACGTCCAGCGACTGCTCCCACACCAAAGGTGCCAGGCCTCCCAGGTGTTGCCGGCCCTCGCCTCTCCCCGGCAGCCCTTCCACAGCCCCACACACACTGGGGCTCCGGCCTTGCCAGCCAGCTCAGGGGGCCGACGTTCGTGCCTCGCTCGCTCTCGGGACCTGTGCCGGAGCCCAGCTCCAAATTGCGAACGTCCAGCGACTGCTCCCACACCAAAGGTGCCAGGCCTTCCAGGTGTTGCTGGCCCTCGCCTCTCCCCGGCAGCCCTTCCACAGCCCCACACACACTGGGGCTCCGGCCTTGCCAGCCAGCTCAGGGGGCCGACGTTCGTGCCTCGCTCGCTCTCGGGACCTGCGCCGCAGCCCAGCTCCAAATTGCAAACGTCCAGCGACTGCTCCCAAACCAAAGGTGCCAGGCCTCCCAGGTGTTGACGGCCCTCGCCTTGCCCTGGCTGCTCTTCCACAGCCCCACACACACTGGGGCTCCGGCCTTGCCAGCCAGCTCAGGGGGCCGACGTTCGTGCCTTGCTCGCTCTCGGGACCTGCGCCGCAGCCCAGCTCCAAATTGCAAACGTCCAGCGACTGCTCCCACACCAAAGGTGCCAGGCCTCCCATGTGTTGCCGGCCCTCGCCTTGCCCTGGCAGCCCTCCACAGCCCCACACACACTGGGGCTCCGGCCTTGCCAGCCAGCTCAGGGGGCCGATGTTCGTGCCTTGCTCGCTCTCGGGACCTGTGCCGGAGCCCAGCTCCAAATTGCGAACGTCCAGCGACTGCTCCCACACCAAAGGTGCCAGGCCTCCCAGGTGTTGCCGGCCCTCGTCTTGCCCTGGCACTCCTTCCACAGCCCCACACACACTGGGGCTCCGGCCTTGCCAGCCAGATCAGGGGGCCGATGTCGGTACCTTGCTTGATCTCAGGACCTGCGCCGGAGCCCAGCTCCAAATTGCAAACGTCCAGCGACTGCTCCCACAACAAAGGTGCCAGGCCTCCCAGGTGTTGCTGGCCCTTGCCTCTCGCCGGCAGCCCTTCCACAGCCCCACACACACTGGGGCTCCGGCCTTGCCAGCCAGCTCAGGGGGCCGACGTTCGTGCCTTGCTCGCTCTCGGCACCTGCGCCGCAGCCCAGCTCCAAATTGCGAACGTCCAGCGACTGCTCCCACACCAAAGGTGCCAGGCCTCCCAGGTGTTGCCGGCCCTCGTCTTGCCCTGGCAGCCCTTCCACAGCCCCACACACACTGGGGCTCCGGCCTTGCCAGCCAGCTCAGGGGGCCGACGTTCGTGTCTCGCTCGCTCTCGGCAGCTGCGCCGGAGCCCCACTCCAAATTGCAAACGTCCAGCGACTGCTCCCACACCAAAGGTGCCAGGCCTCCCAGGTGTTGCCGGCCCTCATCTTGCCCTGGCACTCCTTCCACAGCCCCACACACACTGGGGCTCCGGCCTTGCCAGCCAGCTCAGGGGGCCGACGTTCGTGTCTCGCTCGCTCTCGGGACATGCGCCGGAGCCCCACTCCAAATTGCAAACGTCCAGCGACTGCTCCCACACCAAAGGTGCCAGGCCTCCCAGGTGTTGCTGGCCCTCGCCTCTCCCTGGCACGCCTTCCACAGCCCCACACACACTGAGGCTCCGGCCTTGCCAGCCAGCTCAGGGGGCCGACGTTCGTGCCTTGCTCGCTCTCGACACCTGCGCCGGAGCCCCACTCCAAATTGCAAACGTCCAGCGACTGCTCCCACACCAAAGGTGCCAGGCCTCCCAGGTGTTGCTGGCCCTCGCCTCTCCCCGGCAGCCCTTCCACAGCCCCACACACACTGGGGCTCCGGCCTTGCCAGCCAGCTCAGGGGGCCGACGTTCGTGTCTCGCTCGCTGTCGGCAGCTGCGCCGGAGCCCCACTCCAAATTGCAAACGTCCAGCGACTGCTCCCACACCAAAGGTGCCAGGCCTCCCAGGTGTTGCTGGCCCTCGCCTCTCCCTGGCACTCCTTCCACAGCCCCACACACACTGAGGCTCCGGCCTTGTCAGCCAGCTCAGGGGGCCGACGTTCGTGCCTTGCTCGCTCTCGGCACCTGCGCCGGAGCCCCACTCCAAATTGCAAACGTCCAGCGACTGCTCCCACACCAAAGGTGCCAGGCCTCCCAGGTGTTGCTGGCCCTCGCCTCTCCCCGGCATTCCTTCCACAGCCCCACACACACTGGGGCTCCGGCCTTGCCAGCCAGCTCAGGGGGCCGACGTTCGTGCCTTGCTCGCTCTCGGCACCTGCGCCGGAGCCCAGCTCCAAATTGCGAACGTCCAGCGACTGCTCCCACACCAAAGGTGCCAGGCCTCCCAGGTGTTGACGGCCCTCGCCATGCCCTGGCAGCCCTTCCACAGCCCCACACACACTGGGGCTCCGGCCTTGCCAGCCAGCTCAGGGGGCCCACGTTTGTGCCTTGCTCGCTCTCGGCACCTTCGCCGGAGCGAAGCTCCAAATTGCAAACGTCCAGCGACTGCTCCCACACCAAAGGTGCCAGGCCTCCCAGGTGTTGCTGGCCCTCGCCTTGCCCTGGCAGCCCTTCCACAGCCCCACACACACTGGGGCTCCGGCCTTGCCAGCCAGCTCAGGGGTGCCGACGTTCGTGTCTCGCTCGCTCTCGGGACCTGCGCCGGAGCCCAGCTCGACATTGCGAACGTCCAGCGACTGCTCCCACACCAAAGGTGCCAGGCCTCCCATGTGTTGCCGGCCCTCGTCTTGCCCTGGCACTCCTTCCACAGCCCCACACACACTGGGGCTCTGGCCTTGCCAGCCAGATCAGGGGGCCGACGTTTGTGCCTTGCTCGCTCTCGGGACCTGCGCCGGAGCCCAGCTCCAAATTGTGAACGTCCAGCGACTGCTCCCACACCAAAGGTGCCAGGCCTCCCAGGTGTTGCTGGCCCTCGCCTCTCCCCGGCAGCCCTTCCACAGCCCCACACACACTGGGGCTCCGGCCTTGCCAGCCAGCTCAGGGGGCCGACGTTCGTCCCTCGCTCGCTCTCGGGACCTGTGCCGGAGCCCACCTCCAAATTGCGAACGTCCAGCGACTGCTCCCACACCAAAGGTGCCAGGCCTCCCAGGTGTTGCTGGCCCTCGCCTCTCCCCGGCAGCCCTTCCACAGCCCCACACACACTGGGGCTCCGGCCTTGCCAGCCAGCTCAGGGGGCCGACGTTCGTGTCTCGCTCGCTCTCGGGACATGCGCCGGAGCCCACCTCCAAATTGCAAACGTCCAGCGACTGCTCCCACACCAAAGGTGCCAGGCCTCCCAGGTGTTGCCGGCCCTCACCTTGCTCTGGCAGCCCTTCCACAGCCCCACACACACTGGGGCTCCGGCCTTGCCAGCCAGCTCAGGGGGCCGACGTCGGTGCCTTGCTCGCTCTCGGCAGCTGCGCCGGAGCCATACTGCAAAATGCAAACGTCCAGCGACTGCTCCCACACCAAAGGTGCCAGGCCTCCCAGGTGTTGCCGGCCCTCGCCTCTCCCCAGCACTCCTTCCACAGCCCCACACACACTGGGGCTCCAGCCTTGCCAGCCAGCTCAGGGGTGCCGACGTTCGTGCCTTGCTCGCTCTCGGCACCTGCGCCGGAGCCCACCTCCAAATTGCAAAGTTCCAGCGACTGCTCCCACACCAAAGGTGCCAGGCCTCCCAGGTGTTGCCGGTCCTCATCTTGCCCTGGCACTCCTTCACAGCCCCACACACACTGGGGCTCCGGCCTTGCCAGCCAGCTCAGGGGGCCGACGTTCGTGCCTTGCTCGCTCTCGGGACCTGCGCCGGAGCCCAGCTCCAAATTGTGAACGTCCAGCGACTGCTCCCACACCAAAGGTGCCAGGCCTCCCAGGTGTTGCTGGCCCTCGCCTCTCCCCGGCAGCCCTTCCACAGCCCCACACACACTGGGGCTCCGGCCTTGCCAGCCAGATCAGGGGGCCGACGTTCGTGCCTCGCTCGCTCTCGGGACCTGCGCCGGAGCCCAGCTCCAAATTGCGAACGTCCAGCGACTGCTCCCACACCAAAGGTGCCAGGCCTCCCAGGTGTTGCTGGCCCTCGTCTTGCCCTGGCAGCCCTTCCACAGCCCCACACACACTGGGGCTCCGGCCTTGCCAGCCAGCTCAGGGGGCCGACGTTCGTGCCTCGCTCGCTCTCGGGACCTGCGCCGGAGCCCAGCTCCAAATTGCAAACGTCCAGCGACTGCTCCCACACCAAAGGTGCCAGGCCTCCCAGGTGTTGCTGGCCCTCGCCTCTCCCCGGCAGCCCTTCCACAGCCCCACACACACTGGGGCTCCGGCCTTGCCAGCCAGATCAGGGGGCCGACGTCGGTACCTTGCTTGCTCTCGGGACCTGCGCCGGAGCCCAGCTCCAAATTGCAAACGTCCAGCGACTGCTCCCACACCAAAGGTGCCAGGCCTCCCAGGTGTTGCCGGCCCTCGTCTTGCCCTGGCACTCCTTCCACAGCCCCACACACACTGGGGCTCCGGCCTTGCCAGCCAGCTCAGGGGGCCGACGTTCGTGCCTCGCTCACTCTCGGGACCTGCGCCTGAGCCCAGCTCCAAATTGCAAACGTCCAGCGACTGCTCCCACACCAAAGGTGCCAGGCCTCCCAGGTGTTGCCGGCCTTCATCTTGCCCTGGCACTCCTTCCACAGCCCCACACACACTGGGGCTCCGGCCTTGCCAGCCAGCTCAGGGGGCCGACGTTCGTGCCTTGCTCGCTCTCGGGACCTGTGCCGGAGCCCAGCTCCAAATTGTGAACGTCCAGCGACTGCTCCCACACCAAAGGTGCCAGGCCTCCCAGGTGTTGCTGGCCCTCGTCTTGCCCTGGCACTCCTTCCACAGCCCCACACACACTGGGGCTCCGGCCTTGCCAGCCAGCTCAGGGGGCCAACGTTCGTGTCTCGCTCGCTGTCGGCACCTGCGCCGGAGACCCACTCCAAATTGCAAACGTCCAGCGACTGCTCCCAAACCAAAGGTGCCAGGCCTCCCAGGTGTTGACGGCCCTCGTCTTGCCCTGGCACTCCTTCCACAGCCCCACACACACTGGGGCTCCGGCCTTGCCAGCCAGCTCAGGGGTGCCGACGTTCGTGTCTCGCTCGCTCTCGGGACCTGCGCCGGAGCCCAGCTCCAAATTGCAAACGTCCAGCGACTGCTCCCACACCAAAGGTGCCAGGCCTCCCAGGTGTTGCTGGCCCTCACCTTGCCCTGGCTGCTCTTCCACAGCCCCACACACACTGGGGCTCCGGCCTTGCCAGCCAGCTCAGGGGGCCGACGTTCGTGCCTTGCTCGCTCTCGGGACCTGCGCCGGAGCCCAGCTCCAAATTGCAAACGTCCAGCGACTGCTCCCACACCAAAGGTGCCAGGCCTCCCATGTGTTGCCGGCCCTCGCCTTGCCCTGGCAGCCCTTCCACAGCCCCACACACACTGGGGCTCCGGCCTTGCCAGCCAGCTCAGGGGGCCGACGTTCGTGCCTTGCTCGCTCTCGGGACCTGTGCCGGAGCCCAGCTCCAAATTGCGAACGTCCAGCGACTGCTCCCACACCAAAGGTGCCAGGCCTCCCAGGTGTTGCCGGCCCTCGTCTTGCCCTGGCACTCCTTCCACAGCCCCACACACACTGGGGCTCCGGCCTTGCCAGCCAGATCAGGGGGCCGACGTCGGTACCTTGCTTGATCTCAGGACCTGCGCCGGAGCCCAGCTCCAAATTGCAAACGTCCAGCGACTGCTCCCACACCAAAGGTGCCAGGCCTCCCATGTGTTGCTGGCCCTTGCCTCTCCCCGGCAGCCCTTCCACAGCCCCACACACACTGGGGCTCCGGCCTTGCCAGCCAGCTCAGGGGGCCGACGTTCGTGCCTCGCTCGCTCTCGGCACCTGCGCCGCAGCCCAGCTCCAAATTGCGAACGTCCAGCGACTGCTCCCACACCAAAGGTGCCAGGCCTCCCAGGTGTTGCCGGCCCTCGTCTTGCCCTGGCAGCCCTTCCACAGCCCCACACACACTGGGGCTCCGGCCTTGCCAGCCAGCTCAGGGGACCGACGTTCGTGTCTCGCTCGCTCTCGGCAGCTGCGCCGGAGCCCCACTCCAAATTGCAAACGTGCAGCGACTGCTCCCACACCAAAGGTGCCAGGCCTCCCAGGTGTTGCCGGCCCTCATCTTGCCCTGGCACTCCTTCCACAGCCCCACACACACTGGGGCTCCGGCCTTGCCAGCCAGCTCAGGGGGCCGACGTTCGTGCCTTGCTCGCTCTCGGGACCTGCGCCGGAGCCCCACTCCAAATTGCAAACGTCCAGCGACTGCTCCCACACCAAAGGTGCCAGGCCTCCCAGGTGTTGCCGACCCTCGCCTTGCCCTGGCAGCCCTTCCACAGCCCCACACACACTGGGGCTCCGGCCTTGCCAGCCAGCTCAGGGGGCCGACGTCGGTGCCTTGCTTGCTCTCGGGACCTGCGCCGGAGCCCAGCTCCAAATTGCAAACGTCCAGCGACTGCTCCCACACCAAAGGTGCCAGGCCTCCCAGGTGTTGACGGCCCTCGCCTTGCCCTGGCACTCCTTCCACAGCCCCACACACACTGGGGCTCCGGCCTTGCCAGCCAGCTCAGGGGACCGACGTTCGTGCCTTGCTCGCTCTCGGGACCTGCGCCGGAGCCCAGCTCCAAATTGCAAACGTCCAGCGACTACTCCCACCCCAAAGGTGCCAGGCCTCCCAGGTGTTGCTGGCCCTCGCCTCTCCCTCGCACTCCTTCCACAGCCCTACACACCCTGGGGCTCCGGCCTTGCCAGCCAGCTCAGGGGGCCGACGTTCGTGTCTCGCTCGCTCTCGGGACCTGCGCCGGAGCCCCACTCCAAATTGCAAACGTCCAGCGACTGCTCCCACACCAAAGGTGCCAGGCCTCCCAGGTGTTGCTGGCCCTCGCCTCTCCCTGGCACTCCTTCCACAGCCCCACACACACTGAGGCTCCGGCCTTGCCAGCCAGCTCAGGGGGCCCACGTTTGTGCCTTGCTCGCTCTCGGCACCTGCGCCGGAGCCCCACTCCAAATTGCAAACGTCCAGCGACTGCTCCCACACCAAAGGTGCCAGGCCTCCCAGGTGTTGCTGGCCCTTGCCTCTCCCCGGCATTCCTTCCACAGCCCCACACACACTGGGGCTCCGGCCTTGCCAGCCAGCTCAGGGGGCCGACGTTCGTGCCTTGCTCGCTCTCGGCACCTGCGCCGGAGCCCAGCTCCAAATTGCAAACGTCCAGCGACTGCTCCCACACCAAAGGTGCCAGGCCTCCCAGGTGTTGCTGGCCCTCGCCTTGCCCTGGCACTCCTTCCACAGCCCCACACACACTGGGGCTCCAGCCTTGCCAGCCAGCTCAGGGGGCCGACGTTCGTGCCTTGCTCGCTCTCGGGACCTGCGCCGTAGCCCAGCTCCAAATTGCAAACGTCCAGCGACTGCTCCCACACCAAAGGTGCCAGGCCTCCCAGGTGTTGCTGGCCCTCGCCTCTCCCTCGCACTCCTTCCACAGCCCCACACACACTGGGGCTCCGGCCTTGCCAGCCAGCTCAGGGGGCCGACGTTCGTGCCTTGCTCGCTCTCGGCAGCTGCACCGGAGCCCCACTCCAAATTGCAAACGTCCAGCGACTGCTCCCACACCAAAGGTGCCAGGCCTCCCAGGTGTTGCCGGCCTTCATCTTGCCCTGGCACTCCTTCCACAGCCCCACACACACTGGGGCTCCGGCCTTGCCAGCCAGCTCAGGGGGCCGACGTTCGTGCCTTGCTCGCTCTCGGGACCTGTGCCGGAGCCCAGCTCCAAATTGTGAACGTCCAGCGACTGCTCCCACACCAAAGGTGCCAGGCCTCCCAGGTGTTGCCGGCCCTCGTCTTGCCCTGGCACTCCTTCCACAGCCCCACACACACTGGGGCTCCGGCCTTGCCAGCCAGCTCAGGGGGCCAACGTTCGTGTCTCGCTCGCTGTCGGCACCTGTGCCGGAGACCCACTCCAAATTGCAAACGTCCAGCGACTGCTCCCACACCAAAGGTGCCAGGCCTCCCAGGTGTTGCTGGCTCTCGCCTCTCCCCGGCAGCCCTTCCACAGCCCCACACACACTGGGGCTCCGGCCTTGCCAGCCAGCTCAGGGGGCCGACGTTCGTGCCTTGCTCGCTCTCGGGACCTGCGCCGGAGCCCAGCTCCAAATTGCGAACGTCCAGCGACTGCTCCCACACCAAAGGTGCCAGGCCTCCCAGGTGTTGCCGGCCCTCGTCTTCCCTGGCACTCCTTCCACAGCCCCACACACCCTGGGGCTCCGGCCTTGCCAGCCAGCTCAGGGGGCCGACGTTCGTGCCTCGCTCGCTCTCGGGACCTGCGCCTGAGCCCAGCTCCAAATTGCGAATGTCCAGCGACTGCTCCCACACCAAAGGTGCCAGGCCTCCCAGGTGTTGCTGGCCCTCGCCTCTCCCCGGCAGCCCTTCCACAGCCCCACACACACTGGGGCTCCGGCCTTGCCAGCCAGCTCAGGGGGCCGACGTTCGTGCCTTGCTCGCTCTCGGGACCTGCGCCGGAGCCCAGCTCCAAATTGCAAACGTCCAGCGACTGCTCCCACACCAAAGGTGCCAGGCCTCCCAGGTGTTGCTGGCCCTCGCCTCTCCCCGGCAGCCCTTCCACAGCCCCACACACACTGGGGCTCCGGCCTTGCCAGCCAGATCAGGGGGCCGATGTCGGTACCTTGCTTGCTCTCGGGACCTGCGCCGGAGCCCAGCTCCAAATTGCAAACGTCCAGCGACTGCTCCCACACCAAAGGTGCCAGGCCTCCCAGGTGTTGCCGGCCCTCGTCTTGCCCTGGCACTCCTTCCACAGCCCCACACACACTGGGGCTCCGGCCTTGCCAGCCAGCTCAGGGGGCCGACGTTCGTGCCTCGCTCGCTCTCGGGACCTGCGCCGCAGTCCAGCTCCAAATTGCAAACGTCCAGCGACTGCTCCCACACCAAAGGTGCCAGGCCTCCCAGGTGTTGCTGGCCCTCGCCTCTCCCCGGCAGCCCTTCCACAGCCCCACACACACTGGGGCTCCGGCCTTGCCAGCCAGCTCAGGGGGCCGACGTTCGTGCCTTGCTCGCTCTCGGCACCTGCGCCGCAGCCCAGCTCCAAATTGCGAACGTCCAGCGACTGCTCCCACACCAAAGGTGCCAGGCCTCCCAGGTGTTGCTGGCCCTCGTCTTGCCCTGGCAGCCCTTCCACAGCCCCACACACACTGGGGCTCCGGCCTTGCCAGCCAGCTCAGGGGGCCGACGTTCGTGTCTCGCTCGCTCTCGGCAGCTGCGCCGGAGCCCCACTCCAAATTGCAAACGTCCAGCGACTGCTCCCACACCAAAGGTGCCAGGCCTCCCAGGTGTTGCCGGCCTTCATCTTGCCCTGGCACTCCTTCCACAGCCCCACACACACTGGGGCTCCGGCCTTGCCAGCCAGCTCAGGGGGCCGACGTTCGTGCTTTGCTCGCTCTCGGGACCTGTGCCGGAGCCCAGCTCCAAATTGTGAACGTCCAGCGACTGCTCCCACACCAAAGGTGCCAGGCCTCCCAGGTGTTGCCGGCCCTCGTCTTGCCCTGGCACTCCTTCCACAGCCCCACACACACTGGGGCTCCGGCCTTGCCAGCCAGCTCAGGGGGCCAACGTTCGTGTCTCGCTCGCTCTCGGGACCTGCGCCGGAGACCCACTCCAAATTGCAAACGTCCAGCGACTGCTGCCACACCAAAGGTGCCAGGCCTCCCAGGTGTTGCTGGCTCTCGCCTCTCCCCGGCAGCCCTTCCACAGCCCCACACACACTGGGGCTCCGGCCTTGCCAGCCAGCTCAGGGGGCCGACGTTCGTGCCTTGCTCGCTCTCGGGACCTGCGCCGGAGCCCAGCTCCAAATTGCAAACGTCCAGCGACTGCTCCCACACCAAAGGTGCCAGGCCTCACAGGTGTTGCCGGCCCTCGTCTTCCCTGGCACTCCTTCCACAGCCCCACACACCCTGGGGCTCAGGCCTTGCCAGCCAGCTCAGGGGGCCGACGTTCGTGCCTCGCTCGCTCTCGGGACCTGCGCCTGAGCCCAGCTCCAAATTGCGAATGTCCAGCGACTGCTCCCACACCAAAGGTGCCAGGCCTCCCAGGTGTTGCTGGCCCTCGCCTCTCCCCGGCAGCCCTTCCACAGCCCCACACACACTGGGGCTCCGGCCTTGCCAGCCAGCTCAGGGGACCGACGTTCGTGTCTCGCTCGCTCTCGGCAGCTGCGCCGGAGCCCAGCTCCAAATTGCAAACGTCCAGCGACTGCTCCCACACCAAAGGTGCCAGGCATCCCAGGTGTTGCTGGCCCTCGCCTTGCCCTGGCACGCCTTCCACAGCCCCACACACCCTGGCGCTCAGGCCTTGCCAGCCAGCTCAGGGGTCCGACGTTCGTGCCTTGCTCGCTCTCGGGACCTGCGCCGGAGCCCAGCTCCAAATTGTGAACGTCCAGCGACTGCTCCCACACCAAAGGTGCCAGGCCTCCCAGGTGTTGCTGGCCCTCGCCTCTCCCCGGCAGCCCTTCCACAGCCTCACACACACTGGGGCTCAGGCCTTGCCAGCCAGCTCAGGGGGCCGACGTTCGTGCCTTGCTCGCTCTCGGCACCTGCGCCGGAGCCCAGCTCCGAATTGCAAACGTCCAGCGACTGCTCCCACACCAAAGGTGCCAGGCCTCCCATGTGGTGCCGGCCCTCGCCTTGCCCTGGCAGCCCTTCCACAGCCCCACACACACTGGGGCTCCGGCCTTGCCAGCCAGCTCAGGGGGCCGACGTTCGTGCCTTGCTCGCTCTCGGGACCTGCGCCGGAGCCCAGCTCCAAATTGCAAACATCCAGCAACTGCTCCCACACTAAAGGTGCCAGGCCTCCCAGGTGTTGCCAGCCCTCGCGTCTCACTGGCACTCCTTCCACAGCCCCACACACACTGGGGCTCCGGCCTTGCCAGCCAGCTCAGGGAGCCGACGTTCGTGCCTTGCTCGCTCTCGGCACCTTCGCCGGAGCGAAGCTCCGAATTGCAAACGTCCAACGACTGCTCCCACACCAAAGGTGCCAGGCCTCCCAGGTGTTGCTGGCCCTCGCCTTGCCCTGGCAGCCCTTCCACAGCCCCACACAGACTGGGGCTCCGGCCTTGCCAGCCAGCTCAGGGGGCCGACGTTCGTGCCTTGCTCGCTCTCGGGACCTGCGCCGGAGCCCAGCTCCAAATTGTGAACGTCCAGCGACTGGATCCACATGAAAGGTGCCAGGCCTCCCAGGTGTTGCTGGCCCTCGCCTCTCCCCGGCAGCCCTTCCACAGCCCCACACACACTGGGGCTCCGGCCTTGCCAGCCAGATCAGGGGGCCCACGTTCGTGCCTTGCTCGCTCTCGGGACCTGCGCCGGAGCCCAGCTCCAAATTGCAAACGTCCAGCGACTGCTCCCACACCAAAGGTGCCAGGCCTCCCAGGTGTTGCTGGCCCTCGCCTCTCCCCGGCAGCCCTTCCACAGCCCCACACACACTGGGGCTCCGGCCTTGCCAGCCAGCTCAGGGGGCCGACGTTCGTGCCTCGCTCGCTCTCGGGACCTGCGCCGGAGCCCAGCTCCAAATTGCAAACGTCCAGCGACTGCTCCCACACCAAAGGTGCCAGGCCTTCCAGGTGTTGCTGGCCCTCGCCTTGCCCTGGCAGCCCTTCCACAGCCCCCCACACACTGGGGCTCCGGCCTTGCCAGCCAGCTCAGGGGGCCGACGTTCGTGCCTTGCTCGCTCTCGGGACCTGCGCCGGAGCCCAGCTCCAAATTGCAAACGTCCAGCGACTACTCCCACCCCAAAGGTGCCAGGCCTCCCAGGTGTTGCTGGCCCTCGCCTCTCCCTCGCACTCCTTCCACAGCCCCACACACACTGGGGCTCCGGCCTTGTCAGCCAGCTCAGGGGGCCGACGTTCGTGTCTCGCTCGCTCTCGGCACCTGCGCCGGAGCCCCACTCCAAATTGCAAACGTCCAGCGACTGCTCCCACACCAAAGGTGCCAGGCCTCCCAGGTGTTGCTGGCCCTTGCCTCTCCCCGGCATTCCTTCCACAGCCCCACACACACTGGGGCTCCGGCCTTGCCAGCCAGCTCAGGGGGCCGACGTTCGTGCCTTGCTCGCTCTCGGCACCTGCGCCGCAGCCCAGCTCCAAATTGCAAACGTCCAGCGACTGCTCCCACACCAAAGGTGCCAGGCCTCCCAGGTGTTGACGGCCCTCGCCTTGCCCTGGCAGCCCTTCCACAGCCCCACACACACTGGGGCTCCGGCCTTGCCAGCCAGCTCAGGGGGCCGACGTTCGTGCCTTGCTCGCTCTCGGCACCTTCGCCGGAGCGAAGCTCCAAATTGCAAACGTCCAGCGACTGCTCCCACACCAAAGGTGCCAGGCCTCCCAGGTGTTGCTGGCCCTCGCCTTGCCCTGGCAGCCCTTCCACAGCCCCACACACACTGGGGCTCCGGCCTTGCCAGCCAGCTCAGGGGTGCCGACGTTCGTGTCTCGCTCGCTCTCGGGACCTGCGCTGGAGCCCACCTCGACATTGCGAACGTCCAGCGACTGCTCCCACACCAAAGGTGCCAGGCCTCCCAGGTGTTGCCGGCCCTCGCCTTGCCCTGGCAGCCCTTCCACAGCCCCACACACACTGGGGCTCCGGCCTTGCCAGCCAGCTCAGGGGGCCGACGTTCATGCTTCGCTCACTCTCGGGACCTGCGCCGCAGCCCAGCTCCAAAATGCAAACGTCCAGCGACTGCTCCCACACCAAAGGTGCCAGGCCTCCCAGGTGTTGCCGGCCCTCGCCTCTCCCTGGCAGCCCTTCCACAGCCCCACACACACTGGGGCTCAGGCCTTGCCAGCCAGCTCAGGGGGCCGACGTTCGTGCCTTGCTCGCTCTCGGCACCTGCGCCGGAGCCCAGCTCCAAATTGCAAACATCCAGCAACTGCTCCCACACCAAAGGTGCCAGGCCTTCCAGGTGTTGCTGGCCCTCGCCTTGCCCTGGCAGCCCTTCCACAGCCCCACACACACTGGGGCTCCGGCCTTGCCAGCCAGCTCAGGGGGCCGACGTTCGTGCCTTGCTCGCTCTCGGGACCTGCGCCGCAGCCCAGCTCGACATTGCGAACGTCCAGCGACTGCTCCCACACCAAAGGTGCCAGGCCTCCCAGGTGTTGCCGGCCCTCGCGTCTCCCTGGCACTCCTTCCACAGCCCCACACACACTGGGGCTCCGGCCTTGCCAGCCAGCTCAGGGAGCCCACGTTCGTGCCTTGCTCGCTCTCGGCACCTTCGCCGGAGCGAAGCTCCAAATTGCAAACGTCCAGCGACTGCTCCCACACCAAAGGTGCCAGGCCTCCCAGGTGTTGCTGGCCCTCGCCTTGCCCTGGCAGCCCTTCCACAGCCCCACACACACTGGGGCTCCGGCCTTGCCAGCCAGCTCAGGGGGCCGACGTTCGTGTCTCGCTCGCTCTCGGGACCTGCGCCGGAGCGCAGCTCCAAATTGCGAACGTCCAGCGACTGCTCCCACACCAAAGGTGCCAGGCCTCCCAGGTGTTGCTGGCCCTCGCCTTGCCCTGGCAGCCCTTCCACAGCCCCACACACACTGGGGCTCCGGCCTTGCCAGCCAGCTCAGGGGGCCGACGTTCGTGTCTCGCTCGCTCTCGGGACCTGCGCCGGAGCGCAGCTCCAAATTGCGAACGTCCAGCGACTGCTCCCACACCAAAGGTGCCAGGCCTCCCAGGTGTTGCCGGCCCTCGCCTTGCCCTGGCAGCCCTTCCACAGCCCCACACACACTGGGGCTCCGGCCTTGCCAGCCAGCTCAGGGGGCCGACGTTCGTGCCTTGCTCGCTCTCGGCACCTTGGCCGGACCGAAGCTCCAAATTGCAAACGTCCAGCGACTGCTCCCACACCAAAGGTGCCAGGCCTCCCAGGTGTTGCTGGCCCTCGCCTCTCCCTCGCACTCCTTCCACAGCCCCACACACACTGGGGCTCCGGCCTTGCCAGCCAGCTCAGGGGGCCGACGTTCGTGTCTCGCTCGCTCTCGGCACCTGCGCCGGAGCCCCACTCCAAATTGCAAACGTCCAGCGACTGCTCCCACCCCAAAGGTGCCAGGCCTCCCAGGTGTTGCTGGCCCTCGCCTCTCCCTGGCACTCCTTCCACAGCCCCACACACACTGGGGCTCCGGCCTTGCCAGCCAGCTCAGGGGGCCGACGTTCGTGTCTCGCTTGCTCTCGGGACCTGCGCCGGAGCCCAGCTCCAAATTGCGAACGTCCAGCGACTGCTCCCACACCAAAGGTGCCAGGCCTCCCAGGTGTTGCTGGCCCTCGCCTCTCCCCGGCAGCCCTTCCACAGTACCACACACACTGGGGCTCCGGCCTTGCCAGCCAGCTCAGGGGTGCCAAAGTTCGTGTCTCGCTCGCTCTCGGGACATGCGCCGGAGCCCAGCTCGACATTGCGAACGTCCAGCGACTGCTCCCACACCAAAGGTGCCAGGCCTCCCAGGTGTTGCCGGCCCTCGCCTTCCCCCGGCAGCCCTTCCACAGCCCCACACACACTGGCGCTCCGGCCTTGCCAGCCAGCTCAGGGGGCCGACGTTCATGCCTCGCTCACTCTCCGGACTTGCGCCGCAGCCCAGCTCCAAAATGCAAACGTCCAGCGACTGCTCCCACACTAAAGGTGCCAGGCCTCCCAGGTGTTGCTGGCCCTCGCCTCTCCCTGGCACGCCTTCCACAGCCCCACACACACTGGGGCTCCGGCCTTGCCAGCCAGCTCAGGGGGCCGACGTTCGTGCCTTGCTCGCTGTCGGCACCTGCGCCGGAGCCCAGCTCCGAATTGCAAACGTCCAGCGACTGCTCCCACACCAAAGGTGCCAGGCCTCCCAGGTGTTGCTGGCCCTCGCCTTGCCTTGGCAGCCCTTCCACAGCCCCACACACACTGGGGCTCCGGCCTTGCCAGCCAGATCAGGGGACCGACGTTCGTGCCTTGCTCGCTCTCGGCACCTGCGCCGGAGCCCAGCTCCGAATTGCAAACGTCCAGCGACTGCTCCCACACCAAAGGTGCCAGGCCTCCCAGGTGTTGCTGGCCCTCGCCTCTCCCTGGCACTCCTTCCACAGCCCCACACACACTGGGGCTCCGGCCTTGCCAGCCAGCTCAGGGGGCCGACGTTCATGCCTTGCTCGCTCTCGGCACCTGCACCGGAGCCCCACTCCAAATTGCAAACGTCCAGCGACTGCTCCCACACCAAAGGTGCCAGGCCTCCCATGTGTTGCCGGCCCTCGCCTCTCCCCGGCATTCCTTCCACAGCCCCACACACACTGGGGCTCCGGCCTTGCCAGCCAGCTCAGGGGGCCCACGTTCGTGCCTTGCTCGCTCTCGGGACCTGCGCCGGAGCCCCACTCCAAATTGCAAACGTCCAGCGACTGTTCCCACACCAAAGGTGCCAGGCCTCCCAGGTGTTGCTGGCCCTCGCCTTGCCCTGGCAGCCCTTCCACAGCCCCACACACACTGGGGCTCCGGCCTTGCCAGCCAGCTCAGGGGGCCGACGTTCGTGCCTTGCTCGCTCTCGGGACCTGCGCCGGAGCCCAGGTCCAAATTGGAAACATCCAGCAACTGCTCCCACACTAAAGGTGCCAGGCCTCCCAGGTGTTGCCGGCCCTCGCGTCTCACTGGCACACCTTCCACAGCCCCACACACACTGGGGCTCCGGCCTTGCCAGCCAGCTCAGGGGGCCCACGTTCGTGCCTTGCTCGCTCTCGGGACCTGCTCCGGAGCGCAGCTCCAAATTGCAAACGTCCAGCGACTGCTCCCACACCAAAGGTGCCAGGCCTTCCAGGTGTTGCTGGCCCTCGCCTTGCCCTGGCAGCCCTTCCACAGCCCCACACACACTGGGGCTCCGGCCTTGCCAGCCAGCTCAGGGGGCCGACGTTCGTGTCTCGCTCGCTCTCGGCACCTTCGCCGGAGTGAAGCTCCAAATTGCAAACGTCCAGCGACTGTTCCCACACCAAAGGTGCCAGCCCTCCCAGGTGTTGCCGGCCCTCGCCTTGCCCTGGCAGCCCTTCCACAGCCCCACACACACTGGGGCTCCGGCCTTGCCAGCCAGCTCAGGGGGCCGACGTTCGTGCCTTGCTCGCTCTCGGGACCTGCGCCGGAGCCCAGCTCCAAATTGCAAACATCCAGCAACTGCTCCCACACTAAAGGTCCCAGAACTCCAAGGTGTTGCCGGCCCTCGCGTCTCCCTGGCACTCCTTCCACAGCCCCACACACACTGGGGCTCCGGCCTTGCCAGCCAGCTCAGGGGGCCGACGTTCGTGCCTTGCTCGCTCTCGGCACCTGCGCCGGAGCCCAGCTCCAAATTGCAAACGTCCAGCGACTGCTCCCACACCAAAGGTGCCAGGCCTCCCATGTGTTGCCGGCCCTCGCCTTGCCCTGGCAGCCCTTCCACAGCCCCACACACACTGGGGCTCCGGCCTTGCCAGCCAGCTCAGGGGGCCGACGTTCGTGCCTTGCTCGCTCTCGCAACCTGCGCCGGAGCCCAGCTCCAAATTGCAAACGTCCGTCGACTGCTCCCACACCAAAGGTGCCAGGCCTCCCATGTGTTGCCGGCCCTCGCCTTGCCCTGGCAGCCCTTCCACAGCCCCACACACACTGGGGCTCCGGCCTTGCCAGCCAGCTCAGGGGGCCGACGTTCGTGCCTTGCTCGCTCTCGGGACCTGCGCCGGAGCCCAGCTCCAAATTGCAAACATCCAGCAACTGCTCCCACACTAAAGGTGCCAGGCCTCCCAGGTGTTGCCGGCCCTCGCGTCTCACTGGCACTCCTTCCACAGCCCCACACACACTGGGGCTCCGGCCTTGCCAGCCAGCTCAGGGAGCCCACGTTCGTGCATTGTTCGCTCTCGGTACCTGCGCTGGAGCCCAGCTCGACATTGCGAACGTCCAGTGACTTCTCCCACACCAAAGGTGCCAGGCCTCCCAGGTGTTGCCGGCCCTCGCCTTGCCCTGGCAGCCCTTCCACAGCCCCACACACACTGGGGCTCCGGCCTTGCCAGCCAGCTCAGGGGGCCGACGTTCGTGCCTTGCTCACTCTCGGGACCTGCGCCGGAGCCCAGCTCCAAATTGCAAACATCCAGCAACTGCTCCCACACTAAAGGTGCCAGAACTCCAAGGTGTTGCCGGCCCTCGCGTCTCCCTGGCACTCCTTCCACAGCCCGACACACACTGGGGCTCCGGCCTTGCCAGCCAGCTCAGGGGGCCGACGTTCGTGCCTTGCTCGCTCTCGGGACCTGCGCCGGAGCCCAGCTCCGAATTGCAAACGTCCAGCGACTGCTCCCACCCCAAAGGTGCCAGGCCTCCCATGTGTTGCCGGCCCTCGCCTTGCCCTGGCAGCCCTTCCACAGCCCCACACACACTGGGGCTCCGGCCTTGCCAGCCAGCTCAGGGGGCCGACGTTCGTGCCTTGCTCGCTCTCGGGACCTGCGCCTGAGCCCAGGTCCAAATTGGAAACATCCAGCAACTGCTCCCACACCAAAGGTGCCAGGCCTCCCAGGTGTTGCCGGCCCTCGCGTCTCACTGGCACACCTTCCACAGCCCCACACACACTGGGGCTCCGGCCTTGCCAGCCAGCTCAGGGGGCCGACGTTCGTGCCTTGCTCGCTCTCGGGACCTGCGCCGGAGCGCAGCTCGAAATTGTGAACGTCCAGCGACTGCTCCCACACCAAAGGTGCCAGGCCTCCCAGGTGTTGACGGCCCTCGCCTTGCCCTGGCAGCCCTTCCACAGCCCCACACACACTGGGGCTCCGGCCTTGCCAGCCAGCTCAGGGGGCCGACGTTCGTGTCTCGCTCGTTCTCGGCACCTTCGCCGGAGCGAAGCTCCAAATTGCAAACGTCCAGCGACTGCTCCCACACCAAAGGTGCCAGGCCTCCCAGGTGTTGCTGGCCCTCGCCTTGCCCTGGCAGCCCTTCCACAGCCCCACACACACTGGGGCTCCGGCCTTGCCAGCCAGCTCAGGCTGCCGACGTTCGTGCCTTGCTCGCTCTCGGGACCTGCGCCGCAGCCCATCTCCAAATTGTGAACGTCCAGCGACTGCTCCCACATGAAAGGTGCCAGGCCTCCCAGGTGTTGCTGGCCCTCGCCTCTCCCTGGCACTCCTTCCACAGCCCCACACACACTGGGGCTCCGGCCTTGCCAGCCAGCTCAGGGGGCCGACGTTCGTGCCTTGCTCGCTCTCGGCACCTGCGCCGGAGCCCAGCTCCAAATTGCAAACGTCCAGCGACTGCTCCCACACCAAAGGTGCCAGGCCTCCCATGTGTTGCCGGCCCTCGCCTTGCCCTGGCAGCCCTTCCACAGCCCCACACACACTGGGGCTCCGGCCTTGCCAGCCAGCTCAGGGGGCCGACGTTCGTGCCTTGCTCGCTCTCGCAACCTGCGCCGGAGCCCAGCTCCAAATTGCAAACGTCCAGCGACTGCTCCCACACCAAAGGTGCCAGGCCTCCCATGTGTTGCCGGCCCTCGCCTTGCCCTGGCAGCCCTTCCACAGCCCCACACACACTGGGGCTCCGGCCTTGCCAGCCAGCTCAGGGGGCCGACGTTCGTGCCTTGCTCGCTCTCGGGACCTGCGCCGGAGCCCAGCTCCAAATTGCAAACATCCAGCAACTGCTCCCACACTAAAGGTGCCAGGCCTCCCAGGTGTTGCCGGCCCTCGCGTCTCACTGGCACTCCTTCCACAGCCCCACACACACTGGGGCTCCGGCCTTGCCAGCCAGCTCAGGGAGCCCACGTTCGTGCATTGTTCGCTCTCGGTACCTGCGCTGGAGCCCAGCTCGACATTGCGAACGTCCAGTGACTTCTCCCACACCAAAGGTGCCAGGCCTCCCAGGTGTTGCCGGCCCTCGCCTTGCCCTGGCAGCCCTTCCACAGCCCCACACACACTGGGGCTCCGGCCTTGCCAGCCAGCTCAGGGGGCCGACGTTCGTGCCTTGCTCGCTCTCGGGACCTGCGCCGGAGCCCAGCTCCAAATTGCAAACATCCAGCAACTGCTCCCACACTAAAGGTGCCAGAACTCCAAGGTGTTGCCGGCCCTCGCGTCTCCCTGGCACTCCTTCCACAGCCCGACACACACTGGGGCTCCGGCCTTGCCAGCCAGCTCAGGGGGCCGACGTTCGTGCCTTGCTCGCTCTCGGGACCTGCGCCGGAGCCCAGCTCCGAATTGCAAACGTCCAGCGACTGCTCCCACCCCAAAGGTGCCAGGCCTCCCATGTGTTGCCGGCCCTCGCCTTGCCCTGGCAGCCCTTCCACAGCCCCACACACACTGGGGCTCCGGCCTTGCCAGCCAGCTCAGGGGGCCGACGTTCGTG
Organism: Spheniscus humboldti; assembly: GCA_027474245.1. Classification (NCBI taxonomy): domain Eukaryota; kingdom Metazoa; phylum Chordata; class Aves; order Sphenisciformes; family Spheniscidae; genus Spheniscus; species Spheniscus humboldti. The sequence goes on from CM049889.1 coordinate 133,144,947, forward strand.
CCTTGCTCGCTCTCGGGACCTGCGCCTGAGCCCAGGTCCAAATTGGAAACATCCAGCAACTGCTCCCACACCAAAGGTGCCAGGCCTCCCAGGTGTTGCCGGCCCTCGCGTCTCACTGGCACACCTTCCACAGCCCCACACACACTGGGGCTCCGGCCTTGCCAGCCAGCTCAGGGGGCCGACGTTCGTGCCTTGCTCGCTCTCGGGACCTGCGCCGGAGCGCAGCTCGAAATTGTGAACGTCCAGCGACTGCTCCCACACCAAAGGTGCCAGGCCTCCCAGGTGTTGACGGCCCTCGCCTTGCCCTGGCAGCCCTTCCACAGCCCCACACACACTGGGGCTCCGGCCTTGCCAGCCAGCTCAGGGGGCCGACGTTCGTGTCTCGCTCGCTCTCGGCACCTTCGCCGGAGCGAAGCTCCAAATTGCAAACGTCCAGCGACTGCTCCCACACCAAAGGTGCCAGGCCTCCCAGGTGTTGCTGGCCCTCGCCTTGCCCTGGCAGCCCTTCCACAGCCCCACACACACTGGGGCTCCGGCCTTGCCAGCCAGCTCAGGCTGCCGACGTTCGTGCCTTGCTCGCTCTCGGGACCTGCGCCGCAGCCCATCTCCAAATTGTGAACGTCCAGCGACTGCTCCCACATGAAAGGTGCCAGGCCTCCCAGGTGTTGCTGGCCCTCGCCTCTCCCTGGCACTCCTTCCACAGCCCCACACACACTGGGGCTCCGGCCTTGCCAGCCAGATCAGGGGGCCCACGTTCGTGCCTTGCTCGCTCTCGGGACCTGCGCCGGAGCCCAGCTCCAAATTGCAAACGTCCAGCGACTGCTCCCACACCAAAGGTGCCAGGCCTCCCAGGTGTTGCTGGCCCTCGCCTCTCCCCGGCAGCCCTTCCACAGCCCCACACACACTGGGGCTCCGGCCTTGCCAGCCAGCTCAGGGGGCCGACGTTCGTGCCTCGCTCTCTCTCGGGACCTGCGCCGGAGCCCAGCTCCAAATTGCAAACGTCCAGCGACTGCTCCCACACCAAAGGTGCCAGGCCTCCCAGGTGTTGCTGGACCTCGCCTCTCCCTCGCACTCCTTACAAAGCCCCACACACACTGGGGCTCCGGCCTTGCCAGCCAGCTCAGGGGGCCGACGTTCGTGTCTCGCTCGCTCTCGGGACCTGCGCCGGAGCCCAGCTCCAAATTGTGAACGTCCAGCGACTGCTCCCACACCAAAGGTGCCAGGCCTCCCAGGTGTTGCTGGCCCTCGCCTATCCCCGGCAGCCCTTCCACAGCCCCACACACACTGGCGCTCCGGCCTTGCCAGCCAGCTCAGGGGTGCCGACGTTCGTGCCTCGCTCGCTCTCGGGACATGCGCCGGAGCCCAGCTCGACATTGCGAACGTCCAGCGACTGCTCCCACACCAAAGGTGCCAGGCCTCCCAGGTGTTGCCGGCCCTTGCCTTCCCCCGGCAGCCCTTCCACAGCCCCACACACACTGGCGCTCCGGCCTTGCCAGCCAGATCAGGGGGCCGACGTTCATGCCTCGCTCACTCTCGGGACCTGCGCCGCAGCCCAGCTCCAAAATGCAAACGTCCAGCGACTGCTCCCACAGTAAAGGTGCCAGGCCTCCCAGGTGTTGCTGGCCCTCGCCTCTCCCTGGCACGCCTTCCACAGCCCCACACACACTGGGGCTCCGGCCTTGCCAGCCAGCTCAGGGGACCGACGTTCGTGCCTTGCTCGCTCTCGGCACCTGCGCCGGAGCCCAGCTCCAAATTGCAAACGTCCAGCGACTACTCCCACCCCAATGGTGCCAGGCCTCCCAGGTTTTGCTGGCCCTCGCCTCTCCCTCGCACTCCTTCCACAGCCCCACACACACTGGGGCTCCGGCCTTGCCAGCCAGCTCAGGGGGCCGACGTTCGTGTCTCGCTCGCTCTCGGCACCTGCGCCGGAGCCCAGCTCCAAATTGCAAACGTCCAGCGACTGCTCCCACACCAAAGGTGCCAGGCCTCCCAGGTGTTGCCGGCCCTCGCGTCTCCCTGGCACTCCTTCCACAGCCCCACACACACTGGGGCTCCGGCCTTGCCAGCCAGCTCAGGGTGCCGACGTTCGTGCCTTGCTCGCTCTCGGCACCTGCGCCGGAGCCCAGCTCCAAATTGCAAACGTCCAGCGACTGCTCCCACACCAAAGGTGCCAGGCCTCCCAGGTGTTGCCGGCCCTTGCGTCTCCCTGGCACTCCTTCCACAGCCCCACACACACTGGGGCTCCGGCCTTGCCAGCCAGCTCAGGGAGCCCACGTTCGTGCCTTGCTCGCTCTCGGCACCTTCGCCGGAGCGAAGCTCCAAATTGCAAACGTCCAGCGACTGCTCCCACACCAAAGGTGCCAGGCCTCCCAGGTGTTGCTGGCCCTCGCCTTGCCCTGGCAGCCCTTCCACAGCCCCACACACACTGGGGCTCCGGCCTTGCCAGCCAGCTCAGGGGGCCCACGTTCGTGCCTTGCTCGCTCTCGGGACCTGCGCCGGAGCCCAGCTCCAAATTGCAAACGTCCAGCGACTGCTCCCACACCAAAGGTGCCAGGCCTCCCAGGTGTTGCCGGCCCTCGCGTCTCCCTGGCACTCCTTCCACAGCCCCACACACACTGGGGCTCCGGCCTTGCCAGCCAGCTCAGGGGGCCGACGTTCGTGCCTTGCTCACTCTCGGGACCTGCGCTGGAGCCCAGCTCCAAATTGCAAACGTCCAGCGACTGCTCCCACACCAAAGGTGCCAGGCCTCCCAGGTGTTGCTGGCCCTCGCCTTGCCCTGGCAGCCCTTCCACAGCCCCCCACACACAGGGGCTCCGGCCTTGCCAGCCAGCTCAGGGGGCCGACGTTCGTGCCTTGCTCGCTCTGGGGACCTGCGCCGGAGCCCAGCTCCAAATTGCAAACGTCCAGCGACTACTCCCACCCCAAAGGTGCCAGGCCTCCCAGGTGTTGCTGGCCCTCGCCTCTCCCTGGCACTCCTTCCACAGCCCCACACACACTGGGGCTCCGGCCTTGCCAGCCAGCTCAGGGGGCCGACGTTCGTGTCTCGCTCGCTCTCGGGACCTGCGCCGGAGCGCAGCTCCAAATTGCGAACGTCCAGCGACTGCTCCCACACCAAAGGTGCCAGGCCTCCCAGGTGTTGCCGGCCCTCGCCTTGCCCTGGCAGCCCTTCCACAGCCCCACACACACTGGGGCTCCGGCCTTGCCAGCCAGCTCAGGGGGCCGACGTTCGTGCCTTGCTCGCTCTCGGCACCTTCGCCGGAGCGAAGCTCCAAATTGCAAACGTCCAGCGACTGCTCCCACACCAAAGGTGCCAGGCCTCCCAGGTGTTGCTGGCCCTCGCCTCTCCCTCGCACTCCTTCCACAGCCCCACACACACTGGGGCTCCGGCCTTGCCAGCCAGCTCAGGGGGCCGACGTTCGTGTCTCGCTCGCTCTCGGCACCTGCGCCGGAGCCCCACTCCAAATTGCAAACGTCCAGCGACTGCTCCCACCCCAAAGGTGCCAGGCCTCCCAGGTGTTGCTGGCCCTCGCCTCTCCCTGGCACTCCTTCCACAGCCCCACACACACTGGGGCTCCGGCCTTGCCAGCCAGCTCAGGGGGCCGACGTTCGTTTCTCGCTTGCTCTCGGGACCTGCGCCGGAGCCCAGCTCCAAATTGCAAACGTCCAGCGACTGCTCCCACACCAAAGGTGCCAGGCCTCCCAGGTGTTGCTGGCCCTCGCCTCTCCCCGGCAGCCCTTCCACAGTACCACACACACTGGGGCTCCGGCCTTGCCAGCCAGCTCAGGGGTGCCGAAGTTCGTGTCTCGCTCGCTCTCGGGACATGCGCCGGAGCCCAGCTCGACATTGCGAACGTCCAGCGACTGCTCCCACACCAAAGGTGCCAGGCCTCCCAGGTGTTGCTGGCCCTCGCCTCTCCCTGGCACGCCTTCCACAGCCCCACACACACTGGGGCTCCGGCCTTGCCAGCCAGCTCAGGGGGCCGACGTTCGTGCCTTGCTCGCTGTCGGCACCTGCGCCGGAGCCCAGCTCCGAATTGCAAACGTCCAGCGACTGCTCCCACACCAAAGGTGCCAGGCCTCCCAGGTGTTGCTGGCCCTCGCCTTGCCCTGGCAGCCCTTCCACAGCCCCACACACACTGGGGCTCCGGCCTTGCCAGCCAGCTCAGGGGACCGACGTTCGTGCCTTGCTCGCTCTCGGCACCTGCGCCGGAGCCCAGCTCCGAATTGCAAACGTCCAGCGACTGCTCCCACACCAAAGGTGCCAGGCCTCCCAGGTGTTGCTGGCCCTCGCCTCTCCCTCGCACTCCTTCCACAGCCCCACACACACTGGGGCTCCGGCCTTGCCAGCCAGCTCAGGGGGCCGACGTTCGTGCCTTCCTAGCTCTCGGGACCTGCGCCGGAGCCCAGCTCCAAATTGCGAACGTCCAGCGACTGCTCCCACACCAAAGGTGCCAGGCCTCCCATGTTTTGCCGGCCCTCGCCTTGCCCTGGCACTCCTTCCACAGCCCCACACACACTGGGGCTCCGGCCTTGCCAGCCAGCTCAGGAGGCCGACGTTCGTGTCTCGCTCGCTCTCGGCACCTGCGCCGGAGCCCCACTCCAAATTGCAAACGTCCAGCGACTGCTCCCACACGAAAGGTGCCAGGCCTCCCAGGTGTTGCTGGCCCTCGCCTCTCCCCGGCAGCCCTTCCACAGCCCCCACACACTGGGGCTCCGGCCTTGCCAGCCAGCTCAGGGGGCCGACGTTCATGCCTTGCTCGCTCTCGGCACCTGCACCGGAGCCCCACTCCAAATTGCAAACGTCCAGTGACTGCTCCCACACCAAAGGTGCCAGGCCTCCCAGGTGTTGCTGGCCCTCGCCTCTCCCCGGCATTCCTTCCACAGCCCCACACACACTGGGGCTCCGGCCTTGCCAGCCAGCTCAGGGGGCCGACGTTCGTGCCTTGCTCGCTCTCGGCACCTGCGCCGGAGCCCCACTCCAAATTGCAAACGTCCAGCGACTGCTCCCACCCCAAAGGTGCCAGCCCTCCCAGGTGTTGCTGGCCCTCGCCTTGCCCTGGCAGCCCTTCCACAGCCCCACACACACTGGGGCTCCGGCCTTGCCAGCCAGCTCAGGGGTGCCGACGTTCGTGTCTCGCTCGCTCTCGGGACCTGCGCTGGAGCCCAGCTCGACATTGCGAACGTCCAGTGACTGCTCCCACACCAAAGGTGCCAGGCCTCCCAGGTGTTGCCGGCCCTCGCCTTGCCCTGGCAGCCCTTCCACAGCCCCACACACACTGGCGCTCCGGCCTTGCCAGCCAGCTCAGGGGGCCGACGTTCATACCTCGCTCACTCTCGGGACCTGCGCCGCAGCCCAGCTCCAAATTGCAAACGTCCAGCGACTGCTCCCACACCAAAGGTGCCAGGCCTCCCAGGTGTTGCTGACCCTCGCCTTGCCCTGGCAGCCCTTCCACAGCCCCACACACACTGGGGCTCCGGCCTTGCCAGCCAGCTCAGGGGGCCGACGTTCGTGCCTTGCTCGCTCTCGGGACCTGCGCCGGAGCCCAGCTCCAAATTGCAAACGTCCAGCGACTGCTCCCACACCAAAGGTGCCAGGCCTCCCAGGTGTTGCTGGCCCTCGCCTCTCCCTCGCACTCCTTCCACAGCCCCACACACACTGGGGCTCCGGCCTTGCCAGCCAGCTCAGGGGGCCGACGTTCGTGTCTCGCTCGCTCTCGGCACCTGCGCCGGAACCCCACTCCAAATTGCAAACGTCCAGCGACTGCTCCCACCCCAAAGGTGCCAGGCCTCCCAGGTGTTGCTGGCCCTCGCCTCTCCCTGGCACTCCTTCCACAGCCCCACACACACTGGGGCTCCGGCCTTGCCAGCCAGCTCAGGGGTGCCGAAGTTCGTGTCTCGCTCGCTCTCGGGACATGCGCCGGAGCCCAGCTCGACATTGCGAACGTCCAGCGACTGCTCCCACACCAAAGGTGCCAGGCCTCCCAGGTGTTGCCGGCCCTCGCCTTCCCCCGGCAGCCCTTCCACAGCCCCACACACACTGGGGCTCCGGCCTTGCCAGCCAGCTCAGGGGGCCGACGTTCATGCCTCGCTCACTCTCGGGACCTGCGCCGCAGCCCAGCTCCAAAATGCAAACGTCCAGCGACTGCTCCCACACTAAAGGTGCCAGGCCTCCCAGGTGTTGCTGGCCCTCGCCTCTCCCTGGCACGCCTTCCACAGCCCCACACACACTGGGGCTCCGGCCTTGCCAGCCAGCTCAGGGGGCCGACGTTCGTGCCTTGCTCGCTGTCGGCACCTGCGCCGGAGCCCAGCTCCGAATTGCAAACGTCCAGCGACTGCTCCCACACCAAAGGTGCCAGGCCTCCCAGGTGTTGCTGGCCCTCGCCTTGCCCTGGCAGCCCTTCCACAGCCCCACACACACTGGGGCTCCGGCCTTGCCAGCCAGCTCAGGGGGCCGACGTTCGTGCCTTGCTCGCTCTCGGCACCTGCGCCGGAGCCCAGCTCCGTATTTCAAACGTCCAGCGACTGCTCCCACACCAAAGGTGCCAGGCCTCCCAGGTGTTGCTGGCCCTCGCCTCTCCCTGGCACTCCTTCCACAGCCCCACACACACTGGGGCTCCGGCCTTGCCAGCCAGCTCAGGGGGCCGACGTTCGTGCCTTCCTAGCTCTCGGGACCTGCGCCGGAGCCCAGCTCCAAATTGCGAACGTCCAGCGACTGCTCCCACACCAAAGGTGCCAGGCCTCCCAGGTGTTGCCGGCCCTCGCCTTGCCCTGGCAGCCCTTCCACAGCCCCACACACACTGGGGCTCCGGCCTTGCCAGCCAGCTCAGGGGACCGACGTTCGTGCCTTGCTCGCTCTCGGGACCTGCGCCGGAGCCCAGCTCCAAATTGCAAACATCCAGCAACTGCTCCCACACTAAAGGTGCCAGAACTCCAAGGTGTTGCCGGCCCTCGCGTCTCCCTGGCACTCCTTCCACAGCCCCACACACACTGGGGCTCCGGCCTTGCCAGCCAGCTCAGGGGGCCCACGTTCGTGCCTTGCTCGCTCTCGGCACCTTCGCCGGAGCGAAGCTCCAAATTGCAAACGTCCAGCGACTGCTCCCACACCAAAGGTGCCAGGCCTCCCAGGTGTTGCTGGCCCTCGCCTTGCCCTGGCAGCCCTTCCACAGCCCCACACACACTGGGGCTCCGGCCTTGCCAGCCAGATCAGGGGGCCCACGTTCGTGCCTTGCTCGCTCTCGGGACCTGCGCCGGAGCCCAGCTCCAAATTGCAAACGTCCAGCGACTGCTCCCACACCAAAGGTGCCAGGCCTCCCAGGTGTTGCCGGCCATCGCGTCTCCCTGGCACTCCTTCCACAGCCCCACACACACTGGGGCTCCGGCCTTGCCAGCCAGCTCAGGGGGCCGACGTTCGTGCCTTGCTCGCTCTCGGGACCTGCGCCGGAGCCCAGCTCCAAATTGCAAACATCCAGCAACTGCTCCCACACTAAAGGTGCCAGAACTCTAAGGTGTTGCCGGCCCTCGCGTCTCCCTGGCACTCCTTCCACAGCCCCACACACACTGGGGCTCCGGCCTTGCCAGCCAGCTCAGGGGGCCCACGTTCGTGCCTTGCTCGCTCTCGGCACCTTCGCCGGAGCGAAGCTCCAAATTGCAAACGTCCAGCGACTGCTCCCACACCAAAGGTGCCAGGCCTCCCAGGTGTTGCTGGCCCTCGCCTTGCCCTGGCAGCCCTTCCACAGCCCCACACACACTGGGGCTCCGGCCTTGCCAGCCAGATCAGGGGGCCCACGTTCGTGCCTTGCTCGCTCTCGGGACCTGCGCCGGAGCCCAGCTCCAAATTGCAAACGTCCAGCGACTGCTCCCACACCAAAGGTGCCAGGCCTCCCAGGTGTTGCCGGCCCTCGCGTCTCCCTGGCACTCCTTCCACAGCCCCACACACACTGGGGCTCCGGCCTTGCCAGCCAGCTCAGGGGGCCGACGTTCGTGCCTTGCTCACTCTCGGGACCTGCGCTGGAGCCCAGCTCCAAATTGCAAACGTCCAGCGACTGCTCCCACACCAAAGGTGCCAGGCCTCCCAGGTGTTGCTGGCACTCGCCTTGCCCTGGCAGCCCTTCCACAGCCCCCCACACACAGGGGCTCCGGCCTTGCCAGCCAGCTCAGGGGGCCGACGTTCGTGCCTTGCTCGCTCTGGGGACCTGCGCCGGAGCCCAGCTCCAAATTGCAAACGTCCAGCGACTACTCCCACCCCAAAGGTGCCAGGCCTCCCAGGTGTTGCTGGCCCTCGCCTCTCCCTGGCACTCCTTCCACAGCCCCACACACACTGGGGCTCCGGCCTTGCCAGCCAGCTCAGGGGGCCGACGTTCGTGTCTCGCTCGCTCTCGGGACCTGCGCCGGAGCGCAGCTCCAAATTGCGAACGTCCAGCGACTTCTCCCACACCAAAGGTGCCAGGCCTCCCAGGTGTTGCCGGCCCTCGCCTTGCCCTGGCAGCCCTTCCACAGCCCCACACACACTGGGGCTCCGGCCTTGCCAGCCAGATCAGGGGGCCGACGTTCGTGCCTTGCTCGCTCTCGGCACCTTCGCCGGAGCGAAGCTCGAAATTGCAAACGTCCAGCGACTGCTCCCACACCAAAGGTGCCAGGCCTCCCAGGTGTTGCTGGCCCTCGCCTCTCCCTCGCACTCCTTCCACAGCCCCACACACACTGGGGCTCCGGCCTTGCCAGCCAGCTCAGGGGGCCGACGTTCGTGTCTCGCTCGCTCTCGGCACCTGCGCCGGAGCCCCACTCCAAATTGCAAACGTCCAGCGACTGCTCCCACCCCAAAGGTGCCAGGCCTCCCAGGTGTTGCTGGCCCTCGCCTCTCCCTGGCACTCCTTCCACAGCCCCACACACACTGGGGCTCCGGCCTTGCCAGCCAGCTCAGGGGGCCGACGTTCGTGTCTCGCTTGCTCTCGGGACCTGCGCCGGAGCCCAGCTCCAAATTGCAAACGTCCAGCGACTGCTCCCACACCAAAGGTGCCAGGCCTCCCAGGTGTTGCTGGCCCTCGCCTCTCCCCGGCAGCCCTTCCACAGTACCACACACACTGGGGCTCCGGCCTTGCCAGCCAGCTCAGGGGTGCCGAAGTTCGTGTCTCGCTCGCTCTCGGGACATGCGCCGGAGCCCAGCTCGACATTGCGAACGTCCAGCGACTGCTCCCACACCAAAGGTGCCAGGCCTCCCAGGTGTTGCCGGCCCTCGCCTTGCCCTGGCAGCCCTTCCACAGCCCCACACACACTGGGGCTCCGGCCTTGCCAGCCAGCTCAGGGGACCGACGTTCGTGCCTTGCTCGCTCTCGGCACCTGCGCCGGAGCCCAGCTCCGAATTGCAAACGTCCAGCGACTGCTCCCACACCAAAGGTGCCAGGCCTCCCAGGTGTTGCCGGCCCTCGCCTCTCCCTGGCACTCCTTCCACAGCCCCACACACACTGGGGCTCCGGCCTTGCAAGCCAGCTCAGGGGGCCGACGTTCGTGCCTTCCTAGCTCTCGGGACCTGCGCCGCAGCCCACCTCCAAATTGCGAACGTCCAGCGACTGCTCCCACACCAAAGGTGCCAGGCCTCCCATGTTTTGCCGGCCCTCGCCTTGCCCTGGCACTCCTTCCACAGCCCCACACACACTGGGGCTCCGGCCTTGCCAGCCAGCTCAGGGTGCCGACGTTCGTGTCTCGCTCGCTCTCGGCACCTGCGCCGGAGCCCCACTCCAAATTGCAAACGTCCAGTGACTGCTCCCACACCAAAGGTGCCAGGCCTCCCAGGTGTTGCTGGCCCTCGCCTCTCCCCGGCAGCCCTTCCACAGCCCCCACACACTGGGGCTCCGGCCTTGCCAGCCAGCTCAGGGGGCCGACGTTCATGCCTTGCTCGCTCTCGGCACCTGCACCGGAGCCCCACTCCAAATTGCAAACGTCCAGCGACTGCTCCCACACCAAAGGTGCCAGGCCTCCCAGGTGTTGCCGGCCCTCGCCTTGCCCTGGCAGCCCTTCCACAGCCCCACACACACTGGCGCTCCGGCCTTGCCAGCCAGCTCAGGGGGCCGACGTTCATACCTCGCTCACTCTCGGGACCTGCGCCGCAGCCCAGCTCCAAAATGCAAACGTCCAGCGACTGCTCCCACACCAAAGGTGCCAGGCCTCCCAGGTGTTGCCGACCCTCGCCTTGCCCTGGCAGCCCTTCCACAGCCCCACACACACTGGGGCTCCGGCCTTGCCAGCCAGCTCAGGGGGCCGACGTTCGTGCCTTGCTCGCTCTCGGGACCTGCGCCGGAGCCCAGCTCCAAATTGCAAACGTCCAGCGACTGCTCCCACACCAAAGGTGCCAGGCCTCCCAGGTGTTGCTGGCCCTCGCGTCTCCCTGGCACTCCTTCCACAGCCCCACACACACTGGGGCTCCGGCCTTGCCAGCCAGCTCAGGGGGCCGACGTTCGTGTCTCGCTCGCTCTCGGGACATGCGCCGGAGCCCAGCTCGACATTGCGAACGTCCAGCGACTGCTCCCACACCAAAGGTGCCAGGCCTCCCAGGTGTTGCCGGCCCTCGCCTTCCCCCGGCAGCCCTTCCACAGCCCCACACACACTGGGGCTCCGGCCTTGCCAGCCAGCTCAGGGGGCCGACGTTCATGCCTCGCTCAGTCTCGGGACCTGCGCCGCAGCCCAACTCCAAAATGCAAACGTCCAGCGACTGCTCCCACACTAAAGGTGCCAGGCCTCCCAGGTGTTGCTGGCCCTCGCCTCTCCCTGGCACGCCTTCCACAGCCCCACACACACTGGGGCTCCGGCCTTGCCAGCCAGCTCAGGGGGCCGACGTTCGTGCCTTGCTCGCTGTCGGCACCTGCGCCGGAGCCCAGCTCCAAATTGCAAACGTCCAGCGACTGCTCCCACACCAAAGGTGCCAGGCCTCCCAGGTGTTGCTGGCCCTCGCCTTGCCCTGGCAGCCCTTCCACAGCCCCACACACACTGGGGCTCCGGCCTTGCCAGCCAGCTCAGGGGACCGACGTTCGTGCCTTGCTCGCTCTCGGCACCTGCGCCGGAGCCCAGCTCCGAATTTCAAACGTCCAGCGACTGCTCCCACACCAAAGGTGCCAGGCCTCCCAGGTGTTGCTGGCCCTCGCCTCTCCCTGGCACTCCTTCCACAGCCCCACACACACTGGGGCTCCGGCCTTGCCAGCCAGCTCAGGGGGCCGACGTTCGTGCCTTCCTAGCTCTCGGGACCTGCGCCGGAGCCCAGCTCCAAATTGCGAACGTCCAGCGACTGCTCCCACACCAAAGGTGCCAGGCCTCCCAGGTGTTGCCGGCCCTCGCCTTGCCCTGGCAGCCCTTCCACAGCCCCACACACACTGGGGCTCCGGCCTTGCCAGCCAGCTCAGGGGGCCGACGTTCGTGCCTTGCTCGCTCTCGGCACCTGCGCCGGAGCCCAGCTCCAAATTGCGAACGTCCAGCGACTGCTCCCACACCAAAGGTGCCAGGCCTCCCAGGTGTTGCCGGCCCTCGCCTTGCCCTGGCAGCCCTTCCACAGCCCCACACACACTGGGGCTCCGGCCTTGCCAGCCAGCTCAGGGGGCCGACGTTCGTGCCTTGCTCGCTCTCGGCACCTGCGCCGGAGCCCAGCTCCAAATTGCAAACGTCCAGCGACTGCTCCCACACCAAAGGTGCCAGGCCTCCCAGGTGTTGCTGGCCCTCGCCTCTCCCTCGCACTCCTTCCACAGCCCCACACACACTGGGGCTCCGGCCTTGCCAGCCAGCTCAGGGGGCCGACGTTCGTGTCTCGCTCGCTCTCGGCACCTGCGCCGGAGCCCCACTCCAAATTGCAAACGTCCAGCGACTGCTCCCACCCCAAAGGTGCCAGGCCTCCCAGGTGTTGCTGGCCCTCGCCTCTCCCTGGCACTCCTTCCACAGCCCCACACACACTGGGGCTCCGGCCTTGCCAGCCAGCTCAGGGGGCCGACGTTCATGCCTTGCTCGCTCTCGGGACCTGCGCCGGAGCCCAGCTCCAAATTGCAAACGTCCAGCGACTGCTCCCACACCAAAGGTGCCAGAACTCTAAGGTGTTGCCGGCCCTCGCGTCTCCCTGGCACTCCTTCCACAGCCCCACACACACTGGGACTCCGGCCTTGCCAGCCAGCTCAGGGGGCCCACGTTCGTGCCTTGCTCGCTCTCGGCACCTGCGCCGGAGCCCAGCTCCAAATTGCAAACGTCCAGCGACTGCTCCCACACCAAAGGTGCCAGGCCTGCCATGTGTTGCCGGCCCTCGCCTTGCCCTGGCAGCCCTTCCACAGCCCCACACACACTGGGGGTCCGGCCTTGCCAGCCAGCTCAGGGGGCCGACGTTCGTGCCTTGCTCGCTCTCGGGACCTGCGCCGGAGCCCAGCTCCAAATTGCAAACATCCAGCAACTGCTCCCACACTAAAGGTGCCAGAACTCCAAGGTGTTGCCGGCCGTCGCGTCTCCCTGGCACTCCTTCCACAGCCCCACACACACTGGGGCTCCGGCCTTGCCAGCCAGCTCAGGGAGCCCACGTTCGTGCCTTGCTCGCTCTCGGCACCTTCGCCGGAGCGAAGCTCCAAATTGCAAACGTCCAGCGACTGCTCCCACACCAAAGGTGCCAGGCCTCCCAGGTGTTGCTGGCCCTCGCCTCTCCCTGGCACTCCTTCCACAGCCCCACACACACTGGGGCTCCGGCCTTGCCAGCCAGCTCAGGGGGCCGACGTTCGTGTCTCGCTCACTCTCGGGACCTGCGCCGCAGCCCAGCTCCAAAATGCAAACGTCCAGCGACTGCTCCCACACCAAAGGTGCCAGGCCTCCCAGGTGTTGCCGACCCTCGCCTTGCCCTGGCAGCCCTTCCACAGCCCCACACACACTGGGGCTCCGGCCTTGCCAGCCAGCTCAGGGGGCCGACGTTCGTGCCTTGCTCACTCTCGGGACCTGCGCCGGAGCCCAGCTCCAAATTGCAAACATCCAGCAACTGCTCCCACACTAAAGGTGCCAGAACTCTAAGGTGTTGCCGGCCCTCGCGTCTCCCTGGCACTCCTTCCACAGCCCCACACACACTGGGGCTCCGGCCTTGCCAGCCAGCTCAGGGGGCCGACGTTCGTGCCTTGCTCGCTCTCGGCACCTGCGCCGGAGCCCAGCTCCAAATTGCAAACGTCCAGCGACTGCTCCCACACCAAAGGTGCCAGGCCTCCCAGGTGTTGCTGGCCCTCGACTCTCCCTGGCACTCCTTCCACAGCCCCACACACACTGGGGCTCCGGCCTTGCCAGCCAGCTCAGGGGGCCGACGTTCGTGTCTCGCTCGCTCTCGGCACCTGCGCCGGAGCCCCACTCCAAATTGCAAACGTCCAGCGACTGCTCCCACCCCAAAGGTGCCAGGCCTCCCAGGTGTTGCTGGCCCTCGCCTCTCCCTGGCACTCCTTCCACAGCCCCACACACACTGGGGCTCCGGCCTTGCCAGCCAGCTCAGGGGGCCGACGTTCATGCCTTGCTCGCTCTCGGGACCTGCGCCGGAGCCCAGCTCCAAATTGCAAACATCCAGCAACTGCTCCCACACTAAAGGTGCCAGAACTCTAAGGTGTTGCCGGCCCTCGCGTCTCCCTGGCACTCCTTCCACAGCCCCACACACACTGGGGCTCCGGCCTTGCCAGCCAGCTCAGGGGGCCCACGTTCGTGCCTTGCTCACTCTCGGCACCTGCGCCGGAGCCCAGCTCCAAATTGCAAACGTCCAGCGACTGCTCCCACACCAAAGGTGCCAGGCCTCCCATGTGTTGCCGGCCCTCACGTCTCACTGGCACTCCTTCCACAGCCCCACACACACTGGGGCTCCGGCCTTGCCAGCCAGCTCAGGGAGCCCACGTTCGTGCCTTGCTCGCTCTCGGCACCTGCACCGGAGCGAAGCTCCAAATTGCGAACGTCCAGCGACTGCTCCCACACCAAAGGTGCCAGGCCTCCCAGGTGTTGCTGGCCCTCGCCTCTCCCCGGCAGCCCTTCCACAGCCCCCACACACTGGGGCTCCGGCCTTGCCAGCCAGCTCAGGGGGCCGACGTTCATGCCTTGCTCGCTCTCGGCACCTGCACCGGAGCCCCACTCCAAATTGCAAACGTCCAGCGACTGCTCCCACACCAAAGGTGCCAGGCCTCCCAGGTGTTGCTGGCCCTCGCCTCTCCCCGGCATTCCTTCCACAGCCCCACACACACTGGGGCTCCGGCCTTGCCAGCCAGCTCAGGGGGCCGACGTTCATGCCTTGCTCGCTCTCGGCACCTGCACCGGAGCCCCACTCCAAATTGCAAACGTCCAGCGACTGCTCCCACACCAAAGGTGCCAGGCCTCCCAGGTGTTGCTGGCCCTCGCCTCTCCCCGGCATTCCTTCCACAGCCCCACACACACTGGGGCTCCGGCCTTGCCAGCCAGCTCAGGGGGCCCACGTTCGTGCCTTGCTCGCTCTCGGGACCTGCGCCGGAGCCCCACTCCAAATTGCAAACGTCCAGCGACTGCTCCCACACCAAAGGTGCCAGCCCTCCCACGTGTTGCTGGCCCTCGCCTTGCCCTGGCAGCCCTTCCACAGCCCCACACACACTGGGGCTCCGGCCTTGCCAGCCAGCTCAGGGGTGCCGACGTTCGTGTCTCGCTCGCTCTCGGGACCTGCGCTGGAGCCCAGCTCGACATTGCGAACGTCCAGTGACTGCTCCCACACCAAAGGTGCCAGGCCTCCCAGGTGTTGCCGGCCCTCGCCTTGCCCTGGCAGCCCTTCCACAGCCCCACACACACTGGCGCTCCGGCCTTGCCAGCCAGCTCAGGGGGCCGACGTTCATGCCTCGCTCACTCTCGGGACCTGCGCCGCAGCCCAGCTCCAAAATGCAAACGTCCAGCGACTGCTCCCACACCAAAGGTGCCAGGCCTCCCAGGTGTTGCCGACCCTCGCCTTGCCCCGGCAGCCCTTCCACAGCCCCACACACACTGGGGCTCCGGCCTTGCCAGCCAGCTCAGGGGGCCGACGTTCGTGTCTCGCTTGCTCTCGGGACCTGCGCCGGAGCCCAGCTCCAAATTGTGAACGTCCAGCGACTGCTCCCACACCAAAGGTGCCAGGCCTCCCAGGTGTTGCTGGCCCTCGCCTCTCCCCGGCAGACCTTCCACAGTACCACACACACTGGGGCTCCGGCCTTGCCAGCCAGCTCAGGGGTGCCGAAGTTCGTGTCTCGCTCGCTCTCGGGACATGCGCCGGAGCCCAGCTCGACATTGCGAACGTCCAGCGACTGCTCCCACACCAAAGGTGCCAGCCCTCCCAGGTGTTGCTGGCCCTCGCCTTGCCCTGGCAGCCCTTCCACAGCCCCACACACACTGGGGCTCCGGCCTTGCCAGCCAGCTCAGGGGGCCGACGTTCGTGCCTTGCTCGCTCTCGGGACCTGCGCCGCAGCCCAGCTCCAAAATGCAAACGTCCAGCGACTGCTCCCACACCAAAGGTGCCAGGCCTCCCAGGTGTTGCCGGCCCTCGCCTTCCCCCGGCAGCCCTTCCACAGCCCCACACACACTGGGGCTCCGGCCTTGCCAGCCAGCTCAGGGGGCCGACGTTCGTGCCTTGCTCGCTCTCGGGACCTGCGCCGGAGCCCAGCTCCAAATTGCAAACATCCAGCAACTGCTCCCACACTAAAGGTGCCAGAACTCTAAGGTGTTGCCGGCCCTCTCGTCTCCCTGGCACTCCTTCCACAGCCCCACACACACTGGGGCTCCGGCCTTGCCAGCCAGCTCAGGGGGCCGACGTTCGTGCCTTGCTCGCTCTCGGCACCTGCGCCGGAGCCCAGCTCCAAATTGCAAACGTCCAGCGACTGCTCCCACACCAAAGGTGCCAGGCCTCCCAGGTGTTGCTGGCCCTCGCCTCTCCCTCGCACTCCTTCCACAGCCCCACACACACTGGGGCTCCGGCCTTGCCAGCCAGCTCAGGGGGCCGACGTTCGTGTCTCGCTCGCTCTCGGCACCTGCGCCGGAGCCCCACTCCAAATTGCAAACGTCCAGCGACTGCTCCCACCCCAAAGGTGCCAGGCCTCCCAGGTGTTGCTGGCCCTCGCCTCTCCCTGGCACTCCTTCCACAGCCCCACACACACTGGGGCTCCGGCCTTGCCAGCCAGCTCAGGGGGCCGACGTTCGTGTCTCGCTTGCTCTCGGGACCTGCGCCGGAGCCCAGCTCCAAATTGTGAACGTCCAGCGACTGCTCCCACACCAAAGGTGCCAGGCCTCCCAGGTGTTGCTGGCCCTCGCCTCTCCCCGGCATTCCTTCCACAGCCCCACACACACTGGGGCTCCGGCCTTGCCAGCCAGCTCAGGGGGCCGACGTTCATGCCTTGCTCGCTCTCGGCACCTGCACCGGAGCCCCACTCCAAATTGCAAACGTCCAGCGACTGCTCCCACACCAAAGGTGCCAGGCCTCCCAGGTGTTGCTGGCCCTCGCCTCTCCCCGGCATTCCTTCCACAGCCCCACACACACTGGGGCTCCGGCCTTGCCAGCCAGCTCAGGGGGCCCACGTTCGTGCCTTGCTCGCTCTCGGGACCTGCGCCGGAGCCCCACTCCAAATTGCAAACGTCCAGCGACTGCTCCCACACCAAAGGTGCCAGCCCTCCCACGTGTTGCTGGCCCTCGCCTTGCCCTGGCAGCCCTTCCACAGCCCCACACACACTGGGGCTCCGGCCTTGCCAGCCAGCTCAGGGGTGCCGACGTTCGTGTCTCGCTCGCTCTCGGGACCTGCGCTGGAGCCCAGCTCGACATTGCGAACGTCCAGTGACTGCTCCCACACCAAAGGTGCCAGGCCTCCCAGGTGTTGCCGGCCCTCGCCTTGCCCTGGCAGCCCTTCCACAGCCCCACACACACTGGCGCTCCGGCCTTGCCAGCCAGCTCAGGGGGCCGACGTTCATGCCTCGCTCACTCTCGGGACCTGCGCCGCAGCCCAGCTCCAAAATGCAAACGTCCAGCGACTGCTCCCACACCAAAGGTGCCAGGCCTCCCAGGTGTTGCCGACCCTCGCCTTGCCCCGGCAGCCCTTCCACAGCCCCACACACACTGGGGCTCCGGCCTTGCCAGCCAGCTCAGGGGGCCGACGTTCGTGTCTCGCTTGCTCTCGGGACCTGCGCCGGAGCCCAGCTCCAAATTGCAAACGTCCAGCGACTGCTCCCACACCAAAGGTGCCAGGCCTCCCAGGTGTTGCTGGCCCTCGCCTCTCCCCGGCAGACCTTCCACAGTACCACACACACTGGGGCTCCGGCCTTGCCAGCCAGCTCAGGGGTGCCGAAGTTCGTGTCTCGCTCGCTCTCGGGACATGCGCCGGAGCCCAGCTCGACATTGCGAACGTCCAGCGACTGCTCCCACACCAAAGGTGCCAGCCCTCCCAGGTGTTGCTGGCCCTCGCCTTGCCCTGGCAGCCCTTCCACAGCCCCACACACACTGGGGCTCCGGCCTTGCCAGCCAGCTCAGGGGGCCGACGTTCGTGCCTTGCTCGCTCTCGGGACCTGCGCCGCAGCCCAGCTCCAAAATGCAAACGTCCAGCGACTGCTCCCACACCAAAGGTGCCAGGCCTCCCAGGTGTTGCCGGCCCTCGCCTTCCCCCGGCAGCCCTTCCACAGCCCCACACACACTGGGGCTCCGGCCTTGCCAGCCAGCTCAGGGGGCCGACGTTCGTGCCTTGCTCGCTCTCGGGACCTGCGCCGGAGCCCAGCTCCAAATTGCAAACATCCAGCAACTGCTCCCACACTAAAGGTGCCAGAACTCTAAGGTGTTGCCGGCCCTCTCGTCTCCCTGGCACTCCTTCCACAGCCCCACACACACTGGGGCTCCGGCCTTGCCAGCCAGCTCAGGGGGCCGACGTTCGTGCCTTGCTCGCTCTCGGCACCTGCGCCGGAGCCCAGCTCCAAATTGCAAACGTCCAGCGACTGCTCCCACACCAAAGGTGCCAGGCCTCCCAGGTGTTGCTGGCCCTCGCCTCTCCCTCGCACTCCTTCCACAGCCCCACACACACTGGGGCTCCGGCCTTGCCAGCCAGCTCAGGGGGCCGACGTTCGTGTCTCGCTCGCTCTCGGCACCTGCGCCGGAGCCCCACTCCAAATTGCAAACGTCCAGCGACTGCTCCCACCCCAAAGGTGCCAGGCCTCCCAGGTGTTGCTGGCCCTCGCCTCTCCCTGGCACTCCTTCCACAGCCCCACACACACTGGGGCTCCGGCCTTGCCAGCCAGCTCAGGGGGCCGACGTTCGTGTCTCGCTTGCTCTCGGGACCTGCGCCGGAGCCCAGCTCCAAATTGTGAACGTCCAGCGACTGCTCCCACACCAAAGGTGCCAGGCCTCCCAGGTGTTGCTGGCCCTCGCCTCTCCCCGGCAGCCCTTCCACAGTACCACACACACTGGGGCTCCGGCCTTGCCAGCCAGCTCAGGGGTGCCGAAGTTCGTGTCTCGCTCGCTCTCGGGACATGCGCCGGAGCCCAGCTCGACATTGCGAACGTCCAGCGACTGCTCCCACACCAAAGGTGCCAGGCCTCCCAGGTGTTGCTGGCCCTCGCCTTCCCCCGGCAGCCCTTCCACAGCCCCACACACACTGGGGCTCCGGCCTTGCCAGCCAGCTCAGGGGGCCGACGTTCATGCCTCGCTCACTCTCGGGACCTGCGCCGCAGCCCAGCTCCAAAATACAAACGTCCAGCGACTGCTCCCACACTAAAGGTGCCAGGCCTCCCAGGTGTTGCTGGCCCTCGCCTCTCCCTGGCACGCCTTCCACAGCCCCACACACACTGGGGCTCCGGCCTTGCCAGCCAGCTCAGGGGGCCGACGTTCGTGCCTTGCTCGCTGTCGGCACCTGCGCCGGAGCCCAGCTCCGAATTGCAAACGTCCAGCGACTGCTCCCACACCAAAGGTGCCAGGCCTCCCAGGTGTTGCTGGCCCTCGCCTTGCCCTGGCAGCCCTTCCACAGCCCCACACACACTGGGGCTCCGGCCTTGCCAGCCAGCTCAGGGGACCGACGTTCGTGCCTCGCTCGCTCTCGGCACCTGCGCCGGAGCCCAGCTCCGAATTTCAAACGTCCAGCGACTGCTCCCACACCAAAGGTGCCAGGCCTCCCAGGTGTTGCTGGCCCTCGCCTCTCCCTGGCACTCCTTCCACAGCCCCACACACACTGAGGCTCCGGCCTTGCCAGCCAGCTCAGGGGGCCCACGTTTGTGCCTTGCTCGCTCTCGGCACCTGCGCCGGAGCCCCACTCCAAATTGCAAACGTCCAGCGACTGCTCCCACACCAAAGGTGCCAGGCCTCCCAGGTATTGCTGGCCCTTGCCTCTCCCCGGCATTCCTTCCACAGCCCCACACACACTGGGGCTCAGGCCTTGCCAGCCAGCTCAGGGGGCCGACGTTCGTGCCTTGCTCGCTCTCGGGACCTGCGCCGGAGCCCAGCTCCAAATTGCAAACATCCAGCAACTGCTCCCACACTAAAGGTGCCAGAACTCTAAGGTGTTGCCGGCCCTCGCGTCTCCCTGGCACTCCTTCCACAGCCCCACACACACTGGGGCTCCGGCCTTGCCAGCCAGCTCAGGGGGCCGACGTTCGTGCCTTGCTCGCTCTCGGCACCTGCGCCGGAGCCCAGCTCCAAATTGCAAACGTCCAGCGACTGCTCCCACACCAAAGGTGCCAGGCCTCCCAGGTGTTGCTGGCCCTCGCCTCTCCCTCGCACTCCTTCCACAGCCGCACACACACTGGGGCTCCGGCCTTGCCAGCCAGCTCAGGGGGCCGACGTTCGTGTCTCGCTCGCTCTCGGCACCTGCGCCGGAGCCCCACTACAAATTGCAAACGTCCAGCGACTGCTCCCACCCCAAAGGTGCCAGGCCTCCCAGGTGTTGCTGGCCCTCGCCTCTCCCTGGCACTCCTTCCACAGCCCCACACACACTGGGGCTCCGGCCTTGCCAGCCAGCTCAGGGGGCCGACGTTCGTGTCTCGCTCGCTCTCGGGACCTGCGCCGGAGCCCAGCTCCAAATTGCAAACATCCAGCAACTGCTCCCACACTAAAGGTGCCAGAACTCTAAGGTGTTGCCGGCCCTCGCGTCTCCCTGGCACTCCTTCCACAGCACCACACACACTGGGGCTCCGGCCTTGCCAGCCAGCTCAGGGGGCCCACGTTCGTGCCTTGCTCGCTCTCGGCACCTGCGCCGGAGCCCAGCTCCAAATTGCAAACGTCCAGCGACTGCTCCCACACCAAAGGTGCCAGGCCTCCCAGGTGTTGCCGGCCCTCGCCTTGCCCTGGCAGCCCTTCCACAGCCCCACACACACTGGGGGTCCGGCCTTGCCAGCCAGCTCAGGGGGCCGACGTTCGTGCCTTGCTCGCTCTCGGGACCTGCGCCGGAGCCCAGCTCCAAATTGCAAACATCCAGCAACTGCTCCCACACTAAAGGTGCCAGGCCTCCCAGGTGTTGCCGGCCCTCACGTCTCACTGGCACTCCTTCCACAGCCCCACACGCACTGGGGCTCCGGCCTTGCCAGCCAGCTCAGGGAGCCCACGTTCGTGCCTTGCTCGCTCTCGGCACCTTCGCCGGAGCGAAGCTCCAAATTGCAAACGTCCAGCGACTGCTCCCACACCAAAGGTGCCAGGCCTCCCAGGTGTTGCTGGCCCTCGCCTTGCCCTGGCAGCCCTTCCACAGCCCCACACACACTGGGGCTCCGGCCTTGCCAGCCAGCTCAGGGGGCCGACGTTCGTGCCTTGCTCACTCTCGGGACCTGCGCCGGAGCCCAGCTCCAAATTGTGAACGTCCAGCGACTGGTCCCACATGAAAGGTGCCAGGCCTCCCAGGTGTTGCTGGCCCTCGCCTCTCCCCGGCAGCCCTTCCACAGCCCCACACACACTGGGGCTCCGGCCTTGCCAGCCAGCTCAGGGGGCCGACGTTCGTGCCTTGCTCGCTCTCGGCACCTGCGCCGGAGCCCAGCTCCAAATTGCAAACGTCCAGCGACTGCTCCCACACCAAAGGTGCCAGGCCTCCCAGGTGTTGATGGCCCTCGCCTTGCCCTGGCAGCCCTTCCACAGCCCCACACACACTGGGGCTCCGGCCTTGCCAGCCAGCTCAGGGGACCGACGTTCGTGCCTTGCTCGCTCTCGGCACCTGCGCCGGAGCCCAGCTCCAAATTGCAAACGTCCAGCGACTACTCCCACCCCAAAGGTGCCAGGCCTCCCAGGTGTTGCTGGCCCTCGCCTCTCCCTCGCACTCCTTCCACAGCCCCACACACACTGGGGCTCCGGCCTTGCCAGCCAGCTCAGGGGGCCGACGTTCGTGTCTCGCTCGCTCTCGGCACCTGCGCCGGAGCCCCACTCCAAATTGCAAACGTCCAGCGACTGCTCCCACACCAAAAGTGCCAGGCCTCCCAGGTGTTGCCGGCCCTCGCCTTGCCCTGGCAGCCCTTCCACAGCCCCACACACACTGGGGCTCCGGCCTTGCCAGCCAGCTCAGGGGGCCAACGTTCGTGCCTTGCTCGCTCTCGGGACCTGCGCCGGAGCCCAGGTCCAAATTGGAAACATCCAGCAACTGCTCCCACACTAAAGGTGGCAGGCCTCCCAGGTGTTGCCGGCCCTCGCGTCTCACTGGCACACCTTCCACAGCCCCACACACACTGGGGCTCCGGCCTTGCCAGCCAGCTCAGGGGGCCGACGTTCGTGCCTTGCTCGCTCTCGGGACCTGCTCCGGAGCGCAGCTCCAAATTGTGAACGTCCAGCGACTGCTCCCACACCAAAGGTGCCAGGCCTCCCAGGTGTTGACGGCCCTCGCCTTGCCCTGGCAGCCCTTCCACAGCCCCACACACACTGGGGCTCCGGCCTTGCCAGCCAGCTCAGGGGACCGACGTTCGTGTCTCGCTCGCTCTCGGCACCTTCGCCGGAGCCCAGCTCCAAATTGCAAACATCCAGCAACTGCTCCCACACTAAAGGTGCCAGAACTCCAAGGTGTTGCCGGCCCTCGCGTCTCCCTGGCACTCCTTCCACAGCCCCACACACACTGGGGCTCCGGCCTTGCCAGCCAGCTCAGGGAGCCCACGTTCGTGCATTGTTCGCTCTCGGTACCTGCGCTGGAGCCCAGCTCGACATTGCGAACGTCCAGCGACTTCTCCCACACCAAAGGTGCCAGGCCTCCCAGGTGTTGCCGGCCCTCGCCTTGCCCTGGCAGCCCTTCCACAGCCCCACACACACTGGGGCTCCGGCCTTGCCAGCCAGCTCAGGGGGCCGACGTTCGTGCCTTGCTCGCTCTCGGGACCTGCGCCTGAGCCCAGCTCCAAATTGCAAACATCCAGCAACTGCTCCCACACTAAAGGTGCCAGAACTCCAAGGTGTTGCCGGCCCTCGCGTCTCCCTGGCACTCCTTCCACAGCCCCACACACACTGGGGCTCCGGCCTTGCCAGCCAGCTCAGGGGGCCGACGTTCGTGCCTTGCTCGCTCTCGGGACCTGCGCCGGAGCCCAGCTCCGAATTGCAAACGTCCAGCGACTGCTCCCACCCCAAAGGTGCCAGGCCTCCCATGTGTTGCCGGCCCTCGCCTTGCCCTGGCAGCCCTTCCACAGCCCCACACACACTGGGGCTCCGGCCTTGCCAGCCAGCTCAGGGGGCCGACGTTCGTGCCTTGCTCGCTCTCGGGACCTGCGCCGGAGCCCAGGTCCAAATTGGAAACATCCAGCAACTGCTCCCACACTAAATGTGCCAGGCCTCCCAGGTGTTGCCGGCCCTCGCGTCTCACTGGCACACCTTCCACAGCCCCACACACACTGGGGCTCCGGCCTTGCCAGCCAGCTCAGGGGGCCGACGTTCGTGCCTTGCTCGCTCTCGGGACCTGCTCCGGAGCGCAGCTCGAAATTGTGAACGTCCAGCGACTGCTCCCACACCAAAGGTGCCAGGCCTCCCAGGTGTTGACGGCCCTCGCCTTGCCCTGGCAGCCCTTCCACAGCCCCACACACACTGGGGCTCCGGCCTTGCCAGCCAGCTCAGGGGACCGACGTTCGTGTCTCGCTCGCTCTCGGCACCTTCGCCGGAGCGAAGCTCCAAATTGCAAACGTCCAGCGACTGCTCCCACACCAAAGGTGCCAGGCCTCCCAGGTGTTGCTGGCCCTCGCCTTGCCCTGGCAGCCCTTCCACAGCCCCACACACACTGGGGCTCAGGCCTTGCCAGCCAGCTCAGGGGGCCGACGTTCGTGCCTTGCTCGCTCTCGGGACCTGCGCCGGAGCCCAGCTCCAAATTGCAAACGTCCAGCGACTGCTCCCACACCAAAGGTGCCAGGCCTCCCAGGTGTTGCTGGCCCTCGCCTCTCCCCGGCAGCCCTTCCACAGCCCCACACACACTGGGGCTCCGGCCTTGCCAGCCAGCTCAGGGGGCCGACGTTCGTGCCTCGCTCTCTCTCGGGACCTGCGCCGGAGCCCAGCTCCAAATTGCAAACGTCCAGCGACTGCTCCCACACCAAAGGTGCCAGGCCTCCCAGGTGTTGCTGGCCCTCGCCTTGCCCTGGCAGCCCTTCCACAGCCCCACACACACTGGGGCTCCGGCCTTGCCAGCCAGCTCAGGGGACCGACGTTCGTGCCTCGCTCGCTCTCGGGACCTGCGCCGGAGCCCAGCTCCAAATTGCAAACGTCCAGCGACTGCTCCCACCCCAAAGGTGCCAGGCCTCCCAGGTGTTGCTGGACCTCGCCTCTCCCTCGCACTCCTTCCAAAGCCCCACACACACTGGGGCTCCGGCCTTGCCAGCCAGCTCAGGGGGCCGACGTTCGTGTCTCGCTAGCTCTCGGGACCTGCGCCGGAGCCCAGCTCCAAATTGTGAACGTCCAGCGACTGCTCCCACACCAAAGGTGCCAGGCCTCCCAGGTGTTGCTGGCCCTCGCCTATCCCCGGCAGCCCTTCCACAGCCCCACACACACTGGCGCTCCGGCCTTGCCAGCCAGATCAGGGGGCCGACGTTCATGCCTCGCTCACTCTCGGGACCTGCGCCGCAGCCCAGCTCCAAAATGCAAACGTCCAGCGACTGCTCCCACACTAAAGGTGCCAGGCCTCCCAGGTGTTGCTGGCCCTCGCCTCTCCCTGGCACGCCTTCCACAGCCCCACACACACTGGGGCTCCGGCCTTGCCAGCCAGCTCAGGGGGCCGACGTTCGTGCCTTGCTCGCTCTCGGGACCTGCGCCGGAGCCCAGCTCCAAATTGCGAATGTCCAGCGACTGCTCCCACACCAAAGGTGCCAGCCTCCCAGGTGTTGCTGGCCCTCGCCTTGCCCTGGCAGCCCTTCCACAGCCCCACACACACTGGGGCTCCGGCCTTGCCAGCCAGCTCAGGGGGCCGACGTTCGTGCCTTGCTCGCTCTCGGCACCTGCGCCGGAGCCCAGCTCCAAATTGCAAACGTCCAGCGACTACTCCCACCCCAATGGTGCCAGGCCTCCCAGGTTTTGCTGGCCCTCGCCTCTCCCTCGCACTCCTTCCACAGCCCCACACACACTGGGGCTCCGGCCTTGCCAGCCAGCTCAGGGGACCGACGTTCGTGTCTCGCTCGCTCTCGGCACCTGCGCCGGAGCCCCACTCCAAATTGCAAACGTCCAGCGACTGCTCCCACACCAAAGGTGCCAGGCCTCCCAGGTGTTGCCAGCCCTCGCGTCTCCCTGGCACTCCTTCCACAGCCCCACACACACTGGGGCTCCGGCCTTGCCAGCCAGCTCAGGGGGCCGACGTTCGTGCCTTGCTCGCTCTCGGGACCTGCGCCGGAGCCCAGCTCCAAATTGCGAACGTCCAGCGACTGCTCCCACACCAAAGGTGCCAGGCCTCCCAGGTGTTGCTGGCCCTCGCCTCTCCCTCGCACTCCTTCCACAGCCCCACACACACTGGGGCTCCGGCCTTGCCAGCCAGCTCAGGGGGCCGACGTTCGTGTCTCGCTTGCTCTCGGGACCTGCGCCGGAGTCCAGCTCCAAATTGTGAACGTCCAGCGACTGCTCCCACACCAAAGGTGCCAGGCCTCCCAGGTGTTGCTGGCCCTCGCCTCTCCCCGGCAGCCCTTCCACAGCCCCACACACACTGGCGCTCCGGCCTTGCCAGCCAGCTCAGGGGTGCCGACGTTCGTGTCTCGCTCGCTCTCGGGACATGCGCCGGAGCCCAGCTCAACATTGCGAACGTCCAGCGACTGCTCCCACACCAAAGGTGCCAGGCCTCCCAGGTGTTGCCGGCCCTCGCCTTGCCCTGGCAGCCCTTCCACAGCCCCACACACACTGGGGCTCCGGCCTTGCCAGCCAGCTCAGGGGGCCGACGTTCGTGTCTCGCTCGCTCTCGGCACCTGCGCCGGAGCCCCACTCCAAATTGCAAACGTCCAGCGACTGCTCCCACACCAAAGGTGCCAGGCCTCCCAGGTGTTGCCAGCCCTCGCGTCTCCCTGGCACTCCTTCCACAGCCCCACACACACTGGGGCTCCGGCCTTGCCAGCCAGCTCAGGGGGCCGACGTTCGTGCCTTGCTCGCTCTCGGGACCTGCGCCAGAGCCCAGCTCCAAATTGCGAACGTCCAGCGACTGCTCCCACACCAAAGGTGCCAGGCCTCCCAGGTGTTGCTGGCCCTCGCCTCTCCCTCGCACTCCTTCCACAGCCCCACACACACTCGGGCTCCGGCCTTGCCAGCCAGCTCAGGGGGCCGACGTTCGTGTCTCGCTTGCTCTCGGGACCTGCGCCGGAGTCCAGCTCCAAATTGTGAACGTCCAGCGACTGCTCCCACACCAAAGGTGCCAGGCCTCCCAGGTGTTGCTGGCCCTCGCCTCTCCCCGGCAGCCCTTCCACAGCCCCACACACACTGGCGCTCCGGCCTTGCCAGCCAGCTCAGGGGTGCCGACGTTCGTGTCTCGCTCGCTCTCGGGACATGCGCCGGAGCCCAGCTCAACATTGCGAACGTCCAGCGACTGCTCCCACACCAAAGGTGCCAGGCCTCCCAGGTGTTGCCGGCCCTCGCCTTGCCCTGGCAGCCCTTCCACAGCCCCACACACACTGGGGCTCCGGCCTTGCCAGCCAGCTCAGGGGGCCGACGTTCATGCCTCGCTCACTCTCGGGACCTGCGCCGCAGCCCAGCTCCAAAATGCAAACGTCCAGCGACTGCTCCCACACTAAAGGTGCCAGGCCTCCCAGGTGTTGCTGGCCCTCGCCTCTCCCTGGCACGCCTTCCACAGCCCCACACACACTGGGGCTCCGGCCTTGCCAGCCAGCTCAGGGGGCCGACGTTCGTGCCTTGCTCGCTCTCGGGACCTGCGCCGGAGCCCAGCTCCAAATTGCGAATGTCCAGCGACTGCTCCCACACCAAAGGTGCCAGCCTCCCAGGTGTTGCTGGCCCTCGCCTTGCCCTGGCAGCCCTTCCACAGCCCCACACACACTGGGGCTCCGGCCTTGCCAGCCAGCTCAGGGGACCGACGTTCGTGCCTTGCTCGCTCTTGGCACCTGCGCCGGAGCCCAGCTCCAAATTGCAAACGTCCAGCGACTACTCCCACCCCAATGGTGCCAGGCCTCCCAGGTTTTGCTGGCCCTCGCCTCTCCCTCGCACTCCTTCCACAGCCCCACACACACTGGGGCTCCGGCCTTGCCAGCCAGCTCAGGGGGCCGACGTTCGTGTCTCGCTCGCTCTCGGGACATGCGCCGGAGCCCAGCTCAACATTGCGAACGTCCAGCGACTGCTCCCACACCAAAGGTGCCAGGCCTCCCAGGTGTTGCCGGCCCTCGCCTTGCCCTGGCAGCCCTTCCACAGCCCCACACACACTGGGGCTCCGGCCTTGCCAGCCAGCTCAGGGGGCCGACGTTCGTGTCTCGCTCGCTCTCGGCACCTGCGCCGGAGCCCCACTCCAAATTGCAAACGTCCAGCGACTGCTCCCACACCAAAGGTGCCAGGCCTCCCAGGTGTTGCCAGCCCTCGCGTCTCCCTGGCACTCCTTCCACAGCCCCACACACACTGGGGCTCCGGCCTTGCCAGCCAGCTCAGGGGGCCGACGTTCGTGCCTTGCTCGCTCTCGGGACCTGCGCCGGAGCCCAGCTCCAAATTGCGAACGTCCAGCGACTGCTCCCACACCAAAGGTGCCAGGCCTCCCAGGTGTTGCTGGACCTCGCCTCTCCCTCGCACTCCTTCCACAGCCCCACACACACTGGGGCTCCGGCCTTGCCAGCCAGCTCAGGGGGCCGACGTTCGTGTCTCGCTTGCTCTCGGGACCTGCGCCGGAGTCCAGCTCCAAATTGTGAACGTCCAGCGACTGCTCCCACACCAAAGGTGCCAGGCCTCCCAGGTGTTGCTGGCCCTCGCCTCTCCCCGGCAGCCCTTCCACAGCCCCACACACACTGGCGCTCCGGCCTTGCCAGCCAGCTCAGGGGTGCCGACGTTCGTGTCTCGCTCGCTCTCGGGACATGCGCCGGAGCCCAGCTCAACATTGCGAACGTCCAGCGACTGCTCCCACACCAAAGGTGCCAGGCCTCCCAGGTGTTGCCGGCCCTCGCCTTGCCCTGGCAGCCCTTCCACAGCCCCACACACACTGGGGCTCCGGCCCTTGCCAGCCAGCTCAGGGGGCCGACGTTCGTGTCTCGCTCGCTCTCGGCACCTGCGCCGGAGCCCCACTCCAAATTGCAAACGTCCAGCGACTGCTCCCACACCAAAGGTGCCAGGCCTCCCAGGTGTTGCCAGCCCTCGCGTCTCCCTGGCACTCCTTCCACAGCCCCACACACACTGGGGCTCCGGCCTTGCCAGCCAGCTCAGGGGGGCCGACGTTCGTGCCTTGCTCGCTCTCGGGACCTGCGCCGGAGCCCAGCTCCAAATTGCGAACGTCCAGCGACTGCTCCCACACCAAAGGTGCCCAGGCCTCCCAGGTGTTGCTGGCCCTCGCCTCTCCCTCGCACTCGCTTCCACAGCCCCACACACACTCGGGCTCCCGGCCTTGCCAGCCAGCTCAGGGGGCCGACGTTCGTGTCTCGCTTGCTCTCGGGACCTGCGCCGGAGTCCAGCTCCAAATTGTGAACGTCCAGCGACTGCTCCCACACCAAAGGTGCCAGGCCTCCCAGGTGTTGCTGGCCCTCGCCTCTCCCCGGCAGCCCTTCCACAGCCCCACACACACTGGCGCTCCGGCCTTGCCAGCCAGCTCAGGGGTGCCGACGTTCGTGTCTCGCTCGCTCTCCTGGACATGCGCCGGAGCCCAGCTCAACATTGCGAACGTCCAGCGACTGCTCCCACACCAAAGGTGCCAGGCCTCCCAGGTGTTGCCGGCCCTCGCCTTGCCCTGGCAGCCCTTCCACAGCCCCACACACACTGGGGCTCCGGCCTTGCCAGCCAGCTCAGGGGGCCCGACGTTCATGCCTCGCTCACTCTCGGGACCTGCGCCGCAGCCCAGCTCCAAAATGCAAACGTCCAGCGACTGCTCCCACACTAAAGGTGCCAGGCCTCCCAGGTGTTGCTGGCCCTCGCCTCTCCCTGGCACGCCTTCCACAGCCCCACACACACTGGGGCTCCCGGGCCTTGCCAGCCAGCTCAGGGGGCCGACGTTCGTGCCTTGCTCGCTCTCGGGACCTGCGCCGGAGCCCAGCTCCAAATTGCGAATGTCCAGCGACTGCTCCCACACCAAAGGTGCCAGCCTCCCAGGTGTTGCTGGCCCTCGCCTTGCCCTGGCAGCCCTTCCACAGCCCCACACACACTGGGGCTCCGGCCTTGCCAGCCAGCTCAGGGGACCGACGTTCGTGCCTTGCTCGCTCTCGGCACCTGCGCCGGAGCCCAGCTCCAAAATTGCAAACGTCCAGCGACTACTCCCACCCCCAATGGTGCCAGGCCTCCCAGGTTTGCTGGCCCTCGCCTCTCCCTCGCACTCCTTCCACAAGCCCCCACACACACTGGGGGCTCCGGCCTTGCCAGCCAGCTCAGGGGGGCCGACGTTCGTGTCTCGCTCGCTCTCGGGACATGCGCCGGAGCCCAGCTCAACATTGCGAACGTCCAGCGACTGCTCCCACACCAAAGGTGCCAGGCCTCCCAGGTGTTGCCGGCCCTCGCCTTGCCCTGGCAGCCCTTCCACAGCCCCACACACACTGGGGCTCCGGCCTTGCCAGCCAGCTCAGGGGGCCGACGTTCGTGTCTCGCTCGCTCTCGGCACCTGCGCCGGAGCCCCACTCCAAATTGCAAACGTCCAGCGACTGCTCCCACACCAAAGGTGCCAGGCCTCCAGGTGTTGCCAGCCCTCGCGTCTCCCTGGCACTCCTTCCACAGCCCCACACACACTGGGGCTCCGGCCTTGCCAGCCAGCTCAGGGGGCCCGACGTTCGTGCCTTGCTCGCGCTCTCGGGACCTGCGCCGGAGCCCAGCTCCAAATTGCGAACGTCCAGCGACTGCTCCCACACCAAAGGTGCCAGGCCTCCCAGGTGTTGCTGGCCCTCGCCTCTCCCTCGCACTCCTTCCACAGCCCCACACACACTGGGGCTCCGGCCTTGCCAGCCAGCTCAGGGGGCCGACGTTCGTGTCTCGCTTGCTCTCGGGACCTGCGCCGGAGTCCAGCTCCAAATTGTGAACGTCCAGCGACTGCTCCCACACCAAAGGTGCCAGGCCTCCCAGGTGTTGCTGGCCCTCGCCTCTCCCCGGCAGCCCTTCCACAGCCCCACACACACTGGCGCTCCGGCCTTGCCAGCCAGCTCAGGGGTGCCGACGTTCGTGTCTCGCTCGCTCTCTCGGGACATGCGCCGGAGCCCAGCTCAACAATTGCGAACGTCCAGCGACTGCTCCCACACCAAAGGTGCCAGGCCTCCCAGGTGTTGGCCTTGCCCTGGCAGCCCTTCCACAGCCCCACACACACTGGGGCTCCGGCCTTGCCAGCCAGCTCAGGGGGCCGACGTTCGTGTCTCGCTCGCTCTCGGCACCTGCGCCGGAGCCCCACTCCAAATTGCAAACGTCCAGCGACTGCTCCCACACCAAAGGTGCCAGGCCTCCCAGGTGTTGCCAGCCCTCGCGTCTCCCTGGCACTCCTTCCACAGCCCCACACACACTGGGGCTCCGGCCTTGCCAGCCAGCTCAGGGGGCCGACGTTCGTGCCTTGCTCGCTCTCGGGACCTGCGCCGGAGCCCAGCTCCAAATTGCGAACGTCCAGCGACTGCTCCCACACCAAAGGTGCCAGGCCTCCCAGGTGTTGCTGGCCCTCGCCTCTCCCTCGCACTCCTTCCACAGCCCCACACACACTCGGGCTCCGGCCTTGCCAGCCAGCTCAGGGGGCCGACGTTCGTGTCTCGCTTGCTCTCGGGACCTGCGCCGGTATCCAGCTCCAAATTGTGAACGTCCAGCGACTGCTCCCACACCAAAGGTGCCAGGCCTCCCAGGTGTTGCTGGCCCTCGCCTCTCCCTGGCACGCCTTCCACAGCCCCACACACACTGGGGCTCCGGCCTTGCCAGCCAGCTCAGGGGGCCGACGTTCGTGCCTTGCTCGCTCTCGGGACCTGCGCCGGAGCCCAGCTCCAAATTGCGAATGTCCAGCGACTGCTCCCACACCAAAGGTGCCAGCCTCCCAGGTGTTGCTGGCCCTCGCCTTGCCCTGGCAGCCCTTCCACAGCCCCACACACACTGGGGCTCCGGCCTTGCCCAGCCAGCTCAGGGGACCGACGATCGTGCCTTGCTCGCTCTCGGCACCTGCGCCGGAGCCCAGCTCCAAATTGCAAACGTCCAGCGACTACTCCCACCCCAATGGTGCCAGGCCTCCCAGGTTTTGCTGGCC
The DNA here is from genome assembly GCA_027474245.1 of Spheniscus humboldti. Taxonomy (NCBI): domain Eukaryota; kingdom Metazoa; phylum Chordata; class Aves; order Sphenisciformes; family Spheniscidae; genus Spheniscus; species Spheniscus humboldti. The sequence goes on from CM049889.1 coordinate 133,175,660, forward strand.
CTCGCCTCTCCCTCGCACTCCTTCCACAGCCCCACACACACTGGGGCTCCGCCTTGCCAGCCAGCTCAGGGGGCCGACGTTCGTGTCTCGCTCGCTCTCGGCACCTGCGCCGGAGCCCCACTCCAAATTGCAAACGTCCAGCGACTGCTCCCACACCAAAGGTGCCAGGCCTCCCAGGTGTTGCCAGCCCTCGCGTCTCCCTGGCACTCCTTCCACAGCCCCACACACACTGGGGCTCCGGCCTTGCCAGCCAGCTCAGGGGGCCGACGTTCGTGCCTTGCTCGCTCTCGGGACCTGCGCCGGAGCGCAGCTCCAAATTGCGAACGTCCAGCGACTGCTCCCACACCAAAGGTGCCAGGCCTCCCAGGTGTTGCTGGCCCTCGCCTCTCCCTCGCACTCCTTCCACAGCCCCACACACACTGGGGCTCCGGCCTTGCCAGCCAGCTCAGGGGGCCGACGTTCGTGTCTCGCTTGCTCTCGGGACCTGCGCCGGAGTCCAGCTCCAAATTGTGAACGTCCAGCGACTGCTCCCACACCAAAGGTGCCAGGCCTCCCAGGTGTTTGCCCTGGCCCTCGCCTCTCCCGGCAGCCCTTCCACAGCCCCACACACACTGGCGCTCCGGCCTTGCCAGCCAGCTCAGGGGTGCCGACGTTCGTGTCTCGCTCGCTCTCGGGACATGCGCCGGAGCCCAGCTCAACATTGCGAACGTCCAGCGACTGCTCCCACACCAAAGGTGCCAGGCCTCCCAGGTGTTGCCGGCCCTCGCCTTGCCCTGGCAGCCCTTCCACAGCCCCACACACACTGGGGCTCCGGCCTTGCCAGCCAGCTCAGGGGGCCGACGTTCATGCCTCGCTCACTCTCGGGACCTGCGCCGCAGCCCAGCTCCAAAATGCAAACGTCCAGCGACTGCTCCCACACTAAAGGTGCCAGGCCTCCCAGGTGTTGCTGGCCCTCGCCTCTCCCTGGCACGCCTTCCACAGCCCCACACACACTGGGGCTCCGGCCTTGCCAGCCAGCTCAGGGGGCCGACGTTCGTGCCTTGCTCGCTCTCGGGACCTGCGCCGGAGCCCAGCTCCAAATTGCAAACGTCCAGCGACTGCTCCCACACCAAAGGTGCCAGGCCTCCCAGGTGTTGCTGGCCCTCGCCTTGCCCTGGCAGCCCTTTCACAGCCCCACACACACTGGGGCTCCGGCCTTGCCAGCCAGCTCAGGGGGCCGACGTTCGTGCCTTGCTCGCTCTCGGGACCTGCGCCGGAGCCCAGCTCCAAATTGCAAACATCCAGCAACTGCTCCCACACTAAAGGTGCCAGAACTCCAAGGTGTTGCCGGCCCTCGCGTCTCCCTGGCACTCCTTCCACAGCCCACACACACTGGGGCTCCGGCCTTGCCAGCCAGCTCAGGGGGCCGACGTTCGTGCCTTGCTCGCTCTCGGGACCTGCTCCGGAGCGCAGCTCGAAATTGTGAACGTCCAGCGGACTGCTCCCACACCAAAGGTGCCAGGCCTCCCAGGTGTTGACGGCCCTCGCCTTGCCCTGGCAGCCCTTCCACAGCCCCACACACACTGGGGCTCTGGCCTTGCCAGCCAGCTCAGGGGACCGACGTTCGTGTCTCGCTCGCTCTCGGGCACCTTCGCCGGAGCGAAGCTCCAAATTGCAAACGTCCAGCGACTGCTCCCACACCAAAGGTGCCAGGCTCCCAGGTGTTGCCGGCCCTCGCCTTGCCCTGGCAGCCCTTCCACAGCCCCACACACACTGGGGCTCAGGCCTTGCCAGCCAGCTCAGGCTGCCGACGTTCGTGCCTTGCTCGCTCTCGGGACCTGCGCCGCAGCCCAGCTCCAAATTGTGAACGTCCAGCGACTGCTCCCATATGAAAGGTGCCAGGCCTCCCAGGTGTTGCTGGCCCTCGCCTCTCCCTGGCACTCCTTCCACAGCCCCACACACACTGGGGCTCCGGCCTTGCCAGCCAGCTCAGGGGGCCGACGTTCGTGGCCTCGCTCGCTCTCGGGACCTGCGCCGGAGCCCAGCTCCAAATTGCAAACGTCCAGCGACTGCTCCCACACCAAAGGTGCCAGGCCTCCCAGGTGTTGCTGGCCCTCGCCTTGCCCTGGCAGCCCTTCCACAGCCCCACACACACTGGGGCTCCGGCCTTGCCAGCCAGCTCAGGGGGCCGACGTTCGTGTCTCGCTAGCTCTCGGGACCTGCGCCGGAGCCCAGCTCCAAATTGCAAACGTCCAGCGACTGCTCCCACACCAAAGGTGCCAGGCCTCCCAGGTGTTGCTGGCCCTCGCCTCTCCCCGGCAGCCCTTCCACAGCCCCACACACACTGGGGCTCCGGCCTTGCCAGCCAGCTCAGGGGGCCGACGTTCGTGCCTCGCTCTCTCTCGGGACCTGCGCCGGAGCCCAGCTCCAAATTGCAAACGTCCAGCGACTGCTCCCACACCAAAGGTGCCAGGCCTCCCAGGTGTTGCTGGCCCTCGCCTTGCCCTGGCAGCCCTTCCACAGCCCCACACACACTGGGGCTCCGGCCTTGCCAGCCAGCTCAGGGGGCCGACGTTCGTGTCTCGCTAGCTCTCGGGACCTGCGCCGGAGCCCAGCTCCAAATTGTGAACGTCCAGCGACTGCTCCCACACCAAAGGTGCCAGGCCTCCCAGGTGTTGCTGGCCCTCGCCTATCCCCGGCAGCCCTTCCACAGCCCCACACACACTGGCGCTCCGGCCTTGCCAGCCAGCTCAGGGGTGCCGACGTTCGTGTCTCGCTCGCTCTCGGGACATGCGCCGGAGCCCAGCTCGACATTGCGAACGTCCAGCGACTGCTCCCACACCAAAGGTGCCAGGCCTCCCAGGTGTTGCCGGCCCTCGCCTTCCCCCGGCAGCCCTTCCACAGCCCCACACACACTGGCGCTCCGGCCTTGCCAGCCAGATCAGGGGGCCGACGTTCATGCCTCGCTCACTCTCGGGACCTGCGCCGCAGCCCAGCTCCAAAATGCAAACGTCCAGCGACTGCTCCCACACTAAAGGTGCCAGGCCTCCCAGGTGTTGCTGGCCCTCGCCTCTCCCTGGCACGCCTTCCACAGCCCCACACACACTGGGGCTCCGGCCTTGCCAGCCAGCTCAGGGGGCCGACGTTCGTGCCTTGCTCGCTCTCGGGACCTGCGCCGGAGCCCAGCTCCAAATTGCGAATGTCCAGCGACTGCTCCCACACCAAAGGTGCCAGCCTCCCAGGTGTTGCTGGCCCTCGCCTTGCCCTGGCAGCCCTTCCACAGCCCCACACACACTGGGGCTCCGGCCTTGCCAGCCAGCTCAGGGGACCGACGTTCGTGCCTTGCTCGCTCTCGGCACCTGCGCCGGAGCCCAGCTCCAAATTGCAAACGTCCAGCGACTACTCCCACCCCAATGGTGCCAGGCCTCCCAGGTGTTGCTGGCCCTCGCCTCTCCCTCGCACTCCTTCCACAGCCCCCCACACACTGGGGCTCCGGCCTTGCCAGCCAGCTCAGGGGGCCGACGTTCGTGTCTCGCTCGCTCTCGGCACCTACGCCGGAGCCCCACTCCAAATTGCAAACGTCCAGCGACTGCTCCCACACCAAAGGTGCCAGGCCTCCCAGGTGTTGCCGGCCCTCGCGTCTCCCTGGCACTCCTTCCACAGCCCCACACACACTGGGGCTCCGGCCTTGCCAGCCAGCTCAGGGGGCCGACGTTCGTGCCTTGCTCGCTCTCGGGACCTGCGCCGGAGCGCAGCTCCAAATTGCGAACGTCCAGCGACTGCTCCCACACCAAAGGTGCCAGGCCTCCCAGGTGTTGCTGGCCCTCGCCTCTCCCTCGCACTCCTTCCACAGCCCCACACACACTGGGGCTCCGGCCTTGCCAGCCAGCTCAGGGGGCCGACGTTCGTGTCTCGCTTGCTCTCGGGACCTGCGCCGGAGTCCAGCTCCAAATTGTGAACGTCCAGCGACTGCTCCCACACCAAAGGTGCCAGGCCTCCCAGGTGTTGCTGGCCCTCGCCTCTCCCCGGCAGCCCTTCCACAGCCCCACACACACTGGCGCTCCGGCCTTGCCAGCCAGCTCAGGGGTGCCGACGTTCGTGTCTCGCTCGCTCTCGGGACATGCGCCGGAGCCCAGCTCAACATTGCGAACGTCCAGCGACTGCTCCCACACCAAAGGTGCCAGGCCTCCCAGGTGTTGCCGGCCCTCGCCTTGCCCTGGCAGCCCTTCCACAGCCCCACACACACTGGGGCTCCGGCCTTGCCAGCCAGCTCAGGGGGCCGACGTTCATGCCTCGCTCACTCTCGGGACCTGCGCCGCAGCCCAGCTCCAAAATGCAAACGTCCAGCGACTGCTCCCACACTAAAGGTGCCAGGCCTCCCAGGTGTTGCTGGCCCTCGCCTCTCCCTGGCACGCCTTCCACAGCCCCACACACACTGGGGCTCCGGCCTTGCCAGCCAGCTCAGGGGGCCGACGTTCGTGCCTTGCTCGCTCTCGGGACCTGCGCCGCAGCCCACCTCCAAATTGCGAACGTCCAGCGACTGCTCCCACACCAAAGGTGCCAGGCCTCCCATGTTTTGCCGGCCCTCGCCTTGCCCTGGCACTCCTTCCACAGCCCCACACACACTGGGGCTCCGGCCTTGCCAGCCAGCTCAGGAGGCCGACGTTCGTGTCTCGCTCGCTCTCGGCACCTGCGCCGGAGCCCCACTCCAAATTGCAAACGTCCAGCGACTGCTCCCACACCAAAGGTGCCAGGCCTCCCAGGTGTTGCTGGCCCTCGCCTCTCCCCGGCAGCCCTTCCACAGCCCCCACACACTGGGGCTCCGGCCTTGCCAGCCAGCTCAGGGGGCCGACATTCGTGCCTTGCTCGCTCTCGGCACCTGCACCGGAGCCCCACTCCAAATTGCAAACGTCCAGCGACTGCTCCCACACCAAAGGTGCCAGGCCTCCCAGGTGTTGCTGGCCCTCGCCTCTCCCCGGCATTCCTTCCACAGCCCCACACACACTGGGGCTCCGGCCTTGCCAGCCAGCTCAGGGGGCCCACGTTCGTGCCTTGCTCGCTCTCGGCACCTTCGCCGGAGCGAAGCTCCAAATTGCAAACGTCCAGCGACTGCTCCCACACCAAAGGTGCCAGCCCTCCCAGGTGTTGCTGGCCCTCGCCTTGCCCTGGCAGCCCTTCCACAGCCCCACACACACTGGGGCTCCGGCCTTGCCAGCCAGCTCAGGGGTGCCGACGTTCGTGTCTCGCTCGCTCTCGGGACCTGCGCTGGAGCCCAGCTCGACATTGCTAACGTCCAGCGACTTCTCCCACACCAAAGGTGCCAGGCCTCCCAGGTGTTGCCGGCCCTCGCCTTGCCCTGGCAGCCCTTCCACAGCCCCACACACACTGGGGCTCCGGCCTTGCCAGCCAGCTCAGGGGGCCGACGTTCGTGCCTTGCTCGCTCTCGGCACCTGCGCCGGAGCCCACCTCCAAATTGCAAACGTCCAGCGACTGCTCCCACACCAAAAGTGCCAGGCCTCCCAGGTGTTGCCGGCCCTCGCGTCTCCCTGGCAATCCTTCCACAGCCCCACACACACTGGGGCTCCGGCCTTGCCAGCCAGTTCAGGGGGCCGACGTTCGTGCCTTGCTCGCTCTCGCAACCTGCGCCGGAGCCCAGCTCCAAATTGCAAACGTCCAGCGACTGCTCCCACACCAAAGGTGCCAGGCCTCCCATGTGTTGCCGGCCCTCGCCTTGCCCTGGCAGCCCTTCCACAGCCCCACACACACTGGGGCTCCGGCCTTGCCAGCCAGCTCAGGGTGCCGATGTTCGTGCCTTGCTCGCTCTCGGCACCTGCGCCGGAGCCCAGCTCCAAATTGCAAACATCCAGCAACTGCTCCCACACTAAAGGTGCCAGGCCTCCCAGGTGTTGCCGGCCCTCGCGTCTCACTGGCACTCCTTCCACAGCCCCACACACACTGGGGCTCCGGCCTTGCCAGCCAGCTCAGGGAGCCCACGTTCGTGCATTGTTCGCTCTCGGTACCTGCGCTGGAGCCCAGCTCGACATTGCGAACGTCCAGCGACTTCTCCCACACCAAAGGTGCCAGGCCTCCCAGGTGTTGCCGGCCCTCGCCTTGCCCTGGCAGCCCTTCCACAGCCCCACACACACTGGGGCTCCGGCCTTGCCAGCCAGCTCAGGGGGCCGACGTTCGTGCCTTGCTCGCTCTCGGGACCTGCGCCGGAGCCCAGCTCCAAATTGCAAACATCCAGCAACTGCTCCCACACTAAAGGTGCCAGAACTCCAAGGTGTTGCCGGCCCTCGCGTCTCCCTGGCACTCCTTCCACAGCCCCACACACACTGGGGCTCCGGCCTTGCCAGCCAGCTCAGGGGGCCGACGTTCGTGCCTTGCTCGCTCTCGGGACCTGCGCCGGAGCCCAGCTCCGAATTGCAAACGTCCAGCGACTGCTCCCACACCAAAGGTGCCAGGCCTCCCAGGTGTTGCCGGCCCTCGCCTTGCCCTGGCAGCCCTTCCACAGCCCCACACACACTGGGGCTCCGGCCTTGCCAGCCAGCTCAGGGGGCCGACGTTCGTGCCTTGCTCGCTCTCGGCACCTGCGCCGGAGCCCAGGTCCAAATTGGAAACATCCAGCAACTGCTCCCACACTAAAGGTGCCAGGCCTCCCAGGTGTTGCCGGCCCTCGCTTCTCACTGGCACACCTTCCACAGCCCCACACACACTGGCGCTCCGGCCTTGCCAGCCAGCTCAGGGGGCCGACGTTCGTGCCTTGCTCGCTCTCGGGACCTGCTCCGGAGCGCAGCTCGAAATTGTGAACGACCAGCGACTGCTCCCACACCAAAGGTGCCAGGCCTCCCAGGTGTTGACGGCCCTCGCCTTGCCCTGGCAGCCCTTCCACAGCCCCACACACACTGGGGCTCCGGCCTTGCCAGCCAGCTCAGGGGACCGACGTTCGTGTCTCGCTCGCTCTCGGCACCTTCGCCGGAGCGAAGCTCCAAATTGCAAACGTCCAGCGACTGCTCCCACACCAAAGGTGCCAGGCCTCCCAGGTGTTGCTGGCCCTCGCCTTGCCCTGGCAGCCCTTCCACAGCCCCACACACACTGGGGCTCAGGCCTTGCCAGCCAGCTCAGGCTGCCGACGTTCGTGCCTTGCTCGCTCTCGGGACCTGCGCCGCAGCCCAGCTCCAAATTGTGAACGTCCAGCGACTGCTCCCACATGAAAGGTGCCAGGCCTCCCAGGTGTTGCTGGCCCTCGCCTCTCCCTGGCACTCCTTCCACAGCCCCACACACACTGGGGCTCCGGCCTTGCCAGCCAGCTCAGGGGGCCGACGTTCGTGCCTTGCTCGCTCTCGGGACCTGCGCCGGAGCCCAGCTCCAAATTGCAAACGTCCAGCAACTGCTCCCACACCAAAGGTGCCAGGCCTCCCAGGTGTTGCTGGCCCTCGCCTCTCCCCGGCAGCCCTTCCACAGCCCCACACACACTGGGGCTCCGGCCTTGCCAGCCAGCTCAGGGTGCCGACGTTCGTGCCTCGCTCTCTCTCGGGACCTGCGCCGGAGCCCAGCTCCAAATTGCAAACGTCCAGCGACTGCTCCCACACCAAAGGTGCCAGGCCTCCCAGGTGTTGCTGGCCCTCGCCTTGCCCTGGCAGCCCTTCCACAGCCCCACACACACTGGGGCTCCGGCCTTGCCAGCCAGCTCAGGGGACCGACGTTCGTGCCTTGCTCGCTCTCGGGACCTGCGCCGGAGCCCAGCTCCAAATTGCAAACGTCCAGCGACTGCTCCCACCCCAAAGGTGCCAGGCCTCCCAGGTGTTGCTGGACCTCGCCTCTCCCTCGCACTCCTTCCAAAGCCCCACACACACTGGGGCTCCGGCCTTGCCAGCCAGCTCAGGGGGCCGACGTTCGTGTCTCGCTAGCTCTCGGGACCTGCGCCGGAGCGCAGCTCCAAATTGTGAACGTCCAGCGACTGCTCCCACACCAAAGGTGCCAGGCCTCCCAGGTGTTGCTGGCCCTCGCCTCTCCCCGGCAGCCCTTCCACAGCCCCACACACACTGGGGCTCCGGCCTTGCCAGCCAGCTCAGGGGGCCGACGTTCGTGTCTCGCTCGCTCTCGGGACATGCGCCGGAGCCCAGCTCAACATTGCGAACGTCCTGCGACTGCTCCCACACCAAAGGTGCCAGGCCTCCCAGGTGTTGCCGGCCCTAGCCTTGCCCTGGCAGCCCTTCCACAGCCCCACACACACTGGGGCTCCGGCCTTGCCAGCCAGCTCAGGGGGCCGACGTTCGTGCCTTGCTCGCTCTCGGCACCTGCGCCGGAGCCCAGCTCCAAATTGCAAACGTCCAGCGACTGCTCCCACACCAAAGGTGGCAGGCCTCCCAGGTGTTGCTGGCCCTCGCCTCTCCCTGGCACTCCTTCCACAGCCCCACACACACTGGGGCTCCGGCCTTGCCAGCCAGCTCAGGGGGCCGACGTTCGTGCCTTCCTAGCTCTCGGGACCTGCGCCGCAGCCCACCTCCAAATTGCGAACGTCCAGCGACTGCTCCCACACCAAAGGTGCCAGGCCTCCCATGTTTTGCCGGCCCTCGCCTTGCCCTGGCACTCCTTCCACAGCCCCACACACACTGGGGCTCCGGCCTTGCCAGCCAGCTCAGGAGGCCGACGTTCATGTCTCGCTCGCTCTCGGGACATGCGCCGGAGCCCCACTCCAAATTGCAAACGTCCAGCGACTGCTCCCACACCAAAGGTGCCAGGCCTCCCAGGTGTTGCTGGCCCTCGCGTCTCACTGGCACTCCTTCCACAGCCCCACACACACTGGGGCTCCGGCCTTGCCAGCCAGTTCAGGGGGCCGACGTTCGTGCCTTGCTCGCTCTCGCAACCTGCGCCGGAGCCCAGCTCCAAATTGCAAACGTCCAGCGACTGCTCCCACACCAAAGGTGCCAGGCCTCCCATGTGTTGCCGGCCCTCGCCTTGCCCTGGCAGCCCTTCCACAGCCCCACACACACTGGGGCTCCGGCCTTGCCAGCCAGCTCAGGGTGCCGATGTTCGTGCCTTGCTCGCTCTCGGCACCTGCGCCGGAGCCCAGCTCCAAATTGCAAACATCCAGCAACTGCTCCCACACTAAAGGTGCCAGGCCTCCCAGGTGTTGCCGGCCCTCGCGTCTCACTGGCACTCCTTCCACAGCCCCACACACACTGGGGCTCCGGCCTTGCCAGCCAGCTCAGGGAGCCCACGTTCGTGCATTGTTCGCTCTCGGTACCTGCGCTGGAGCCCAGCTCGACATTGCGAACGTCCAGCGACTTCTCCCACACCAAAGGTGCCAGGCCTCCCAGGTGTTGCCGGCCCTCGCCTTGCCCTGGCAGCCCTTCCACAGCCCCACACACACTGGGGCTCCGGCCTTGCCAGCCAGCTCAGGGGGCCGACGTTCGTGCCTTGCTCGCTCTCGGGACCTGCGCCGGAGCCCAGCTCCAAATTGCAAACATCCAGCAACTGCTCCCACACTAAAGGTGCCAGAACTCCAAGGTGTTGCCGGCCCTCGCGTCTCCCTGGCACTCCTTCCACAGCCCCACACACACTGGGGCTCCGGCCTTGCCAGCCAGCTCAGGGGGCCGACGTTCGTGCCTTGCTCGCTCTCGGGACCTGCGCTGGAGCCCAGCTCCGAATTGCAAACGTCCAGCGACTGCTCCCACACCAAAGGTGCCAGGCCTCCCAGGTGTTGCCGGCCCTCGCCTTGCCCTGGCAGCCCTTCCACAGCCCCACACACACTGGGGCTCCGGCCTTGCCAGCCAGCTCAGGGGGCCGACGTTCGTGCCTTGCTCGCTCTCGGGACCTGCGCCGGAGCCCAGGTCCAAATTGGAAACATCCAGCAACTGCTCCCACACTAAAGGTGCCAGGCCTCCCAGGTGTTGCCGGCCCTCGCTTCTCACTGGCACACCTTCCACAGCCCCACACACACTGGGGCTCCGGCCTTGCCAGCCAGCTCAGGGGGCCGACGTTCGTGCCTTGCTCGCTCTCGGGACCTGCTCCGGAGCGCAGCTCGAAATTGTGAACGACCAGCGACTGCTCCCACACCAAAGGTGCCAGGCCTCCCAGGTGTTGACGGCCCTCGCCTTGCCCTGGCAGCCCTTCCACAGCCCCACACACACTGGGGCTCCGGCCTTGCCAGCCAGCTCAGGGGACCGACGTTCGTGTCTCGCTCGCTCTCGGCACCTTCGCCGGAGCGAAGCTCCAAATTGCAAACGTCCAGCGACTGCTCCCACACCAAAGGTGCCAGGCCTCCCAGGTGTTCCTGGCCCTCGCCTTGCCCTGGCAGCCCTTCCACAGCCCCACACACACTGGGGCTCAGGCCTTGCCAGCCAGCTCAGGCTGCCGACGTTCGTGCCTTGCTCGCTCTCGTGACCTGCGCCGGAGCCCAGCTCCAAATTGCAAACGTCCAGCGACTGCTCCCACACCAAAGGTGCCAGGCCTCCCAGGTGTTGCTGGCCCTCGCCTCTCCCTGGCACTCCTTCCACAGCCCCACACACACTGGGGCTCCGGCCTTGCCAGCCAGCTCAGGGGGCCGACGTTCGTGCCTTGCTCGCTCTCGGGACCTGCGCCGGAGCCCAGCTCCAAATTGCAAACGTCCAGCAACTGCTCCCACACCAAAGGTGCCAGGCCTCCCAGGTGTTGCTGGCCCTCGCCTCTCCCCGGCAGCCCTTCCACAGCCCCACACACACTGGGGCTCCGGCCTTGCCAGCCAGCTCAGGGGGCCGACGTTCGTGCCTCGCTCTCTCTCGGGACCTGCGCCGGAGCCCAGCTCCAAATTGCAAACGTCCAGCGACTGCTCCCACACCAAAGGTGCCAGGCCTCCCAGGTGTTGCTGGCCCTCGCCTTGCCCTGGCAGCCCTTCCACAGCCCCACACACACTGGCGCTCCGGCCTTGCCAGCCAGCTCAGGGGACCGACGTTCGTGCCTTGCTCGCTCTCGGGACCTACGCCGGAGCCCAGCTCCAAATTGCAAACGTCCAGCGACTGCTCCCACCCCAAAGGTGCCAGGCCTCCCAGGTGTTGCTGGACCTCGCCTCTCCCTCGCACTCCTTCCAAAGCCCCACACACACTGGGGCTCCGGCCTTGCCAGCCAGCTCAGGGGGCCGACGTTCGTGCCTTGCTCGCTCTCGGCACCTGCGCCGGAGCCCAGCTCCAAATTGCAAACGTCCAGCGACTGCTCCCACACCAAAGGTGGCAGGCCTCCCAGGTGTTGCTGGCCCTCGCCTCTCCCTGGCACTCCTTCCACAGCCCCACACACACTGGGGCTCCGGCCTTGCCAGCCAGCTCAGGGGGCCGACGTTCGTGCCTTCCTAGCTCTCGGGACCTGCGCCGCAGCCCACCTCCAAATTGCGAACGTCCAGCGACTGCTCCCACACCAAAGGTGCCAGGCCTCCCATGTTTTGCCGGCCCTCGCCTTGCCCTGGCACTCCTTCCACAGCCCCACACACACTGGGGCTCCGGCCTTGCCAGCCAGCTCAGGAGGCCGACGTTCATGTCTCGCTCGCTCTCGGCACCTGCGCCGGAGCCCCACTCCAAATTGCAAACGTCCAGCGACTGCTCCCACACCAAAGGTGCCAGGCCTCCCAGGTGTTGCTGGCCCTCGCCTCTCCCCGGCATTCCTTCCACAGCCCCCACACACTGGGGCTCCGGCCTTGCCAGCCAGCTCAGGGGGCCGACATTCGTGCCTTGCTCGCTCTCGGCACCTGCACCGGAGCCCCACTCCAAATTGCAAACGTCCAGCGACTGCTCCCACACCAAAGGTGCCAGGCCTCCCAGGTGTTGCTGGCCCTCGCCACTCCCCGGCAGCCCTTCCACAGCCCCACACACACTGGGGCTCCGGCCTTGCCAGCCAGCTCAGGGGCCCACGTTCGTGCCTTGCTCGCTCTCGGGACATGCGCCGGAGCCCAGCTCGACATTGCGAACGTCCAGCGACTGCTCCCACACCAAAGGTGCCCGCCCTCCCAGGTGTTGCTGGCCCTCGCCTTGCCCTGGCAGCCCTTCCACAGCCCCACACACACTGGGGCTCCGGCCTTGCCAGCCAGCTCAGGGGTGCCGACGTTCGTGTCTCGCTCGCTCTCGGGACCTGCGCTGGAGCCCAGCTCGACATTGCGAACGTCCAGCGACTTCTCCCACACCAAAGGTGCCAGGCCTCCCAGGTGTTGCCGGCCCTCGCCTTGCCCTGGCAGCCCTTCCACAGCCCCACACACACTGGGGCTCCGGCCTTGCCAGCCAGCTCAGGGGGCCGACGTTCATGCCTCGCTCACTCTCGGGACCTGCGCCGCAGCCCAGCTCCAAAATGCAAATGTCCAGCGACTGCTCCCACACTAAAGGTGCCAGGCCTCCCAGGTGTTGCTGGCCCTCGCCTCTCCCTGGCACTCCTTCCACAGCCCCACACACACTGGGGCTCCGGCCTTGCCAGCCAGCTCAGGGGGCCGACGTTCGTGCCTTGCTCGCTCTCGGCACCTGCGCCGGAGCCCAGCTCCAAATTGCAAACGTGCAGCGACTGCTCCCACACCAAAAGTGCCAGGCCTCCCAGGTGTTGCCGGCCCTCGCGTCTCCCTGGCACTCCTTCCACAGCCCCACACACACTGGGGCTCCGGCCTTGCCAGCCAGCTCAGGGGGCCGACGTTCGTGCCTTGCTCGCTCTCGCAACCTGCGCCGGAGCCCAGCTCCGAATTGCAAACGTCCAGCGACTGCTCCCACCCCAAAGGTGCCAGGCCTCCCAGGTGTTGCTGGCCCTCGCCTTGCCCTGTCAGCCCTTCCACAGCCCCACACACACTGGGGCTCCGGCCTTGCCAGCCAGCTCAGGCTGCCGACGTTCATGCCTTGTTCGCTCTCGGGACCTGCGCCGGAGCCCAGCTCCAAATTGTGAACGTCCAGCGACTGGTCCCACATGAAAGGTGCCAGGCCTCTCAGTTGTTGCTGGCCCTCGCCTCTCCCCGGCAGCCCTTCCACAGCCCCACACACACTGGGGCTCCGGCCTTGCCAGCCAGCTCAGGGGGCCGACGTTCGTGCCTTGCTCGCTCTCGGGACCTGCGCCGGAGCCCATCTCCAAATTGCAAACGTCCAGTGACTGCTCCCACCCCAAAGGTGCCAGGCCTCCCAGGTGTTGCTGGCCCTCGCCTCTCCCCGGCAGCCCTTCCACAGCCCCACACACACTGGGGCTCCGGCCTTGCCAGCCAGCTCAGGGGGCCGACGTTCGTGCCTTGCTCGCTCTCGGGACCTGCGCCGGAGCCCAGCTCCAAATTGCAAACGTCCAGCGACTGCTCCCACACCAAAGGTGCCAGGCCTCCCAGGTGTTGACGGCCCTCGCCTTGCCCTGGCAGCCCTTCCACAGCCCCCCACACACTGGGGCTCCGGCCTTGCCAGCCAGCTCAGGGGGTCCACGTTCGTGCCTTGCTCGCTCTCGGCACCTGCGCCGGAGCCCAGCTCCAAATTGCAAACGTCCAGCGACTGCTCCCACACCAAAGGTGCCAGGCCTCCCAGGTGTTGCTGGCCCTCGCCTCTCCCTGGCACGCCTTCCACAGCCCCACACACACTGGGGCTCCGGCCTTGCCAGCCAGCTCAGGGGGCCGACGTTCGTGTCTCGCTCGCTCTCGGCACCTGCGCCAGAGCCCAGCTCCAAATTGCAAATGTCCAGCGACTGCTCCCACACCAAAGGTGGCAGGCCTCCCAGGTGTTGCCGGCCCTCGCGTCTCCCTGGCACTCCTTCCACAGCCCCACACACACTGGGGCTCCGGCCTTGCCAGCCAGCTCAGGGGGCCGACGTTCGTGCCTTGCTCGCTCTCGGGACCTGCGCCGGAGCGCAGCTCCAAATTGCGAACGTCCAGCGACTGCTCCCACACCAAAGGTGCCAGGCCTCCCAGGTGTTGCCGGCCCTCGCCTTGCCCTGGCAGCCCTTCCACAGCCCCACACACACTGGGGCTCCGGCCTTGCCAGCCAGCTCAGGGGGCCGACGTTCGTGTCTCGCTCGCTCTCGGCACCTGCGTCGGAGCCCCCCTTCAAATTGCAAACGTCCAGCGACTGCTCCCACACCAAAGGTGCCAGGCCTCCCAGGTGTTGCTGGCCCTCGCCTCTCCCCGGCAGCCCTTCCACAGCCCCACACACACTGGGGCTCCGGCCTTGCCAGCCAGCTCAGGGGGCCGACGTTCGTGTCTCGCTTGCTCTCGGGACCTGCGCCGGAGCCCAGCTCCAAATTGTGAACGTCCAGCGACTGCTCCCACAACAAAGGTGCCAGGCCTCCCAGGTGTTGCTGGCCCTCGCCTCTCCCTGGCACGCCTTCCACAGCCCCACACACACTGGGGCTCCGGCCTTGCCAGCCAGCTCAGGGGGCCGACATTCGTGCCTTGCTCGCTCACGGGACCTGCGCCGGAGCCCAGCTCCAAATTGCGAACGTCCAGCGACTGCTCCCACACCAAAGGTGCCAGGCCTCCCAGGTGTTGCTGGCCCTCGCCTTGCCTGGCAGCCCTTCCACAGCCCCACACACACTGGGGCTCCGGCCTTGCCAGCCAGCTCAGGGGACCGACGTTCGTGCCTTGCTCGCTCTTGGCACCTGCGCCGGAGCCCAGCTCCAAATTGCAAACGTCCAGCGACTGCTCCCACACCAAAGGTGGCAGGCCTCCCAGGTGTTGCTGGCCCTCGCCTCTCCCTGGCACTCCTTCCACAGCCCCACACACACTGGGGCTCCGGCCTTGCCAGCCAGCTCAGGGGGCCGACGTTCGTGCCTTCCTAGCTCTCGGGACCTGCGCCGCAGCCCACCTCCAAATTGCAAACGTCCAGCGACTGCTCCCACACCAAAGGTGCCAGGCCTCCCAGGTGTTGCTGGCCATCGCCTCTCCCCGGCAGCCCTTGCACAGCCCCACACACACTGGGGCTCCGGCCTTGCCAGCCAGCTCAGGGGGCCGACGTTCGTGCCTTGCTCGCTCTCGGCACCTTCGCCGGAGCGAAGCTCCAAATTGCAAACGTCCAGCGACTGCTCCCACACCAAAGGTGCCAGCCCTCCCAGGTGTTGCTGGCCCTCGCCTTGCCCTGGCAGCCCTTCCACAGCCCCACACACACTGGGGCTCAGGCCTTGCCAGCCAGCTCAGGGGTGCCGACGTTCGTGTCTCGCTCGCTCTCGGGACCTGCGCTGGAGCCCAGCTCGACATTGCGAACGTCCAGCGACTTCTCCCACACCAAAGGTGCCAGGCCTCCCAGGTGTTGCCGGCCCTCGCCTTGCCCTGGCAGCCCTTCCACAGCCCCACACACACTGGCGCTCCGGCCTTGCCAGCCAGCTCAGGGGGCCGACGTTCATGCCTCGCTCACTCTCGGGACCTGCGCCGCAGCCCAGCTCCAAAATGCAAACGTCCAGCGACTGCTCCCACACTAAAGGTGCCAGGCCTCCCAGGTGTTGCTGGCCCTCGCCTCTCCCTGGCATTCCTTCCACAGCCCCACACACACTGGGGCTCCGGCCTTGCCAGCCAGCTCAGGGGGCCGACGTTCGTGCCTTGCTCGCTCTCGGCACCTGCGCCGGAGCCCAGCTCCAAATTGCAAACGTCCAGCGACTGCTCCCACACCAAAAGTGCCAGGCCTCCCAGGTGTTGCTGGCCCTCGCCTCTCCCCGGCATTCCTTCCACAGCCCCACACACACTGGGGCTCCGGCCTTGCCAGCCAGCTCAGGGGGCCGACGTTCGTGCCTTGCTCGCTCTCGGCACCTTCGCCGGAGCGAAGCTCCAAATTGCAAACGTCCAGCGACTGCTCCCACACCAAAGGTGCCAGCCCTCCCAGGTGTTGCCGGCCCTCGCCTTGCCCTGGCAGCCCTTCCACAGCCCCACACACACTGGGGCTCCGGCCTTGCCAGCCAGCTCAGGGGTGCCGACGTTCGTGTCTCGCTCGCTCTCGGGACATGCGCCGGAGCCCAGCTCCGAATTGCAAACGTCCAGCGACTGCTCCCACACCAAAGGTGCCAGGCCTCCCAGGTGTTGCTGGCCCTCGCCTTCCCCCGGCAGCCCTTCCACAGCCCCACACACACTGGCGCTCCGGCCTTGCCAGCCAGCTCAGGGGGCCGACGTTCATGCCTTGCTCACTTTCGGGACCTGCGCCGCAGCCCAGCTCCAAAATGCAAACGTCCAGCGACTGCTCCCACACTAAAGGTGCCAGGCCTCCCAGGTGTTGCTGGCCCTCGCCTCTCCCTGGCACGCCTTCCACAGCCCCACACACACTGGGGCTCCGGCCTTGCCAGCCAGCTCAGGGGGCCGACGTTCGTGCCTTGCTCGCTCTCGGGACCTGCGCCGGAGCCCAGCTCCAAATTGCGAACGTACAGCGACTGCTCCCACACCAAAGGTGGCAGGCCTCCCAGGTGTTGCTGGCCCTCGCCTCTCCCTGGCACTCCTTCCACAGCCCCACACACACTGGGGCTCCGGCCTTGCCAGCCAGCTCAGGGGGCCGACGTTCGTGCCTTGCTCGCTCTCGGGACCTGCGCCTGAGCCCAGCTCCAAATTGCGAACGTCCAGCGACTGCTCCCACACCAAAGGTGCCAGGCCTCCCAGGTGTTGCCGGCCCTCGCCTTGCCCTGGCACTCCTTCCACAGCCCCACACACACTGGGGCTCCGGCCTTGCCAGCCAGCTCAGGAGGCCGACGTTCGTGTCTCGCTCGCTCTCGGCACCTGCGCCGGAGCCCCACTCCAAATTGCAAACGTCCAGCGACTGCTCCCACACCAAAGGTGCCAGGCCTCCCAGGTGTTGCTGGCCCTCGCCTCTCCCCGGCAGCCCTTCCACAGCCCCCACACACTGGGGCTCCGGCCTTGCCAGCCAGCTCAGGGGGCCGACGTTCGTGCCTTGCTCGCTCTCGGCACCTGCGCCGGAGCCCAGCTCCAAATTGCAAACGTCCAGCGACTGCTCCCACACCAAAAGTGCCAGGCCTCCCAGGTGTTGCTGGCCCTCGCCTCTCCCCGGCATTCCTTCCACAGCCCCACACACACTGGGGCTCCGGCCTTGCCAGCCAGCTCAGGGGGCCCACGTTCGTGCCTTGCTCGCTCTCGGGACCTTCGCCGGAGCCCAGCTCCAAATTGCAAACGTCCAGCGACTGCTCCCACACCAAAGGTGCCAGCCCTCCCAGGTGTTGCTGGCCCTGGCCTTGCCCTGGCAGCCCTTCCACAGCCCCACACACACTGGGGCTCCGGCCTTGCCAGCCAGCTCAGGGGTGCCGACGTTCGTGTCTCGCTCGCTCTCGGGACATGCGCCGGAGCCCAGCTCGACATTGCGAACGTCCAGCGACTGCTCCCACACCAAAGGTGCCAGGCCTCCCAGGTGTTGCCGGCCCTCGCCTTCCCCCGGCAGCCCTTCCACAGCCCCACACACACTGGCGCTCCGGCCTTGCCAGCCAGCTCAGGGGGCCGACGTTCATGCCTTGCTCACTCTCGGGACCTGCGCCGCAGCCCAGCTCCAAAATGCAAACGTCCAGCGACTGCTCCCACACTAAAGGTGCCAGGCCTCCCAGGTGTTGCTGGCCCTCGCCTCTCCCTGGCACGCCTTCCACAGCCCCACACACACTGGGGCTCCGGCCTTGCCAGCCAGCTCAGGGGGCCGACGTTCGTGCCTTGCTCGCTCTCGGGACCTGCGCCGGAGCCCAGCTCCAAATTGCGAACGTCCAGCGACTGCTCCCACACCAAAGGTGCCAGGCCTCCCAGGTGTTGCTGGCCCTCGCCTTGCCCTGGCAGCCCTTCCACAGCCCCACACACACTGGCGCTCCGGCCTTGCCAGCCAGCTCAGGGGGCCGACGTTCGTGACTTGCTCGCTCTCGGGACCTGCGCCGGAGCCCAGCTCCAAATTGCGAACGTCCAGCGACTGCTCCCACACCAAAGGTGCCAGGCCTCCCAGGTGTTGCTGGCCCTCGCCCTGCCCTGGCAGCCCTTCCACAGCCCCACACACACTGGGGCTCCGGCCTTGCCAGCCAGCTCAGGAGGCCGACGTTCGTGTCTCGCTCGCTCTCGGCACCTGCGCCGGAGCCCCACTCCAAATTGCAAACGTCCAGCGACTGCTCCCACACCAAAGGTGCCAGGCCTCCCAGGTGTTGCTGGCCCTCGCCTCTCCCCGGCAGCCCTTCCACAGCCCCCACACACTGGGGCTCCGGCCTTGCCAGCCAGCTCAGGGGGCCGACATTCGTGCCTTGCTCGCTCTCGGCACCTGCACCGGAGCCCCACTCCAAATTGCAAACGTCCAGCGACTGCTCCCACACCAAAGGTGCCAGGCCTCCCAGGTGTTGCTGGCCCTCGCCTCTCCCCGGCATTCCTTCCACAGCCCCACACACACTGGGGCTCCGGCCTTGCCAGCCAGCTCAGGGGGCCGACGTTCGTGCCTTGCTCGCTCTCGGCACCTTCGCCGGAGCGAAGCTCCAAATTGCAAACGTCCAGCGACTGCTCCCACACCAAAGGTGCCAGCCCTCCCAGGTGTTGCTGGCCCTCGCCTTGCCCTGGCAGCCCTTCCACAGCCCCACACACACTGGCGCTCCGGCCTTGCCAGCCAGCTCAGGGGGCCGACGTTCGTGACTTGCTCGCTCTCGGGACCTGCGCCGGAGCCCAGCTCCAAATTGCGAACGTCCAGCGACTGCTCCCACACCAAAGGTGCCAGGCCTCCCAGGTGTTGCTGGCCCTCGCCCTGCCCTGGCAGCCCTTCCACAGCCCCACACACACTGGGGCTCCGGCCTTGCCAGCCAGCTCAGGAGGCCGACGTTCGTGTCTCGCTCGCTCTCGGCACCTGCGCCGGAGCCCCACTCCAAATTGCAAACGTCCAGCGACTGCTCCCACACCAAAGGTGCCAGGCCTCCCAGGTGTTGCTGGCCCTCGCCTCTCCCCGGCAGCCCTTCCACAGCCCCCACACACTGGGGCTCCGGCCTTGCCAGCCAGCTCAGGGGGCCGACATTCGTGCCTTGCTCGCTCTCGGCACCTGCACCGGAGCCCCACTCCAAATTGCAAACGTCCAGCGACTGCTCCCACACCAAAGGTGCCAGGCCTCCCAGGTGTTGCTGGCCCTCGCCTCTCCCCGGCATTCCTTCCACAGCCCCACACACACTGGGGCTCCGGCCTTGCCAGCCAGCTCAGGGGGCCGACGTTCGTGCCTTGCTCGCTCTCGGCACCTTCGCCGGAGCGAAGCTCCAAATTGCAAACGTCCAGCGACTGCTCCCACACCAAAGGTGCCAGCCCTCCCAGGTGTTGCTGGCCCTCGCCTTGCCCTGGCAGCCCTTCCACAGCCCCACACACACTGGGGCTCAGGCCTTGCCAGCCAGCTCAGGGGTGCCGACGTTCGTGTCTCGCTCGCTCTCGGGACCTGCGCTGGAGCCCAGCTCGACATTGCGAACGTCCAGCGACTTCTCCCACACCAAAGGTGCCAGGCCTCCCAGGTGTTGCCGGCCCTCGCCTTGCCCTGGCAGCCCTTCCACAGCCCCACACACACTGGCGCTCCGGCCTTGCCAGCCAGCTCAGGGGGCCGACGTTCATGCCTCGCTCACTCTCGGGACCTGCGCCGCAGCCCAGCTGCAAAATGCAAACGTCCAGCGACTGCTCCCACACTAAAGGTGCCAGGCCTCCCAGGTGTTGCTGGCCCTTGCCTCTCCCTGGCATTCCTTCCACAGCCCCACACACACTGGGGCTCCGGCCTTGCCAGCCAGCTCAGGGGGCCGACGTTCGTGCCTTGCTCGCTCTCGGCACCTGCGCCGGAGCCCAGCTCCAAATTGCAAACGTCCAGCGACTGCTCCCACACCAAAGGTGCCAGGCCTCCCAGGTGTTGCTGGCCCTCGCCTCTCCCCGGCATTCCTTCCACAGCCCCACACACACTGAGGCTCCGGCCTTGCCAGCCAGCTCAGGGGGCCAACGTTCGTGCCTTGCTCGCTCTCGGCACCTTCGCCGGAGCGAAGCTCCAAATTGCAAACGTCCAGCGACTGCTCCCACACCAAAGGTGCCAGCCCTCCCAGGTGTTGCTGGCCCTCGCCTTGCCCTGGCAGCCCTTCCACAGCCCCACACACACTGGGGCTCCGGCCTTGCCAGCCAGCTCAGGGGTGCCGACGTTCGTGTCTCGCTCGCTCTCGGGACCTGCGCTGGAGCCCAGCTCGATATTGCGAACGTCCAGTGACTTCTCCCACACCAAAGGTGCCAGGCCTCCCAGGTGTTGCCGGCCCTCGCCTTGCCCTGGCAGCCCTTCCACAGCCCCACACACACTGGGGCTCCGGCCTTGCCAGCCAGCTCAGGGGGCCGACGTTCATGCCTCGCTCACTCTCGGGACCTGCGCCGCAGCCCAGCTCCAAATTGCAAACGTCCAGCGACTGCTCCCACACTAAAGGTGCCAGGCCTCCCAGGTGTTGCTGGCCCTCGCCTCTCCCCGGCAGCCCTTCCACAGCCCCACACACACTGGGGCTCCGGCCTTGCCAGCCAGCTCAGGGGGCCGACGTTCGTGCCTTGCTCGCTCTGGGGACCTGCGCCGCAGCCTACCTCGAAATTGCAAACGTCCAGCGACTGCTCCCACACTAAAGGTGCCAGAACTCCAAGGTGTTGCCGGCCCTCGCGTCTCCCTGGCACTCCTTCCACAGCCCCACACACACTGGGGCTCCGGCCTTGCCAGCCAGCTCAGGGGGCCGACGTTCGTGCCTTGCTCGCTCTCGCGACCTGCGCCGGAGCCCAGCTCCGAATTGCAAACGTCCAGCGACTGCTCCCACACCAAAGGTGCCAGGCCTCCCAGGTGTTGCCGGCCCTCGCCTTGCCCCGGCAGCCCTTCCACAGCCCCACACACACTGGGGCTCCGGCCTTGCCAGCCAGCTCAGGGGGCCGACGTTCGTGCCTTGCTCGCTCTCGGCACCTGCGCCGGAGCCCAGCTCCAAATTGCAAACATCCAGCAACTGCTTCCACACTAAAGGTGCCAGGCCTCCCAGGTGTTGCCGGCACTCGCATCTCACTGGCACTCCTTCCACAGCCCCACACACACTGGGGCTCCGGCCTTGCCAGCCAGCTCAGGGGGCCGACGTTCGTGCCTTGCTCGCTCTCGGGACCTGCGCCGGAGCGCAGCTCCAAATTGCGAACGTCCAGCGACTGCTCCCACACCAAAGGTGGCAGGCCTCCCAGGTGTTGCTGGCCCTCGCCTCTCCCTGGCACTCCTTCCACAGCCCCACACACACTGGGGCTCCGGCCTTGCCAGCCAGATCAGGGGGCCCACGTTCGTGCCTTGCTCGCTCTCGGCACCTGCGCCGGAGCCCAGCTCCAAATTGCAAACGTCCAGCGACTGCTCCCACACCAAAAGTGCCAGGCCTCCCAGGTGTTGCTGGCCCTCGCCTCTCCCCGGCATTCCTTCCACAGCCCCACACACACTGGGGCTCCGGCCTTGCCAGCCAGCTCAGGGGGCCCACGTTCGTGCCTTGCTCGCTCTCGGCACCTGCACCGGAGCCCAGCTCCAAATTGCAAACGTCCAGCGACTGCTCCCACACCAAAGGTGCCAGGCCTCCCAGGTGTTGCTGGCCCTCGCCTCTCCCTGGCACGCCTTCCACAGCCCCACACACACTGGGGCTCCGGCCTTGCCAGCCAGCTCAGGGGACCGACGTTCGTGCCTTGCTCGCTCTCGCGACCTGCGCCGGAGCCCAGCTCCAAATTGCGAACGTCCAGTGACTTCTCCCACACCAAAGGTGCCAGCCCTCCCAGGTGTTGCTGGCCCTCGCCTTGCCCTGGCAGCCCTTCCACAGCCCCACACACACTGGGGCTCCGGCCTTGCCAGCCAGCTCAGGGGTGCCGACGTTCGTGTCTCGCTCGCTCTCGGGACCTGCGCTGGAGCCCAGCTCGATATTGCGAACGTCCAGTGACTTCTCCCACACCAAAGGTGCCAGGCCTCCCAGGTGTTGCCGGCCCTCGCCTTGCCCTGGCAGCCCTTCCACAGCCCCACACACACTGGCGCTCCGGCCTTGCCAGCCAGCTCAGGGGGCCGACGTTCATGCCTCGCTCACTCTCGGGACCTGCGCCGCAGCCCAGCTCCAAATTGCAAACGTCCAGCGACTGCTCCCACACTAAAGGTGCCAGGCCTCCCAGGTGTTGCTGGCCCTCGCCTCTCCCCGGCAGCCCTTCCACAGCCCCACACACACTGGGGCTCCGGCCTTGCCAGCCAGCTCAGGGGGCCGACGTTCGTGCCTTGCTCGCTCTGGGGACCTGCGCCGCAGCCTACCTCGAAATTGCAAACGTCCAGCGACTGCTCCCACACTAAAGGTGCCAGAACTCCAAGGTGTTGCCGGCCCTCGCGTCTCCCTGGCACTCCTTCCACAGCCCCACACACACTGGGGCTCCGGCCTTGCCAGCCAGCTCAGGGGGCCGACGTTCGTGCCTTGCTCGCTCTCGCGACCTGCGCCGGAGCCCAGCTCCGAATTGCAAACGTCCAGCGACTGCTCCCACACCAAAGGTGCCAGGCCTCCCAGGTGTTGCCGGCCCTCGCCTTGCCCCGGCAGCCCTTCCACAGCCCCACACACACTGGGGCTCCGGCCTTGCCAGCCAGCTCAGGGGGCCGACGTTCGTGCCTTGCTCGCTCTCGGCACCTGCGCCGGAGCCCAGCTCCAAATTGCAAACATCCAGCAACTGCTTCCACACTAAAGGTGCCAGGCCTCCCAGGTGTTGCCGGCACTCGCATCTCACTGGCACTCCTTCCACAGCCCCACACACACTGGGGCTCCGGCCTTGCCAGCCAGCTCAGGGGGCCGACGTTCGTGCCTTGCTCGCTCTCGGGACCTGCGCCGGAGCGCAGCTCCAAATTGCGAACGTCCAGCGACTGCTCCCACACCAAAGGTGGCAGGCCTCCCAGGTGTTGCTGGCCCTCGCCTCTCCCTGGCACTCCTTCCACAGCCCCACACACACTGGGGCTCCGGCCTTGCCAGCCAGATCAGGGGGCCCACGTTCGTGCCTTGCTCGCTCTCGGCACCTGCGCCGGAGCCCAGCTCCAAATTGCAAACGTCCAGCGACTGCTCCCACACCAAAAGTGCCAGGCCTCCCAGGTGTTGCTGGCCCTCGCCTCTCCCCGGCATTCCTTCCACAGCCCCACACACACTGGGGCTCCGGCCTTGCCAGCCAGCTCAGGGGGCCCACGTTCGTGCCTTGCTCGCTCTCGGCACCTGCACCGGAGCCCAGCTCCAAATTGCAAACGTCCAGCGACTGCTCCCACACCAAAGGTGCCAGCCCTCCCAGGTGTTGCTGGCCCTCGCCTTGCCCTGGCAGCCCTTCCACAGCCCCACACACACTGGCGCTCCGGCCTTGCCAGCCAGCTCAGGGGTGCCGACGTTCATGTCTCGCTCGCTCTCGGGACATGCGCCGGAGCCCAGCTCGACATTGCGAACGTCCAGCGACTGCTCCCACACCAAAGGTGCCAGGCCTCCCAGGTGTTGCCGGCCCTCGCCTTCCCCCGGCAGCCCTTCCACAGCCCCACACACACTGGCGCTCCGGCCTTGCCAGCCAGCTCAGGGGGCCGACGTTCATGCCTTGCTCACTCTCGGGACCTGCGCCGCAGCCCAGCTCCAAAATGCAAACGTCCAGCGACTGCTCCCACACTAAAGGTGCCAGGCCTCCCAGGTGTTGCTGGCCCTCGCCTCTCCCTGGCACGCCTTCCACAGCCCCACACACACTGGGGCTCCGGCCTTGCCAGCCAGCTCAGGGGACCGACGTTCGTGCCTTGCTCGCTCTCGCGACCTGCGCCGGAGCCCAGCTCCAAATTGCGAACGTCCAGCGACTGCTCCCACACCAAAGGTGCCAGGCCTCCCAGGTGTTGCCGGCCCTCGCCTTCCCCCGGCAGCCCTTCCACAGCCCCACACACACTGGCGCTCCGGCCTTGCCAGCCAGCTCAGGGGGCCGACGTTCATGCCTTGCTCACTCTCGGGACCTGCGCCGCAGACAACTCCAAAATGCAAACGTCCAGCGACTGCTCCCACACTAAAGGTGCCAGGCCTCCCAGGTGTTGCTGGCCCTCGCCTCTCCCTGGCACGCCTTCCACAGCCCCACACACACTGGGGCTCCGGCCTTGCCAGCCAGCTCAGGGGGCCGACGTTCGTGCCTTGCTCGCTCTCGGGACCTGCGCCGGAGCCCAGCTCCAAATTGCAAACGTCCAGCGACTGCTCCCACACCAAAGGTGGCAGGCCTCCCAGGTGTTGCTGGCCCTCGCCTCTCCCTGGCACTCCTTCCACAGCCCCACACACACTGGGGCTCCGGCCTTGCCAGCCAGCTCAGGGGGCCGACGTTCGTGACTTGCTCGCTCTCGGGACCTGCGCCGGAGCCCAGCTCCAAATTGCGAACGTCCAGCGACTGCTCCCACACCAAAGGTGCCAGGCCTCCCATGTTTTGCCGGCCCTCGCCTTGCCCTGGCACTCCTTCCACAGCCCCACACACACTGGGGCTCCGGCCTTGCCAGCCAGCTCAGGAGGCCGACGTTCGTGTCTCGCTCGCTCTCGGCAGCTGCGCCGGAGCCCCACTCCAAATTGCAAACGTCCAGCGACTGCTCCCACACCAAAGGTGCCAGGCCTCCCAGGTGTTGCTGGCCCTCGCCTCTCCCTGGAACTCCTTCCACAGCCCCAACACACTGGGGCTCCGGCCTTGCCAGCCAGCTCAGGGGGCCGACATTCGTGCCTTGCTCGCTCTCGGCACCTGCACCGGAGCCCCACTCCAAATTGCAAACGTCCAGCGACTGCTCCCACACCAAAGGTGCCAGGCCTCCCAGGTGTTGCTGGCCCTCGCCTCTCCCCGGCAGCCCTTCCACAGCCCCACACACAATGGGGCTCCGGCCTTGCCAGCCAGCTCAGGGGGCCGACGTTAATGCCTTGCTCGCTCTCGGCACCTTCGCCGGAGCGAAGCTCCAAATTGCAAACGTCCAGCGACTGCTCCCACACCAAAGGTGCCAGCCCTCCCAGGTGTTGCTGGCCCTCGCCTTGCCCTGGCAGCCCTTCCACAGCCCCACACACACTGGCGCTCCGGCCTTGCCAGCCAGCTCAGGGGTGCCGACGTTAGTGTCTCGCTGGCTCTCGGGACCTGCGCTGGAGCCCAGCTCCAAATTGCGAACGTCCAGCGACTGCTCCCACACCAAAGGTGCCAGGCCTCCCAGGTGTTGCCGGCCCTCGCCTTGCCCTGGCAGCCCTTCCACAGCCCCACACACACTGGCGCTCCGGCCTTGCCAGCCAGCTCAGGGGGCCGACGTTCGTGCCTTGCTCGCTCTCGGCACCTGCGCCGGAGCCCAGCTCCCAATTGCGAACGTCCAGCGACTGCTCCCACACCAAAGGTGCCAGGCCTCCCAGGTGTTGCTGGCCCTCGCCTCTCCCCGGCAGCCCTTCCACAGCCCCCACACACTGGGGCTCCGGCCTTGCCAGCCAGCTCAGGGGGCCGACGTTCGTGCCTTGCTCGCTCTCGGCACCTGCGCCGGAGCCCAGCTCCAAATTGCAAACGTCCAGCGACTGCTCCCACACCAAAAGTGCCAGGCCTCCCAGGTGTTGCTGGCCCTCGCCTCTCCCCGGCATTCCTTCCACAGCCCCACACACACTGGGGCTCTGGCCTTGCCAGCCAGCTCAGGGGGCCGACGTTCGTGCCTTGCTCGCTCTCGGCACCTTCGCCGGAGCGAAGCTCCAAATTGCAAACGTCCAGCGACTGCTCCCACACCAAAGGTGCCAGGCCTCCCAGGTGTTGCTGGCCCTCGCCTTGCCCTGGCAGCCCTTCCACAGCCCCACACACACTGGGGCTCCGGCCTTGCCAGCCAGCTCAGGGGTGCCGACGTTCGTGTCTCGCTCGCTCTCGGGACATGCGCCGGAGCCCAGCTCGACATTGCGAACGTCCAGCGACTGCTCCCACACCAAAGGTGCCAGGCCTCCCAGGTGTTGCCGGCCCTCGCCTTCCCCCGGCAGCCCTTCCACAGCCCCACACACACTGGCGCTCCGGCCTTGCCAGCCAGCTCAGGGGGCCGACGTTCATGCCTTGCTCACTCTCGGGACCTGCGCCGCAGCCCAGCTCCAAAATGCAAACGTCCAGCGACTGCTCCCACACTAAAGGTGCCAGGCCTCCCAGGTGTTGCTGGCCCTCGCCTCTCCCTGGCACGCCTTCCACAGCCCCACACACACTGGGGCTCCGGCCTTGCCAGCCAGCTCAGGGGGCCGACGTTCGTGCCTTGCTCGCTCTCGGGACCTGCGCCGGAGCCCAGCTCCAAATTGCAAACGTCCAGCGACTGCTCCCACACCAAAGGTGGCAGGCCTCCCAGGTGTTGCTGGCCCTCGCCTCTCCCTGGCACTCCTTCCACAGCCCCACACACACTGGGGCTCCGGCCTTGCCAGCCAGCTCAGGAGGCCGACGTTCGTGTCTCGCTCGCTCTCGGCACCTGCGCCGGAGCCCCACTCCAAATTGCAAACGTCCAGCGACTGCTCCCACACCAAAGGTGCCAGCCCTCCCAGGTGTTGCTGGCCCTCGCCTTGCCCTGGCACGCCTTCCACAGCCCCACACACACTGGGGCTCCGGCCTTGCCAGCCAGCTCAGGGGGCCAACGTTCGTGCCTTGCTCACTCTCGGGACCTGCGCCGCAGCCCAGCTCCAAAATGCAAACGTCCAGCGACTGCTCCCACACTAAAGGTGCCAGGCCTCCCAGGTGTTGCTGGCCCTCGCCTCTCCCTGGCACGCCTTCCACAGCCCCACACACACTGGGGCTCCGGCCTTGCCAGCCAGCTCAGGGGGCCGACGTTCGTGCCTTGCTCGCTCTCGGGACCTGCGCCGGAGCCCAGCTCCAAATTGCAAACGTCCAGCGACTGCTCCCACACCAAAGGTGGCAGGCCTCCCAGGTGTTGCTGGCCCTCGCCTCTCCCTGGCACTCCTTCCACAGCCCCACACACACTGGGGCTCCAGACTTGCCAGCCAGCTCAGGGGGCCGACGTTCGTGCCTTGCTCGCTCTCGGGACCTGCGCCGGAGCCCAGCTCCAAATTGCGAACGTCCAGCGACTGCTCCCACACCAAAGGTGCCAGGCCTCCCAGGTGTTGCCGGCCCTCGCCTTCCCCCGGCAGCCCTTCCACAGCCCCACACACACTGGCGCTCCGGCCTTGCCAGCCAGCTCAGGGGGCCGACGTTCATGCCTTGCTCACTCTCGGGACCTGCGCCGCAGCCCAGCTCCAAAATGCAAACGTCCAGCGACTGCTCCCACACTAAAGGTGCCAGGCCTCCCAGGTGTTGCTGGCCCTCGCCTCTCCCTGGCACGCCTTCCACAGCCCCACACACACTGGGGCTCCGGCCTTGCCAGCCAGCTCAGGGGGCCAACGTTCGTGCCTTGCTCGCTCTCGGGACCTGCGCCGGAGCCCAGCTCCAAATTGCAAACGTCCAGCGACTGCTCCCACACCAAAGGTGGCAGGCCTCCCAGGTGTTGCTGGCCCTCGCCTCTCCCTGGCACTCCTTCCACAGCCCCAGACACACTGGGGCTCCGGCCTTGCCAGCCAGCTCAGGGGGCCGACGTTCGTGACTTGCTCGCTCTCGGGACCTGCGCCGGAGCCCAGCTCCAAATTGCGAACGTCCAGCGACTGCTCCCACACCAAAGGTGCCAGGCCTCCCATGTTTTGCCGGCCCTCGCCTTGCCCTGGCACTCCTTCCACAGCCCCACACACACTGGGGCTCCGGCCTTGCCAGCCAGCTCAGGAGGCCGACGTTCGTGTCTCGCTCGCTCTCGGCACCTGCGCCGGAGCCCCACTCCAAATTGCAAAAGTCCAGCGACTGCTCCCACACCAAAGGTGCCAGGCCTCCCAGGTGTTGCTGGCCCTCGCCTCTCCCCGGCAGCCCTTCCACAGCCCCCACACACTGGGGCTCCGGCCTTGCCAGCCAGCTCAGGGGGCCGACATTCGTGCCTTCCTCGCTCTCGGCACCTGCACCGGAGCCCCACTCCAAATTGCAAACGTCCAGCGACTGCTCCCACACCAAAGGTGCCAGGCCTCCCAGGTGTTGCTGGCCCTCGCCTCTCCCCGGCATTCCTTCCACAGCCCCACACACACTGGGGCTCCGGCCTTGCCAGCCAGCTCAGGGGGCCGACGTTCGTGCCTTGCTCGCTCTCGGGACCTGCGCTGGAGCCCAGCTCCAAATTGCAAACGTCCAGCGACTGCTCCCACACCAAAGGTGCCAGCCCTCCCAGGTGTTGCTGGCCCTCGCCTTGCCCTGGCAGCCCTTCCACAGCCCCACACACACTGGGGCTCAGGCCTTGCCAGCCAGCTCAGGGGTGCCGACGTTCGTGTCTCGCTCGCTCTCGGGACCTGCGCTGGAGCCCAGCTCGACATTGCGAACGTCCAGCGACTTCTCCCACACCAAAGGTGCCAGGCCTCCCAGGTGTTGCCAGCCCTCGCCTTGCCCTGGCAGCCCTTCCACAGCCCCACACACACTGGCGCTCCGGCCTTGCCAGCCAGCTCAGGGGGCCGACGTTCATGCCTCGCTCACTCTCGGGACCTGCGCCGCAGCCCAGCTCCAAAATGCAAACGTCCAGCGACTGCTCCCACACTAAAGGTGCCAGAACTCCAAGGTGTTCCCGGCCCTCGCGTCTCCCTGGCATTCCTTCCACAGCCCCACACACACTGGGGCTCCGGCCTTGCCAGCCAGCTCAGGGGGCCGACGTTCGTGCCTTGCTCGCTCTCGGCACCTGCGCCGGAGCCCAGCTCCAAATTGCAAACGTCCAGCGACTGCTCCCACACCAAAAGTGCCAGGCCTCCCAGGTGTTGCTGGCCCTCGCCTCTCCCCGGCATTCCTTCCACAGCCCCACACACACTGAGGCTCCGGCCTTGCCAGCCAGCTCAGGGGGCCCACGTTCGTGCCTTGCTCGCTCTCGGCACCTTCGCCGGAGCGAAGCTCCAAATTGCAAACGTCCAGCGACTGCTCCCACACCAAAGGTGCCAGCCCTCCCAGGTGTTGCTGGCCCTCGCCTTGCCCTGGCAGCCCTTCCACAGCCCCACACACACTGGGGCTCCGGCCTTGCCAGCCAGCTCAGGGGTGCCGACGTTCGTGTCTCGCTCGCTCTCGGGACCTGCGCTGGAGCCCAGCTCGACATTGCGAACGTCCAGTGACTTCTCCCACACCAAAGGTGCCAGGCCTCCCAGGTGTTGCCGGCCCTCGCCTTGCCCTGGCAGCCCTTCCACAGCCCCACACACACTGGCGCTCCGGCCTTGCCAGCCAGCTCAGGGGGCCGACGTTCATGCCTCGCTCACTCTCGGGACCTGCGCCGCAGCCCAGCTCCAAAATGCAAACGTCCAGCGACTGCTCCCACACTAAAGGTGCCAGGCCTCCCAGGTGTTGCTGGCCCTCGCCTTCCCCTGGCAGCCCTTCCACAGCCCCACACACAGTGGGGCTCCGGCCTTGCCAGCCAGCTCAGGGGGCCGACGTTCGTGCCTTGCTCGCTCTGGGGATCTGCGCCGCAGCCCACCTCGAAATTGCAAACGTCCAGCGACTGCTCCCACACTAAAGGTGCCAGAACTCCAAGGTGTTGCCGGCCCTCGCGTCTCCCTGGCACTCCTTCCACAGCCCCACACACACTGGGACTCCGGCCTTGCCAGCCAGATCAGGGGGCCGACGTTCATGCCTTGCTCGCTCTCGGGACCTGCGCCGGAGCCCAGCTCCAAATTGCAAACGTCCAGCGACTGCTCCCACCCCAAAGGTGCCAGGCCTCCCATGTGTTGCCGGCCCTCGCCTTGCCCTGGCAGCCCTTCCACAGCCCCACACACACTGGGGCTCCGGCCTTGCCAGCCAGCTCAGGGGGCCGACGTTCGTGCCTTGCTCGCTCTCGGCACCTGCGCCGGAGCCCAGCTCCAAATTGCAAACATCCAGCAACTGCTCCCACACTAAAGGTGCCAGGCCTCCCAGGTGTTGCCGGCACTCGCGTCTCACTGGCACTCCTTCCACAGCCCCACACACACTGGGGCTCCGGCCTTGCCAGCCAGCTCAGGGGACCGACGTTCGTGCCTTGCTCGCTCTCGGGACCTGCGCCGGAGCCCAGCTCCAAATTGCGAACGTCCAGCGACTGCTCCCACACCAAAGGTGGCAGGCCTCCCAGGTGTTGCTGGCCCTCGCCTCTCCCTGGCACTCCTTCCACAGCCCCACACACACTGGGGCTCCGGCCTTGCCAGCCAGCTCAGGGGGCCGACGTTCGTGCCTTGCTCGCTCTCGGGACCTGCGCCGGAGCCCAGCTCCCAATTGCGAACGTCCAGCGACTGCTCCCACACCAAAGGTGCCAGGCCTCCCAGGTGTTGCCGGCCCTCGCCTTGCCCTGGCAGCCCTTCCACAGCCCCACACACACTGGGGCTCAGGCCTTGCCAGCCAGCTCAGGGGGCCGACGTTCGTGCCTTGCTCGCTCTCTGCACCTTCGCCGGAGCGAAGCTCCAAATTGCAAACGTCCAGCGACTGCTCCCACACCAAAGGTGCCAGGCCTCCCAGGTGTTGCTGGCCCTCGCCTCTCCCTGGCACTCCTTCCACAGCCCCACACACACTGGGGCTCCGGCCTTGCCAGCCAGCTCAGGGGGCCGACGTTCGTGCCTTGCTCGCTCTCGCGACCTGCGCCGGAGCCCAGCTCCAAATTGCAAACGTCCAGCGACTGCTCCCACCCCAAAGGTGCCAGGCCTCCCATGTGTTGCCGGCCCTCGCCTTGCCCTGGCAGCCCTTCCACAGCCCCACACACACTGGCGCTCCGGCCTTGCCAGCCAGCTCAGGGGGCCGACGTTCATGCCTTGCTCACTCTCGGGACCTGCGCCGCAGCCCAGCTCAAAAAGGCAAACGTCCAGCGACTGCTCCCACATTAAAGGTGCCAGGCCTCCCAGGTGTTGCTGGCCCTCGCCTCTCCCTGGCACGCCTTCCACAGCCCCACACACACTGGGGCTCCGGCCTTGCCAGCCAGCTCAGGGGGCCGACGTTCGTGCCTTGCTCGCTCTTGGGACCTGCGCCTGAGCCCAGCTCCAAATTGCAAACGTCCAGCGACTGCTCCCACACCAAAGGTGGCAGGCCTCCCAGGTGTTGCTGGCCCTCGCCTCTCCCTGGCACTCCTTCCACAGCCCCACACACACTGGGGCTCCGGCCTTGCCAGCCAGCTCAGGGGGCCGACGTTCGTGACTTGCTCGCTCTCGGCACCTGCGCCGGAGCCCAGCTCCCAATTGCGAACGTCCAGCGACTGCTCCCACACCAAAGGTGCCAGGCCTCCCATGTTTTGCCGGCCCTCGCCTTGCCCTGGCACTCCTTCCACAGCCCCACACACACTGGGGCTCCGGCCTTGCCAGCCAGCTCAGGAGACCGATGTTCGTGCCTTGCTCGCTCTCGGCACCTGCGCCGGAGCCCCACTCCAAATTGCAAACGTCCAGCGACTGCTCCCACACCAAAGGTGCCAGGCCTCCCAGGTGTTGCTGGCCCTCGCCTCTCCCCGGCAGCCCTTCCACAGCCCCCACACACTGGGGCTCCGGCCTTGCCAGCCAGCTCAGGGGGCCGACATTCGTGCCTTGCTCGCTCTCGGCACCTGCACCGGAGCCCCACTCCAAATTGCAAACGTCCAGCGACTGCTCCCACACCAAAGGTGCCAGGCCTCCCAGGTCTTGCTGGCCCTCGCCTTCCCCTGGCAGCCCTTCCACAGCCCCACACACACTGGGGCTCCGGCCTTGCCAGCCAGCTCAGGGGGCCGACGTTCGTGCCTTGCTCGCTCTGGGGATCTGCGCCGCAGCCCACCTCGAAATTGCAAACGTCCAGCGACTGCTCCCACACTAAAGGTGCCAGAACTCCAAGGTGTTGCCGGCCCTCGCGTCTCCCTGGCACTCCTTCCACAGCCCCACACACACTGGGGCTCCGGCCTTGCCAGCCAGCTCAGGGGGCCGACGTTCGTGCCTTGCTCGCTCTCGCGACCTGCGCCGGAGCCCAGCTCCAAATTGCAAACGTCCAGCGACTGCTCCCACCCCAAAGGTGCCAGGCCTCCCATGTGTTGCCGGCCCTCGCCTTGCCCTGGCAGCCCTTCCACAGCCCCACACACACTGGGGCTCCGGCCTTGCCAGCCAGCTCAGGGGGCCGACGTTCGTGCCTTGCTCGCTCTCGGCACCTGCGCCGGAGCCCAGCTCCAAATTGCAAACATCCAGCAACTGCTCCCACACTAAAGGTGCCAGGCCTCCCAGGTGTTGCCGGCACTCGCGTCTCACTGGCACTCCTTCCACAGCCCCACACACACTGGGGCTCCGGCCTTGCCAGCCAGCTCAGGGGGCCGACGTTCGTGCCTTGCTCGCTCTCGGCACCTGCGCCGGAGCCCAGCTCCAAATTGCGAACGTCCAGCGACTGCTCCCACACCAAAGGTGCCAGGCCTCCCAGGTGTTGCTGGCCCTCGCCTCTCCCTGGCACTCCTTCCACAGCCCCACACACACTGGGGCTCCGGCCTTGCCAGCCAGCTCAGGGGGCCGACGTTCGTGCCTTGCTCGCTCTCGGCACCTGCGCCGGAGCCCAGCTCCCAATTGCGAACGTCCAGCGACTGCTCCCACACCAAAGGTGCCAGGCCTCCCAGGTGTTGCCGGCCCTCGCCTTGCCCTGGCAGCCCTTCCACAGCCCCACACACACTGGGGCTCAGGCCTTGCCAGCCAGCTCAGGGTGCCGATGTTCGTGTCTCGCTTGCTCTCGGGACCTGCGCCGCAGCCCAGCTCCAAATTGTGAACGTCCAGCGACTGCTCCCACACCAAAGGTGGCAGGCCTCCCAGGTGTTGCTGGCCCTCGCCTCTCCCTGGCACTCCTTCCACAGCCCCACACACACTGGGGCTCCAGACTTGCCAGCCAGCTCAGGGGGCCGACGTTCGTGCCTTGCTCGCTCTCGCGACCTGCGCCGGAGCCCAGCTCCAAATTGCGAACGTCCAGCGACTGCTCCCACACCAAAGGTGCCAGGCCTCCCAGGTGTTGCCGGCCCTCGCCTTCCCCCGGCAGCCCTTCCACAGCCCCACACACACTGGCGCTCCGGCCTTGCCAGCCAGCTCAGGGGGCCGACGTTCATGCCTTGCTCACTCTCGGGACCTGCGCCGCAGCCCAGCTCCAAAATGCAAACGTCCAGCGACTGCTCCCACACTAAAGGTGCCAGGCCTCCCAGGTGTTGCTGGCCCTCGCCTCTCCCTGGCACGCCTTCCACAGCCCCACACACACTGGGGCTCCGGCCTTGCCAGCCAGCTCAGGGGGCCGACGTTCGTGCCTTGCTCGCTCTCGGCACCTGCGCCGGAGCCCAGCTCCAAATTGCAAACGTCCAGCGACTGCTCCCACACCAAAGGTGGCAGGCCTCCCAGGTGTTGCTGGCCCTCGCCTCTCCCTGGCACTCCTTCCACAGCCCCACACACACTGGGGCTCCGGCCTTGCCAGCCAGCTCAGGGGGCCGACGTTCGTGACTTGCTCGCTCTCGGGACCTGCGCCGCAGCC
The DNA here is from genome assembly GCA_027474245.1 of Spheniscus humboldti. NCBI lineage: Eukaryota > Metazoa > Chordata > Aves > Sphenisciformes > Spheniscidae > Spheniscus > Spheniscus humboldti. The sequence goes on from CM049889.1 coordinate 133,209,033, forward strand.
CAGCTCCAAATTGCGAACGTCCAGCGACTGCTCCCACACCAAAGGTGCCAGGCCTCCCATGTTTTGCCGGCCCTCGCCTTGCCCTGGCACTCCTTCCACAGCCCCACACACACTGGGGCTCCGGCCTTGCCAGCCAGCTCAGGGGGCCAACGTTCGTGTCTCGCTCGCTCTCGGCACCTGCGCGGAGCCCCACTCCAAATTGCAAACGTCCAGCGACTGCTCCCACACCAAAGGTGCCAGGCCTCCCAGGTGTTGCTGGCCCTCGCCTCTCCCCGGCAGCCCTTCCACAGCCCCCACACACTGGGGCTCCGGCCTTGCCAGCCAGCTCAGGGGGCCGACATTCGTGCCTTGCTCGCTCTCGGCACCTGCACCGGAGCCCCACTCCAAATTGCAAACGTCCAGCGACTGCTCCCACACCAAAGGTGCCAGGCCTCCCAGGTGTTGCTGGCCCTCGCCTCTCCCCGGCATTCCTTCCACAGCCCCACACACACTGGGGCTCCGGCCTTGCCAGCCAGCTCAGGGGGCCGACGTTCGTGCCTTGCTCGCTCTGGGGATCTGCGCCGCAGCCCACCTCGAAATTGCAAACGTCCAGCGACTGCTCCCACACTAAAGGTGCCAGAACTCCAAGGTGTTGCCGGCCCTCGCGTCTCCCTGGCACTCCTTCCACAGCCCCACACACACTGGGGCTCCGGCCTTGCCAGCCAGCTCAGGGGGCCGACGTTCGTGCCTTGCTCGCTCTCGCGACCTGCGCCGGAGCCCAGCTCCGAATTGCGAACGTCCAGCGACTGCTCCCACACCAAAGGTGGCAGGCCTCCCAGGTGTTGCTGGCCCTCGCCTCTCCCTGGCACTCCTTCCACAGCCCCACACACACTGGGGCTCCGGCCTTGCCAGCCAGCTCAGGGGGCCGACGTTCATGCCTTGCTCGCTCTCGGCACCTGCGCCGGAGCCCAGCTCCCAATTGCGAACGTCCAGCGACTGCTCCCACACCAAAGGTGCCAGGCCTCCCAGGTGTTGCCGGCCCTCGCCTTGCCCTGGCAGCCCTTCCACAGCCCCACACACACTGGGGCTCCGGCCTTGCCAGCCAGCTCAGGGGGCCGACGTTCGTGCCTTGCTCGCTCTCGGCACCTGCGCCGGAGCCCAGCTCCAAATTGCAAACATCCAGCAACTGCTCCCACACTAAAGGTGCCAGGCCTCCCAGGTGTTGCCGGCACTCGCGTCTCACTGGCACTCCTTCCACAGCCCCACACACACTGGGGCTCCGGCCTTGCCAGCCAGCTCAGGGGACCGACGTTCGTGCCTTGCTCGCTCTCGGGACCTGCGCCGGAGCCCAGCTCCAAATTGCGAACGTCCAGCGACTGCTCCCACACCAAAGGTGGCAGGCCTCCCAGGTGTTGCTGGCCCTCGCCTCTCCCTGGCACTCCTTCCACAGCCCCACACACACTGGGGCTCCGGCCTTGCCAGCCAGCTCAGGGGGCCGACGTTCGTGCCTTGCTCGCTCTCGGGACCTGCGCCGGAGCCCAGCTCCCAATTGCGAACGTCCAGCGACTGCTCCCACACCAAAGGTGCCAGGCCTCCCAGGTGTTGCCGGCCCTCGCCTTGCCCTGGCAGCCCTTCCACAGCCCCACACACACTGGGGCTCAGGCCTTGCCAGCCAGCTCAGGGGGCCGACGTTCGTGCCTTGCTCGCTCTCTGCACCTTCGCCGGAGCGAAGCTCCAAATTGCAAACGTCCAGCGACTGCTCCCACACCAAAGGTGCCAGGCCTCCCAGGTGTTGCTGGCCCTCGCCTCTCCCTGGCACTCCTTCCACAGCCCCACACACACTGGGGCTCCGGCCTTGCCAGCCAGCTCAGGGGGCCGACGTTCGTGCCTTGCTCGCTCTCGCGACCTGCGCCGGAGCCCAGCTCCAAATTGCAAACGTCCAGCGACTGCTCCCACCCCAAAGGTGCCAGGCCTCCCATGTGTTGCCGGCCCTCGCCTTGCCCTGGCAGCCCTTCCACAGCCCCACACACACTGGCGCTCCGGCCTTGCCAGCCAGCTCAGGGGGCCGACGTTCATGCCTTGCTCACTCTCGGGACCTGCGCCGCAGCCCAGCTCAAAAAGGCAAACGTCCAGCGACTGCTCCCACACTAAAGGTGCCAGGCCTCCCAGGTGTTGCTGGCCCTCGCCTCTCCCTGGCACGCCTTCCACAGCCCCACACACACTGGGGCTCCGGCCTTGCCAGCCAGCTCAGGGGGCCGACGTTCGTGCCTTGCTCGCTCTTGGGACCTGCGCCGGAGCCCAGCTCCAAATTGCAAACGTCCAGCGACTGCTCCCACACCAAAGGTGGCAGGCCTCCCAGGTGTTGCTGGCCCTCGCCTCTCCCTGGCACTCCTTCCACAGCCCCACACACACTGGGGCTCCGGCCTTGCCAGCCAGCTCAGGGGGCCGACGTTCGTGACTTGCTCGCTCTCGGGACCTGCGCCGGAGCCCAGCTCCAAATTGCGAACGTCCAGCGACTGCTCCCACACCAAAGGTGCCAGGCCTCCCATGTTTTGCCGGCCCTCGCCTTGCCCTGGCACTCCTTCCACAGCCCCACACACACTGGGGCTCCGGCCTTGCCAGCCAGCTCAGGAGACCGATGTTCGTGCCTTGCTCGCTCTCGGCACCTGCGCCGGAGCCCCACTCCAAATTGCAAACGTCCAGCGACTGCTCCCACACCAAAGGTGCCAGGCCTCCCAGGTGTTGCTGGCCCTCGCCTCTCCCCGGCAGCCCTTCCACAGCCCCCACACACTGGGGCTCCGGCCTTGCCAGCCAGCTCAGGGGGCCGACATTCGTGCCTTGCTCGCTCTCGGCACCTGCACCGGAGCCCCACTCCAAATTGCAAACGTCCAGCGACTGCTCCCACACCAAAGGTGCCAGGCCTCCCAGGTGTTGCTGGCCCTCGCCTTCCCCTGGCAGCCCTTCCACAGCCCCACACACACTGGGGCTCCGGCCTTGCCAGCCAGCTCAGGGGGCCGACGTTCGTGCCTTGCTCGCTCTGGGGATCTGCGCCGCAGCCCACCTCGAAATTGCAAACGTCCAGCGACTGCTCCCACACTAAAGGTGCCAGAACTCCAAGGTGTTGCCGGCCCTCGCGTCTCCCTGGCACTCCTTCCACAGCCCCACACACACTGGGGCTCCGGCCTTGCCAGCCAGCTCAGGGGGCCGACGTTCGTGCCTTGCTCGCTCTCGCGACCTGCGCCGGAGCCCAGCTCCAAATTGCAAACGTCCAGCGACTGCTCCCACCCCAAAGGTGCCAGGCCTCCCATGTGTTGCCGGCCCTCGCCTTGCCCTGGCAGCCCTTCCACAGCCCCACACACACTGGGGCTCCGGCCTTGCCAGCCAGCTCAGGGGGCCGACGTTCGTGCCTTGCTCGCTCTCGGCACCTGCGCCGGAGCCCAGCTCCAAATTGCAAACATCCAGCAACTGCTCCCACACTAAAGGTGCCAGGCCTCCCAGGTGTTGCCGGCACTCGCGTCTCACTGGCACTCCTTCCACAGCCCCACACACACTGGGGCTCCGGCCTTGCCAGCCAGCTCAGGGGGCCGACGTTCGTGCCTTGCTCGCTCTCGGCACCTGCGCCGGAGCCCAGCTCCAAATTGCGAACGTCCAGCGACTGCTCCCACACCAAAGGTGCCAGGCCTCCCAGGTGTTGCTGGCCCTCGCCTCTCCCTGGCACTCCTTCCACAGCCCCACACACACTGGGGCTCCGGCCTTGCCAGCCAGCTCAGGGGGCCGACGTTCGTGCCTTGCTCGCTCTCGGCACCTGCGCCGGAGCCCAGCTCCCAATTGCGAACGTCCAGCGACTGCTCCCACACCAAAGGTGCCAGGCCTCCCAGGTGTTGCCGGCCCTCGCCTTGCCCTGGCAGCCCTTCCACAGCCCCACACACACTGGGGCTCAGGCCTTGCCAGCCAGCTCAGGGTGCCGATGTTCGTGTCTCGTTTGCTCTCGGGACCTGCGCCGCAGCCCAGCTCCAAATTGTGAACGTCCAGCGACTGCTCCCACACCAAAGGTGGCAGGCCTCCCAGGTGTTGCTGGCCCTCGCCTCTCCCTGGCACTCCTTCCACAGCCCCACACACACTGGGGCTCCAGACTTGCCAGCCAGCTCAGGGGGCCGACGTTCGTGCCTTGCTCGCTCTCGCGACCTGCGCCGGAGCCCAGCTCCAAATTGCGAACGTCCAGCGACTGCTCCCACACCAAAGGTGCCAGGCCTCCCAGGTGTTGCCGGCCCTCGCCTTCCCCCGGCAGCCCTTCCACAGCCCCACACACACTGGCGCTCCGGCCTTGCCAGCCAGCTCAGGGGGCCGACGTTCATGCCTTGCTCACTCTCGGGACCTGCGCCGCAGCCCAGCTCCAAAATGCAAACGTCCAGCGACTGCTCCCACACTAAAGGTGCCAGGCCTCCCAGGTGTTGCTGGCCCTCGCCTCTCCCTGGCACGCCTTCCACAGCCCCACACACACTGGGGCTCCGGCCTTGCCAGCCAGCTCAGGGGGCCGACGTTCGTGCCTTGCTCGCTCTCGGCACCTGCGCCGGAGCCCAGCTCCAAATTGCAAACGTCCAGCGACTGCTCCCACACCAAAGGTGGCAGGCCTCCCAGGTGTTGCTGGCCCTCGCCTCTCCCTGGCACTCCTTCCACAGCCCCACACACACTGGGGCTCCGGCCTTGCCAGCCAGCTCAGGGGGCCGACGTTCGTGACTTGCTCGCTCTCGGGACCTGCGCCGCAGCCCAGCTCCAAATTGCGAACGTCCAGCGACTGCTCCCACACCAAAGGTGCCAGGCCTCCCATGTTTTGCCGGCCCTCGCCTTGCCCTGGCACTCCTTCCACAGCCCCACACACACTGGGGCTCCGGCCTTGCCAGCCAGCTCAGGGGGCCAACGTTCGTGTCTCGCTCGCTCTCGGCACCTGCGCGGAGCCCCACTCCAAATTGCAAACGTCCAGCGACTGCTCCCACACCAAAGGTGCCAGGCCTCCCAGGTGTTGCTGGCCCTCGCCTCTCCCCGGCAGCCCTTCCACAGCCCCCACACACTGGGGCTCCGGCCTTGCCAGCCAGCTCAGGGGGCCGACATTCGTGCCTTGCTCGCTCTCGGCACCTGCACCGGAGCCCCACTCCAAATTGCAAACGTCCAGCGACTGCTCCCACACCAAAGGTGCCAGGCCTCCCAGGTGTTGCTGGCCCTCGCCTCTCCCCGGCATTCCTTCCACAGCCCCACACACACTGGGGCTCCGGCCTTGCCAGCCAGCTCAGGGGGCCGACGTTCGTGCCTTGCTCGCTCTGGGGATCTGCGCCGCAGCCCACCTCGAAATTGCAAACGTCCAGCGACTGCTCCCACACTAAAGGTGCCAGAACTCCAAGGTGTTGCCGGCCCTCGCGTCTCCCTGGCACTCCTTCCACAGCCCCACACACACTGGGGCTCCGGCCTTGCCAGCCAGCTCAGGGGGCCGACGTTCGTGCCTTGCTCGCTCTCGCGACCTGCGCCGGAGCCCAGCTCCGAATTGCGAACGTCCAGCGACTGCTCCCACACCAAAGGTGGCAGGCCTCCCAGGTGTTGCTGGCCCTCGCCTCTCCCTGGCATTCCTTCCACAGCCCCACACACACTGGGGCTCCGGCCTTGCCAGCCAGCTCAGGGGGCCGACGTTCGTGCCTTGCTCGCTCTCGGCACCTGCGCCGGAGCCCAGCTCCCAATTGCGAACGTCCAGCGACTGCTCCCACACCAAAGGTGCCAGGCCTCCCAGGTGTTGCCGGCCCTCGCCTTGCCCTGGCAGCCCTTCCACAGCCCCACACACACTGGGGCTCAGGCCTTGCCAGCCAGCTCAGGGGGCCGACGTTCGTGCCTTGCTCGCTCTCGGCACCTTCGCCGGAGCGAAGCTCCAAATTGCAAACGTCCAGCGACTGCTCCCACACCAAAGGTGCCAGGCCTCCCAGGTGTTGCTGGCCCTCGCCTCTCCCTGGCACTCCTTCCACAGCCCCACACACACTGGGGCTCCGGCCTTGCCAGCCAGCTCAGGGTGCCGATGTTCGTGTCTCGCTTGCTCTCGGGACCTGCGCCGCAGCCCAGCTCCAAATTGTGAACGTCCAGCGACTGCTCCCACACCAAAGGTGCCAGGCCTCCCAGGTGTTGCTGGCCCTCGCCTCTCCCCGGCAGCCCTTCCACAGCCCCACACACACTGGGGCTCCGGCCTTGCCAGCCAGCTCAGGGGTGCCGACGTTCGTGTCTCGCTCGCTCTCGGGACATGCGCCGGAGCCCAGCTCCACATTGCGAACGTCCAGCGACTGCTCCCACACCAAAGGTGCCAGGCCTCCCAGGTGTTGCCGGCCCTCGCCTTCCCCCGGCAGCCCTTCCACAGCCCCACACACACTGGGGCTCCGGCCTTGCCAGCCAGCTCAGGGGGCCGACGTTCATGCCTTGCTCACTCTCGGGACCTGCGCCGCAGCCCAGCTCCAAAATGCAAACGTCCAGCGACTGCTCCCACACTAAAGGTGCCAGGCCTCCCAGGTGTTGCTGGCCCTCGCCACTCCCTGGCACGCCTTCCACAGCCCCACACACACTGGGGCTCAGGCCTTGCCAGCCAGCTCAGGGGGCCGACGTTCGTGCCTTGCTCGCTCTCGGGACCTGCGCCGGAGCCCAGCTCCAAATTGCGAACGTCCAGCGACTGCTCCCACACCAAAGGTGCCAGGCCTCCCAGGTGTTGCTGGTCCTCGCCTCTCCCTGGCACTCCTTCCACAGCCCCACACACACTGGGGCTCCGGCCTTGCCAGCCAGCTCAGGGGGCCGACGTTCGTGCCTTGCTCGCTCTCGGGACCTGCGCCGGAGCCCAGCTCCAAATTGCAAACGTCCAGCGACTACTCCCACCCCAAAGGTGCCAGGCCTCCCAGGTGTTGCTGGCCCTCGCCTCTCCCTCGCACTCCTTCCACAGCCCCACACACACTGGGGCTCCGGCCTTGCCAGCCAGCTCAGGGGTGCCGACGTTCGTGTCTCGCTTGCTCTCGGGACCTGCGCCGGAGCCCAGCTCCAAATTGCAAACGTCCAGCGACTGCTCCCACACCAAAGGTGCCAGGCCTCCCAGGTGTTGCCGGCCCTCGCCTTCCCCCAGCAGCCCTTCCACAGCCCCACACACACTGGGGCTCCGGCCTTGCCAGCCAGCTCAGGGGGCCGACGTTCGTGCCTCGCTCGCTCTCGGGACCTGCGCTGCAGCCCACCTCCAAATTGCAAACGTCCAGCGACTGCTCCCACATCAAAGGTGCCAGGCCTCCCAGGTGTTGCTGGCCCTCGCCTTGCCCTGGCAGCCCTTCCACAGCCCCACACACACTGGGGCTCCGGCCTTGCCAGCCAGCTCAGGGGTGCCGACGTTCGTGTGTCGCTCGCTCTCGGGACATGCGCCGGAGCCCAGCTCGACATTGCGAACGTCCAGCGACTGCTCCCACACCAAAGGTGCCAGGCCTCCCAGGTGTTGCCGGCCCTCGCCTTGCCCTGGCAGCCCTTCCACAGCCCCACACACACTGGCGCTCCGGCCTTGCCAGCCAGCTCAGGGGGCCGACGTTCATGCCTCGCTCACTCTCGGCACCTGCGCCGCAGCCCAGCTCCAAAATGCAAACGTCCAGCGACTGCTCCCACACCAAAGGTGCCAGGCCTCCCAGGTGTTGCTGGCCCTCGCCTCTCCCTGGCACGCCTTCCACAGCCCCACACACACTGGGGCTCCGGCCTTGCCAGCCAGATCAGGGGGCCGACGTTCGTGCCTTGCTCGCTCTCGGGACCTGCGCCGGAGCCCAGCTCCAAATTGCGAACGTCCAGCGACTGCTCCCACACCAAAGGTGCCAGGCCTCCCATGTGTTGCCGGCCCTCGCCTTGCCCTGGCAGCCCTTCCACAGCCCCACACACACTGGGGCTCCGGCCTTGCCAGCCAGCTCAGGGGTGCCGACGTTCGTGCCTTGCTCGCTCTCGGGACCTGCGCCGGAGCCCAGCTCCAAATTGCAAACGTCCAGCGACTGCTCCCACACCAAAGGTGCCAGGCCTCCCAGGTGTTGCTGGCCCTCGCCTCTCCCTGGCACTCCTTCCACAGCCCCACACACACTGGGGCTCCGGCCTTGCCAGCCAGCTCAGGGGGCCGACGTTCGTGCCTTCCTAGCTCTCGGGACCTGCGCCGCAGCCCACCTCCAAATTGCGAACGTCCAGCGACTGCTCCCACACCAAAGGTGCCAGGCCTCCCATGTTTTGCCGGCCCTTGCCTTGCCCTGGCACTCCTTCCACAGCCCCACACACACTGGGGCTCCGGCCTTGCCAGCCAGCTCAGGAGGCCGACGTTCGTGTCTCGCTCGCTCTCGGCACCTGCGCCGGAGCCCCACTCCAAATTGCAAACGTCCAGCGACTGCTCCCACACCAAAGGTGCCAGGCCTCCCAGGTGTTGCCGGCCCTCGCCTTGCCTTGCAGCCCTTCCACAGCCCCACACACACTGGGGCTCCGGCCTTGCCAGCCAGCTCAGGGGGCCGACGTTCGTGCCTCGCTCGCTCTCGGGACCTGCGCCGCAGCCCAGCTCCAAATTGCAAACGTCCAGCGACTGCTCCCACACCAAAGGTGCCAGGCCTCCCAGGTGTTGCTGGCCCTCGCCTCTCCCCGGCAGCCCTTCCACAGCCCCACACACACTGGGGCTCCGGCCTTGCCAGCCAGCTCAGGGGGCCGACGTTCGTGCCTTGCTCGCTCTCGGCACCTGCGCCGGAGCCCAGCTCCAAATTGCAAACGTCCAGCGACTGCTCCCACACCAAAAGTGCCAGGCCTCCCAGGTGTTGCTGGCCCTCGCCTCTCCCCGGCATTCCTTCCACAGCCCCACACACACTGGGGCTCCGGCCTTGCCAGCCAGCTCAGGGGTGCCGACGTTCGTGTCTCGCTCGCTCTCGGGACCTGCGCTGGAGCCCAGCTCGACATTGCGAACGTCCAGCGACTGCTCCCACACCAAAGGTGCCAGGCCTCCCAGGTGTTGCCGGCCCTCGCCTTCCCCCGGCAGCCCTTCCACAGCCCCACACACACTGGGGCTCCGGCCTTGCCAGCCAGCTCAGGGGGCCGACGTTCATGCCTCGCTCACTCTCGGGACCTGCGCCGCAGCCCAGCTCCAAAATGCAAACGTCCAGCGACTGCTCCCACACTAAAGGTGCCAGAACTCCAAGGTGTTGCCGGCCCTCGCGTCTCCCTGGCACTCCTTCCACAGCCCCACACACACTGGGGCTCCGGCCTTGCCAGCCAGCTCAGGGGGCCGACGTTCGTGCCTTGCTCGCTCTCGGGACCTTCGCCGGAGCCGAGCTCCAAATTGCAAACGTCCAGCGACTGCTCCCACACCAAAGGTGCCAGGCCTCCCAGGTGTTGCTGGCCCTCGCCTCTCCCCGGCAGCCCTTCCACAGCCCCACACACACTGGGGCTCCGGCCTTGCCAGCCAGCTCAGGGGGCCGACGTTCGTGCCTTGCTCGCTCTCGGCACCTGCGCCGGAGCCCAGCTCCAAATTGCAAACATCCAGCAACTGCTCCCACACTAAAGGTGCCAGGCCTCCCAGGTGTTGCCGGCCCTCGCGTCTCACTGGCACTCCTTCCACAGCCCCACACACACTGGGGCTCCGGCCTTGCCAGCCAGCTCAGGGGGCCGATGTTCGTGCCTTGCTCGCTCTCGGGACCTGCGCCGGAGCCCAGCTCCAAATTGCGAACGTCCAGCGACTGCTCCCACACCAAAGGTGGCAGGCCTCCCAGGTGTTGCTGGCCCTCGCCTCTCCCTGGCACTCCTTCCACAGCCCCACACACACTGGGGCTCCGGCCTTGCCAGCCAGCTCAGGGGGCCCACGTTCGTGCCTTGCTCGCTCTCGGCACCTTCGCCGGAGCGAAGCTCCAAATTGCAAACGTCCAGCGACTGCTCCCACACCAAAGGTGCCAGGCCTCCCAGGTGTTGCTGGCCCTCGCCTCTCCCTGGCACTCCTTCCACAGCCCCACACACACTGGGGCTCCGGCCTTGCCAGCCAGCTCAGGGGGCCGACGTTCGTGCCTTGCTCGGTGTCGGCACCTGCGCCGGAGCCCCCCTCCAAATTGCAAACGTCCAGCGACTGCTCCCACACCAAAGGTGGCAGGCCTCCCAGGTGTTGCTGGCCCTCGCCTCTCCCTGGCACTCCTTCCACAGCCCCACACACACTGGGGCTCCGGCCTTGCCAGCCAGCTCAGGGTGCCGATGTTCGTGTCTCGCTTGCTCTCGGGACCTGCGCCGGAGCCCCACTCCAAATTGTGAACGTCCAGCGACTGCTCCCACACCAAAGGTGCCAGGCCTCCCAGGTGTTGCTGGCCCTCGCCTCTCCCTCGCACTCCTTCCACAGCCCCACACACACTGGGGCTCCGGCCTTGCCAGCCAGCTCAGGGGTGCCGACGTTCGTGTCTCGCTCGCTCTCGGGACCTGCGCCGGAGCCCAGCTCCAAATTGTGAACGTCCAGCGACTGCTCCCACACCAAAGGTGCCAGGCCTCCCAGGTGTTGCTGGCCCTCGCCTCTCCCCGGCAGCCCTTCCACAGCCCCACACACACTGGGGCTCCGGCCTTGCCAGCCAGATCAGGGGGCCGACGTTCGTGCCTTGCTCGCTCTCGGCACCTGCGCCGCAGCCCAGCTCCAAATTGCGAACGTCCAGCGACTGCTCCCACACCAAAGGTGCCAGGCCTCCCATGTGTTGCCGGCCCTCGCATTGCCCTGGCAGCCCTTCCACAGCCCCACACACTGGGGCTCCAGACTTGCCAGCCAGCTCAGGGGGCCGACGTTCGTGCCTTGCTCGCTCTCGGCACCTGCGCCGGAGCCCAGCTCCAAATTGCGAACGTCCAGCGACTGCTCCCACACCAAAGGTGCAAGGCCTCCCAGGTGTTGCCGGCCCTCGCCTTCCCCCGGCAGCCCTTCCACAGCCCCACACACACTGGCGCTCCGGCCTTGCCAGCCAGCTCAGGGGGCCGACGTTCATGCCTTGCTCACTCTCGGGACCTGCGCCGCAGCCCAGCTACAAAATGCAAACGTCCAGCGACTGCTCCCACACTAAAGGTGCCAGGCCTCCCAGGTGTTGCTGGCCCTCGCCTCTCCCTGGCACGCCTTCCACAGCCCCACACACACTGGGGCTCCGGCCTTGCCAGCCAGCTCAGGGGGCCGACGTTCGTGCCTTGCTCGCTCTCGGGACCTGCGCCGGAGCCCAGCTCCAAATTGCAAACGTCCAGCGACTGCTCCCACACCAAAGGTGCCAGGCCTCCCAGGTGTTGCTGGCCCTCGCCTCTCCCTGGCACTCCTTCCACAGCCCCACACACACTGGGGCTCCGGCCTTGCCAGCCAGCTCAGGGGGCCGACGTTCGTGCCTTGCTCGCTCTCGGGACCTGCGCCGGAGCCCAGCTCCAAATTGCGAACGTCCAGCGACTGCTCCCACACCAAAGGTGCCAGGCCTCCCATGTTTTGCCGGCCCTCGCCTTGCCCTGGCACTCCTTCCACAGCCCCACACACACTGGGGCTCCGGCCTTGCCAGCCAGCTCAGGAGGCCGACGTTCGTGTCTCGCTCGCTCTCGGCACCTGCGCCGGAGCCCCACTCCAAATTGCAAACGTCCAGCGACTGCTCCCACACCAAAGGTGCCAGGCCTCCCAGGTGTTGCTGGCCCTCGCCTCTCCCTGGCACTCCTTCCACAGCCCCACACACACTGGGGCTCCGGCCTTGCCAGCCAGCTCAGGGGGCCGACGTTCGTGCCTTGCTCGCTCTCGGCACCTGCGCCGGAGCCCCCCTCCAAATTGCAAACGTCCAGCGACTGCTCCCACACCAAAGGTGGCAGGCCTCCCAGGTGTTGCTGGCCCTCGCCTCTCCCTGGCACTCCTTCCACAGCCCCACACACACTGGGGCTCCGGCCTTGCCAGCCAGCTCAGGGTGCCGATGTTCGTGTCTCGCTTGCTCTCGGGACCTGCGCCGGAGCCCAGCTCCAAATTGTGAACGTCCAGCGACTGCTCCCACACCAAAGGTGCCAGGCCTCCCAGGTGTTGCTGGCCCTCGCCTCTCCCTGGCACTCCTTCCACAGCCCCACACACACTGGGGCTCCGGCCTTGCCAGCCAGCTCAGGGGTGCCGACGTTCGTGTCTCGCTCGCTCTCGGGACATGCGCCGGAGCCCAGCTCGACATTGCGAACGTCCAGCGACTGCTCCCACACCAAAGGTGCCAGAACTCCCAGGTGTTGCCGGCCCTCGCCTTCCCCCGGCAGCCCTTCCACAGCCCCACACACACTGGCGCTCCGGCCTTGCCAGCCAGCTCAGGGGGCCGACGTTCATGCCTTGCTCACTCTCGGGACCTGCGCCGCAGCTCAGCTCCAAAATGCAAACGTCCAGCGACTGCTCCCACACTAAAGGTGCCAGAACTCCAAGGTGTTCCCGGCCCTCGCCTCTCCCTGGCACTCCTTCCACAGCCCCACACACACTGGGGCTCCGGCCTTGCCAGCCAGCTCAGGGTGCCGATGTTCGTGTCTCGCTTGCTCTCGGGACCTGCGCCGGAGCCCAGCTCCAAATTGTGAACGTCCAGCGACTGCTCCCACACCAAAGGTGCCAGGCCTCCCAGGTGTTGATGGCCCTCGCCTCTCCCCGGCAGCCCTTCCACAGCCCCACACACACTGGGGCTCCGGCCTTGCCAGCCAGATCAGGGGGCCGACGTTCGTGCCTTGCTCGCTCTCGGCACCTGCGCCGCAGCCCAGCTCCAAATTGCGAACGTCCAGCGACTGCTCCCACACCAAAGGTGCCAGGCCTCCCAGGTGTTGATGGCCCTCGCCTCTCCCTGGCAGTCCTTCCACAGCCCCACACACACTGGGGCTCCGGCCTTGCCAGCCAGCTCAGGGGGCCGACGTTCGTGTCTCGCTCGCTCTCGGGACCTGAGCCGGAGCCCAGCTCCAAATTGCAAACGTCCAGCGACTGCTCCCACACCAAAGGTGCCAGGCCTCCCAGGTGTTGCCGGCCCTCGCCTTGCCCTGGCAGCCCTTCCACAGCCCCACACACTGGGGCTCCAGACTTGCCAGCCAGCTCAGGGGGCCGACGTTCGTGCCTTGCTCGCTCTCGGCACCTGCGCCGGAGCCCAGCTCCAAATTGCGAACGTCCAGCGACTGCTCCCACACCAAAGGTGCCAGGCCTCCCAGGTGTTGCCGGCCCTCGCCTTCCCCCGGCAGCCCTTCCACAGCCCCACACACACTGGCGCTCCGGCCTTGCCAGCCAGCTCAGGGGGCCGACGTTCATGCCTTGCTCACTCTCGGGACCTGCGCCGCAGCCCAGCTCCAAAATGCAAACGTCCAGCGACTGCTCCCACACTAAAGGTGCCAGGCCTCCCAGGTGTTGCTGGCCCTCGCCTCTCCCTGGCACGCCTTCCACAGCCCCACACACACTGGGGCTCCGGCCTTGCCAGCCAGCTCAGGGGGCCGACGTTCGTGCCTTGCTCGCTCTCGGGACCTGCGCCGGAGCCCAGCTCCAAATTGCAAACGTCCAGCGACTGCTCCCACACCAAAGGTGGCAGGCCTCCCAGGTGTTGCTGGCCCTCGCCTCTCCCTGGCACTCCTTCCACAGCCCCACACACACTGGGGCTCCGGCCTTGCCAGCCAGCTCAGGGTGCCGATGTTCGTGTCTCGCTTGCTCTCGGGACCTGCGCCGGAGCCCAGCTCCAAATTGTGAACGTCCAGCGACTGCTCCCACACCAAAGGTGCCAGGCCTCCCAGGTGTTGCTGGCCCTCGCCTCTCCCTGGCACTCCTTCCACAGCCCCACACACACTGGGGCTCCGGCCTTGCCAGCCAGCTCAGGGGTGCCGACGTTCGTGTCTCGCTCGCTCTCGGGACATGCGCCGGAGCCCAGCTCGACATTGCGAACGTCCAGCGACTGCTCCCACACCAAAGGTGCCAGGCCTCCCAGGTGTTGCCGGCCCTCGCCTTCCCCCGGCAGCCCTTCCACAGCCCCACACACACTGGCGCTCCGGCCTTGCCAGCCAGCTCAGGGGGCCGACGTTCATGCCTTGCTCACTCTCGGGACCTGCGCCGCAACTCAGCTCAAAAATGCAAACGTCCAGCGACTGCTCCCACACTAAAGGTGCCAGGGCTCCCAGGTGTTGCTGGCCCTCGCCTCTCCCTGGCACTCCTTCCACAGCCCCACACACACTGGGGCTCCGGCCTTGCCAGCCAGCTCAGGGTGCCGATGTTCGTGTCTCGCTTGCTCTCGGGACCTGCGCCGGAGCCCAGCTCCAAATTGTGAACGTCCAGCGACTGCTCCCACACCAAAGGTGCCAGGCCTCCCAGGTGTTGATGGCCCTCGCCTCTCCCCGGCAGCCCTTCCACAGCCCCACACACACTGGGGCTCCGGCCTTGCCAGCCAGATCAGGGGGCCGACGTTCGTGCCTTGCTCGCTCTCGGCACCTGCGCCGCAGCCCAGCTCCAAATTGCGAACGTCCAGCGACTGCTCCCACACCAAAGGTGCCAGGCCTCCCATGTGTTGCCGGCCCTCGCATTGCCCTGGCAGCCCTTCCACAGCCCCACACACTGGGGCTCCAGACTTGCCAGCCAGCTCAGGGGGCCGACGTTCGTGCCTTGCTCGCTCTCGGCACCTGCGCCGGAGCCCAGCTCCAAATTGCGAACGTCCAGCGACTGCTCCCACACCAAAGGTGCCAGGCCTCCCAGGTGTTGCCGGCCCTCGCCTTCCCCCGGCAGCCCTTCCACAGCCCCACACACACTGGCGCTCCGGCCTTGCCAGCCAGCTCAGGGGGCCGACGTTCATGCCTTGCTCACTCTCGGGACCTGCGCCGCAGCCCAGCTCCAAAATGCAAACGTCCAGCGACTGCTCCCACACTAAAGGTGCCAGGCCTCCCAGGTGTTGCTGGCCCTCGCCTCTCCCTGGCACGCCTTCCACAGCCCCACACACACTGGGGCTCCGGCCTTGCCAGCCAGCTCAGGGGGCCGACGTTCGTGCCTTGCTCGCTCTCGGGACCTGCGCCGGAGCCCAGCTCCAAATTGCAAACGTCCAGCGACTGCTCCCACACCAAAGGTGGCAGGCCTCCCAGGTGTTGCTGGCCCTCGCCTCTCCCTGGCACTCCTTCCACAGCCCCACACACACTGGGGCTCCGGCCTTGCCAGCCAGCTCAGGGTGCCGATGTTCGTGTCTCGCTTGCTCTCGGGACCTGCGCCGGAGCCCAGCTCCAAATTGTGAACGTCCAGCGACTGCTCCCACACCAAAGGTGCCAGGCCTCCCAGGTGTTGCTGGCCCTCGCCTCTCCCTGGCACTCCTTCCACAGCCCCACACACACTGGGGCTCCGGCCTTGCCAGCCAGCTCAGGGGTGCCGACGTTCGTGTCTCGCTCGCTCTCGGGACATGCGCCGGAGCCCAGCTCGACATTGCGAACGTCCAGCGACTGCTCCCACACCAAAGGTGCCAGGCCTCCCAGGTGTTGCCGGCCCTCGCCTTCCCCCGGCAGCCCTTCCACAGCCCCACACACACTGGCGCTCCGGCCTTGCCAGCCAGCTCAGGGGGCCGACGTTCATGCCTTGCTCACTCTCGGGACCTGCGCCGCAGCTCAGCTCCAAAATGCAAACGTCCAGCGACTGCTCCCACACTAAAGGTGCCAGGCCTCCCAGGTGTTGCTGGCCCTCGCCTCTCCCTGGCACTCCTTCCACAGCCCCACACACACTGGGGCTCCGGCCTTGCCAGCCAGCTCAGGGTGCCGATGTTCGTGTCTCGCTTGCTCTCGGGACCTGCGCCGGAGCCCAGCTCCAAATTGTGAACGTCCAGCGACTGCTCCCACACCAAAGGTGCCAGGCCTCCCAGGTGTTGATGGCCCTCGCCTCTCCCCGGCAGCCCTTCCACAGCCCCACACACACTGGGGCTCCGGCCTTGCCAGCCAGATCAGGGGGCCGACGTTCGTGCCTTGCTCGCTCTCGGCACCTGCGCCGCAGCCCAGCTCCAAATTGCGAACGTCCAGCGACTGCTCCCACACCAAAGGTGCCAGGCCTCCCATGTGTTGCCGGCCCTCGCATTGCCCTGGCAGCCCTTCCACAGCCCCACACACTGGGGCTCCAGACTTGCCAGCCAGCTCAGGGGGCCGACGTTCGTGCCTTGCTCGCTCTCGGCACCTGCGCCGGAGCCCAGCTCCAAATTGCGAACGTCCAGCGACTGCTCCCACACCAAAGGTGCCAGGCCTCCCAGGTGTTGCCGGCCCTCGCCTTCCCCCGGCAGCCCTTCCACAGCCCCACACACACTGGCGCTCCGGCCTTGCCAGCCAGCTCAGGGGGCCGACGTTCATGCCTCGCTCACTCTCGGGACCTGCGCCGCAGCCCAGCTCCAAAATGCAAACGTCCAGCGACTGCTCCCACACTAAAGGTGCCAGGCCTCCCAGGTGTTGCTGGCCCTCGCCTCTCCCTGGCACGCCTTCCACAGCCCCACACACACTGGGGCTCCGGCCTTGCCAGCCAGCTCAGGGGGCCGACGTTCGTGCCTTGCTCGCTCTCGGGACCTGCGCCGGAGCCCAGCTCCAAATTGCAAACGTCCAGCGACTGCTCCCACACCAAAGGTGGCAGGCCTCCCAGGTGTTGCTGGCCCTCGCCTCTCCCTGGCACTCCTTCCACAGCCCCACACACACTGGGGCTCCGGCCTTGCCAGCCAGCTCAGGGGGCCGACGTTCGTGCCTTGCTCGCTCTCGGCACCTGCGCCGGAGCCCAGCTCCAAATTGCGAACGTCCAGCGACTGCTCCCACACCAAAGGTGCCAGGCCTCCCATGTTTTGCCGGCCCTCGCCTTGCCCTGGCACTCCTTCCACAGCCCCACACACACTGGGGCTCCGGCCTTGCCAGCCAGCTCAGGAGGCCGACGTTCGTGTCTCGCTCGCTCTCGGCACCTGCGCCGGAGCCCCACTCCAAATTGCAAACGTCCAGCGACTGCTCCCACACCAAAGGTGCCAGGCCTCCCAGGTGTTGCTGGCCCTCGCCTCTCCCCGGCAGCCCTTCCACAGCCCCCACACACTGGGGCTCCGGCCTTGCCAGCCAGCTCAGGGGGCCGACATTCGTGCCTTGCTCGCTCTCGGCACCTGCACCGGAGCCCCACTCCAAATTGCAAACGTCCAGCGACTGCTCCCACACCAAAGGTGCCAGGCCTCCCAGGTGTTGCTGGCCCTCGCCTCTCCCCGGCATTCCTTCCACAGCCCCACACACACTGGGGCTCCGGCCTTGCCAGCCAGCTCAGGGGGCCGACGTTCGTGCCTTGCTCGCTCTCGGCACCTTCACCGGAGCGAAGCTCCAAATTGCAAACGTCCAGCGACTGCTCCCACACCAAAGGTGCCAGCCCTCCCAGGTGTTGCTGGCCCTCGCCTTGCCCTGGCAGCCCTTCCACAGCCCCACACACACTGGGGCTCAGGCCTTGCCAGCCAGCTCAGGGATGCCGACGTTCGTGTCTCGCTCGCTCTCGGGACCTGCGCTGGAGCCCAGCTCGACATTGCGAACGTCCAGCGACTGCTCCCACACCAAAGGTGCCAGGCCTCCCAGGTGTTGCTGGCCCTCGCCTTGCCCTGGCAGCCCTTCCACAGCCCCCCACACAGTGGCGCTCCGGCCTTGCCAGCCAGCTCAGGGGGCCGACGTTCATGCCTCGCTCACTCTCGGGACCTGCGCCGCAGCCCAGCTACAAAATGCAAACGTCCAGCGACTGCTCCCACACTAAAGGTGCCAGGCCTCCCAGGTGTTGCTGGCCCTCGCCTCTCCCTGGCATTCCTTCCACAGCCCCACACACACTGGGGCTCCGGCCTTGCCAGCCAGCTCAGGGGGCCGATGTTCGTGCCTTGCTCGCTCTCGGGACCTGCGCCGGAGCCCAGCTCCAAATTGCAAACGTCCAGCGACTGCTCCCACACCAAAAGTGCCAGGCCTCCCAGGTGTTGCTGGCCCTCGCCTCTCCCCGGCAGCCCTTCCACAGCCCCACACACACTGGGGCTCCGGCCTTGCCAGCCAGCTCAGGGGGCCCACGTTCGTGCCTTGCTCGCTCTCGGCACCTTCGCCGGAGCGAAGCTCCAAATTGCAAACGTCCAGCGACTGCTCCCACACCAAAGGTGCCAGCCCTCCCAGGTGTTGCTGGCCCTCGCCTTGCCCTGGCAGCCCTTCCACAGCCCCACACACACTGGGGCTCCGGCCTTGCCAGCCAGCTCAGGGGTGCCGACGTTCGTGTCTCGCTCGCTCTCGGGACATGCGCCGGAGCCCAGCTCGACATTGCGAACGTCCAGCGACTGCTCCCACACCAAAGGTGCCAGGCCTCCCAGGTGTTGCCGGCCCTCGCCTTCCCCCGGCAGCCCTTCCACAGCCCCACACACACTGGCGCTCCGGCCTTGCCAGCCAGCTCAGGGGGCCGACGTTCATGCCTTGCTCACTCTCGGGACCTGCGCCGCAGCCCAGCTCCAAAATGCAAACGTCCAGCGACTGCTCCCACACTAAAGGTGCCAGGCCTCCCAGGTGTTGCTGGCCCTCGCCTCTCCCTGGCACGCCTTCCACAGCCCCACACACACTGGGGCTCCGGCCTTGCCAGCCAGCTCAGGGGGCCGACGTTCGTGCCTTGCTCGCTCTCGGGACCTGCGCCGGAGCCCAGCTCCAAATTGCAAACGTCCAGCGACTGCTCCCACACCAAAGGTGGCAGGCCTCCCAGGTGTTGCTGGCCCTCGCCTCTCCCTGGCACTCCTTCCACAGCCCCACACACACTGGGGCTCCGGCCTTGCCAGCCAGCTCAGGGGGCCGACGTTCGTGCCTTGCTCGCTCTCGGGACCTGCGCCGGAGCCCAGCTCCAAATTGCGAACGTCCAGCGACTGCTCCCACACCAAAGGTGCCAGGCCTCCCAGGTGTTGCCGGCCCTCGCCTTGCCCTGGCACTCCTTCCACAGCCCCACACACACTGGGGCTCCGGCCTTGCCAGCCAGCTCAGGAGGCCGACGTTCGTGTCTCGCTCGCTCTCGGCACCTGCGCCGGAGCCCCACTCCAAATTGCAAACGTCCAGCGACTGCTCCCACACCAAAGGTGCCAGGCCTCCCAGGTGTTGCCGGCCCTCGCCTTCCCCCGGCAGCCCTTCCACAGCCCCACACACACTGGCGCTCCGGCCTTGCCAGCCAGCTCAGGGGGCCGACGTTCATGCCTCGCTCACTCTCGGGACCTGCGCCGCAGCCCAGCTCCAAAATGCAAACGTCCAGCGACTGCTCCCACACTAAAGGTGCCAGGCCTCCCAGGTGTTGCTGGCCCTCGCCTCTCCCTGGCACGCCTTCCACAGCCCCACACACACTGGGGCTCCGGCCTTGCCAGCCAGCTCAGGGGGCCGACGTTCGTGCCTTGCTCGCTCTCGGGACCTGCGCCGGAGCCCAGCTCCAAATTGCAAACGTCCAGCGACTGCTCCCACACCAAAGGTGGCAGGCCTCCCAGGTGTTGCTGGCCCTCGCCTCTCCCTGGCACTCCTTCCACAGCCCCACACACACTGGGGCTCCGGCCTTGCCAGCCAGCTCAGGGGGCCGACGTTCGTGCCTTGCTCGCTCTCGGCACCTGCGCCGGAGCCCAGCTCCAAATTGCGAACGTCCAGCGACTGCTCCCACACCAAAGGTGCCAGGCCTCCCATGTTTTGCCGGCCCTCGCCTTGCCCTGGCACTCCTTCCACAGCCCCACACACACTGGGGCTCCGGCCTTGCCAGCCAGCTCAGGAGGCCGACGTTCGTGTCTCGCTCGCTCTCGGCACCTGCGCCGGAGCCCCACTCCAAATTGCAAACGTCCAGCGACTGCTCCCACACCAAAGGTGCCAGGCCTCCCAGGTGTTGCTGGCCCTCGCCTCTCCCCGGCAGCCCTTCCACAGCCCCCACACACTGGGGCTCCGGCCTTGCCAGCCAGCTCAGGGGGCCGACATTCGTGCCTTGCTCGCTCTCGGCACCTGCACCGGAGCCCCACTCCAAATTGCAAACGTCCAGCGACTGCTCCCACACCAAAGGTGCCAGGCCTCCCAGGTGTTGCTGGCCCTCGCCTCTCCCCGGCATTCCTTCCACAGCCCCACACACACTGGGGCTCCGGCCTTGCCAGCCAGCTCAGGGGGCCGACGTTCGTGCCTTGCTCGCTCTCGGCACCTTCACCGGAGCGAAGCTCCAAATTGCAAACGTCCAGCGACTGCTCCCACACCAAAGGTGCCAGCCCTCCCAGGTGTTGCTGGCCCTCGCCTTGCCCTGGCAGCCCTTCCACAGCCCCACACACACTGGGGCTCAGGCCTTGCCAGCCAGCTCAGGGATGCCGACGTTCGTGTCTCGCTCGCTCTCGGGACCTGCGCTGGAGCCCAGCTCGACATTGCGAACGTCCAGCGACTGCTCCCACACCAAAGGTGCCAGGCCTCCCAGGTGTTGCTGGCCCTCGCCTTGCCCTGGCAGCCCTTCCACAGCCCCCCACACAGTGGCGCTCCGGCCTTGCCAGCCAGCTCAGGGGGCCGACGTTCATGCCTCGCTCACTCTCGGGACCTGCGCCGCAGCCCAGCTACAAAATGCAAACGTCCAGCGACTGCTCCCACACTAAAGGTGCCAGGCCTCCCAGGTGTTGCTGGCCCTCGCCTCTCCCTGGCATTCCTTCCACAGCCCCACACACACTGGGGCTCCGGCCTTGCCAGCCAGCTCAGGGGGCCGATGTTCGTGCCTTGCTCGCTCTCGGGACCTGCGCCGGAGCCCAGCTCCAAATTGCAAACGTCCAGCGACTGCTCCCACACCAAAAGTGCCAGGCCTCCCAGGTGTTGCTGGCCCTCGCCTCTCCCCGGCAGCCCTTCCACAGCCCCACACACACTGGGGCTCCGGCCTTGCCAGCCAGCTCAGGGGGCCCACGTTCGTGCCTTGCTCGCTCTCGGCACCTTCGCCGGAGCGAAGCTCCAAATTGCAAACGTCCAGCGACTGCTCCCACACCAAAGGTGCCAGCCCTCCCAGGTGTTGCTGGCCCTCGCCTTGCCCTGGCAGCCCTTCCACAGCCCCACACACACTGGGGCTCCGGCCTTGCCAGCCAGCTCAGGGGTGCCGACGTTCGTGTCTCGCTCGCTCTCGGGACATGCGCCGGAGCCCAGCTCGACATTGCGAACGTCCAGCGACTGCTCCCACACCAAAGGTGCCAGGCCTCCCAGGTGTTGCCGGCCCTCGCCTTCCCCCGGCAGCCCTTCCACAGCCCCACACACACTGGCGCTCCGGCCTTGCCAGCCAGCTCAGGGGGCCGACGTTCATGCCTTGCTCACTCTCGGGACCTGCGCCGCAGCCCAGCTCCAAAATGCAAACGTCCAGCGACTGCTCCCACACTAAAGGTGCCAGGGCTCCCAGGTGTTGCTGGCCCTCGCCTCTCCCTGGCACGCCTTCCACAGCCCCACACACACTGGGGCTCCGGCCTTGCCAGCCAGCTCAGGGGGCCGACGTTCGTGCCTTGCTCGCTCTCGGGACCTGCGCCGGAGCCCAGCTCCAAATTGCAAACGTCCAGCGACTGCTCCCACACCAAAGGTGGCAGGCCTCCCAGGTGTTGCTGGCCCTCGCCTCTCCCTGGCACTCCTTCCACAGCCCCACACACACTGGGGCTCCGGCCTTGCCAGCCAGCTCAGGGGGCCGACGTTCGTGCCTTGCTCGCTCTCGGGACCTGCGCCGGAGCCCAGCTCCAAATTGCGAACGTCCAGCGACTGCTCCCACACCAAAGGTGCCAGGCCTCCCAGGTGTTGCCGGCCCTCGCCTTGCCCTGGCACTCCTTCCACAGCCCCACACACACTGGGGCTCCGGCCTTGCCAGCCAGCTCAGGAGGCCGACGTTCGTGTCTCGCTCGCTCTCGGCACCTGCGCCGGAGCCCCACTCCAAATTGCAAACGTCCAGCGACTGCTCCCACACCAAAGGTGCCAGGCCTCCCAGGTGTTGCTGGCCCTCGCCTCTCCCCGGCAGCCCTTCCACAGCCCCCACACACTGGGGCTCCGGCCTTGCCAGCCAGCTCAGGGGGCCGACATTCGTGCCTTGCTCGCTCTCGGCACCTGCGCCGGAGCCCCACTCCAAATTGCAAACGTCCAGCGACTGCTCCCACACCAAAGGTGCCAGGCCTCCCAGGTGTTGCTGGCCCTCGCCTCTCCCCGGCAGACCTTCCACAGCCCCCACACACTGGGGCTCCGGCCTTGCCAGCCAGCTCAGGGGGCCGACGTTCGTGCCTTGCTCGCTCTCGGCACCTGCGCCGGAGCCCAGCTCCAAATTGCAAACGTCCAGCGACTGCTCCCACACCAAAATTGCCAGGCCTCCCAGGTGTTGCTGGCCCTCGCCTCTCCCCGGCATTCCTTCCACAGCCCCACACACACTGGGGCTCCGGCCTTGCCAGCCAGCTCAGGGGGCCCACGTTCGTGCCTTGCTCGCTCTCGGCACCTTCGCCGGAGCGAAGCTCCAAATTGCAAACGTCCAGCGACTGCTCCCACACCAAAGGTGCCAGGCCTCCCAGGTGTTGCTGGCCCTCGCCTTGCCCTGGCAGCCCTTCCACAGCCCCACACACACTGGGGCTCCGGCCTTGCCAGCCAGCTCAGGGGTGCCGACGTTCGTGTCTCGCTCGCTCTCGGGACATGCGCCGGAGCCCAGGTCGACATTGCGAACGTCCAGCGACTGCTCCCACACCAAAGGTGCCAGGCCTCCCAGGTGTTGCCGGCCCTCGCCTTCCCCCGGCAGCCCTTCCACAGCCCCACACACACTGGCGCTCCGGCCTTGCCAGCCAGCTCAGGGGGCCGACGTTCATGCCTTGCTCACTCTCGGGACATGCGCCGCAGCCCAGCTCCAAAATGCAAACGTCCAGCGACTGCTCCCACACTAAAGGTGCCAGGCCTCCCAGGTGTTGCTGGCCCTCGCCTCTCCCTGGCACGCCTTCCACAGCCCCACACACACTGGGGCTCCGGCCTTGCCAGCCAGCTCAGGGGGCCGACGTTCGTGCCTTGCTCGCTCTCGGGACCTGCGCCGGAGCCCAGCTCCAAATTGCAAACGTCCAGCGACTGCTCCCACACCAAAGGTGGCAGGCCTCCCAGGTGTTGCTGGCCCTCGCCTCTCCCTGGCACTCCTTCCACAGCCCCACACACACTGGGGCTCCAGACTTGCCAGCCAGCTCAGGGGGCCGACGTTCGTGCCTTGCTCGCTCTCGGGACCTGCGCCGGAGCCCAGCTCCAAATTGCGAACGTCCAGCGACTTCTCCCACACCAAAGGTGCCATGCCTCCCAGGTGTTGCCGGCCCTCGCCTTCCCCCGGCAGCCCTTCCACAGCCCCACACACACTGGCGCTCCGGCCTTGCCAGCCAGCTCAGGGGGCCGACGTTCATGCCTTGCTCACTCTCGGGACCTGCGCCGCAGCCCAGCTCCAAAATGCAAACGTCCAGCGACTGCTCCCACACTAAAGGTGCCAGGCCTCCCAGGTGTTGCTGGCCCTCGCCTCTCCCTGGCACGCCTTCCACAGCCCCACACACACTGGGGCTCCGGCCTTGCCAGCCAGCTCAGGGGGCCGACGTTCGTGCCTTGCTCGCTCTCGGGACCTGCGCCGGAGCCCAGCTCCAAATTGCAAACGTCCAGCAACTGCTCCCACACCAAATGTGGCAGGCCTCCCAGGTGTTGCTGGCCCTCGCCTCTCCCTGGCACTCCTTCCACAGCCCCACACACACTGGGGCTCCAGACTTGCCAGCCAGCTCAGGGGGCCGACGTTCGTGCCTTGCTCGCTCTCGGGACCTGCGCCGGAGCCCAGCTCCAAATTGCGAACGTCCAGCGACTGCTCCCACACCAAAGGTGCCAGGCCTCCCAGGTGTTGCCGGCCCTCGCCTTCCCCCGGCAGCCCTTCCACAGCCCCACACACACTGGCGCTCCGGCCTTGCCAGCCAGCTCAGGGGGCCGACGTTCATGCCTTGCTCACTCTCGGGACCTGCGCCGCAGCCCAGCTCCAAAATGCAAACGTCCAGCGACTGCTCCCACACTAAAGGTGCCAGGCCTCCCAGGTGTTGCTGGCCCTCGCCTCTCCCTGGCACTCCTTCCACAGCCCCACACACACTGGGGCTCCGGCCTTGCCAGCCAGCTCAGGGGGCCGACGTTCGTGCCTTGCTCGCTCTCGGCACCTGCGCCGGAGCCCAGCTCCAAATTGCAAACGTCCAGCGACTGCTCCCACACCAAAGGTGGCAGGCCTCCCAGGTGTTGCTGGCCCTCGCCTCTCCCTGGCACTCCTTCCACAGCCCCACACACACTGGGACTCCGGCCTTGCCAGCCAGCTCAGGGGGCCGACGTTCGTGCCTTGCTCGCTCTCGGGACCTGCGCCGGAGCCCAGCTCCAAATTGCGAACGTCCAGCGACTGCTCCCACAGTAAAGGTGCCAGGCCTCCCATGTTTTGCTGGCCCTCGCCTTGCCCTGGCACTCCTTCCACAGCCCCACACACACTGGGGCTCCGGCCTTGCCTGCCAGCTCAGGAGGCCGACGTTCGTGTCTCGCTCGCTCTCGGCACCTGCGCCGGAGCCCCACTCCAAATTGCAAACGTCCAGCGACTGCTCCCACACCAAAGGTGCCAGGCCTCCCAGGTGTTGCTGGCCCTCGCCTCTCCCCGGCAGCCCTTCCACAGCCCCCACACACTGGGGCTCCGGCCTTGCCAGCCAGCTCAGGGGGCCGACATTCGTGCCTTGCTCGCTCTCGGCACCTGCACCGGAGCCCCACTCCAAATTGCAAACGTCCAGCGACTGCTCCCACACCAAAGGTGCCAGGCCTCCCAGGTGTTGCTGGCCCTCGCCTCTCCCCGGCATTCCTTCCACAGCCCCACACACACTGGGGCTCCGGCCTTGCCAGCCAGCTCAGGGGGCCGACGTTCGTGCCTTGCTCGCTCTCGGCACCTTCGCCGGAGCGAAGCTCCAAATTGCAAACGTCCAGCGACTGCTCCCACACCAAAGGTGCCAGGCCTCCCAGGTGTTGCTGGCCCTCGCCTTGCCCTGGCAGCCCTTCCACAGCCCCACACACACTGGGGCTCAGGCCTTGCCAGCCAGCTCAGGGGTGCCGACGTTCGTGTCTCGCTCGCTCTCGGGACCTGCGCTGGAGCCCAGCTCGACATTGCGAACGTCCAGCGACTTCTCCCACACCAAAGGTGCCAGGCCTCCCAGGTGTTGCCGGCCCTCGCGTTGCCCTGGCAGCCCTTCCACAGCCCCACACACACTGGCGCTCCGGCCTTGCCAGCCAGCTCAGGGGGCCGACGTTCATGCCTCGCTCACTCTCGGGACCTGCGCCGCAGCCCAGCTACAAAATGCAAACGTCCAGCGACTGCTCCCACACTAAAGGTGCCAGGCCTCCCAGGTGTTGCTGGCCCTCGCCTCTCCCTGGCATTCCTTCCACAGCCCCACACACACTGGGGCTCCGGCCTTGCCAGCCAGCTCAGGGGGCCGACGTTCGTGCCTTGCTCGCTCTCGGCACCTGCGCCGGAGCGAAGCTCCAAATTGCAAACGTCCAGCGACTGCTCCCACACCAAAGGTGCCAGGCCTCCCAGGTGTTGCTGGCCCTCGCCTCTCCCCGGCATTCCTTCCACAGCCCCACACACACTGAGGCTCCGGCCTTGCCAGCCAGCTCAGGGGGCCCACGTTCGTGCCTTGCTCGCTCTCGGCACCTTCGCCGGAGCGAAGCTCCAAATTGCAAACGTCCAGCGACTGCTCCCACACCAAAGGTGCCAGCCCTCCCAGGTGTTGCTGGCCCTCGCCTTGCCCTGGCAGCCCTTCCACAGCCCCACACACACTGGGGCTCCGGCCTTGCCAGCCAGCTCAGGGGTGCCGACGTTCGTGTCTCGCTCGCTCTCGGGACCTGCGCTGGAGCCCAGCTCCAAATTGCGAACGTCCAGTGACTTCTCCCACACCAAAGGTGCCAGGCCTCCCAGGTGTTGCCGGCCCTCGCCTTGCCCTGGCAGCCCTTCCACAGCCCCACACACACTGGCGCTCCGGCCTTGCCAGCCAGCTCAGGGGGCCGACGTTCATGCCTCGCTCACTCTCGGGACCTGCGCCGCAGCCCAGCTCCAAAATGCAAACGTCCAGCGACTGCTCCCACACTAAAGGTGCCAGGCCTCCCAGGTGTTGCTGGCCCTCGCCTCTCCCTGGCACTCCTTCCACAGCCCCACACACACTGGGGCTCCGGCCTTGCCAGCCAGCTCAGGGGGCCGACGTTCGTGCCTTGCTCGCTCTCGGGACCTGCGCCGGAGCGCAGCTCCAAATTGCAAACGTCCAGCGACTGCTCCCACACTAAAGGTGCCAGAACTCCAAGGTGTTGCCGGCCCTCGCGTCTCCCTGGCACTCCTTCCACAGCCCCACACACACTGGGGCTCCGGCCTTGCCAGCCAGCTCAGGGGGCCGACGTTCGTGCCTTGCTCGCTCTCGCGACCTGCGCCGGAGCCCAGCTCCAAATTGCGAACGTCCAGCGACTGCTCCCACACCAAAGGTGCCAGGCCTCCCATGTTTTGCCGGCCCTCGCCTTGCCCTGGCACTCCTTCCACAGCCCCACACACACTGGGGCTCCGGCCTTGCCTGCCAGCTCAGGAGGCCGACGTTCGTGTCTCGCTCGCTCTCGGCACCTGCGCCGGAGCCCCACTCCAAATTGCAAACGTCCAGCGACTGCTCCCACACCAAAGGTGCCAGGCCTCCCAGGTGTTGCTGGCCCTCGCCTCTCCCCGGCAGCCCTTCCACAGCCCCCACACACTGGGGCTCCGGCCTTGCCAGCCAGCTCAGGGGGCCGACATTCGTGCCTTGCTCGCTCTCGGCACCTGCGCCGGAGCCCCACTCCAAATTGCAAACGTCCAGCGACTGCTCCCACACCAAAGGTGCCAGGCCTCCCAGGTGTTGCTGGCCCTCGCCTCTCCCTGGCACTCCTTCCACAGCCCCACACACACTGGGGCTCCAGACTTGCCAGCCAGCTCAGGGGGCCGACGTTCATGCCTTGCTCACTCTCGGGACCTGCGCCGCAGCCCAGCTCCAAAATGCAAACGTCCAGCGACTGCTCCCACACTAAAGGTGCCAGGCCTCCCAGGTGTTGCTGGCCCTCGCATCTCCCTGGCACTCCTTCCACAGCCCCACACACACTGGGGCTCCGGCCTTGCCAGCCAGCTCAGGGGGCCGACGTTCGTGCCTTGCTCGCTCTCGGGACCTGCGCCGGAGCCCAGCTCCAAATTGCGAACGTCCAGCGACTGCTCCCACAGTAAAGGTGCCAGGCCTCCCATGTTTTGCCGGCCCTCGCCTTGCCCTGGCACTCCTTCCACAGCCCCACACACACTGGGGCTCCGGCCTTGCCAGCCAGCTCAGGAGGCCGACGTTCGTGTCTCGCTCGCTCTCGGCACCTGCGCCGGAGCCCCACTCCAAATTGCAAACGTCCAGCGACTGCTCCCACACCAAAGGTGCCAGGCCTCCCAGGTGTTGCTGGCCCTCGCCTCTCCCCGGCAGCCCTTCCACAGCCCCCACACACTGGGGCTCCGGCCTTGCCAGCCAGCTCAGGGGGCCGACATTCGTGCCTTGCTCGCTCTCGGCACCTGCACCGGAGCCCCACTCCAAATTGCAAACGTCCAGCGACTGCTCCCACACCAAAGGTGCCAGGCCTCCCAGGTGTTGCTGGCCCTCGCCTCTCCCCGGCATTCCTTCCACAGCCCCACACACACTGGGGCTCCGGCCTTGCCAGCCAGCTCAGGGGGCCGACGTTCGTGCCTTGCTCGCTCTCGGCACCTTCGCCGGAGCGAAGCTCCAAATTGCAAACGTCCAGCGACTGCTCCCACACCAAAGGTGCCAGGCCTCCCAGGTGTTGCTGGCCCTCGCCTTGCCCTGGCAGCCCTTCCACAGCCCCACACACCCTGGGGCTCAGGCCTTGCCAGCCAGCTCAGGGGTGCCGACGTTCGTGTCTCGCTTGCTCTCGGGACCTGCGCTGGAGCCCAGCTCGACATTGCGAACGTCCAGCGACTTCTCCCACACCAAAGGTGCCAGGCCTCCCAGGTGTTGCCGGCCCTCGCGTTGCCCTGGCAGCCCTTCCACAGCCCCACACACACTGGCGCTCCGGCCTTGCCAGCCAGCTCAGGGGGCCGACGTTCATGCCTCGCTCACTCTCGGGACCTGCGCCGCAGCCCAGCTACAAAATGCAAACGTCCAGCGACTGCTCCCACACTAAAGGTGCCAGGCCTCCCAGGTGTTGCTGGCCCTCGCCTCTCCCTGGCATTCCTTCCACAGCCCCACACACACTGGGGCTCCGGCCTTGCCAGCCAGCTCAGGGGGCCGACGTTCGTGCCTTGCTCGCTCTCGGCACCTTCGCCGGAGCGAAGCTCCAAATTGCAAACGTCCAGCGACTGCTCCCACACCAAAGGTGCCAGGCCTCCCAGGTGTTGCTGGCCCTCGCCTCTCCCCGGCATTCCTTCCACAGCCCCACACACACTGAGGCTCCGGCCTTGCCAGCCAGCTCAGGGGGCCCACGTTCGTGCCTTGCTCGCTCTCGGCACCTTCGCCGGAGCGAAGCTCCAAATTGCAAACGTCCAGCGACTGCTCCCACACCAAAGGTGCCAGCCCTCCCAGGTGTTGCTGGCCCTCGCCTTGCCCTGGCAGCCCTTCCACAGCCCCACACACACTGGGGCTCCGGCCTTGCCAGCCAGCTCAGGGGTGCCGACGTTCGTGTCTCGCTCGCTCTCGGGACCTGCGCTGGAGCCCAGCTCGACATTGCGAACGTCCAGTGACTTCTCCCACACCAAAGGTGCCAGGCCTCCCAGGTGTTGCCGGCCCTCGCCTTGCCCTGGCAGCCCTTCCACAGCCCCACACACACTGGGGCTCTGGCCTTGCCAGCCAGCTCAGGGGGCCGACGTTCATGCCTCGCTCACTCTCGGGACCTGCGCCGCAGCCCAGCTCCAAAATGCAAACGTCCAGCGACTGCTCCCACACTAAAGGTGCCAGGCCTCCCAGGTGTTGCTGGCCCTCGCCTCTCCCTGGCACTCCTTCCACAGCCCCACACACACTGGGGCTCCGGCCTTGCCAGCCAGCTCAGGGGGCCGACGTTCGTGCCTTGCTCGCTCTCGGGACCTGCGCCGGAGCGCAGCTCCAAATTGCAAACGTCCAGCGACTGCTCCCACACTAAAGGTGCCAGAACTCCAAGGTGTTGCCGGCCCTCGCGTCTCCCTGGCACTCCTTCCACAGCCCCACACACACTGGGGCTCCGGCCTTGCCAGCCAGCTCAGGGGGCCGACGTTCGTGCCTTGCTCGCTCTCGCGACCTGCGCCGGAGCCCAGCTCCAAATTGCGAACGTCCAGCGACTGCTCCCACACCAAAGGTGCCAGGCCTCCCATGTGTTGCCGGCCCTCGCCTTGCCCTGGCAGCCCTTCCACAGCCCCACACACACTGGGGCTCCGGCCTTGCCAGCCAGCTCAGGGGGCCGACGTTCGTGCCTTGCTCGCTCTCGGCACCTGCGCCGGAGCCCAGCTCCAAATTGCAAACATCCAGCAACTGCTCCCACACTAAAGGTGCCAGGCCTCCCAGGTGTTGCCGGCACTCGCGTCTCACTGGCACTCCTTCCACAGCCCCACACACAGTGGGGCTCCGGCCTTGCCAGCCAGCTCAGGGGGCCGACGTTCGTGCCTTGCTCGCTCTCGGGACCTGCGCCGGAGCGCAGCTCCAAATTGCGAACGTCCAGCGACTGCTCCCACACCAAAGGTGGCAGGCCTCCCAGGTGTTGCTGGCCCTCGCCTCTCCCTGGCACTCCTTCCACAGCCCCACACACACTGGGGCTCCGGCCTTGCCAGCCAGATCAGGGGGCCGACGTTCGTGCCTTGCTCGCTCTCGGCACCTGCGCCGGAGCCCAGCTCCCAATTGCGAACGTCCAGCGACTGCTCCCACACCAAAGGTGCCAGGCCTCCCAGGTGTTGCCGGCCCTCGCCTTCCTCTGGCAGCCCTTCCACAGCCCCACACACACTGGGGCTCCGGCCTTGCCAGCCAGCTCAGGGGTGCCGACGTTCGTGTCTCGCTCGCTCTCGGGACCTGCGCTGGAGGCCAGCTCGACATTGCGAACGTCCAGTGACTTCTCCCACACCAAAGGTGCCAGGCCTCCCAGGTGTTGCCGGCCCTCGCCTTGCCCTGGCAGCCCTTCCACAGCCCCACACACACTGGCGCTCCGGCCTTGCCAGCCAGCTCAGGGGGCCGACGTTCATGCCTCACTCACTCTCGGGACCTGCGCCGCAGCCCAGCTCCAAAATGCAAACGTCCAGCGACTGCTCCCACACTAAAGGTGCCAGGCCTCCCAGGTGTTGCTGGCCCTCGCCTCTCCCTGGCACTCCTTCCACAGCCCCACACACACTGGGGCTCCGGCCTTGCCAGCCAGCTCAGGGGGCCGACGTTCGTGCCTTGCTCGCTCTCGGGACCTGCGCCGGAGCGCAGCTCCAAATTGCAAACGTCCAGCGACTGCTCCCACACTAAAGGTGCCAGAACTCCAAGGTGTTGCCGGCCCTCGCATCTCCCTGGCACTCCTTCCACAGCCCCACACACACTGGGGCTCCGGCCTTGCCAGCCAGCTCAGGGGGCCGACGTTCGTGCCTTGCTCGCTCTCGCGACCTGCGCCGGAGCGCAGCTCCAAATTGCGAACGTCCAGCGACTGCTCCCACACCAAAGGTGCCAGGCCTCCCATGTGTTGCCGGCCCTCGCCTTGCCCTGGCAGCCCTTCCACAGCCCCACACACACTGGGGCTCCGGCCTTGCCAGCCAGCTCAGGGGGCCGACGTTCGTGCCTTGCTCGCTCTCGGCACCTGCGCCGGAGCCCAGCTCCAAATTGCAAACATCCAGCAACTGCTCCCACACTAAAGGTGCCAGGCCTCCCAGGTGTTGCCGGCACTCGCGTCTCACTGGCACTCCTTCCACAGCCCCACACACAGTGGGGCTCCGGCCTTGCCAGCCAGCTCAGGGGGCCGACGTTCGTGCCTTGCTCGCTCTCGGGACCTGCGCCGGAGCGCAGCTCCAAATTGCGAACGTCCAGCGACTGCTCCCACACCAAAGGTGGCAGGCCTCCCAGGTGTTGCTGGCCCTCGCCTCTCCCTGGCACTCCTTCCACAGCCCCACACACACTGGGGCTCCGGCCTTGCCAGCCAGATCAGGGGGCCGACGTTCGTGCCTTGCTCGCTCTCGGCACCTGCGCCTGAGCCCAGCTCCCAATTGCGAACGTCCAGCGACTGCTCCCACACCAAAGGTGCCAGGCCTCCCAGGTGTTGCCGGCCCTCGCCTTGCCCTGGCAGCCCTTCCACAGCCACACACACACTGGGGCTCAGGCCTTGCCAGCCAGCTCAGGGGGCCGACGTTCGTGCCTTGCTCGCTCTCGGCACCTTCGCCGGAGCGAAGCTCCAAATTGCAAACGTCCAGCGACTGCTCCCACACCAAAGGTGCCAGGCCTCCCAGGTGTTGCTGGCCCTCGCCTCTCCCTGGCACTCCTTCCACAGCCCCACACACACTGGGGCTCCGGCCTTGCCAGCCAGCTCAGGGGGCCGATGTTCGTGTCTCGCTTGCTCTCGGGACCTGCGCCGGAGCCCAGCTCCAAATTGTGAACGTCCAGCGACTGCTCCCACACCAAAGGTGCCAGGCCTCCCAGGTGTTGCTGGCCCTCGCCTCTCCCCGGCAGCCCTTCCACAGCCCCACACACACTGGGGCTCCGGCCTTGCCAGCCAGCTCAGGGGTGCCGACGTTCGTGTCTCGCTCGCTCTCGGGACATGCGCCGGAGCCCAGCTCCATATTGTGAACGTCCAGTGACTGCTCCCACACCAAAGGTGCCAGGCCTCCCAGGTGTTGATGGCCCTCGCCTCTCCCTGGCAGTCCTTCCACAGCCCCACACACACTGGGGCTCCGGCCTTGCCAGCCAGCTCAGGGGGCCGACGTTCGTGTCTCGCTCGCTCTCGGGACCTGAGCCGGAGCCCAGCTCCAAATTGCAAACGTCCAGCGACTGCTCCCACACCAAAGGTGCCAGGCCTCCCAGGTGTTGCTGGCCCTCGCGTCTCCCCGGCAGTCCTTCCACAGCCCCACACACACTGGGGCTCCGGCCTTGCCAGCCAGCTCAGGGGGCCGACGTTCATGCCTCACTCGCTCTCGGGACCTGCGCCGGAGCCCAGCTCCAAATTGCAAACGTCCAGCGACTGCTCCCACACCAAAGGTGCCAGGCCTCCCAGGTGTTGCCGGCCCTCGCCTTGCCCTGGCAGCCCTTCCACAGCCCCGCACACACTGGGGCTCCGGCCTTGCCAGCCAGCTCAGGGGGCCGACGTTCGTGCCTTGCTCGCTCTCGGCACCTGCGCCGGAGCCCAGCTCCAAATTGCAAACGTCCAGCGACTGCTCCCACACCAAAGGTGCCAGGCCTCCCAGGTGTTGCTAGCCCTCGCCTCTCCCCGGCAGTCCTTCCACAGCCCCACACACACTGGGGCTCCGGCCTTGCCAGCCAGCTCAGGGGGCCGACGTTCGTGTCTCGCTCGCTCTCGGGACCTGCGCTGGAGCCCAGCTCCGAATTGCAAACGTCCAGCGACTGCTCCCACACTAAAGGTGCCAGGCCTCCCAGGTGTTGCTGGCCCTCGCCTCTCCCTGGCACTCCTTCCACAGCCCCACACACACTGGGGCTCCGGCCTTGCCAGCCAGCTCAGGGGGCCGACGTTCGTGCCTTGCTCGCTCTCGGGACCTGCGCCGGAGCGCAGCTCCAAATTGCAAACGTCCAGCGACTGCTCCCACACTAAAGGTGCCAGAACTCCAAGGTGTTGCCGGCCCTCGCGTCTCCCTGGCACTCCTTCCACAGCCCCACACACACTGGGGCTCCGGCCTTGCCAGCCAGCTCAGGGGGCCGACGTTCGTGCCTTGCTCGCTCTCGCGACCTGCGCCGGAGCCCAGCTCCAAATTGCGAACGTCCAGCGACTGCTCCCACACCAAAGGTGCCAGGCCTCCCATGTGTTGCCGGCCCTCGCCTTGCCCTGGCAGCCCTTCCACAGCCCCACACACACTGGGGCTCCGGCCTTGCCAGCCAGCTCAGGGGGCCGACGTTCGTGCCTTGCTCGCTCTCGGCACCTGCGCCGGAGCCCAGCTCCAAATTGCAAACATCCAGCAACTGCTCCCACACTAAAGGTGCCAGGCCTCCCAGGTGTTGCCGGCACTCGCGTCTCACTGGCACTCCTTCCACAGCCCCACACACAGTGGGGCTCCGGCCTTGCCAGCCAGCTCAGGGGGCCGACGTTCGTGCCTTGCTCGCTCTCGGGACCTGCGCCGGAGCGCAGCTCCAAATTGCGAACGTCCAGCGACTGCTCCCACACCAAAGGTGGCAGGCCTCCCAGGTGTTGCTGGCCCTCGCCTCTCCCTGGCACTCCTTCCACAGCCCCACACACACTGGGGCTCCGGCCTTGCCACCCAGATCAGGGGGCCGACGTTCGTGCCTTGCTCGCTCTCGGCACCTGCGCCGGAGCCCAGCTCCCAATTGCGAACGTCCAGCGACTGCTCCCACACCAAAGGTGCCAGCCCTCCCAGGTGTTGCTGGCCCTCGCCTTGCCCTGGCAGCCCTTCCACAGCCCCACACACACTGGGGCTCCGGCCTTGCCAGCCAGCTCAGGGGTGCCGACGTTCGTGTCTCGCTCGCTCTCGGGACCTGCGCTGGAGCCCAGCTCGACATTGCGAACGTCCAGTGACTTCTCCCACACCAAAGGTGCCAGGCCTCCCAGGTGTTGCCGGCCCTCGCCTTGCCCTGGCAGCCCTTCCACAGCCCCACACACACTGGCGCTCCGGCCTTGCCAGCCAGCTCAGGGGTGCCGACGTTCGTGTCTCGCTCGCTCTCGGGACCTGCGCTGGAGGCCAGCTCGACATTGCGAACGTCCAGTGACTTCTCCCACACCAAAGGTGCCAGGCCTCCCAGGTGTTGCCGGCCCTCGCCTTGCCCTGGCAGCCCTTCCACAGCCCCACACACACTGGCGCTCCGGCCTTGCCAGCCAGCTCAGGGGGCCGACGTTCATGCCTCACTCACTCTCGGGACCTGCGCCGCAGCCCAGCTCCAAAATGCAAACGTCCAGCGACTGCTCCCACACTAAAGGTGCCAGGCCTCCCAGGTGTTGCTGGCCCTCGCCTCTCCCTGGCACTCCTTCCACAGCCCCACACACACTGGGGCTCCGGCCTTGCCAGCCAGCTCAGGGGGCCGACGTTCGTGCCTTGCTCGCTCTCGGGACCTGCGCCGGAGCGCAGCTCCAAATTGCAAACGTCCAGCGACTGCTCCCACACTAAAGGTGCCAGAACTCCAAGGTGTTGCCGGCCCTCGCGTCTCCCTGGCACTCCTTCCACAGCCCCACACACACTGGGGCTCCGGCCTTGCCAGCCAGCTCAGGGGGCCGACGTTCGTGCCTTGCTCGCTCTCGCGACCTGCGCCGGAGCCCAGCTCCAAATTGCGAACGTCCAGCGACTGCTCCCACACCAAAGGTGCCAGGCCTCCCATGTGTTGCCGGCCCTCGCCTTGCCCTGGCAGCCCTTCCACAGCCCCACACACACTGGGGCTCCGGCCTTGCCAGCCAGCTCAGGGGGCCGACGTTCGTGCCTTGCTCGCTCTCGGCACCTGCGCCGGAGCCCAGCTCCAAATTGCAAACATCCAGCAACTGCTCCCACACTAAAGGTGCCAGGCCTCCCAGGTGTTGCCGGCACTCGCGTCTCACTGGCACTCCTTCCACAGCCCCACACACACTGGGGCTCCGGCCTTGCCAGCCAGCTCAGGGGGCCGACGTTCGTGCCTTGCTCGCTCTCGGGACCTGCGCCGGAGCCCAGCTCCAAATTGCGAACGTCCAGCGACTGCTCCCACACCAAAGGTGGCAGGCCTCCCAGGTGTTGCTGGCCCTCGCCTCTCCCTGGCACTCCTTCCACAGCCCCACACACACTGGGGCTCCGGCCTTGCCAGCCAGATCAGGGGGCCGACGTTCGTGCCTTGCTCGCTCTCGGCACCTGCGCCGGAGCCCAGCTCCCAATTGCGAACGTCCAGCGACTGCTCCCACACCAAAGGTGCCAGGCCTCCCAGGTGTTGCCGGCCCTCGCCTTGCCCTGGCAGCCCTTCCACAGCCACACACACACTGGGGCTCAGGCCTTGCCAGCCAGCTCAGGGGGCCGACGTTCGTGCCTTGCTCGCTCTCGGCACCTTCGCCGGAGCGAAGCTCCAAATTGCAAACGTCCAGCGACTGCTCCCACACCAAAGGTGCCAGGCCTCCCAGGTGTTGCTGGCCCTCGCCTCTCCCTGGCACTCCTTCCACAGCCCCACACACACTGGGGCTCCGGCCTTGCCAGCCAGCTCAGGGGGCCGATGTTCGTGTCTCGCTTGCTCTCGGGACCTGCGCCGGAGCCCAGCTCCAAATTGTGAACGTCCAGCGACTGCTCCCACACCAAAGGTGCCAGGCCTCCCAGGTGTTGCTGGCCCTCGCCTCTCCCCGGCAGCCCTTCCACAGCCCCACACACACTGGGGCTCCGGCCTTGCCAGCCAGCTCAGGGGTGCCGACGTTCGTGTCTCGCTCGCTCTCGGGACATGCGCCGGAGCCCAGCTCCATATTGTGAACGTCCAGTGACTGCTCCCACACCAAAGGTGCCAGGCCTCCCAGGTGTTGATGGCCCTCGCCTCTCCCTGGCAGTCCTTCCACAGCCCCACACACACTGGGGCTCCGGCCTTGCCAGCCAGCTCAGGGGGCCGACGTTCGTGTCTCGCTCGCTCTCGGGACCTGAGCCGGAGCCCAGCTCCAAATTGCAAACGTCCAGCGACTGCTCCCACACCAAAGGTGCCAGGCCTCCCAGGTGTTGCTGGCCCTCGCGTCTCCCCGGCAGTCCTTCCACAGCCCCACACACACTGGGGCTCCGGCCTTGCCAGCCAGCTCAGGGGGCCGACGTTCATGCCTCACTCGCTCTCGGGACCTGCGCCGGAGCCCAGCTCCAAATTGCAAACGTCCAGCGACTGCTCCCACACCAAAGGTGCCAGGCCTCCCAGGTGTTGCCGGCCCTCGCCTTGCCCTGGCAGCCCTTCCACAGCCCCACACACACTGGGGCTCCGGCCTTGCCAGCCAGCTCAGGGGGCCGACGTTCGTGCCTTGCTCGCTCTCGGCACCTGCGCCGGAGCCCAGCTCCAAATTGCAAACGTCCAGCGACTGCTCCCACACCAAAGGTGCCAGGCCTCCCAGGTGTTGCTAGCCCTCGCCTCTCCCCGGCAGTCCTTCCACAGCCCCACACACACTGGGGCTCCGGCCTTGCCAGCCAGCTCAGGGGGCCGACGTTCGTGTCTCGCTCGCTCTCGGGACCTGCGCTGGAGCCCAGCTCCGAATTGCAAACGTCCAGCGACTGCTCCCACACTAAAGGTGCCAGGCCTCCCAGGTGTTGCTGGCCCTCGCCTCTCCCTGGCACTCCTTCCACAGCCCCACACACACTGGGGCTCCGGCCTTGCCAGCCAGCTCAGGGGGCCGACGTTCGTGCCTTGCTCGCTCTCGGCACCTGCGCCGGAGCGCAGCTCCAAATTGCAAACGTCCAGCGACTGCTCCCACACTAAAGGTGCCAGAACTCCAAGGTGTTGCCGGCCCTCGCGTCTCCCTGGCACTCCTTCCACAGCCCCACACACACTGGGGCTCCGGCCTTGCCAGCCAGCTCAGGGGGCCGACGTTCGTGCCTTGCTCGCTCTCGCGACCTGCGCCGGAGCCCAGCTCCAAATTGCGAACGTCCAGCGACTGCTCCCACACCAAAGGTGCCAGGCCTCCCATGTGTTGCCGGCCCTCGCCTTGCCCTGGCAGCCCTTCCACAGCCCCACACACACTGGGGCTCCGGCCTTGCCAGCCAGCTCAGGGGGCCGACGTTCGTGCCTTGCTCGCTCTCGGCACCTGCGCCGGAGCCCAGCTCCAAATTGCAAACATCCAGCAACTGCTCCCACACTAAAGGTGCCAGGCCTCCCAGGTGTTGCCGGCACTCGCGTCTCACTGGCACTCCTTCCACAGCCCCACACACAGTGGGGCTCCGGCCTTGCCAGCCAGCTCAGGGGGCCGACGTTCGTGCCTTGCTCGCTCTCGGGACCTGCGCCGGAGCGCAGCTCCAAATTGCGAACGTCCAGCGACTGCTCCCACACCAAAGGTGGCAGGCCTCCCAGGTGTTGCTGGCCCTCGCCTCTCCCTGGCACTCCTTCCACAGCCCCACACACACTGGGGCTCCGGCCTTGCCACCCAGATCAGGGGGCCGACGTTCGTGCCTTGCTCGCTCTCGGCACCTGCGCCGGAGCCCAGCTCCCAATTGCGAACGTCCAGCGACTGCTCCCACACCAAAGGTGCCAGGCCTCCCAGGTGTTGCCGGCCCTCGCCTTGCCCTGGCAGCCCTTCCACAGCCCCACACACACTGGGGCTCCGGCCTTGCCAGCCAGCTCAGGGGTGCCGACGTTCGTGTCTCGCTCGCTCTCGGGACCTGCGCTGGAGCCCAGCTCGACATTGCGAACGTCCAGTGACTTCTCCCACACCAAAGGTGCCAGGCCTCCCAGGTGTTGCCGGCCCTCGCCTTGCCCTGGCAGCCCTTCCACAGCCCCACACACACTGGCGCTCCGGCCTTGCCAGCCAGCTCAGGGGGCCGACGTTCATGCCTCACTCACTCTCGGGACCTGCGCCGCAGCCCAGCTCCAAAATGCAAACGTCCAGCGACTGCTCCCACACTAAAGGTGCCAGGCCTCCCAGGTGTTGCTGGCCCTCGCCTCTCCCTGGCACTCCTTCCACAGCCCCACACACACTGGGGCTCCGGCCTTGCCAGCCAGCTCAGGGGGCCGACGTTCGTGCCTTGCTCGCTCTCGGGACCTGCGCCGGAGCGCAGCTCCAAATTGCAAACGTCCAGCGACTGCTCCCACATTAAAGGTGCCAGAACTCCAAGGTGTTGCCGGCCCTCGCGTCTCCCTGGCACTCCTTCCACAGCCCCACACACACTGGGGCTCCGGCCTTGCCAGCCAGCTCAGGGGGCCGACGTTCGTGCCTTGCTCGCTCTCGCGACCTGCGCCGGAGCCCAGCTCCAAATTGCGAACGTCCAGCGACTGCTCCCACACCAAAGGTGCCAGGCCTCCCATGTGTTGCCGGCCCTCGCCTTGCCCTGGCAGCCCTTCCACAGCCCCACACACACTGGGGCTCCGGCCTTGCCAGCCAGCTCAGGGGGCCGACGTTCGTGCCTTGCTCGCTCTCGGCACCTGCGCCGGAGCCCAGCTCCCAATTGCGAACGTCCAGCGACTGCTCCCACACCAAAGGTGCCAGGCCTCCCAGGTGTTGCCGGCCCTCGCCTTGCCCTGGCAGCCCTTCCACAGCCCCACACACACTGGGGCTCCGGCCTTGCCAGCCAGCTCAGGGGGCCGACGTTCGTGCCTTGCTCGCTCTCGGCACCTGCGCCGGAGCGAAGCTCCAAATTGCAAACGTCCAGCAACTGCTCCCACACCAAAGGTGCCAGGCCTCCCAGGTGTTGCTGGCCCTCGCCTCTCCCTCGCACTCCTTCCACAGCCCCACACACACTGGGGCTCCGGCCTTGCCAGCCAGCTCAGGGGGCCGACGTTCGTGCCTCGCTCGCTCTCGGGACCTGCGCCGCAGCCCAGCTCCAAATTGCAAACGTCCAGCGACTGCTCCCACACCAAAGGTGCCAGGCCTCCCAGATTTTGCTGGCCCTCGCCTTGCCCTGGCAGCCCTTCCACAGCCCCACACACACTGGGGCTCCGGCCTTGCCAGCCAGCTGAGGGGGCCGACGTTCGTGCCTTGCTCGCTCTCGGGACCTGCGCCGGAGCCCAGCTCCAAATTGCAAACATCCAGCAACTGCTCCCACACTAAAGGTGCCAGGCCTCCCAGGTGTTGCCAGCCCTCGCGTCTCCCTGGCACTCCTTCCACAGCCCCACACACACTGGGGCTCCGGCCTTGCCAGCCAGCTCAGGGGGCCGACGTTCGTGCCTTGCTCGCTCTCGGGACCTGCGCCGGAGCGCAGCTCCAAATTGCGAACGTCCAGCGACTGCTCCCACACCAAAGGTGCCAGGCCTCCCAGGTGTTGCTGGCCCTCGCCTTGCCCTGGCAGCCCTTCTACAGCCCCACACACACTGGGGCTCCGGCCTTGCCAGCCAGCTCAGGGGGCCGACGTTCGTGCCTTGCTCGCTCTCGGCACCTGCGCCGGAGCCGAGCTCCAAATTGCAAACGTCCAGCGACTGCTCCCACACCAAAGGTGCCAGGCCTCCCATGTGTTGCCGGCCCTCGCCTTGCCCTGGCAGCCCTTCCACAGCCCCACACACACTGGGGCTCAGGCCTTGCCAGCCAGCTCAGGGGGCCGACGTTCGTGCCTTGCTCGCTCTCGGGACCTGCGCCGGAGCCCAGCTCCAAATTGCAAACATCCAGCAACTGCTCCCACACTAAAGGTGCCAGAACTCCAAGGTGTTGCCGGCCCTCGCGTCTCCCTGGCACTCCTTCCACAGCCCCACACACACTGGGGCTCCGGCCTTGCCAGCCAGCTTAGGCTGCCGACGTTCGTGCCTTGCTCGCTCTCGGCACCTGCACCGGAGCCCAGCTCCAAATTGCGAACGTCCAGCGACTGCTCCCACACCAAAGGTGCCAGGCCTCCCATGTTTTGCCGGCCCTCGCCTTGCCCTGGCAGCCCTTCCACAGCCCCACACACACTGGGGCTCCGGCCTTGCCAGCCAGCTCAGGCTGCCGACGTTCGTGCCTTGCTCGCTCTCGGGACCTGTGCCGGAGCCCAGCTCCAAATTGCGAACGTCCAGCGACTGCTCCCACACCAAAGGTGCCAGGCCTCCCATGTTTTGCTGGCCCTCGCCTCTCCCCGGCAGCCCTTCCACAGCCCCACACACACTGGGGCTCCGGCCTTGCCAGCCAGCTCAGGGGGCCGACGTTCGTGCCTTGCTCGCTCTCGGCACCTGCGCCGGAGCCCAGCTCCAAATTGCGAACGTCCAGCGACTGCTCCCACACTAAAGGTGCCAGAACTCCAAGGTGTTGCCGGCACTCGCGTCTCCCTGGCACTCCTTCCACAGCCCCACACACACTGGGGCTCCGGCCTTGCCAGCCAGCTCAGGGGGCCGACGTTCGTGCCTGGCTCGCTCTCGGGACCTGCGCCGGAGCCCAGCTCCAAATTGCGAACGTCCAGCGACTGCTCCCACACCAAAGGTGCCAGGCCTCCCATGTTTTGCCGGCCCTCGCCTTGCCCTGGCAGCCCTTCCACAGCCTCACACACTGGGGCTCC
The DNA here is from genome assembly GCA_027474245.1 of Spheniscus humboldti. NCBI lineage: Eukaryota > Metazoa > Chordata > Aves > Sphenisciformes > Spheniscidae > Spheniscus > Spheniscus humboldti. Next base: position 133,249,246 of record CM049889.1, read on the forward strand.
GGCCTTGCCAGCCAGCTCAGGCTGCCGACGTTCGTGCCTTGCTCGCTCTCGGGACCTGCGCCGGAGCCCAGCTCCAAATTGCAAACATCCAGCAACTGCTCCCACACTAAAGGTGCCAGGCCTCCCAGGTGTTGCCGGCCCTCGCCTTGCCCTGGCAGCCCTTCCACAGCCCCACACACACTGGGGCTCCGGCCTTGCCAGCCAGCTCAGGGGGCCGACGTTCGTGCCTTGCTCGCTCTCGGCACCTGCGCCGGAGCCGAGCTCCAAATTGCGAACGTCCAGCGACTGCTCCCACACCATAGGTGCCAGGCCTCCCAGGTGTTGCCGGCCCTCGCGTCTCCCTGGCACTCCTTCCACAGCCCCACACACACTGGGGCTCCGGCCTTGCCAGCCAGCTCAGGGGGCCGACGTTCGTGCCTTGCTCGCTCTCGGGACCTGCGCCGGAGCGCAGCTCCAAATTGCGAACGTCCAGCGACTGCTCCCACACCAAAGGTGCCAGGCCTCCCAGGTGTTGCTGGCCCTCGCCTTGCCCTGGCAGCCCTTCTACAGCCCCACACACACTGGGGCTCCGGCCTTGCCAGCCAGCTCAGGGGGCCGACGTTCGTGCCTTGCTCGCTCTCGGCACCTGCGCCGGAGCCGAGCTCCAAATTGCAAACGTCCAGCGACTGCTCCCACACCAAAGGTGCCAGGCCTCCCATGTGTTGCCGGCCCTCGCCTTGCCCTGGCAGCCCTTCCACAGCCCCACACACACTGGGGCTCAGGCCTTGCCAGCCAGCTCAGGGGGCCGACGTTCGTGCCTTGCTCGCTCTCGGGACCTGCGCCTGAGCCCAGCTCCAAATTGCAAACATCCAGCAACTGCTCCCACACTAAAGGTGCCAGAACTCCAAGGTGTTGCCGGCCCTCGCGTCTCCCTGGCACTCCTTCCACAGCCCCACACACACTGGGGCTCCGGCCTTGCCAGCCAGCTTAGGCTGCCGACGTTCGTGCCTTGCTCGCTCTCGGGACCTGCACCGGAGCCCAGCTCCAAATTGCGAACGTCCAGCGACTGCTCCCACACCAAAGGTGCCAGGCCTCCCATGTTTTGCCGGCCCTCGCCTTGCCCTGGCAGCCCTTCCACAGCCCCACACACACTGGGGCTCCAGACTTGCCAGCCAGCTCAGGGGGCCGATGTTCGTGCCTTGCTCGCTCTCGGGACCTGCGCCTGAGCCCAGCTCCATATTGCAAACATCCAGCGACTGCTCCCACACCAAAGGCGCCAGGCCTCCCATGTGTTGCCGGCCCTCGCGTCTCCCCGGCAGTCCTTCCACAGCCCCACACACACTGGGGCTCCGGCCTTGCCAGCCAGCTCAGGGGGCCGACGTTCGTGCCTTGCTCGCTCTCGAGACCTTCGCCAGAGCGCAGCTCCAAATTGCAAACATCCAGCAACTGCTCCCACACTAAAGGTGCCAGGCCTCCCAGGTGTTGCCGGCCCTCACCTTGCCCTGGCAGCCCTTCCACAGCCCCACACACACTGGGGCTCCGGCCTTGCCAGCCAGCTCAGGGGGCCGACGTTCGTGTCTCGCTTGCTCTCGGCACCTGCGCCGGAGCGCAGCTCCAAATTGCGAACGTCCAGCGACTGCTCCCCCACCAAAGGTGCCAGGCCTCCCAGGTGTTGCTGGCCCTCGCCTTCCCCTGGCAGCCCTTCCACAGCCCCACACACACTGGGGCTCCGGCCTTGCCAGCCAGCTCAGGGGGCCGACGTTCGTGCCTTGCTCGCTCTCGGCACCTGCGCCGGAGCCCAGCTCCAAATTGCAAACATCCAGCAACTGCTCCCACACTAAAGGTGCCAGAACTCCAAGGTGTTGCCGGCCCTCGCCTTGCCCTGGCAGCCCTTCCACAGCCCCACACACACTGGGGCTCCGGCCTTGCCAGCCAGCTCAGGGGGCCGACGTTCGTGCCTTTCTCGCTGTCGGCACCTGCGCCGGAGCCCAGCTCCAAATTGCAAACGTCCAGCGACTGCTCCCACACCAAAGGTGCCAGGCCTCCCAGGTGTTGCCGGCCCTCGCCTTGCCCTGGCAGCCCTTCCACAGCCCCACACACACTGGGGCTCCGGCCTTGCCAGCCAGCTCAGGGGGCCGACGTTCGTGCCTTGCTCGCTCTCGGGACCTGTGCCGGAGCCCAGCTCCAAATTGCGAACGTCCAGCGACTGCTCCCACACCAAAGGTGCCAGGCCTCCCATGTATTGCTGGCCCTCGCCTTGCCCTGGCAGCCCTTCCACAGCCCCACACACTGGGGCTCCGGCCTTGCCAGCCAGCTCAGGGGGCCGACGTTCGTGCCTTGCTCGCTCTCGGCACCTGCGCCGGAGCCCAGCTCCGAATTGCAAACGTCCAGCGACTGCTCCCACACTAAAGGTGCCAGGCCTCCCAGGTGTTGCTGGCCCTCGCCTTGCCCTGGCAGCCCTTCCACAGCCCCACACACACTGGGGCTCCGGCCTTGCCAGCCAGCTCAGGGGGCCGACGTTCGTGCCTTGCTCGCTCTCGGCACCTGCGCCGGAGCGCAGCTCCAAATTGCGAACATCCAGCAACTGCTCCCACACTAAAGGTGCCAGGCCTCCCAGGTGTTGCCGGCCCTCGCCTTGCCCTGGCAGCCCTTCCACAGCCCCACACACACTGGGGCTCCGGCCTTGCCAGCCAGCTCAGGGGGCCGACGTTCGTGCCTTGCTCGCTCTCGGCACCTGCGCCGGAGCCGAGTTCCAAATTGCGAACGTCCAGCGACTGCTCCCACACCATAGGTGCCAGGCCTCCCAGGTGTTGCTGGCCCTCGCCTCTCCCTGGCACTCCTTCCACAGCCCCACACACACTGGGGCTCCGGCCTTGCCAGCCAGCTCAGGGGGCCGACGTTCGTGCCTTGCTCACTCTCGGGACCTGCGCCGGAGCGCAGCTCCAAATTGCAAACGTCCAGCGACTGCTCCCACACCAAAGGTGCCAGGCCTCCCATGTTTTGCCGGCCCTCGCCTTGCCCTGGCAGCCCTTCCACAGCCTCACACACTGGGGCTCCGGACTTGCCAGCCAGCTCAGGGTGCCGATGTTCGTGCCTTGCTCGCTCTCGGGACCTGCGCCTGAGCCCAGCTCCAAATTGCAAACGTCCAGCGACTGCTCCCACACCAAAGGTGCCAGGCCTCCCAGGTGTTGCCGGCCCTCGCCTTGCCCTGGCAGCCCTTCCACAGCCCCACACACACTGGCGCTCCGGCCTTGCCAGCCAGCTCAGGCTGCCGACGTTCGTGCCTTGCTCGCTCTCGGGACCTGCGCCAGAGCCCAGCTCCAAATTGCAAACATCCAGCAACTCCTCCCACACTAAAGGTGCCAGGCCTCCCAGGTGTTGCCGGCCATCGCCTTCCCCTGGCAGCCCTTCCACAGCCCCACACACACTGGGGCTCCGGCCTTGCCAGCCAGCTCAGGGGGCCGACGTTCGTGCCTTGCTCGCTCTCGGGACCTGCGCCGGAGCCCAGCTCCAAATTGCAAACGTCCAGCGACTGCTCCCACACCAAAGGTGCCAGGCCTCCCATGTGTTGCCGGCCCTCGCCTTGCCCTGGCAGCCCTTCCACAGCCCCACGCACACTGGGGCTCCGGCCTTGCCAGCCAGCTCAGGGGGCCGACGTTCGTGCCTTGCTCGCTCTCGGGACCTGCGCCGGAGCCGAGCTCCAAATTGCAAACATCCAGCAACTACTCCCACACTAAAGGTGCCAGAACTCCCATGTGTTGCCGGCCCTCGCGTCTCCCTGGCACTCCTTCCACAGCCCCACACACACTGGGGCTCCGGCCTTGCCAGCCAGCTCAGGGGGCCGACGTTCGTGTCTCGCTTGCTCTCGGCACCTGCGCCGGAGCGCAGCTCCAAATTGCGAACGTCCAGCGTCTGCTCCCACACCAAAGGTGGCAGGCCTCCCAGGTGTTGCTGGCCCTCGCCTCTCCCTGGCACTCCTTCCACAGCCCCACACACACTGGGGCTCCGGCCTTGCCAGCCAGCTCAGGGGGCCGACGTTCGTGCCTTGCTCGCTCTCGGGACCTGCGCCTGAGCCCAGCTCCAAATTGCAAACATCCAGCAACTGCTCCCACACTAAAGGTGCCAGAACTCCAAGGTGTTTCCGGCCCTCGCGTCTCCCTGGCACTCCTTCCACAGCCCCACACACACTGGGGCTCCGGCCTTGCCAGCCAGCTCAGGGGGCCGACGTTCGTGCCTTGCTCGCTGTCAGCACCTGCGCCGGAGCCCAGCTCCGAATTGCAAACGTCCAGCGACTGCTCCCACACCAAAGGTGCCAGGCCTCCCATGTGTTGCCGGCCCTCGCCTTGCCCTGGCAGCCCTTCCACAGCCCCACACGCACTGGGGCTCCGGCCTTGCCAGCCAGCTCAGGCTGCCGACGTTCGTGCCTTGCTCGCTCTCGGCACCTTCGCCTGAGCCCAGCTCCGAATTGCAAACGTCCAGCGACTGCTCCCACACCAAAGGTGCCAGGCCTCCCATGTGTTGCCGGCCCTCGCCTTGCCCTGGCAGCCCTTCCACAGCCCCACACACACTGGCGCTCCGGCCTTGCCAGCCAGCTCAGGGGGCCGACGTTCATGCCTCGCTCACTCTCGGGACCTGCGCCGCAGCCCAGCTCCAAAATGCAAACGTCCAGCGACTGCTCCCACACTAAAGGTGCCAGGCCTCCCAGGTGTTGCTGGCCCTCGCCTCTCCCTGGCACTCCTTCCACAGCCCCACACACACTGGGGCTCCGGCCTTGCCAGCCAGCTCAGGGGGCCGACGTTCGTGCCTTGCTCGCTCTCGGGACCTGCGCCGGAGCGCAGCTCCAAATTGCAAACGTCCAGCGACTGCTCCCACACTAAAGGTGCCAGAACTCCAAGGTGTTGCCGGCCCTCGCGTCTCCCTGGCACTCCTTCCACAGCCCCACACACACTGGGGCTCCGGCCTTGCCAGCCAGCTCAGGGGGCCGACGTTCGTGCCTTGCTCGCTCTCGCGACCTGCGCCGGAGCCCAGCTCCAAATTGCGAACGTCCAGCGACTGCTCCCACACCAAAGGTGCCAGGCCTCCCATGTGTTGCCGGCCCTCGCCTTGCCCTGGCAGCCCTTCCACAGCCCCACACACACTGGGGCTCCGGCCTTGCCAGCCAGCTCAGGGGGCCGACGTTCGTGCCTTGCTCGCTCTCGGCACCTGCGCCGGAGCCCAGCTCCAAATTGCAAACATCCAGCAACTGCTCCCACACTAAAGGTGCCAGGCCTCCCAGGTGTTGCCGGCACTCGCGTCTCACTGGCACTCCTTCCACAGCCCCACACACAGTGGGGCTCCGGCCTTGCCAGCCAGCTCAGGGGGCCGACGTTCGTGCCTTGCTCGCTCTCGGGACCTGCGCCGGAGCGCAGCTCCAAATTGCGAACGTCCAGCGACTGCTCCCACACCAAAGGTGGCAGGCCTCCCAGGTGTTGCTGGCCCTCGCCTCTCCCTGGCACTCCTTCCACAGCCCCACACACACTGGGGCTCCGGCCTTGCCAGCCAGCTCAGGGGGCCGACGTTCGTGTCTCGCTTGCTCTCGGCACCTGCGCCGGAGCGCAGCTCCAAATTGCGAACGTCCAGCGACTGCTCCCCCACCAAAGGTGCCAGGCCTCCCAGGTGTTGCCGGCCCTCGCCTTCCCCTGGCAGCCCTTCCACAGCCCCACACACACTGGGGCTCCGGCCTTGCCAGCCAGATCAGGGGGCCGACGTTCGTGCCTTGCTCGCTCTCGGCACCTGCGCCGGAGCCCAGCTCCAAATTGCAAACATCCAGCAACTGCTCCCACACTAAAGGTGCCAGAACTCCAAGGTGTTGCCGGCCCTCGCCTTGCCCTGGCAGCCCTTCCACAGCCCCACACACACTGGGGCTCCGGCCTTGCCAGCCAGCTCAGGGGGCCGACGTTCGTGCCTTTCTCGCTGTCGGCACCTGCGCCGGAGCCCAGCTCCAAATTGCAAACGTCCAGCGACTGCTCCCACACCAAAGGTGCCAGGCCTCCCAGGTGTTGCCGGCCCTCGCCTTGCCCTGGCAGCCCTTCCACAGCCCCACACACACTGGGGCTCCGGCCTTGCCAGCCAGCTCAGGGGGCCGACGTTCGTGCCTTGCTCGCTCTCGGGACCTGTGCCGGAGCCCAGCTCCAAATTGCGAACGTCCAGCGACTGCTCCCACACCAAAGGTGCCAGGCCTCCCATGTATTGCTGGCCCTCGCCTTGCCCTGGCAGCCCTTCCACAGCCCCACACACTGGGGCTCCGGCATTGCCAGCCAGCTCAGGGGGCCGACGTTCGTGCCTTGCTCGCTCTCGGCACCTGCGCCGCAGCCCAGCTCCGAATTGCAAACGTCCAGCGACTGCTCCCACACTAAAGGTGCCAGGCCTCCCAGGTGTTGCTGGCCCTCGCCTTGCCCTGGCAGCCCTTCCACAGCCCCACACACACTGGGGCTCCGGCCTTGCCAGCCAGCTCAGGGGGCCGACGTTCGTGCCTTGCTCGCTCTCGGCACCTGCGCCGGAGCGCAGCTCCAAATTGCGAACATCCAGCAACTGCTCCCACACTAAAGGTGCCAGGCCTCCCAGGTGTTGCCGGCCCTCGCCTTGCCCTGGCAGCCCTTCCACAGCCCCACACACACTGGGGCTCCGGCCTTGCCAGCCAGCTCAGGGGGCCGACGTTCGTGCCTTGCTCGCTCTCGGCACCTGCGCCGGAGCCGAGTTCCAAATTGCGAACGTCCAGCGACTGCTCCCACACCATAGGTGCCAGGCCTCCCAGGTGTTGCTGGCCCTCGCCTCTCCCTGGCACTCCTTCCACAGCCCCACACACACTGGGGCTCCGGCCTTGCCAGCCAGCTCAGGGGGCCGACGTTCGTGCCTTGCTCACTCTCGGGACCTGCGCCGGAGCGCAGCTCCAAATTGCAAACGTCCAGCGACTGCTCCCACACCAAAGGTGCCAGGCCTCCCATGTTTTGCCGGCCCTCGCCTTGCCCTGGCAGCCCTTCCACAGCCCCACACACACTGGCGCTCCGGCCTTGCCAGCCAGCTCAGGCTGCCGACGTTCGTGCCTTGCTCGCTCTCGGGACCTGCGCCAGAGCCCAGCTCCAAATTGCAAACATCCAGCAACTCCTCCCATATTAAAGGTGCCAGACCTCCCAGGTGTTGCCGGCCATCGCCTTCCCCTGGCAGCCCTTCCACAGCCCCACACACACTGGGGCTCCGGCCTTGCCAGCCAGCTCAGGGGGCCGACGTTCGTGCCTTGCTCGCTCTCGGCACCTGCGCCGGAGCCCAGCTCCAAATTGCAAACGTCCAGCGACTGCTCCCACACCAAAGGTGCCAGGCCTCCCATGTGTTGCCGGCCCTCGCCTTGCCCTGGCAGCCCTTCCACAGCCCCACACACACTGGGGCTCCGGCCTTGCCAGCCAGCTCAGGGGGCCGACGTTCGTGCCTTGCTCGCTCTCGGGACCTGCTCCGGAGCCGAGCTCCAAATTGCAAACATCCAGCAACTACTCCCACACTAAAGGTGCCAGAACTCCAAGGTGTTGCCGGCCCTCGCGTCTCCCTGGCACTCCTTCCACAGCCCCACACACACTGGGGCTCCGGCCTTGCCAGCCAGCTCAGGGGGCCGACGTTCGTGTCTCGCTTGCTCTCGGCACCTGCGCCGGAGCGCAGCTCCAAATTGCGAACGTCCAGCGACTGCTCCCACACCAAAGGTGGCAGGCCTCCCAGGTGTTGCTGGCCCTCGCCTCTCCCTGGCACTCCTTCCACAGCCCCACACACACTGGGGCTCCGGCCTTGCCAGCCAGCTCAGGGGGCCGACGTTCGTGCCTTGCTCGCTCTCGGGACCTGCGCCTGAGCCCAGCTCCAAATTGCAAACATCCAGCAACTGCTCCCACACTAAAGGTGCCAGAACTCCAAGGTGTTTCCGGCCCTCGCGTCTCCCTGGCACTCCTTCCACAGCCCCACACACACTGGGGCTCCGGCCTTGCCAGCCAGCTCAGGGGGCCGACGTTCGTGCCTTGCTCGCTGTCAGCACCTGCACCGGAGCCCAGCTCCGAATTGCAAACGTCCAGCGACTGCTCCCACACCAAAGGTGCCAGGCCTCCCATGTGTTGCCGGCCCTCGCCTTGCCCTGGCAGCCCTTCCACAGCCCCACACGCACTGGGGCTCCGGCCTTGCCAGCCAGCTCAGGCTGCCGACGTTCGTGCCTTGCTCGCTCTCGGCACCTTCGCCTGAGCCCAGCTCCGAATTGCAAACGTCCAGCGACTGCTCCCACACCAAAGGTGCCAGGCCTCCCATGTGTTGCCGGCCCTCGCCTTGCCCTGGCAGCCCTTCCACAGCCCCACATGCACTGGGGCTCCGGCCTTGCCAGCCAGCTCAGGGGGCCGACGTTCGTGCCTTGCTCGCTCTCGGGACCTGCGCCGGAGCCCACCTCCAAATTGCAAACATCCAGCAACTGCTCCCACACTAAAGGTGCCAGAACTCCAAGGGGTTGCCGGCCCTCGCGTCTCCCTGGCACTCCTTCCACAGCCCCACACACACTGGGGCTCCGGCCTTGCCAGCCAGCTCAGGGGGCCGACGTTCGTGCCTTGCTCGCTCTCGGGACCTGCGCCGGAGCGCAGCTCCGAATTGCGAACGTCCAGCGACTGCTCCCACACCAAAGGTGCCAGGCCTCCCATGTTTTGCCGGCCCTCGCCTTGCCCTGGCAGCCCTTCCACAGCCTCACACACTGGGGCTACGGACTTGCCAGCCAGCTCAGGGGGCCGATGTTCGTGCCTTGCTCGCTCTCGGGACCTGCGCCTGAGCCCAGCTCCAAATTGCAAACGTCCAGCGACTGCTCCCACACCAAAGGTGCCAGGCCTCCCAGGTGTTGCCAGCCCTCGCCTTGCCCTGGCAGCCCTTCCACAGCCCCACACACACTGGGGCTCCGGCCTTGCCAGCCAGCTCAGGGGGCCGACGTTCGTGCCTTGCTCGCTCTCGGCACCTGCGCCGGAGCCGAGCTCCAAATTGCAAACGTCCAGCGACTGCTCCCACACCAAAGGTGCCAGGCCTCCCATGTGTTGCCGGCCCTCGCCTTGCCCTGGCAGCCCTTCCACAGCCCCACACACACTGGGGCTCAGGCCTTGCCAGCCAGCTCAGGGGGCCGACGTTCGTGCCTTGCTCGCTCTCGGGACCTGCGCCGGAGCCGAGCTCCAACTTGCAAACATCCAGCAACTACTCCCACACTAAAGGTGCCAGAACTCCAAGGTGTTGCCGGCCCTCGCGTCTCCCTGGCACTCCTTCCACAGCCCCACACACACTGGGGCTCCGGCCTTGCCAGCCAGCTCAGGGGGCCGACGTTCGTGTCTCGCTTGCTCTCGGCACCTGCGCCGGAGCGCAGCTCCAAATTGCGAACGTCCAGCGACTGCTCCCACACCAAAGGTGCCAGGCCTCCCAGGTGTTGCTGGCCCTCGCCTCTCCCTGGCACTCCTTCCACAGCCCCACACACACTGGGGCTCCGGCCTTGCCAGCCAGCTCAGGGGGCCGACGTTCGTGCCTTGCTCGCTCTCGGGACCTGCGCCGGAGCGCAGCTCCAAATTGCGAACGTCCAGCGACTGCTCCCACACCAAAGGTGCCAGAACTCCAAGGTGTTGCCGGCCCTCGCGTCTCCCTGGCACTCCTTCCACAGCCCCACACACACTGGGGCTCCGGCCTTGCCAGCCAGCTCAGGGGGCCGACGTTCGTGCCTTGCTCGCTGTCAGCACCTGCGCCGGAGCCCAGCTCCGAATTGCAAACGTCCAGCGACTGCTCCCACACCAAAGGTGCCAGGCCTCCCATGTGTTCCCGGCCCTCGCCTTCCTCTGGCAGCCCTTCCACAGCCCCACACGCACTGGGGCTCCGGCCTTGCCAGCCAGCTCAGGCTGCCGACGTTCGTGCCTTGCTCGCTCTCGGGACCTGCGCCTGAGCCCAGCTCCGAATTGCAAACGTCCAGCGACTGCTCCCACACCAAAGGTGCCAGGCCTCCCATGTGTTGCCGGCCCTCGCCTTGCCCTGGCAGCCCTTCCACAGCCCCACACGCACTGGGGCTCCGGCCTTGCCAGCCAGCTCAGGGGGCCGACGTTCGTGCCTTGCTCGCTCTCGGGACCTGCGCCGCAGCCCCACTCCAAATTGCAAACATCCAGCAACTGCTCCCACACTAAAGGTGCCAGAACTCCAAGGGGTTGCCGGCCCTCGCGTCTCCCTGGCACTCCTTCCACAGCCCCACACACACTGGGGCTCCGGCCTTGCCAGCCAGCTCAGGGGGCCGACGTTCGTGCCTTGCTCGCTCTCGGGACCTGCGCCGGAGCCCAGCTCCAAATTGCAAACGTCCAGCGACTGCTCCCACACCAAAGGTGCCAGGCCTCCCAGGTGTTGCCGGCCCTTGCCTTCCCCCGGCAGCCCTTCCACAGCCCCACACACACTGGGGCTCCGGCCTTGCCAGCCAGATCAGGGGGCCGACGTTCGTGCCTTGCTTGCTCTCGGGACCTGCGCCGGAGCCCAGCTCCAAATTGCGAACGTCCAGCGACTGCTCCCACACCAAAGGTGCCAGGCCTCCCAGGTGTTGCTGGCCCTCGCCTTGCCCTGGCAGCCCTTCCACAGCCCCACACACACTGGGGCTCCGGCCTTGCCAGCCAGCTCAGGGGGCCGACGTTCGTGCCTTGCTCGCTGTCGGCACCTGCGCCGGAGCCCAGCTCCAAATTGCAAACGTCCAGCGACTGCTCCCACACCAAAGGTGCCAGGCCTCCCATGTGTTGCCGGCCCTCGCCTTCCCCTGGCAGCCCTTCCACAGCCCCACACACACTGGGGCTCCGGCCTTGCCAGCCAGCTCAGGGTGCCGACGTTCGTGCCTTGCTCGCTCTCGGGACCTGCGCCGGAGCCCAGCTTCAAATTGCAAACATCCAGCAACTGCTCCCACACTAAAGGTGCCAGAACTCTAAGGTGTTGCCGGCCCTCGTCTTGCCCTGGCACTCCTTCCACAGCCCCACACACACTGGGGCTCCGGCCTTGCCAGCCAGCTCAGGCTGCCGACGTTCGTGCCTTGCTCGCTGTCGGCACCTGCGCCGGAGCCCAGCTCCAAATTGCAAACGTCCAGCGACTGCTCCCACACTAAAGGTGCCAGGCCTCCCAGGTGTTGCCGGCCCTCGAGTCTCCCTGGCACTCCTTCCACAGCCCCACACACACTGGGGCTCCGGCCTTGCCAGCCAGCTCAGGGGGCCGACGTTCGTGCCTTGCTCGCTCTCGGCACCTGCGCCGGAGCGCAGATCCAAATTGCGAACGTCCAGCGACTGCTCCCACACCAAAGGTGCCAGGCCTCCCATGTGTTGCCGGCCCTCGCCTTGCCCTGGCAGCCCTTCCACAGCCCCACACACACTGGGGCTCCGGCCTTGCCAGCCAGCTCAGGCTGCCGACGTTCGTGCCTTGCTCGCTCTCGGGACCTGCGCCAGAGCCCAGCTCCAAATTGCAAACATCCAGCAACTCCTCCCACACTAAAGGTGCCAGGCCTCCCAGGTGTTGCCGGCCCTCGCCTTCCCCTGGCAGCCCTTCCACAGCCCCACACACACTGGGGCTCCGGCCTTGCCAGCCAGCTCAGGGGGCCGACGTTCGTGCCTTGCTCGCTCTCGGCACCTGCGCCGGAGCCGAGCTCCAAATTGCAAACGTCCAGCGACTGCTCCCACACCAAAGGTGCCAGGCCTCCCATGTGTTGCCGGCCCTCGCCTTGCCCTGGCAGCCCTTCCACAGCCCAACACACACTGGGGCTCCGGCCTTGCCAGCCAGATCAGGGGGCCAACGTTCGTGCCTTGCTCGCTCTCGGGACCTGCGCCGGAGCCGAGCTCCAAATTGCAAACATCCAGCAACTACTCCCACACTAAAGGTGCCAGAACTCCAAGGTGTTGCCGGCCCTCGCGTCTCCCTGGCACTCCTTCCACAGCCCCACACACACTGGGGCTCCGGCCTTGCCAGCCAGCTCAGGGGGCCGACGTTCGTGTCTCGCTTGCTCTCGGCACCTGCGCCGGAGCGCAGCTCCAAATTGCGAACGTCCAGCGACTGCTCCCACACCAAAGGTGCCAGGCCTCCCAGGTGTTGCTGGCCCTCGCCTCTCCCTGGCACTCCTTCCACAGCCCCACACACACTCGGGCTCCGGCCTTGCCAGCCAGCTCAGGGGGCCGACGTTCGTGCCTTGCTCGCTCTCGGGACCTGCGCCGGAGCGCAGCTCCAAATTGCGAACGTCCAGCGACTGCTCCCACACCAAAGGTGCCAGAACTCCAAGGTGTTGCCGGCCCTCGCGTCTCCCTGGCACTCCTTCCACAGCCCCACACACACTGGGGCTCCGGCCTTGCCAGCCAGCTCAGGGGGCCGACGTTCGTGCCTTGCTCGCTGTCAGCACCTGCGCCGGAGCCCAGCTCCGAATTGCAAACGTCCAGCGACTGCTCCCACACCAAAGGTGCCAGGCCTCCCATGTGTTGCCGGCCCTCGCCTTCCTCTGGCAGCCCTTCCACAGCCCCACACGCACTGGGGCTCCGGCCTTGCCAGCCAGCTCAGGCTGCCGACGTTCGTGCCTTGCTCGCTCTCGGGACCTGAGCCTGAGCCCAGCTCCGAATTGCAAACGTCCAGCGACTGCTCCCACACCAAAGGTGCCAGGCCTCCCATGTGTTGCCGGCCCTCGCCTTGCCCTGGCAGCCCTTCCACAGCCCCACACGCACTGGGGCTCCGGCCTTGCCAGCCAGCTCAGGGGGCCGACGTTCGTGCCTTGCTCGCTCTCGGGACCTGCGCCGCAGCCCCACTCCAAATTGCAAACATCCAGCAACTGCTCCCACACTAAAGGTGCCAGAACTCCAAGGGGTTGCCGGCCCTCGCGTCTCCCTGGCACTCCTTCCACAGCCCCACACACACTGGGGCTCCGGCCTTGCCAGCCAGCTCAGGGGGCCGACGTTCGTGCCTTGCTCGCTCTCGGGACCTGCGCCGGAGCCCAGCTCCAAATTGCAAACGTCCAGCGACTGCTCCCACACCAAAGGTGCCAGGCCTCCCAGGTGTTGCCGGCCCTTGCCTTCCCCCGGCAGCCCTTCCACAGCCCCACACACACTGGGGCTCCGGCCTTGCCAGCCAGATCAGGGGGCCGACGTTCGTGCCTTGCTTGCTCTCGGCACCTGCGCCGGAGCCCAGCTCCAAATTGCGAACGTCCAGCGACTGCTCCCACACCAAAGGTGCCAGGCCTCCCAGGTGTTGCTGGCCCTCGCCTTGCCCTGGCAGCCCTTCCACAGCCCCACACACACTGGGGCTCCGGCCTTGCCAGCCAGCTCAGGGGGCCGACGTTCGTGCCTTGCTCGCTGTCGGCACCTGCGCCGGAGCCCAGCTCCAAATTGCAAACGTCCAGCGACTGCTCCCACACCAAAGGTGCCAGGCCTCCCATGTGTTGCCGGCCCTCGCCTTCCCCTGGCAGCCCTTCCACAGCCCCACACACACTGGGGCTCCGGCCTTGCCAGCCAGCTCAGGGTGCCGACGTTCGTGCCTTGCTCGCTCTCGGGACCTGCGCCGGAGCCCAGCTTCAAATTGCAAACATCCAGCAACTGCTCCCACACTAAAGGTGCCAGAACTCTAAGGTGTTGCCGGCCCTCGTCTTGCCCTGGCACTCCTTCCACAGCCCCACACACACTGGGGCTCCGGCCTTGCCAGCCAGCTCAGGCTGCCGACGTTCGTGCCTTGCTCGCTGTCGGCACCTGCGCCGGAGCCCAGCTCCAAATTGCAAACGTCCAGCGACTGCTCCCACACTAAAGGTGCCAGGCCTCCCAGGTGTTGCCGGCCCTCGAGTCTCCCTGGCACTCCTTCCACAGCCCCACACACACTGGGGCTCCGGCCTTGCCAGCCAGATCAGGGGGCCGACGTTCGTGCCTTGCTCGCTCTCGGCACCTGCGCCGCAGCCCAGCTCCAAATTGCGAACGTCCAGCGACTGCTCCCACACCAAAGGTGCCAGGCCTCCCATGTGTTGCCGGCCCTCGCCTTGCCCTGGCAGCCCTTCCACAGCCCCACACACACTGGGGCTCCGGCCTTGCCAGCCAGCTCAGGCTGCCGACGTTCGTGCCTTGCTCGCTCTCGGGACCTGCGCCAGAGCCCAGCTCCAAATTGCAAACATCCAGCAACTCCTCCCACACTAAAGGTGCCAGGCCTCCCAGGTGTTGCCGGCCCTCGCCTTCCCCTGGCAGCCCTTCCACAGCCCCACACACACTGGGGCTCCGGCCTTGCCAGCCAGCTCAGGGGGCCGACGTTCGTGCCTTGCTCGCTCTCGGCACCTGCGCCGGAGCCGAGCTCCAAATTGCAAACGTCCAGCGACTGCTCCCACACCAAAGGTGCCAGGCCTCCCATGTGTTGCCGGCCCTCGCCTTGCCCTGGCAGCCCTTCCACAGCCCAACACACACTGGGGCTCCGGCCTTGCCAGCCAGATCAGGGGGCCAACGTTCGTGCCTTGCTCGCTCTCGGGACCTGCGCCGGAGCCGAGCTCCAAATTGCAAACATCCAGCAACTACTCCCACACTAAAGGTGCCAGAACTCCAAGGTGTTGCCGGCCCTCGCGTCTCCCTGGCACTCCTTCCACAGCCCCACACACACTGGGGCTCCGGCCTTGCCAGCCAGCTCAGGGTGCCGACGTTCGGGCCTTGCTCGCTCTCGGCACCTGCGCCGGAGCGCAGCTCCAAATTGCGAACGTCCAGCGACTGCTCCCACACCAAAGGTGCCAGGCCTCCCTTGTTTTGCCGGCCCTCGCCTTGCCCTGGCAGCCCTTCCACAGCCTCACACACTGGGGCTCCGGCCTTGCCAGCCAGCTCAGGGGGCCGATGTTCGTGCCTTGCTCGCTCTCGGGACCTGCGCCTGAGCCCAGCTCCAAATTGCAAACGTCCAGCGACTGCTCCCACACCAAAAGTGCCAGGCCTCCCAGGTGTTGCTGGCCCTCGCCTCTCCCCGGCATTCCTTCCACAGCCCCACACACACTGGGGCTCCGGCCTTGCCAGCCAGCTCAGGCTGCCGACGTTCGTGCCTTGCTCGCTCTCGGGACCTGCGCCGGAGCCCAGCTCCAAATTGCAAACATCCAGCGACTGCTCCCACACTAAAGGTGCCAGAACTCCAAGGTGTTGCCGGCCCTCGCCTTCCCCCGGCAGCCCTTCCACAGCCCCACACACACTGGGGCTCCGGCCTTGCCAGCCAGATCAGGGGGCCGACGTTCGTGCCTTGCTCGCTCTCGGCACCTGCGCCGGAGCGCAGCTCCAAATTGCGAACGTCCAGCGACTGCTCCCACACCAAAGGTGCCAGGCCTGCTAGGTGTTGCTGGCCCTCGCCTTGCCCTGGCAGCCCTTCCACAGCCCCACACACACTGGGGCTCCGGCCTTGCCAGCCAGCTCAGGGGGCCGACGTTCGTGCCTTGCTCGCTCTCGCAACCTGCGCCGGAGCCCAGCTCCAAATTGCAAACATCCAGCAACTACTCCCACACCAAAGGTGCCAGGCCTCCCAGGTGTTGCTGGCCCTCGCCTTGCCCTGGCAGCCCTTCCACAGCCCCACACACACTGGGGCTCCGGCCTTGCCAGCCAGCTCAGGGGGCCGACGTTCGTGCCTTGCTCGCTCTCGGGACCTGCGCCGGAGCGCAGCTCCAAATTGCAAACGTCCAGCGACTGCTCCCACACCAAAGGTGCCAGGCCTCCCATGTGTTGCCGGCCCTCGCCTTCCCCTGGCAGCCCTTCCACAGCCCCACACACACTGGGGCTCCGGCCTTGCCAGCCAGCTCAGGGTGCCGACGTTCATGCCTTGCTCGCTCTCGGGACCTGCGCCGGAGCCCAGCTTCAAATTGCAAACATCCAGCAACTGCTCCCACACTAAAGGTGCCAGAACTCTAAGGTGTTGCCGGCCCTCGTCTTGCCCTGGCACTCCTTCCACAGCCCCACACACACTGGGGCTCCGGCCTTGCCAGCCAGCTCAGGCTGCCGACGTTCGTGCCTTGCTCGCTGTCGGGACCTGCGCCAGAGCCCAGCTCCAAATTGCAAACATCCAGCAACTCCTCCCACACTAAAGGTGCCAGGCCTCCCAGGTGTTGCCGGCCCTCGCCTTCCCCTGGCAGCCCTTCCACAGCCCCACACACACTGGGGCTCCGGCCTTGCCAGCCAGCTCAGGGTGCCGACGTTCGTGCCTTGCTCGCTCTCGGCACCTGCGCCGGAGCCGAGCTCCAAATTGCAAACGTCCAGCGACTGCTCCCACACCAAAGGTGCCAGGCCTCCCATGTGTTGCCGGCCCTCGCCTTGCCCTGGCAGCCCTTCCACAGCCCCACACACACTGGGGCTCAGGCCTTGCCAGCCAGCTCAGGGTGCCGACGTTCGTGCCTTGCTCGCTCTCGGGACCTGCGCCGGAGCCGAGCTCCAAATTGCAAACATCCAGCAACTACTCTCACACTAAAGGTGCCAGAACTCCAAGGTGTTGCCGGCCCTCGCGTCTCCCTGGCACTCCTTCCACAGCCCCACACACACTGGGGCTCCGGCCTTGCCAGCCAGCTCAGGGGGCCGACGTTCGTGTCCTGCTCGCTCTCGGCACCTGCGCCGGAGCGCAGCTCCAAATTGCAAACGTCCAGCGACTGCTCCCACACCAAAGGTGCCAGGCCTCCCAGGTGTTGCCGGCCCTCGCCTTGCCCTGGCAGCCCTTCCACAGCCCCACACACACTGGGGCTCCGGCCTTGCCAGCCAGATCAGGGGGCCGACGTTCGTGCCTTGCTCGCTCTCGGGACCTGCGCCGGAGCCGAGCTCCAAATTGCAAACATCCAGCAACTACTCCCACACTAAAGGTGCCAGAACTCCAAGGTGTTGCCGGCCCTCGCGTCTCCCTGGCACTCCTTCCACAGCCCCACACACACTGGGGCTCCGGCCTTGCCAGCCAGCTCAGGGTGCCGACGTTCGTGCCTTGCTCGCTCTCGGCACCTGCGCCGGAGCGCAGCTCCAAATTGCGAACGTCCAGCGACTGCTCCCACACCAAAGGTGCCAGGCCTCCCTTGTTTTGCCGGCCCTCGCCTTGCCCTGTCAGCCCTTCCACAGCCCCACACACACTGGGGCTCCGGCCTTGCCAGCCAGCTCAGGGGGCCGATGTTCGTGCCTTGCTCGCTCTCGGGACCTGCGCCGGAGCCCAGCTCCAAATTGCAAACGTCCAGCGACTGCTCCCACACCAAAAGTGCCAGGCCTCCCAGGTGTTGCCGGCCCTCGCCTTGCCCTGGCAGCCCTTCCACAGCCCCACACACACTGGGGCTCCGGCCTTGCCAGCCAGCTCAGGCTGCCGACGTTCGTGCCTTGCTCGCTCTCGGGACCTGCGCCGGAGCCCAGCTCCAAATTGCAAACGTCCAGCGACTGCTCCCACACCAAAGGTGCCAGGCCTCCCAGGTGTTGCCGGCCCTCGCCTTCCCCCGGCAGCCCTTCCACAGCCCCACACACACTGGGGCTCCGGCCTTGCCAGCCAGATCAGGGGGCCGACGTTCGTGCCTTGCTCGCTCTCGGGACCTGCGCCGGAGCGCAGCTCCAAATTGCGAACGTCCAGCGACTGCTCCCACACCAAAGGTGCCAGCCCTCCCAGGTGTTGCTGGCCCTCGCCTTGCCCTGGCAGCCCTTCCACAGCCCCACACACACTGGGGCTCCGGCCTTGCCAGCCAGCTCAGGGGGCCGACGTTCGTGCCTTGCTCGCTCTCGCAACCTGCGCCGGAGCCCAGCTCCAAATTGCAAACGTCCAGCGACTGCTCCCACACCAAAGGTGCCAGGCCTCCCATGTGTTGCCGGCCCTCGCCTTCCCCTGGCAGCCCTTCCACAGCCCCACACACACTGGGGCTCAGGCCTTGCCAGCCAGCTCAGGGGGCCGACGTTCGTGCCTTGCTCGCTCTCGGGACCTGCGCCGGAGCCCAGCTTCAAATTGCAAACATCCAGCAACTGCTCCCACACTAAAGGTGCCAGAAGTCCAAGGTGTTGCCGGCCCTCGCGTCTCCCTGGCACTCCTTCCACAGCCCCACACACACTGGGGCTCCGGCCTTGCCAGCCAGCTCAGGCTGCCGACGTTCGTGCCTTGCTCGCTGTCGGCACCTGCGCCTGAGCCCAGCTCCAAATTGCAAACGTCCAGCGACTGCTCCCACACTAAAGGTGCCAGGCCTCCCAGGTGTTGCCGGCCCTCGCCTCTCCCTGGCACTCCTTCCACAGCCCCACACACACTGGGGCTCCGGCCTTGCCAGCCAGCTCAGGGGGCCGACGTTCGTGCCTTGCTCGCTCTCGGGACCTGCGCCGGAGCCCAGCTCCAAATTGCAAACGTCCAGCGACTGCTCCCACACTAAAGGTGCCAGGCCTCCCAGGTGTTGCCGGCCCTCGCCTCTCCCTGGCACTCCTTCCACAGCCCCACACACACTGGGGCTCCGGCCTTGCCAGCCAGCTCAGGGGGCCGACGTTCGTGCCTTGCTCGCTCTCGGGACCTGCGCCGGAGCCCAGCTCCAAATTGCAAACGTCCAGCGACTGCTCCCACACCAAAGGTGCCAGGCCTCCCATGTGTTGCCGGCCCTCGCCTTGCCCTGGCAGCCCTTCCACAGCCCCACACACACTGGGGCTCCGGCCTTGCCAGCCAGCTCAGGGTGCCGACGTTCGGGCCTTGCTCGCTCTCGGCACCTGCGCCGGAGCGCAGCTCCAAATTGCGAACGTCCAGCGACTGCTCCCACACCAAAGGTGCCAGGCCTCCCTTGTTTTGCCGGCCCTCGCCTTGCCCTGGCAGCCCTTCCACAGCCTCACACACTGGGGCTCCGGCCTTGCCAGCCAGCTCAGGGGGCCGATGTTCGTGCCTTGCTCGCTCTCGGGACCTGCGCCTGAGCCCAGCTCCAAATTGCAAACGTCCAGCGACTGCTCCCACACCAAAAGTGCCAGGCCTCCCAGGTGTTGCTGGCCCTCGCCTCTCCCCGGCATTCCTTCCACAGCCCCACACACACTGGGGCTCCGGCCTTGCCAGCCAGCTCAGGCTGCCGACGTTCGTGCCTTGCTCGCTCTCGGGACCTGCGCCGGAGCCCAGCTCCAAATTGCAAACATCCAGCGACTGCTCCCACACTAAAGGTGCCAGAACTCCAAGGTGTTGCCGGCCCTCGCCTTCCCCCGGCAGCCCTTCCACAGCCCCACACACACTGGGGCTCCGGCCTTGCCAGCCAGATCAGGGGGCCGACGTTCGTGCCTTGCTCGCTCTCGGCACCTGCGCCGGAGCGCAGCTCCAAATTGCGAACGTCCAGCGACTGCTCCCACACCAAAGGTGCCAGGCCTGCTAGGTGTTGCTGGCCCTCGCCTTGCCCTGGCAGCCCTTCCACAGCCCCACACACACTGGGGCTCCGGCCTTGCCAGCCAGCTCAGGGGGCCGACGTTCGTGCCTTGCTCGCTCTCGCAACCTGCGCCGGAGCCCAGCTCCAAATTGCAAACATCCAGCAACTACTCCCACACCAAAGGTGCCAGGCCTCCCAGGTGTTGCTGGCCCTCGCCTTGCCCTGGCAGCCCTTCCACAGCCCCACACACACTGGGGCTCCGGCCTTGCCAGCCAGCTCAGGGGGCCGACGTTCGTGCCTTGCTCGCTCTCGGGACCTGCGCCGGAGCGCAGCTCCAAATTGCAAACGTCCAGCGACTGCTCCCACACCAAAGGTGCCAGGCCTCCCATGTGTTGCCGGCCCTCGCCTTCCCCTGGCAGCCCTTCCACAGCCCCACACACACTGGGGCTCCGGCCTTGCCAGCCAGCTCAGGGTGCCGACGTTCATGCCTTGCTCGCTCTCGGGACCTGCGCCGGAGCCCAGCTTCAAATTGCAAACATCCAGCAACTGCTCCCACACTAAAGGTGCCAGAACTCTAAGGTGTTGCCGGCCCTCGTCTTGCCCTGGCACTCCTTCCACAGCCCCACACACACTGGGGCTCCGGCCTTGCCAGCCAGCTCAGGCTGCCGACGTTCGTGCCTTGCTCGCTGTCGGGACCTGCGCCAGAGCCCAGCTCCAAATTGCAAACATCCAGCAACTCCTCCCACACTAAAGGTGCCAGGCCTCCCAGGTGTTGCCGGCCCTCGCCTTCCCCTGGCAGCCCTTCCACAGCCCCACACACACTGGGGCTCCGGCCTTGCCAGCCAGCTCAGGGTGCCGACGTTCGTGCCTTGCTCGCTCTCGGCACCTGCGCCGGAGCCGAGCTCCAAATTGCAAACGTCCAGCGACTGCTCCCACACCAAAGGTGCCAGGCCTCCCATGTGTTGCCGGCCCTCGCCTTGCCCTGGCAGCCCTTCCACAGCCCCACACACACTGGGG
The DNA here is from genome assembly GCA_027474245.1 of Spheniscus humboldti. Taxonomy (NCBI): domain Eukaryota; kingdom Metazoa; phylum Chordata; class Aves; order Sphenisciformes; family Spheniscidae; genus Spheniscus; species Spheniscus humboldti. The sequence continues at coordinate 133,269,560 of CM049889.1, forward strand.
CTCAGGCCTTGCCAGCCAGCTCAGGGTGCCGACGTTCGTGCCTTGCTCGCTCTCGGGACCTGCGCCGGAGCCGAGCTCCAAATTGCAAACATCCAGCAACTACTCTCACACTAAAGGTGCCAGAACTCCAAGGTGTTGCCGGCCCTCGCGTCTCCCTGGCACTCCTTCCACAGCCCCACACACACTGGGGCTCCGGCCTTGCCAGCCAGCTCAGGGGGCCGACGTTCGTGTCCTGCTCGCTCTCGGCACCTGCGCCGGAGCGCAGCTCCAAATTGCAAACGTCCAGCGACTGCTCCCACACCAAAGGTGCCAGGCCTCCCAGGTGTTGCCGGCCCTCGCCTTGCCCTGGCAGCCCTTCCACAGCCCCACACACACTGGGGCTCCGGCCTTGCCAGCCAGATCAGGGGGCCGACGTTCGTGCCTTGCTCGCTCTCGGGACCTGCGCCGGAGCCGAGCTCCAAATTGCAAACATCCAGCAACTACTCCCACACTAAAGGTGCCAGAACTCCAAGGTGTTGCCGGCCCTCGCGTCTCCCTGGCACTCCTTCCACAGCCCCACACACACTGGGGCTCCGGCCTTGCCAGCCAGCTCAGGGTGCCGACGTTCGTGCCTTGCTCGCTCTCGGCACCTGCGCCGGAGCGCAGCTCCAAATTGCGAACGTCCAGCGACTGCTCCCACACCAAAGGTGCCAGGCCTCCCTTGTTTTGCCGGCCCTCGCCTTGCCCTGTCAGCCCTTCCACAGCCCCACACACACTGGGGCTCCGGCCTTGCCAGCCAGCTCAGGGGGCCGATGTTCGTGCCTTGCTCGCTCTCGGGACCTGCGCCGGAGCCCAGCTCCAAATTGCAAACGTCCAGCGACTGCTCCCACACCAAAAGTGCCAGGCCTCCCAGGTGTTGCCGGCCCTCGCCTTGCCCTGGCAGCCCTTCCACAGCCCCACACACACTGGGGCTCCGGCCTTGCCAGCCAGCTCAGGCTGCCGACGTTCGTGCCTTGCTCGCTCTCGGGACCTGCGCCGGAGCCCAGCTCCAAATTGCAAACGTCCAGCGACTGCTCCCACACCAAAGGTGCCAGGCCTCCCAGGTGTTGCCGGCCCTCGCCTTCCCCCGGCAGCCCTTCCACAGCCCCACACACACTGGGGCTCCGGCCTTGCCAGCCAGATCAGGGGGCCGACGTTCGTGCCTTGCTCGCTCTCGGGACCTGCGCCGGAGCGCAGCTCCAAATTGCGAACGTCCAGCGACTGCTCCCACACCAAAGGTGCCAGCCCTCCCAGGTGTTGCTGGCCCTCGCCTTGCCCTGGCAGCCCTTCCACAGCCCCACACACACTGGGGCTCCGGCCTTGCCAGCCAGCTCAGGGGGCCGACGTTCGTGCCTTGCTCGCTCTCGCAACCTGCGCCGGAGCCCAGCTCCAAATTGCAAACGTCCAGCGACTGCTCCCACACCAAAGGTGCCAGGCCTCCCATGTGTTGCCGGCCCTCGCCTTCCCCTGGCAGCCCTTCCACAGCCCCACACACACTGGGGCTCAGGCCTTGCCAGCCAGCTCAGGGGGCCGACGTTCGTGCCTTGCTCGCTCTCGGGACCTGCGCCGGAGCCCAGCTTCAAATTGCAAACATCCAGCAACTGCTCCCACACTAAAGGTGCCAGAAGTCCAAGGTGTTGCCGGCCCTCGCGTCTCCCTGGCACTCCTTCCACAGCCCCACACACACTGGGGCTCCGGCCTTGCCAGCCAGCTCAGGCTGCCGACGTTCGTGCCTTGCTCGCTGTCGGCACCTGCGCCTGAGCCCAGCTCCAAATTGCAAACGTCCAGCGACTGCTCCCACACTAAAGGTGCCAGAACTCCAAGGTGTTGCCGGCCCTCGCGTCTCCCTGGCACTCCTTCCACAGCCCCACACACACTGGGGCTCCGGCCTTGCCAGCCAGCTCAGGGGGCCGACGTTCGTGCCTTGCTCGCTCTCGGGACCTGCGCCGGAGCCCAGCTCCAAATTGCAAACGTCCAGCGACTGCTCCCACACCAAAGGTGCCAGGCCTCCCAGGTGTTGCCGGCCCTCGCCTTGCCCCAGCAGCCCTTCCACAGCCCCACACACCCTGGGGCTCCGGCCTTGCCAGCCAGCTCAGGGGGCCGACGTTCGGGCCTTGCTCGCTCTCAGCACCTACGCCGGAGCGCAGCTCCAAATTGCGAACGTCCAGCGACTGCTCTCACACCAAAGGTGCCAGGCCTCCCAGGTGTTGCTGGCCCTCGCTTTGCCCTGGCAGCCCTTCCACAGCCCCACACACACTGGCGCTCCGGCCTTGCCAGCCAGCTCAGGCGGCCGACGTTCGTGCCTTGCTCGCTCTCGGGACCTGCGCCAGAGCCCAGCTCCAAATTGCAAACATCCAGCAACTGCTCCCACACTAAAGGTGCCAGGCCTCCCAGGTGTTGCCGGCCCTCGCCTTGCCCTGGCAGCCCTTCCACAGCCCCACACACACTGGGGCTCCGGCCTTGCCAGCCAGCTCAGGGGGCCGACGTTCGTGCCTTGCTCGCTCTCGGGACCTGCGCCGGAGCCCAGCTCCAAATTGCAAAAATCCAGCAACTACTCCCACACCAAAGGTGCCAGAACTCCAAGGTGTTGCCGGCCCTCGCGTCTCCCTGGCACTCCTTCCACAGCCCCACACACACTGGGGCTCCGGCCTTGCCAGCCAGCTCAGGGGTCGACGTTCGTGCCTTGCTCGCTGTCGGCACCTGCGCCGGAGCCCAGCTCCGAATTGCAAACGTCCAGCGACTGCTCCCACACCAAAGGTGCCAGGCCTCCCATGTGTTGCCGGCCCTCGCCTTGCCCTGGCAGCCCTTCCACAGCCCCACACACACTGGGGCTCCGGCCTTGCCAGCCAGCTCAGGCTGCCGACGTTCGTGCCTTGCTCGCTCTCGGGACCTGCGCCGGAGCCCAGCTCCAAATTGCAAACATCCAGCAACTGCTCCCACACTAAAGGTGCCAGGCCTCCCAGGTGTTGCCGGCCCTCGCCTTGCCCTGGCAGCCCTTCCACAGCCCCACACACACTGGGGCTCCGGCCTTGCCAGCCAGCTCAGGGGGCCGACGTTCGTGTCTCGCTTGCTCTCGGCACCTGCGCCGGAGCGCAGCTCCAAATTGCGAACGTCCAGCGACTGCTCCCACACCAAAGGTGCCAGGCCTCCCAGGTGTTGCTGGCCCTCGCCTTGCCCTGGCAGCCCTTCCACAGCCCCACACACACTGGGGCTCCGGCCTTGCCAGCCAGCTCAGGGGGCCGACGTTCGTGCCTTGCTCGCTCTCGGGACCTGCGCCTGAGCCCAGCTCCAAATTGCAAACATCCAGCAACTGCTCCCACACTAAAGGTGCCAGAACTCCAAGGTGTTTCCGGCCCTCGCGTCTCCCTGGCACTCCTTCCACAGCCCCACACACACTGGGGCTCCGGCCTTGCCAGCCAGCTCAGGGGGCCGACGTTCGTGCCTTGCTCGCTGTCAGCACCTGCGCCGGAGCCCAGCTCCAAATTGCAAACGTCCAGCGACTGCTCCCACACCAAAGGTGCCAGGCCTCCCATGTGTTGCCGGCCCTCGCCTTGCCCTGGCAGCCCTTCCACAGCCCCACACGCACTGGGGCTCCGGCCTTGCCAGCCAGCTCAGGGGGCCGACGTTCGTGCCTTGCTCGCTCTCGGGACCTGCGCCTGAGCCCAGCTCCAAATTGCGAACGTCCAGCGACTGCTCCCACACCAAAGGTGCCAGGCCTCCCATGTGTTGCCGGCCCTCGCCTTGCCCTGGCAGCCCTTCCACAGCCCCACACGCACTGGGGCTCCGGCCTTGCCAGCCAGCTCAGGGGGCCGACGTTCGTGCCTTGCTCGCTCTCGGCACCTGCGCCTGAGCCCAGCTCCAAATTGCAAACATCCAGCAACTGCTCCCAAACTAAAGGTGCCAGAACTCCAAGGTTTTGCCGGCCCTCGAGTCTCCCTGGCACTCCTTCCACAGCCCCACACACACTGGGGCTCCGGCCTTGCCAGCCAGCTCAGGGGGCCGACGTTCGTGCCTTGCTCGCTCTCGGGACCTGCGCCGGAGCCCAGCTCCAAATTGCAAACGTCCAGCGACTGCTCCCACACCAAAGGTGCCAGGCCTCCCAGGTTTTGCCGGCCCTCGCGTCTCCCCAGCAGCCCTTCCACAGCCCCACACACACTGGGGCTCCGGCCTTGCCAGCCAGCTCAGGGGGCCGACGTTCGGGCCTTGCTCGCTCTCAGCACCAACGCCGGAGCGCAGCTCCAAATTGCGAACGTCCAGCGACTGCTCCCACACCAAAGGTGCCAGGCCTCCCAGGTGTTGCTGGCCCTCGCTTTGCCCTGGCAGCCCTTCCACAGCCCCACACACACTGGGGCTCCGGCCTTGCCAGCCAGCTCAGGGGGCCGACGTTCGTGCCTCGCTCGCTCTCGGGACCTGCGCCGGAGCCGAGCTCCAAATTGCAAACGTCCAGCGACTGCTCCCACACCAAAGGTGCCAGGCCTCCCAGGTGTTGCCGGCCCTCGCCTTGCCCTGGCAGCCCTTCCACAGCCCCACACACACTGGGGCTCAGGCCTTGCCAGCCAGCTCAGGGGGCCGATGTTCGTGCCTTGCTCGCTCTCGGGACCTGCGCCGGAGCCCAGCTCCAAATTGCAAACATCCAGCAACTGCTCCCACACTAAAGGTGCCAGAACTCCAAGGTGTTGCCGGCCCTCGCGTCTCCCTGGCACTCCTTCCACAGCCCCACACACACTGGGGCTCCGGCCTTGCCAGCCAGCTCAGGGGGCCGACGTTCGTGCCTTGCTCGCTGTCGGCACCTGCGCCGGAGCCCAGCTCCAAATTGCAAACGTCCAGCGACTGCTCCCACACCAAAGGTGCCAGGCCTCCCATGTGTTGCCGGCCCTCGCCTTGCCCTGGCAGCCCTTCCACAGCCCCACACACACTGGGGCTCCGGACTTGCCAGCCAGCTCAGGGTGCCGATGTTCGTGCCTTGCTCGCTCTCGGGACCTGCGCCTGAGCCCAGCTCCAAATTGCAAACGTCCAGCGACTGCTCCCACACCAAAGGTGCCAGGCCTCCCAGGTGTTGCCGGCCCTCGCCTTGCCCTGGCAGCCCTTCCACAGCCCCACACACACTGGGACTCCGGCCTTGCCAGCCAGCTCAGGCTGCCGACGTTCGTGCCTTGCTCGCTCTCGGGACCTTCGCCGGAGCCCAGCTCCAATTTGCAAACATCCAGCGACTGCTCCCACACCAAAGGTGCCAGGCCTCCCAGGTGTTGCCGGCCCTCGCGTCTCCCCGGCAGCCCTTCCACAGCCCCACACACACTGGGGCTCCGGCCTTGCCAGCCAGCTCAGGGGGCCGACGTTCGTGCCTTGCTCGCTCTCGGCACCTGCGCCGGAGCCGAGCTCCAAATTGCAAACGTCCAGCAACTGCTCCCACACCAAAGGTGCCAGGCCTCCCATGTGTTGCCGGCCCTCGCCTTGCCCTGGCAGCCCTTCCACAGCCCCACACACACAGGGGCTCAGGCCTTGCCAGCCAGCTCAGGCTGCCGACGTTCGTGCCTTGCTCGCTCTCGGGACCTGCGCCGGAGCCCAGCTCCAAATTGTGAACGTCCAGCGACTGCTCCCACACCAAAGGTGCCAGGCCTCCCATGTTTTGCCGGCCCTCGCCTTGCCCTGGCAGCCCTTCCACAGCCCCACACACACTGGGGCTCCGGCCTTGCCAGCCAGCTCAGGGGGCCGACATTCGTGCCTTGCTCGCTCTCGGGACCTGCGCCGGAGCACAGCTCCAAATTGCAAACGTCCAGCGACTGCTCCCACACCAAAGGTGCCAGGCCTCCCATGTGTTGCCGGCCCTCGCCTTGCCCTGGCAGCCCTTCCACAGCCCCACACACACTGGGGCTCCGGCCTTGCCAGCCAGCTCAGGGGGCCGACGTTCGTGCCTTGCTCGCTCTCGGGACCTGCGCCGGAGCGCAGCTCCAAATTGCGAACGTCCAGCGACTGCTCCCACACCAAAGGTGCCAGAACTCCAAGGTGTTGCCGGCCCTCGCGTCTCCCTGGCACTCCTTCCACAGCCCCACACACACTGGGGCTCCGGCCTTGCCAGCCAGCTCAGGGGGCCGACGTTCGTGCCTTGCTCGCTCTCGGCACCTGCGCCGGAGCCCAGCTCCAAATTTCAAACATCCAGCAACTGCTCCCACACTAAAGGTGCCAGAACTCCAAGGTGTTGCCGGCCCTCGCGTCTCCCTGGCACTCCTTCCACAGCCCCACACACACTGGGGCTCCGGCCTTGCCAGCCAGCTCAGGGGGCCGACGTTCGTGCCTTGCTCGCTCTCGGCACCTGCGCCGGAGCCCAGCTCCAAATTGCAAACGTCCAGCGACTGCTCCCACACCAAAGGTGCCAGGCCTCCCAGGTGTTGCCGGCCCTCGCCTTGGCCTGGCAGCCCTTCCACAGCCCCACACACACTGGGGCTCCGGCCTTGCCAGCCAGCTCAGGGGGCCGACGTTCGTGCCTTGCTCGCTCTCGGGACCTGCGCCGGAGCGCAGCTCCAAATTGCGAACGTCCAGCGACTGCTCCCACACCAAAGGTGCCAGGCCTCCCATGTTTTGCCGGCCCTCGCCTTGCCCTGGCAGCCCTTCCACAGCCTCACACACTGGGGCTCCGGCCTTGCCAGCCAGCTCAGGGGGCCAATGTTCGTGCCTTGCTCGCTCTCGGGACCTGCGCCTGAGCCCAGCTCCAAATTGCAAACGTCCAGCGACTGCTCCCACACCAAAGGTGCCAGGCCTCCCAGGTGTTGCCGGCCCTCGCCTTGCCCTGGCAGCCCTTCCACAGCCCCACACACACTGGGGCTCCGGCCTTGCCAGCCAGCTCAGGGGGCCGACGTTCGTGCCTTGCTCGCTCTCGGGACCTGCGCCGGAGCGCAGCTCCAAATTGCGAACGTCCAGCAACTGCTCCCACAACAAAAGTTGCCAGAACTCCCATGTGTTGCCGGCCCTCACGTCTCCCTGGCACTCCTTCCACAGCCCCACACACACTGGGGCTCCGGCCTTGCCAGCCAGCTCAGGGGGCCGACATTCGTGCCTTGCTCGCTCTCGGGACCTGCGCCTGAGCCCAGCTCCAAATTGCAAACATCCAGCAACTGCTCCCACACCAAAGGTGCCAGGCCTCCCATGTGTTGCCGGCCCTCGCCTTGCCCTGGCAGCCCTTCCACAGCCCCACACACACTGGGGCTCCGGCCTTGCCAGCCAGCTCAGGGGGCCGACGTTTGTGCCTTGCTCGCTCTCGGCACCTGCGCCGCAGCCCAGCTCCAAATTGCAAACGTCCAGCGACTGCTCCCACACCAAAGGTGCCAGGCCTCCCAGGTGTTGCTGGTTTCGCCTTGCCCTGGCAGCCCTTCCACAGCCCCACACACACTGGGGCTCCGGCCTTGCCAGCCAGCTCAAGGGGCTGATGTTCGTGCCTTGCTCGCTCTCGGGACCTGCGCCGGAGCGCAGCTCCAAATTGCAAACATCCAGCAACTACTCCAACACTAAAGGTGCCAGAACTCCCATGTGTTGCCGGCCCTCGCCTTGCCCTGGCAGCCCTTCCACAGCCCCACACACACTGGGGCTCCGGCCTTGCCAGCCAGCTCAGGGGGCCGACGTTCGTGCCTTGCTCGCTCTCGGGACCTGCGCCGGAGCCCAGCTCCAAATTGCAAACGTCCAGCGACTGCTCCCACACCAAAGGTGCCAGGCCTCCCATGTGTTGCCGGCCCTCGCCTTGCCCTGGCACTCCTTCCACAGCCCCACACACACTGGGGCTCCGGCCTTGCCAGCCAGCTCAGGGGACCGACGTTCGTGCCTTGCTCGCTCTCGGGACCTGCGCCGCAGCCCAGCTCCAAATTGCGAAAGTCCAGCGACTGCTCCCACACCAAAGGTGCCAGGCCTCCCATGTTTTGCTGGCCCTCGCCTTGCCCTGGCACTCCTTCCACAGCCCCACACACACTGGGGCTCCGGCCTTGCCAGCCAGCTCAGGAGGCCGACGTTCGTGTCTCGCTCGCTCTCGGCACCTGCGCCGGAGCCCCACTCCAAATTGCAAACGTCCAGCGACTGCTCCCACACCAAAGGTGCCAGGCCTCCCAGGTGTTGCCGGCCCTCGCCTTGCCCTGGCAGCCCTTCCACAGCCCCACACACACTGGGGCTCCGGCCTTGCCAGCCAGCTCAGGGGGCCGACGTTCGTGCCTTGCTCGCTCTCGGGACCTGCGCCGGAGCGCAGCTCCAAATTGCGAACGTCCAGCAACTGCTCCCACAACAAAAGTTGCCAGAACTCCCATGTGTTGCCGGCCCTCACGTCTCCCTGGCACTCCTTCCACAGCCCCACACACACTGGGGCTCCGGCCTTGCCAGCCAGCTCAGGGGGCCGACGTTCGTGCCTTGCTCGCTCTCGGGACCTGCGCCTGAGCCCAGCTCCAAATTGCAAACATCCAGCAACTGCTCCCACACCAAAGGTGCCAGGCCTCCCAGGTGTTGCCGGCCCTCGCGTCTCCCTGGCACTCCTTCCACAGCCCCACACACACTGGGGCTCTGGCCTTGCCAGCCAGCTCAGGGGGCCGACGTTCGTGCCTTGCTCGCTCTCGGCACCTGCGCCGCAGCCCAGCTCCAAATTGCAAACGTCCAGCGACTGCTCCCACACCAAAGGTGCCAGGCCTCCCAGGTGTTGCTGGCCCTCGCCTTGCCCTGGCAGCCCTTCCACAGCCCCACACACACTGGGGCTCCGGCCTTGCCAGCCAGCTCAAGGGGCTGATGTTCATGCCTTGCTCGCTCTCGGGACCTGCGCCGGAGCGCAGCTCCAAATTGCAAACATCCAGCAACTACTCCAACACTAAAGGTGCCAGAACTCCCATGTGTTGCCGGCCCTCGCCTTGCCCTGGCAGCCCTTCCACAGCCCCACACACACTGGGGCTCCGGCCTTGCCAGCCAGCTCAGGGGGCCGACGTTCGTGCCTTGCTCGCTCTCGGGACCTGCGCCGGAGCCCAGCTCCAAATTGCAAACGTCCAGCGACTGCTCCCACACCAAAGGTGCCAGGCCTCCCAGGTGTTGCCGGCCCTCGCCTTGCCCTGGCACTCCTTCCACAGCCCACACACACTGGGGCTCCGGCCTTGCCAGCGAGCTCAGGGGACCGACGTTCGTGCCTTGCTCGCTCTCGGGACCTGCGCCGCAGCCCAGCTCCAAATTGCGAAAGTCCAGCGACTGCTCCCACACCAAAGGTGCCAGGCCTCCCATGTTTTGCTGGCCCTCGCCTTGCCCTGGCACTCCTTCCACAGCCCCACACACACTGGGGCTCCGGCCTTGCCAGCCAGCTCAGGAGGCCGACGTTCGTGTCTCGCTCGCTCTCGGCACCTGCGCCGGAGCCCCACTCCAAATTGCAAACGTCCAGCGACTGCTCCCACACCAAAGGTGCCAGGCCTCCCAGGTGTTGCTGGCCCTCGCCTCTCCCCGGCAGCCCTTCCACAGCCCCACACACACTGGGGCTCCGGCCTTGCCAGCCAGCTCAGGGGGCCGACGTTCGTGCCTTGCTCGCTCTCGGCACCTGCGCCGGAGCCCAGCTCCAAATTGCAAACGTCCAGCGACTGCTCCCACACCAAAGGTGCCAGGCCTCCCAGGTGTTGCTGGCCCTCGCCTCTCCCTGGCACTCCTTCCACAGCCCCACACACACTGGGGCTCCGGCCTTGCCAGCCAGCTCAGGGGGCCGACGTTCGTGCCTTGCTCGCTGTCGGCACCTGCGCCGGAGCCCCCCTCCAAATTGCAAACGTCCAGCGACTGCTCCCACACCAAAGGTGGCAGGCCTCCCAGGTGTTGCTGGCCCTCGCCTCTCCCTGGCACTCCTTCCACAGCCCCACACACACTGGGGCTCCGGCCTTGCCAGCCAGCTCAGGGTGCCGATGTTCGTGTCTCGCTTGCTCTCGGGACCTGCGCCGGAGCCCAGCTCCAAATTGTGAACGTCCAGCGACTGCTCCCACACCAAAGGTGCCAGGCCTCCCAGGTGTTGCCGGCCCTCGCCTTCCCCCGGCAGCCCTTCCACAGCCCCACACACACTGGCGCTCCGGCCTTGCCAGCCAGCTCAGGGGGCCGACGTTCATGCCTTGCTCACTCTCGGGACCTGCGCCGCAGCTCAGCTCCAAAATGCAAACGTCCAGCGACTGCTCCCACACTAAAGGTGCCAGGCCTCCCAGGTGTTGCTGGCCCTCGCCTCTCCCTGGCACGTCTTCCACAGCCCCACACACACTGGGGCTCCGGCCTTGCCAGCCAGCTCAGGGTGCCGATGTTCGTGTCTCGCTTGCTCTCGGGACCTGCGCCGGAGCCCAGCTCCAAATTGCGAACGTCCAGCGACTGCTCCCACACCAAAGGTGCCAGGCCTCCCAGGTGTTGCTGGCCCTCGCCTCTCCCCGGCAGCCCTTCCACAGCCCCACACACACTGGGGCTCCGGCCTTGCCAGCCAGCTCAGGGGGCCGACGTTCGTGCCTTGCTCGCTCTCGGCACCTGCGCCGGAGCGCAGCTCCAAATTGCGAACGTCCAGCGACTGCTCCCACACCAAAGGTGCCAGGCCTCCCATGTGTTGCCGGCCCTCGCATTGCCCTGGCAGCCCTTCCACAGCCCCACACACTGGGGCTCCAGACTTGCCAGCCAGCTCAGGGGGCCGACGTTCGTGCCTTGCTCGCTCTCGGGACCTGCGCCGGAGCCCAGCTCCAAATTGCGAACGTCCAGCGACTGCTCCCACACCAAAGGTGCCAGGCCTCCCAGGTATTGCCGGCCCTCGCCTTCCCCCGGCAGCCCTTCCACAGCCCCACACACACTGGCGCTCCGGCCTTGCCAGCCAGCTCAGGGGGCCGACGTTCGTGCCTTGCTCGCTCTCGGCACCTGCGCCGGAGCCCAGCTCCAAATTGCAAACGTCCAGCGACTGCTCCCACACCAAAGGTGCCAGAACTCCAAGGTGTTGCCGGCCCTCACGTCTCCCTGGCACTCCTTCCACAGCCCCACACACACTGGGGCTCCGGCCTTGCCAGCCAGCTCAGGGGGCCGACGTTCGTGCCTTGCTCGCTCTCGGGACCTGCGCCGGAACCCAGCTCCAAATTGCGAACGTCCAGCGACTGCTCCCACACCAAAGGTGCCAGGCCTCCCAGGTGTTGCTGGCCCTCGCATTGCCCTGGCAGCCCTTCCACAGCCCCACACACACTGGGGCTCCGGCCTTGCCAGCCAGCTCAGGGGGCCGACGTTCGTGCCTTGCTCGCTCTCGGGACCTGCGCCGGAGCGCAGCTCCAAATTGCAAACGTCCAGCGACTGCTCCCACACCAAAGGTGCCAGGCCTCCCATGTGTTGCCGGCCCTCGCCTTGCCCTGGCAGCCCTTCCACAGCCCCACACACTGGGGCTCCGGACTTGCCAGCCAGCTCAGGGTGCCGATGTTCGTGCCTTGCTCGCTCTCGGGACCTGCGCTGGAGCCCAGCTCCAAATTGCAAACGTCCAGCGACTGCTCCCACACTAAAGGTGGCAGGCCTCCCAGGTGTTGCTGGCCCTCGCCTCTCCCTGGCACTCCTTCCACAGCCCCACACACACTGGGGCTCCGGCCTTGCCAGCCAGCTCAGGGGGCCGACGTTCGTGCCTTGCTCGCTCTCGGCACCTGCGCCGGAGCCCAGCTCCAAATTGCAAACGTCCAGCGACTGCTCCCACACCAAAAGTGCCAGGCCTCCCAGGTGTTGCCGGCCCTCGCGTCTCCCTGGCACTCCTTCCACAGCCCCACACACACTGGGGCTCCGGCCTTGCCAGCCAGCTCAGGGGGCCGACGTTCGTGCCTTGCTCGCTCTCGCAACCTGCGCCGGAGCCCAGCTCCGAATTGCAAACGTCCAGCGACTGCTCCCACCCCAAAGGTGCCAGGCCTCCCAGGTGTTGCTGGCCCTCGCCTTGCCCTGGCAGCCCTTCCACAGCCCCACACACACTGGGGCTCCGGCCTTGCCAGCCAGCTCAGGCTGCCGACGTTCGTGCCTTGCTCGCTCTCGGGACCTGCGCCGGAGCCCAGCTCCAAATTGTGAACGTCCAGCGACTGCTCCCACATGAAAGGTGCCAGGCCTCTCAGGTGTTGCTGGCCCTCGCCTCTCCCCGGCAGCCCTTCCACAGCCCCACACACACTGGGGCTCCGGCCTTGCCAGCCAGCTCAGGGGGCCGACGTTCGTGCCTTGCTCGCTCTCGGGACCTGCGCTGGAGCCCAGCTCCAAATTGCAAACGTCCAGCGACTGCTCCCACACCAAAGGTGCCAGGCCTCCCAGGTGTTGCTGGCCCTCGCCTCTCCCCGGCAGCCCTTCCACAGCCCCACACACACTGGGGCTCCGGCCTTGCCAGCCAGCTCAGGGGGCCGACGTTCGTGCCTTGCTCGCTCTCGGGACCTGCGCCGGAGCCCAGCTCCAAATTGCAAACGTCCAGCGACTGCTCCCACACCAAAGGTGCCAGGCCTCCCAGGTGTTGATGGCCCTCGCCTTGCCCTGGCAGCCCTTCCACAGCCCCCCACACACTGGCGCTCCGGCCTTGCCAGCCAGCTCAGGGGGCCCACGTTCGTGCCTTGCTCGCTCTCGGCACCTGCGCCGGAGCCCACCTCCAAATTGCAAACATCCAGCGACTACTCCCACCCCAAAGGTGCCAGGCCTCCCAGGTGTTGCTGGCCCTCGCCTCTCCCTCGCACTCCTTCCACAGCCCCACACACACTGGGGCTCCGGCCTTGCCAGCCAGCTCAGGGGGCCGACGTTCGTGCCTTGCTCGCTCTCGGCACCTGCGCCGGAGCCCAGCTCCAAATTGCAAACGTCCAGCGACTGCTCCCACACCAAAGGTGGCAGGCCTCCCAGGTGTTGCCGGCCCTCGCGTCTCCCTGGCACTCCTTCCACAGCCCCACACACACTGGGGCTCCGGCCTTGCCAGCCAGCTCAGGGGGCCCACGTTCGTGCCTTGCTCGCTCTCGGCACCTGCGCCGGAGCCCACCTCCAAATTGCGAACGTCCAGCGACTGCTCCCACACCAAAGGTGCCAGGCCTCCCAGGTGTTGCCGGCCGTCGCCTTGCCCTGGCAGCCCTTCCACAGCCCCACACACACTGGGGCTCCGGCCTTGCCAGCCAGCTCAGGGGGCCGACGTTCGTGCCTTGCTCGCTCTCGGCACCTGCGCCGGAGCCCCCCTCCAAATTGCAAACGTCCAGCGACTGCTCCCACACCAAAGGTGGCAGGCCTCCCAGGTGTTGCTGGCCCTCGCCTCTCCCTGGCACTCCTTCCACAGCCCCACACACACTGGGGCTCCGGCCTTGCCAGCCAGATCAGGGGGCCGACGTTCGTGTCTCGCTTGCTCTCGGGACCTGCGCCGGAGCCCAGCTCCAAATTGTGAACGTCCAGCGACTGCTCCCACAACAAAGGTGCCAGGCCTCCCAGGTGTTGCTGGCCCTCGCCTTGCCCTGGCAGCCCTTCCACAGCCCCACACACACTGGGGCTCCGGCCTTGCCAGCCAGCTCAGGGGTGCCGACGTTCGTGTCTCGCTCGCTCTCGGGACATGCGCCGGAGCCCAACTCGACATTGCGAACGTCCAGCGACTGCTCCCACACCAAAGGTGCCAGGCCTCCCAGGTGTTGCCGGCCCTCGCCTTGCCCTGGCAGCCCTTCCACAGCCCCACACACACTGGCGCTCCGGCCTTGCCAGCCAGCTCAGGGGGCCGACGTTAATGCCTCGCTCACTCTCGGCACCTGCGCCGCAGCCCAGCTCCAAAATGCAAACGTCCAGCGACTGCTCCCACACCAAAGGTGGCAGGCCTCCCAGGTGTTGCTGGCCCTCGCCTCTCCCTGGCACGCCTTCCACAGCCCCACACACACTGGGGCTCCGGCCTTGCCAGCCAGCTCAGGGGGCCGACGTTCGTGCCTTGCTCGCTCTCGGGACCTGCGCCGGAACCCAGCTCCGAATTGCAAACGTCCAGCGACTGCTCCCACACCAAAGGTGCCAGGCCTCCCAGGTGTTGCTGGCCCTCGCCTTGCCCTGGCAGCCCTTCCACAGCCCCACACACACTGGGGCTCCGGCCTTGCCAGCCAGCTCAGGGGACCGACGTTCGTGCCTTGCTCGCTCTCGCAACCTGCGCCGGAGCGCAGCTCCAAATTGCGAACGTCCAGCGACTGCTCCCACATGAAAGGTGCCAGGCCTCCCAGGTGTTGCCGGCCCTCGCCTTGCCCTGGCAGCCCTTCCACAGCCCCACACACACTGGGGCTCCGGCCTTGCCAGCCAGCTCAGGGGGCCGACGTTCGTGCCTTGCTCGCTCTCGGCACCTGCGCCGGAGCCCCCCTCCAAATTGCAAACGTCCAGCGACTGCTCCCACACCAAAGGTGCCAGGCCTCCCAGGTGTTGCTGGCCCTCGCCTCTCCCTGGCACTCCTTCCACAGCCCCACACACACTGGGGCTCCGGCCTTGCCAGCCAGATCAGGGGGCCGACGTTCGTGTCTCGCTTGCTCTCGAGACCTGCGCCGGAGCCCAGCTCCAAATTGTGAACGTCCAGCGACTGCTCCCACAACAAAGGTGCCAGGCCTCCCAGGTGTTGCTGGCCCTCGCCTCTCCCCGGCAGCCCTTCCACAGCCCCACACACACTGGGGCTCCGGCCTTGCCAGCCAGCTCAGGGGTGCCGACGTTCGTGTCTCGCTCGCTCTCGGGACATGCGCCGGAGCCCAACTCGACATTGCGAACGTCCAGCGACTGCTCCCACACCAAAGGTGCCAGGCCTCCCAGGTGTTGCCGGCCCTCGCCTTGCCCTGGCAGCCCTTCCACAGCCCCACACACACTGGCGCTCCGGCCTTGCCAGCCAGCTCAGGGGGCCGACGTTCATGCCTCGCTCACTCTCGGCACCTGCGCCGCAGCCCAGCTCCAAAATGCAAACGTCCAGCGACTGCTCCCACACCAAAGGTGCCAGGCCTCCCAGGTGTTGCTGGCCCTCGCCTCTCCCTGGCACGCCTTCCACAGCCCCACACACACTGGGGCTCCGGCCTTGCCAGCCAGCTCAGGGGGCCGACGTTCGTGCCTTGCTCGCTCTCGGGACCTGCGCCGGAGCCCAGCTCCAAATTGCGAACGTCCAGCGACTGCTCCCACACCAAAGGTGCCAGGCCTCCCATGTGTTGCTGGCCCTCGCCTTGCCCTGGCAGCCCTTCCACAGCCCCACACACACTGGGGCTCAGGCCTTGCCAGCCAGCTCAGGGGTGCCGACGTTCGTGTCTCGCTCGCTCTCGGGACCTGCGCTGGAGCCCAGCTCGACATTGCGAACGTCCAGCGACTTCTCCCACACCAAAGGTGCCAGGCCTCCCAGGTGTTGCCGGCCCTCGCGTCTCCCTGGCACTCCTTCCACAGCCCCACACACACTGGGGCTCCGGCCTTGCCAGCCAGATCAGGGGGCCGACGTTCGTGCCTTGCTCGCTCTCGGAACCTGCGCCGGAGCCCAGCTCCAAATTGCGAACGTCCAGCGACTGCTCCCACACCAAAGGTGCCAGGCCTCCCAGGTGTTGCCGGCCCTCGCCTTGCCCTGGCAGCCCTTCCACAGCCCCACACACACTGGGGCTCCGGCCTTGCCAGCCAGCTCAGGGGGCCGACGTTCGTGTCTCGCTCGCTCTCGGCACCTGCGCCTGAGCCCAGCTCCAAATTGCAAACGTCCAGCGACTGCTCCCACACCAAAGGTGGCAGGCCTCCCAGGTGTTGCTGGCCCTCGCCTCTCCCTGGCACTCCTTCCACAGCCCCACACACACTGGGGCTCCGGCCTTGCCAGCCAGATCAGGGGGCCGACGTTCGTGTCTCGCTTGCTCTCGGGACCTGCGCCGGAGCCCAGCTCCAAATTGTGAACGTCCAGCGACTGCTCCCACAACAAAGGTGCCAGAACTCCAAGGTGTTGCTGGCCCTCGCCTCTCCCCGGCAGCCCTTCCACAGCCCCACACACACTGGGGCTCCGGCCTTGCCAGCCAGCTCAGGGGTGCCGACGTTCGTGTCTCGCTCGCTCTCGGGACATGCGCCGGAGCCCAGCTCGACATTGCGAACGTCCAGCGACTGCTCCCACACCAAAGGTGCCAGGCCTCCCAGGTGTTGCTGGCCCTCGCCTTGCCCTGGCAGCCCTTCCACAGCCCCACACACACTGGGGCTCCGGCCTTGCCAGCCAGCTCAGGGGACCGACGTTCGTGCCTTGCTCGCTCTCGGCACCTGCGCCTGAGCCCAGCTCCAAATTGCAAACGTCCAGCGACTGCTCCCACACCAAAGGTGGCAGGCCTCCCAGGTGTTGCTGGCCCTCGCCTCTCCCTGGCACTCCTTCCACAGCCCCACACACACTGGGGCTCCGGCCTTGCCAGCCAGCTCAGGGGGCCGACATTCGTGCCTTCCTAGCTCTCGGGACCTGCGCCGCAGCCCAGCTCCAAATTGCGAACGTCCAGCGACTGCTCCCACACCAAAGGTGCCAGGCCTCCCATGTTTTGCCGGCACTCGCCTTGCCCTGGCACTCCTTCCACAGCCCCACACACACTGGGGCTCCGGCCTTGCCAGCCAGCTCAGGAGGCCGACGTTCGTGTCTCGCTCGCTCTCGGCACCTGCGCCGGAGCCCAGCTCCAAATAGCAAACGTCCAGCGACTGCTCCCACACCAAAGGTGGCAGGCCTCCCAGGTGTTGCTGGCCCTCGCCTCTCCCTGGCACTCCTTCCACAGCCCCACACACACTGGGGCTCCGGCCTTGCCAGCCAGATCAGGGGGCCGACGTTCGTGTCTCGCTTGCTCTCGGGACCTGCGCCGGAGCCCAGCTCCAAATTGTAAACGTCCAGCGACTGCTCCCACAACAAAGGTGCCAGAACTCCAAGGTGTTGCTGGCCCTCACGTCTCCCCGGCAGCCCTTCCACAGCCCCACACACACTGGGGCTCCGGCCTTGCCAGCCAGCTCAGGGGTGCCGACGTTCGTGTCTCGCTCGCTCTCGGGACATGCGCCGGAGCCCAGCTCGAAATTGCGAACGTCCAGCGACTGCTCCCACACGTAAGGTGCCAGGCCTCCCAGGTGTTGCTGGCCCTCGCCTTGCCCTGGCAGCCCTTCCACAGCCCCACACACACTGGGGCTCCGGCCTTGCCAGCCAGCTCAGGGGGCCGACGTTCGTGCCTTGCTCGCTCTCGGGACCTGCGCCGGAGCCCAGCTCCAAATTGCAAACGTCCAGCGACTGCTCCCACACCAAAGGTGGCAGGCCTCCCAGGTGTTGCTGGCCCTCGCCTCTCCCTGGCACTCCTTCCACAGCCCCACACACACTGGGGCTCCGGCCTTGCCAGCCAGCTCAGGGGGCCGACGTTCGTGCCTTCCTAGCTCTCGGGACCTGCGCTGCAGCCCAGCTCCAAATTGCGAACGTCCAGCGACTGCTCCCACACCAAAGGTGCCAGGCCTCCCATGTTTTGCCGGCACTCGCCTTGCCCTGGCACTCCTTCCACAGCCCCACACACACTGGGGCTCCGGCCTTGCCAGCCAGCTCAGGAGGCCGACGTTCGTGTCTCGCTCGCTCTCGGCACCTGCGCCGGAGCCCCACTCCAAATTGCAAACGTCCAGCGACTGCTCCCACACCAAAGGTGCCAGGCCTCCCAGGTGTTGCCGGCCCTCGCCTTGCCCTGGCAGCCCTTCCACAGCCCCACACACACTGGGGCTCAGGCCTTGCCAGCCAGCTCAGGGGTGCCGACGTTCGTGTCTCGCTCGCTCTCGGGACCTGCGCTGGAGCCCAGCTCGACATTGCGAACGTCCAGCGACTTCTCCCACACCAAAGGTGCCAGGCCTCCCAGGTGTTGCCGGCCCTCGCCTTGCCCTGGCAGCCCTTCCACAGCCCCACACACACTGGCGCTCCGGCCTTGCCAGCCAGCTCAGGGGGCCGACGTTCATGCCTCGCTCACTCTCGGGACCTGCGCCGCAGCCCAGCTCCAAAATGCAAACGTCCAGCGACTGCTCCCACACTAAAGGTGCCAGGCCTCCCAGGTGTTGCTGGCCCTCGCCTCTCCCTGGCACTCCTTCCACAGCCCCACACACACTGGGGCTCCGGCCTTGCCAGCCAGCTCAGGGGGCCGACGTTCGTGCCTTGCTCGCTCTCGGGACCTGCTCCGGAGCGCAGCTCCAAATTGTGAACGTCCAGCGACTGCTCCCACACCAAAAGTGCCAGGCCTCCCAGGTGTTGCTGGCCCTCGCCTCTCCCCGGCATTCCTTCCACAGCCCCACACACACTGGGGCTCCGGCCTTGCCAGCCAGCTCAGGGGTGCCGACGTTCGTGTCTCGCTCGCTCTCGGGACCTGCGCTGGAGCCCAGCTCGACATTGCGAACGTCCAGCGACTTCTCCCACACCAAAGGTGCCAGGCCTCCCAGGTGTTGCCGGCCCTCGCCTCTCCCTGGCACTCCTTCCACAGCCCCACACACACTGGGGCTCCGGCCTTGCCAGCCAGCTCAGGGGGCCGACGTTCGTGCCTTGCTCGCTCTCGCAACCTGCGCCGGAGCCCAGCTCCGAATTGCAAACGTCCAGCGACTGCTCCCACACTAAAGGTGCCAGAACTCCCAGGTCTTGCCGGCCCTCGCGTCTCCCTGGCACTCCTTCCACAGCCCCACACACACTGGGGCTCCGGCCTTGCCAGCCAGCTCAGGGGGCCGACGTTCGTGCCTTGCTCGCTCTCGGGACCTTCGCCGGAGCCGAGCTCCAAATTGCAAACGTCCAGCGACTGCTCCCACACCAAAGGTGCCAGGCCTCCCAGGTGTTGATGGCCCTCGCCTCTCCCCGGCAGCCCTTCCACAGCCCCACACACACTGGGGCTCCGGCCTTGCCAGCCAGCTCAGGGGGCCGACGTTTGTGCCTTGCTCGCTCTCGGCACCTGCGCCGGAGCCCAGCTCCAAATTGCAAACGTCCAGCGACTGCTCCCACACCAAAGGTGCCAGGCCTCCCAGGTGTTGCTGGCCCTCGCCTCTCCCTGGCACTCCTTCCACAGCCCCACACACACTGGGGCTCCGGCCTTGCCAGCCAGCTCAGGGGGCCGACGTTCGTGCCTTGCTCGCTGTCGGCACCTGCGCCGGAGCCCCCCTCCAAATTGCAAACGTCCAGCGACTGCTCCCACACCAAAGGTGGCAGGCCTCCCAGGTGTTGCTGGCCCTCGCCTCTCCCTGGCACTCCTTCCACAGCCCCACACACACTGGGGCTCCGGCCTTGCCAGCCAGCTCAGGGTGCCGATGTTCGTGTCTCGCTTGCTCTCGGGACCTGCGCCGGAGCCCAGCTCCAAATTGTGAACGTCCAGCGACTGCTCCCACACCAAAGGTGCCAGGCCTCCCAGGTGTTGCTGGCCCTCGCCTCTCCCCGGCAGCCCTTCCACAGCCCCACACACACTGGGGCTCCGGCCTTGCCAGCCAGCTCAGGGGTGCCGACGTTCGTGCCTTGCTCGCTCTCGGCACCTGCGCCGGAGCCCAGCTCCAAATTGCAAACGTCCAGCGACTGCTCCCACACCAAAGGTGCCAGGCCTCCCGGGTGTTGCCGGCCCTCGCCTTCCCCCGGCAGCCCTTCCACAGCCCCACACACACTGGCGCTCCGGCCTTGCCAGCCAGCTCAGGGGGCCGACGTTCATGCCTTGCTCACTCTCGGGACCTGCGCCGCAGCTCAGCTCCAAAATGCAAACGTCCAGCGACTGCTCCCACACTAAAGGTGCCAGGCCTCCAAGGTGTTGCTGGCCCTCGCCTCTCCCTGGCACTCCTTCCACAGCCCCACACACACTGGGGCTCCGGCCTTGCCAGCCAGCTCAGGGGGCCGATGTTCGTGTCTCGCTTGCTCTCGGGACCTGTGCCGGAGCCCAGCTCCAAATTGTGAACGTCCAGCGACTGCTCCCACACCAAAGGTGCCAGGCCTCCCAGGTGTTGCTGGCCCTCGCCTCTCCCCGGCAGCCCTTCCACAGCCCCACACACACTGGGGCTCCGGCCTTGCCAGCCAGCTCAGGGGGCCGACGTTCGTGCCTTGCTCGCTCTCGGCACCTGCGCCGGAGCGCAGCTCCAAATTGCGAACGTCCAGCGACTGCTCCCACACCAAAGGTGCCAGGCCTCCCATGTGTTGCCGGCCCTCGCGTTGCCCTGGCAGCCCTTCCACAGCCCCACACACTGGGGCTCCAGACTTGCCAGCCAGCTCAGGGGGCCGACGTTCGTGCCTTGCTCGCTCTCGGGACCTGCGCCGGAGCCCAGCTCCAAATTGCGAACGTCCAGCGACTGCTCCCACACCAAAGGTGCCAGGCCTCCCAGGTGTTGCCGGCCCTCGCCTTCCCCCGGCAGCCCTTCCACAGCCCCACACACACTGGCGCTCCGGCCTTGCCAGCCAGCTCAGGGGGCCGACGTTCATGCCTTGCTCACTCTCGGGACCTGCGCCGCAGCCCAGCTCCAAAATGCAAACGTCCAGCGACTGCTCCCACACTAAAGGTGCCAGGCCTCCCAGGTGTTGCTGGCCCTCGCCTCTCCCTGGCACGCCTTCCACAGCCCCACACACACTGGGGCTCCGGCCTTGCCAGCCAGCTCAGGGGGCCGACGTTCGTGCCTTGCTCGCTCTCGGGACCTGCGCCGGAGCCCAGCTCCAAATTGCAAACGTCCAGCGACTGCTCCCACACCAAAGGTGGCAGGCCTCCCAGGTGTTGCTGGCCCTCGCCTCTCCCTGGCACTCCTTCCACAGCCCCACACACACTGGGGCTCCGGCCTTGCCAGCCAGCTCAGGGGGCCGACGTTCGTGACTTGCTCGCTCTCGGGACCTGCGCCGGAGCCCAGCTCCAAATTGCGAACGTCCAGCGACTGCTCCCACACCAAAGGTGCCAGGCCTCCCATGTTTTGCCGGCCCTCGCCTTGCCCTGGCACTCCTTCCACAGCCCCACACACACTGGGGCTCCGGCCTTGCCAGCCAGCTCAGGAGGCCGACGTTCGTGTCTCGCTCGCTCTCGGCACCTGCACCGGAGCCCCACTCCAAATTGCAAACGTCCAGCGACTGCTCCCACACCAAAGGTGCCAGGCCTCCCAGGTGTTGCTGGCCCTCGCCTCTCCCCGGCAGCCCTTCCACAGCCCCCACACACTGGGGCTCCGGCCTTGCCAGCCAGCTCAGGGGGCCGACATTCGTGCCTTGCTCGCTCTCGGCACCTGCACCGGAGCCCCTCTCCAAATTGCAAACGTCCAGCGACTGCTCCCACACCAAAGGTGCCAGGCCTCCCAGGTGTTGCTGGCCGTCGCCTCTCCCCGGCATTCCTTCCACAGCCCCACACACACTGGGGCTCCGGCCTTGCCAGCCAGCTCAGGGGGCCGACGTTCGTGCCTTGCTCGCTCTCGGCACCTTCGCCGGAGCGAAGCTCCAAATTACAAACGTCCAGCGACTGCTCCCACACCAAAGGTGCCAGGCCTCCCATGTGTTGCCGGCCCTCGCCTCTCCCCGGCAGCCCTTCCACAGCCCCCACACACTGGGGCTCCGGCCTTGCCAGCCAGCTCAGGGGGCCGACATTCGTGCCTTGCTCGCTCTCGGCACCTGCGCCGGAGCCCCACTCCAAATTGCAAACGTCCAGTGACTGCTCCCACACCAAAGGTGCCAGGCCTCCCAGGTGTTGCTGGCCCTCCCCTCTCCCCGGCAGCCCTTCCACAGCCCCCACACACTGGGGCTCAGGCCTTGCCAGCCAGCTCAGGGGTGCCGACGTTCGTGTCTCGCTCGCTCTCGGGACCTGCGCTGGAGCCCAGCTCGACATTGCGAACGTCCAGCGACTTCTCCCACACCAAAGGTGCCAGGCCTCCCAGGTGTTGCCGGCCCTCGCCTTGCCCTGGCAGCCCTTCCACAGCCCCACACACACTGGGGCTCCGGCCTTGCCAGCCAGCTCAGGGGGCCGACGTTCATGCCTTGCTCACTCTCGGACCTGCGCCGGAGCCCAGCTCCAAATTGCAAACGTCCAGCGACTGCTCCCACACCAAAGGTGCCAGGCCTCCCATGTGTTGCTGGCCCTCGCCTTGCCCTGGCAGCCCTTCCACAGCCCCACACACACTGGGGCTCCGGCCTTGCCAGCCAGCTCAGGGGGCCGACGTTCGTGTCTCGCTCGCTCTCAGCACCTACGCCGGAGCGCAGCTCCAAATTGTGAACGTCCAGCGACTGCTCCCACACCAAAGGTGCCAGGCCTCCCAGGTGTTGCCGGCCCTCGCGTCTCCCCAGCAGCCCTTCCACAGCCCCACACACACTGGGGCTCCGGCCTTGCCAGCCAGCTCAGGGGGCCGACGTTCGGGCCTTGCTCGCTCTCAGCACCTACGCCGGAGCGCAGCTCCAAATTGCGAACGTCCAGCGACTGCTCCCACACCAAAGGTGCCAGGCCTCCCAGGTGTTGCTGGCCCTCGCTTTGCCCTGGCAGCCCTTCCACAGCCCCACACACACTGGGGCTCCGGCCTTGCCAGCCAGCTCAGGGGGCCGACGTTCGTGCCTTGCTCGCTCTCGGCACCTTCGCCGGAGCCGAGCTCCAAATTGCAAACGTCCAGCGACTGCTCCCACACCAAAGGTGCCAGGCCTCCCAGGTGTTGCCGGCCCTCGCCTTGCCCTGGCAGCCCTTCCACAGCCCCACACACACTGGGGCTCAGGCCTTGCCAGCCAGCTCAGGGGGCCGATGTTCGTGCCTTGCTCGCTCTCGGGACCTGCGCCGGAGCCCAGCTCCAAATTGCAAACATCCAGCAACTGCTACCACACTAAAGGTGCCAGAACTCCAAGGTGTTGCCAGCCATCGCGTCTCCCTGGCACTCCTTCCACAGCCCCACACACACTGGGGCTCCGGCCTTGCCAGCCAGATCAGGGGGCCGACGTTCGTGCCTTGCTCGCTGTCGGCACCTGCGCCGGAGCCCAGCTCCGAATTGCAAACGTCCAGCGACTGCTCCCACACCAAAGGTGCCAGGCCTCCCATGTGTTGCCGGCCCTCGCCTTGCCCTGGCAGCCCTTCCACAGCCCCACACACACTGGGGCTACGGACTTGCCAGCCAGCTCAGGGTGCCGATGTTCGTGCCTTGCTCGCTCTCGGGACCTGCACCGGAGCCCCTCTCCAAATTGCAAACGTCCAGCGACTGCTCCCACACCAAAGGTGCCAGGCCTCCCAGGTGTTGCTGGCCCTCGCCTCTCCCCGGCATTCCTTCCACAGCCCCACACACACTGGGGCTCCGGCCTTGCCAGCCAGCTCAGGGGGCCCACGTTCGTGCCTTGCTCGCTCTCGGCACCTTCGCCGGAGCGAAGCTCCAAATTGCAAACGTCCAGCGACTGCTCCCACACCAAAGGTGCCAGCCCTCCCAGGTGTTGCTGGCCCTCGCCTTGCCCTGGCAGCCCTTCCACAGCCCCACACACACTGGGGCTCCGGCCTTGCCAGCCAGCTCAGGGGTGCCGACGTTCGTGTCTCGCTCGCTCTCTGGACCTGCGCTGGAGCCCAGCTCGACATTGCGAACGTCCAGTGACTTCTCCCACACCAAAGGTGCCAGGCCTCCCAGGTGTTGCCGGCCCTCGCCTTGCCCTGGCAGCCCTTCCACAGCCCCACACACACTGGCGCTCCGGCCTTGCCCGCCAGCTCAGGGGGCCGACGTTCATGCCTCGCTCACTCTCGGGACCTGCGCCGCAGCCCAGCTCCAAAATGCAAACGTCCAGCGACTGCTCCCACACTAAAGGTGCCAGGCCTCCCAGGTGTTGCTGGCCCTCGCCTCTCCCTGGCACTCCTTCCACAGCCCCACACACACTGGGGCTCCGGCCTTGCCAGCCAGCTCAGGGGGCCGACGTTCGTGCCTTGCTCGCTCTCGGGACCTGCGCCGGAGCGCAGCTCCAAATTGCAAACGTCCAGCGACTGCTCCCACACTAAAGGTGCCAGAACTCCAAGGTGTTGCCGGCCCTCGCGTCTCCCTGGCACTCCTTCCACAGCCCCACACACACTGGGGCTCCGGCCTTGCCAGCCAGCTCAGGGGGCCGACGTTCGTGCCTTGCTCGCTCTCGCGACCTGCGCCGGAGCCCAGCTCCAAATTGCAAACGTCCAGCGACTGCTCCCACCCCAAAGGTGCCAGGCCTCCCAGGTGTTGCTGGCCCTCGCCTCTCCCTGGCACTCCTTCCACAGCCCCACACACACTGGGGCTCCGGCCTTGCCAGCCAGCTCAGGGGGCCGACGTTCGTGCCTTGCTCGCTCTCGGGACCTGCGCCGGAGCGCAGCTCCAAATTGCGAACGTCCAGCGACTGCTCCCACACCAAAGGTGCCAGGCCTCCAAGGTGTTGCTGGCCCTCGCCTCTCCCTGGCACTCCTTCCACAGCCCCACACACACTGGGGCTCCGGCCTTGCCAGCCAGCTCAGGGTGCCGATGTTCGTGTCTCGCTTGCTCTCGGGACCTGCGCCTGAGCCCAGCTCCAAATTGTGAACGTCCAGCGACTGCTCCCACACCAAAGGTGCCAGGCCTCCCAGGTGTTGCTGGCCCTCGCCTCTCCCCGGCAGCCCTTCCACAGCCCCACACACACTGGGGCTCCGGCCTTGCCAGCCAGCTCAGGGTGCCGACGTTCGTGCCTTGCTCGCTCTCGGGACCTGCGCCGGAGCCCAGCTCCAAATTGCAAACGTCCAGCGACTGCTCCCACACCAAAGGTGGCAGGCCTCCCAGGTGTTGCTGGCCCTCGCCTCTCCCTGGCAGCCCTTCCACAGCCCCACACACACTGGGGCTCCGGCCTTGCCAGCCAGCTCAGGGGGCCGACGTTCGTGACTTGCTCGCTCTCGGGACCTGCGCCGGAGCCCAGCTCCAAATTGCGAACGTCCAGCGACTGCTCCCACACCAAAGGTGCCAGGCCTCCCATGTTTTGCCGGCCCTCGCCTTGCCCTGGCACTCCTTCCACAGCCCCACACACACTGGGGCTCCGGCCTTGCCAGCCACTCAGGAGGCCGACGTTCGTGTCTCGCTCGCTCTCGGCACCTGCACCGGAGCCCCACTCCAAATTGCAAACGTCCAGCGACTGCTCCCACACCAAAGGTGCCAGGCCTCCCATGTGTTGCTGGCCCTCGCCTCTCCCCGGCAGCCCTTCCACAGCCCCCACACACTGGGGCTCCGGCCTTGCCAGCCAGCTCAGGGGGCCGACATTCGTGCCTTGCTCGCTCTCGGCACCTGCACCGGAGCCCCTCTCCAAATTGCAAACGTCCAGCGACTGCTCCCACACCAAAGGTGCCAGGCCTCCCAGGTGTTGCTGGCCCTCGCCTCTCCCCGGCATTCCTTCCACAGCCCCACACACACTGGGGCTCCGGCCTTGCCAGCCAGCTCAGGGGGCCGATGTTCGTGCCTTGCTCGCTCTCGGCACCTTCGCCGGAGCGAAGCTCCAAATTACAAACGTCCAGCGACTGCTCCCACACCAAAGGTGCCAGGCCTCCCAGGTGTTGCTGGCCCTCGCCTCTCCCCGGCAGCCCTTCCACAGCCCCCACACACTGGGGCTCCGGCCTTGCCAGCCAGCTCAGGGGGCCGACATTCGTGCCTTGCTCGCTCTCGGCACCTGCGCCGGAGCCCCACTCCAAATTGCAAACGTCCAGTGACTGCTCCCACACCAAAGGTGCCAGGCCTCCCAGGTGTTGCTGGCCCTCGCCTCTCCCCGGCAGCCCTTCCACAGCCCCCACACACTGGGGCTCAGGCCTTGCCAGCCAGCTCAGGGGTGCCGACGTTCGTGTCTCGCTCGCTCTCGGGACCTGCGCTGGAGCCCAGCTCGACATTGCGAACGTCCAGCGACTTCTCCCACACCAAAGGTGCCAGGCCTCCCAGGTGTTGCCGGCCCTCGCCTTGCCCTGGCAGCCCTTCCACAGCCCCACACACACTGGGGCTCCGGCCTTGCCAGCCAGCTCAGGGGGCCGACGTTCATGCCTTGCTCACTCTCGGACCTGCGCCGGAGCCCAGCTCCAAATTGCAAACGTCCAGCGACTGCTCCCACACCAAAGGTGCCAGGCCTCCCAGGTGTTGCTGGCCCTCGCCTTGCCCTGGCAGCCCTTCCACAGCCCCACACACACTGGGGCTCCGGCCTTGCCAGCCAGCTCAGGGGGCCGACGTTCGTGCCTTGCTCGCTCTCAGCACCTACGCCGGAGCGCAGCTCCAAATTGTGAACGTCCAGCGACTGCTCCCACACCAAAGGTGCCAGGCCTCCCAGGTGTTGCCGGCCCTCGCGTCTCCCCAGCAGCCCTTCCACAGCCCCACACACACTGGGGCTCCGGCCTTGCCAGCCAGCTCAGGGGGCCGACGTTCGGGCCTTGCTCGCTCTCAGCACCTACGCCGGAGCGCAGCTCCAAATTGCGAACGTCCAGCGACTGCTCCCACACCAAAGGTGCCAGGCCTCCCAGGTGTTGCTGGCCCTCGCTTTGCCCTGGCAGCCCTTCCACAGCCCCACACACACTGGGGCTCCGGCCTTGCCAGCCAGCTCAGGGGGCCGACGTTCGTGCCTTGCTCGCTCTCGGCACCTTCGCCGGAGCCGAGCTCCAAATTGCAAACGTCCAGCGACTGCTCCCACACCAAAGGTGCCAGGCCTCCCAGGTGTTGCCGGCCCTCGCCTTGCCCTGGCAGCCCTTCCACAGCCCCACACACACTGGGGCTCAGGCCTTGCCAGCCAGCTCAGGGGGCCGATGTTCGTGCCTTGCTCGCTCTCGGGACCTGCGCCCGAGCCCAGCTCCAAATTGCAAACATCCAGCAACTGCTCCCACACTAAAGGTGCCAGAACTCCAAGTTGTTGCCAGCCATCGCGTCTCCCTGGCACTCCTTCCACAGCCCCACACACACTGGGGCTCCGGCCTTGCCAGCCAGCTCAGGGGGCCGACGTTCGTGCCTTGCTCGCTGTCGGCACCTGCGCCGGAGCCCAGCTCCGAATTGCAAACGTCCAGCGACTGCTCCCACACCAAAGGTGCCAGGCCTCCCATGTGTTGCCGGCCCTCGCCTTGCCCTGGCAGCCCTTCCACAGCCCCACACACACTGGGGCTCCGGACTTGCCAGCCAGCTCAGGGTGCCGATGTTCGTGCCCTGCTCGCTCTCGGGACCTGCGCCGGAGCCCAGCTCCAAATTGCAAACGTCCAGCGACTGCTCCCACACCAAAGGTGCCAGGCCTCCCAGGTGTTGCCGGCCCTCGCCTTGCCCTGGCAGCCCTTCCACAGCCCCACACACACTGGGACTCCGGCCTTGCCAGCCAGCTCAGGCTGCCGACGTTCGTGCCTTGCTCGCTCTCGGGACCTTCGCCGGAGCCCAGCTCCAAATTGCAAACATCCAGCAACTGCTCCCACACCAAAGGTGCCAGGCCTCCCAGGTGTTGCCGGCCCTCGCGTCTCCCCGGCAGCCCTTCCACAGCCCCACACACACTGGGGCTCCGGCCTTGCCAGCCAGCTCAGGGGGCCGACGTTCGTGCCTTGCTCGCTCTCGGCACCTGCGCCGGAGCCCAGCTCCAAATTGCAAACGTCCAGCGACTGCTCCCACACCAAAGGTGCCAGGCCTCCCAGGTGTTGCTGGCCCTTGCCTTACCCTGGCAGCCCTTCCACAGTCCCACACACACTGGGGCTCCGGCCTTGCCAGCCAGCTCAGGGGGCCGACGTTCGTGCCTTGCTCGCTCTCGGCACCTGCGCCGGAGCCGAGCTCCAAATTGCAAACGTCCAGCGACTGCTCCCACACCAAAGGTGCCAGGCCTCCCATGTGTTGCCGGCCCTCGCCTTGCCCTGGCAGCCCTTCCACAGCCCCACACACACAGGGGCTCAGGCCTTGCCAGCCAGCTCAGGCTGCCGACGTTCGTGCCTTGCTCGCTCTCGGGACCTGCGCCGGAGCGCAGCTCCAAATTGTGAACGTCCAGCGACTGCTCCCACACCAAAGGTGCCAGGCCTCCCATGTTTTGCCGGCCCTCGCCTTGCCCTGGCAGCCCTTCCACAGCCCCACACACACTGGGGCTCCGGCCTTGCCAGCCAGCTCAGGGGGCCAACGTTCGTGCCTTGCTCGCTCTCGGGACCTGCGCCGGAGCCCAGCTCCAAATTGCAAACGTCCAGCGACTGCTCCCACACCAAAGGTGCCAGGCCTCCCATGTGTTGCCGGCCCTCGCCTTGCCCTGGCAGCCCTTCCACAGCCCCACACACACTGGGGCTCCGGCCTTGCCAGCCAGCTCAGGGGGCCGACGTTCGTGCCTTGCTCGCTCTCGGGACCTGCGCCGGAGCCCAGCTCCAAATTGCAAACGTCCAGCGACTGCTCCCACACCAAAGGTGCCAGGCCTCCAAGGTGTTGCCGGCCCTCGCGTCTCCCTGGCACTCCTTCCACAGCCCCACACACACTGGGGCTCCGGCCTTGCCAGCCAGCTCAGGGGGCCGACGTTCGTGCCTTGCTCGCTCTCGGCACCTGCGCCGGAGCCCAGCTCCAAATTGCAAACGTCCAGCAACTGCTCCCACACTAAAGGTGCCAGAACTCCAAGGTGTTGCCGGCCCTCGCGTCTCCCTGGCACTCCTTCCACAGCCCCACACACACTGGGGCTCCGGCCTTGCCAGCCAGCTCAGGGGGCCGACGTTCGTGCCTTGCTCGCTCTCGGGACCTGCGCCAGAGCGCAGCTCCAAATTGCGAACGTCCAGCGACTGCTCCCACACCAAAGGTGCCAGGCCTCCCATGTTTTGCTGGCCCTCGCCTTGCCCTGGCAGCCCTTCCACAGCCTCACACACTGGGGCTCCGGACTTGCCAGCCAGCTCAGGGGGCCCATGTTCGTGCCTTGCTCGCTCTCGGCACCTGCGCCGGAGCCCAGCTCCAAATTGCAAACGTCCAGCGACTGCTCCCACACCAAAGGTGCCAGGCCTCCCAGGTGTTGCCGGCCCTCGCCTTGCCCTGGCAGCCCTTCCACAGCCCCACACACACTGGGGCTCCGGCCTTGCCAGCCAGCTCAGGGGGCCGACGTTCGTGCCTTGCTCGCTCTCGGGACCTGCGCCGGAGCGCAGCTCCAAATTGCGAACGTCCAGCAACTGCTCCCACAACAAAAGTTGCCAGAACTCCAAGGTGTTGCCGGCCCTCACGTCTCCCTGGCACTCCTTCCACAGCCCCACACACACTGGGGCTCCGGCCTTGCCAGCCAGCTCAGGGGGCCGACGTTCGTGCCTTGCTCGCTCTCGGGACCTGCGCCGGAGCCCAGCTCCAAATTGCAAACATCCAGCAACTGCTCCCACACCAAAGGTGCCAGGCCTCCCAGGTGTTGCCGGCCCTCGCGTCTCCCTGGCACTCCTTCCACAGCCCCACACACACTGGGGCTCCGGCCTTGCCAGCCAGCTCAGGGGGCCGACGTTCGTGCCTTGCTTGCTCTCGGCACCTGCGCCGCAGCCCAGCTCCAAATTGCAAACGTCCAGCGACTGCTCCCACACCAAAGGTGCCAGGCCTCCCATGTGTTGCTGGCCCTCGCCTTGCCCTGGCAGCCCTTCCACAGCCCCACACACACTGGGGCTCCGGCCTTGCCAGCCAGCTCAGGGGCCGATGTTCGTGCCTTGCTCGCTCTCGGGACCTGCGCCGGAGCGCAGCTCCAAATTGCGAACGTCCAGCAACTGCTCCCACAACAAAAGTTGCCAGAACTCCAAGGTGTTGCCGGCCCTCGCCTTGCCCTGGCAGCCCTTCCACAGCCCCACACACACTGGGGCTCCGGCCTTGCCAGCCAGCTCAGGGGGCCGACGTTCGTGCCTTGCTCGCTCTCGGCACCTGCGCCGGAGCCCAGCTCCAAATTGCAAACGTCCAGCGACTGCTCCCACACCAAAGGTGCCAGGCCTCCCATGTGTTGCCGGCCCTCGCCTTGCCCTGGCAGCCCTTCCACAGCCCCACACACACTGGGGCTCCGGCCTTGCCAGCCAGCTCAGGGGGCCGACGTTCGTGCCTTGCTCGCTCTCGGCACCTGCGCCGGAGCGCAGCTCCAAATTGCGAACGTCCAGCGACTGCTCCCACACCAAAGGTGCCAGGCCTCCCATGTTTTGCCGGCCCTCGCCTTGCCCTGGCAGCCCTTCCACAGCCCCACACACACAGGGGCTCAGGCCTTGCCAGCCAGCTCAGGCTGCCGACGTTCGTGCCTTGCTCGCTCTCGGGACCTGCGCCGGAGCGCAGCTCCAAATTGTGAACGTCCAGCGACTGCTCCCACACCAAAGGTGCCAGGCCTCCCATGTTTTGCCGGCCCTCGCCTTGCCCTGGCAGCCCTTCCACAGCCCCACACACACTGGGGCTCCGGCCTTGCCAGCCAGCTCAGGGGGCCGACGTTCGTGCCTTGCTCGCTCTCGGGACCTGCGCCGGAGCCCAGCTCCAAATTGCAAACGTCCAGCGACTGCTCCCACACCAAAGGTGCCAGGCCTCCCATGTGTTGCCGGCCCTCGCCTTGCCCTGGCAGCCCTTCCACAGCCCCACACACACTGGGGCTCCGGCCTTGCCAGCCAGCTCAGGGGGCCGACGTTCGTGCCTTGCTCGCTCTCGGCACCTGCGCCGGAGCCCAGCTCCAAATTGCAAACGTCCAGCGACTGCTCCCACACCAAAGGTGCCAGAACTCCAAGGTGTTGCCGGCCCTCGCGTCTCCCTGGCACTCCTTCCACAGCCCCACACACACTGGGGCTCCGGCCTTGCCAGCCAGCTCAGGGGGCCGACGTTCGTGCCTTGCTCGCTCTCGGCACCTGCGCCGGAGCCCAGCTCCAAATTGCAAACATCCAGCAACTGCTCCCACACTAAAGGTGCCAGAACTCCAAGGTGTTGCCGGCCCTCGCGTCTCCCTGGCACTCCTTCCACAGCCCCACACACACTGGGGCTCCGGCCTTGCCAGCCAGCTCAGGGGGCCGACGTTCGTGCCTTGCTCGCTCTCGGCACCTGCGCCGGAGCCGAGCTCCAAATTGCAAACGTCCAGCGACTGCTCCCACACCAAAGGTGCCAGGCCTCCCAGGTGTTGCCGGCCCTCGCCTTGCCCTGGCAGCCCTTCCACAGCCCCACACACACTGGGGCTCCGGCCTTGCCAGCCAGCTCAGGGGGCCGACGTTCGTGCCTTGCTCACTCTCGGGACCTGCGCCGGAGCGCAGCTCCAAATTGCGAACGTCCAGCGACTGCTCCCACACCAAAGGTGCCAGGCCTCCCATGTTTTG
This sequence comes from Spheniscus humboldti, assembly GCA_027474245.1. Lineage (NCBI taxonomy): Eukaryota > Metazoa > Chordata > Aves > Sphenisciformes > Spheniscidae > Spheniscus > Spheniscus humboldti. The sequence continues at coordinate 133,300,660 of CM049889.1, forward strand.
CCGGCCCTCGCCTTGCCCTGGCAGCCCTTCCACAGCCTCACACACTGGGGCTCCGGACGTGCCAGCCAGCTCAGGGGGCCGATGTTCGTGCCTTGCTCGCTCTCGGGACCTGCGCCTGAGCCCAGCTCCAAATTGCAAACGTCCAGCGACTGCTCCCACACCAAAGGTGCCAGGCCTCCCAGGTGTTGCCGGCCCTCGCCTTGCCCTGGCAGCCCTTCCACAGCCCCACACACACTGGGGCTCCGGCCTTGCCAGCCAGCTCAGGGGGCCGACGTTCGTGCCTCGCTCGCTCTCGGGACCTGCGCCGGAGCCCAGCTCCAAATTGCAAACGTCCAGCGACTGCTCCCACACCAAAGGTGCCAGGCCTCCCATGTGTTGCCGGCCCTCGCGTCTCCCTGGCACTCCTTCCACAGCCCCACACACACTGGGGCTCCGGCCTTGCCAGCCAGCTCAGGGGGCCGACGTTCGTGCCTTGCTCGCTCTCGGCACCTGCGCCGGAGCCCAGCTCCAAATTGCAAACATCCAGCAACTGCTCCCACACTAAAGGTGCCAGAACTCCAAGGTGTTGCCGGCCCTCGCGTCTCCCTGGCACTCCTTCCACAGCCCCACACACACTGGGGCTCCGGCCTTGCCAGCCAGCTCAGGGGGCCGACGTTCGTGCCTTGCTCGCTCTCGGCACCTGCGCCGGAGCCCAGCTCCAAATTGCAAACGTCCAGCGACTGCTCCCACACCAAAGGTGCCAGGCCTCCCATGTGTTGCCGGCCCTCGCCTTGCCCTGGCAGCCCTTCCACAGCCCCACACACACTGGGGCTCCGGCCTTGCCAGCCAGCTCAGGGGGCCGACGTTCGTGCCTTGCTCGCTCTCGGGACCTGCGCCGGAGCGCAGCTCCAAATTGCAAACGTCCAGCGACTGCTCCCACACCAAAGGTGCCAGGCCTCCCAGGTGTTGCCGGCCCTCGCCTTGCCCTGGCAGCCCTTCCACAGCCTCACACACTGGGGCTCCGGACTTGCCAGCCAGCTCAGGGGGCCCATGTCCGTGCCTTGCTCGCTCTCGGGACCTGCGCCTGAGCCCAGCTCCAAATTGCAAACGTCCAGCGACTGCTCCCACACCAAAGGTGCCAGGCCTCCCAGGTGTTGCCGGCCCTCGCCTTGCCCTGGCAGCCCTTCCACAGCCCCACACACACTGGGGCTCCGGCCTTGCCAGCCAGCTCAGGGGGCCGACGTTCGTGCCTTGCTCGCTCTCGGGACCTGCGCCGGAGCGCAGCTCCAAATTGCGAACGTCCAGCAACTGCTCCCACAACAAAAGTTGCCAGAACTCCAAGGTGTTGCCGGCCCTCGCGTCTCCCCAGCAGCCCTTCCACAGCCCCACACACACTGGGGCTCCGGCCTTGCCAGCCAGCTCAGGGGGCCGACGTTCGTGCCTTGCTCGCTCTCGGGACCTGCGCCTGAGCCCAGCTCCAAATTGCAAACATCCAGCAACTGCTCCCACACCAAAGGTGCCAGGCCTCCCAGGTGTTGCCGGCCCTCGCGTCTCCCTGGCACTCCTTCCACAGCCCCACACACACTGGGGCTCCGGCCTTGCCAGCCAGCTCAGGGGGCCGACGTTCGTGCCTTGCTTGCTCTCGGCACCTGCGCCGCAGCCCAGCTCCAAATTGCAAACGTCCAGCGACTGCTCCCACACCAAAGGTGCCAGGCCTCCCATGTGTTGCTGGCCCTCGCCTTGCCCTGGCAGCCCTTCCACAGCCCCACACACACTGGGGCTCCGGCCTTGCCAGCCAGCTCAGGGGGCCGATGTTCGTGCCTTGCTCGCTCTCGGGACCTGCGCCGGAGCGCAGCTCCAAATTGCAAACATCCAGCAACTACTCCAACACTAAAGGTGCCAGAACTCCCATGTGTTGCCGGCCCTCGCCTTGCCCTGGCAGCCCTTCCACAGCCCCACACACACTGGGGCTCCGGCCTTGCCAGCCAGCTCAGGCTGCCGACGTTCGTGCCTTGCTCGCTCTCGGGACCTGCGCCGGAGCCCAGCTCCAAATTGCAAACGTCCAGCGACTGCTCCCACACCAAATGTGCCAGGCCTCCCATGTGTTGCCGGCCCTCGCCTTGCCCTGGCAGCCCTTCCACAGCCCCACACACACTGGGGCTCCGGCCTTGCCAGCCAGCTCAGGGGGCCGACGTTCGTGCCTTGCTCGCTCTCGGCACCTGCGCCGGAGCCGAGCTCCAAATTGCAAACGTCCAGCAACTGCTCCCACACCAAAGGTGCCAGGCCTCCCATGTGTTGCCGGCCCTCGCCTTGCCCTGGCAGCCCTTCCACAGCCCCACACACACAGGGGCTCAGGCCTTGCCAGCCAGCTCAGGCTGCCGACGTTCGTGCCTTGCTCGCTCTCGGGACCTGCGCCGGAGCCCAGCTCCAAATTGTGAACGTCCAGCGACTGCTCCCACACCAAAGGTGCCAGGCCTCCCATGTTTTGCCGGCCCTCGCCTTGCCCTGGCAGCCCTTCCACAGCCCCACACACACTGGGGCTCCGGCCTTGCCAGCCAGCTCAGGGGGCCGACGTTCGTGCCTTGCTCGCTCTCGGGACCTGCGCCGGAGCCCAGCTCCAAATTGCAAACGTCCAGCGACTGCTCCCACACCAAAGGTGCCAGGCCTCCCATGTGTTGCCGGCCCTCGCCTTGCCCTGGCAGCCCTTCCACAGCCCCACACACACTGGGGCTCCGGCCTTGCCAGCCAGCTCAGGGGGCCGACGTTCGTGCCTTGCTCGCTCTCGGGACCTGCGCCGGAGCGCAGCTCCAAATTGCGAACGTCCAGCGACTGCTCCCACACCAAAGGTGCCAGAACTCCAAGGTGTTGCCGGCCCTCGCGTCTCCCTGGCACTCCTTCCACAGCCCCACACACACTGGGGCTCCGGCCTTGCCAGCCAGCTCAGGGGGCCGACGTTCGTGCCTTGCTCGCTCTCGGGACCTGCGCCGGAGCCCAGCTCCAAATTGCAAACATCCAGCAACTGCTCCCACACTAAAGGTGCCAGAACTCCAAGGTGTTGCCGGCCCTCGCGTCTCCCTGGCACTCCTTCCACAGCCCCACACACACTGGGGCTCCGGCCTTGCCAGCCAGCTCAGGGGGCCGACGTTCGTGCCTTGCTCGCTCTCGGCACCTGCGCCGGAGCCGAGCTCCAAATTGCAAACGTCCAGCGACTGCTCCCACACCAAAGGTGCCAGGCCTCCCATGTGTTGCCGGCCCTCGCCTTGCCCTGGCAGCCCTTCCACAGCCCCACACACACTGGGGCTCCGGCCTTGCCAGCCAGCTCAGGGGCCGACGTTCGTGCCTTGCTCACTCTCGGGACCTGCGCCGGAGCGCAGCTCCAAATTGCGAACGTCCAGCGACTGCTCCCACACCAAAGGTGCCAGGCCTCCCATGTTTTGCCGGCCCTCGCCTTGCCCTGGCAGCCCTTCCACAGCCTCACACACTGGGGCTCCGGACTTGCCAGCCAGCTCAGGGGGCCGATGTTCGTGCCTTGCTCGCTCTCGGGACCTGCGCCTGAGCCCAGCTCCAAATTGCAAACGTCCAGCGACTGCTCCCACACCAAAGGTGCCAGGCCTCCCAGGTGTTGCCGGCCCTCGCCTTGCCCTGGCAGCCCTTCCACAGCCCCACACACACTGGGGCTCCGGCCTTGCCAGCCAGCTCAGGGGGCCGACGTTCGTGCCTTGCTCGCTCTCGGGACCTGCGCCGGAGCGCAGCTCCAAATTGCGAACGTCCAGCAACTGCTCCCACAACAAAAGTTGCCAGAACTCCAAGGTGTTGCCGGCCCTCACGTCTCCCTGGCACTCCTTCCACAGCCCCACACACACTGGGGCTCCGGCCTTGCCAGCCAGCTCAGGGGGCCGACGTTCGTGCCTTGCTCGCTCTCGGGACCTGCGCCTGAGCCCAGCTCCAAATTGCAAACGTCCAGCGACTGCTCCCACACCAAAGGTGCCAGGCCTCCCAGGTGCTGCCGGCCCTCGCGTCTCCCTGGCAGCCCTTCCACAGCCCCACACACACTGGGGCTCCGGCCTTGCCAGCCAGCTCAGGGGGCCGACGTTCGTGCCTTGCTCGCTCTCGGCACCTGCGCCGCAGCCCAGCTCCAAATTGCAAACGTCCAGCGACTGCTCCCACACCAAAGGTGCCAGGCCTCCCATGTGTTGCTGGCCCTCGCATTGCCCTGGCAGCCCTTCCACAGCCCCACACACACTGGGGCTCCGGCCTTGCCAGCCAGCTCAGGGGGCCGATGTTCGTGCCTTGCTCGCTCTCGGGACCTGCGCCGGAGCCCAGCTCCAAATTGCAAACATCCAGCAACTACTCCAACACTAAAGGTGCCAGAACTCCCATGTGTTGCCGGCCCTCGCCTTGCCCTGGCAGCCCTTCCACAGCCCCACACACACTGGGGCTCCGGCCTTGCCAGCCAGCTCAGGGGGCCGACGTTCGTGCCTTGCTCGCTCTCGGGACCTGCGCCGGAGCGCAGCTCCAAATTGCAAACGTCCAGCGACTGCTCCCACACCAAAGGTGCCAGGCCTCCCATGTGTTGCCGGCCCTCGCCTTGCCCTGGCAGCCCTTCCACAGCCCCACACACACTGGGGCTCCGGCCTTGCCAGCCAGCTCAGGGGGCCGACGTTCGTGCCTTGCTCGCTCTCAGCACCTGCGCCGGAGCGCAGCTCCAAATTGCGAACGTCCAGCGACTGCTCCCACACCAAAGGTGCCAGAACTCCAAGGTGTTGCCGGCCCTCGCGTCTCCCTGGCACTCCTTCCACAGCCCCACACACACTGGGGCTCCGGCCTTGCCAGCCAGCTCAGGGGGCCGACGTTCGTGCCTTGCTCGCTCTCGGCACCTGCGCCGGAGCCCAGCTCCAAATTGCAAACATCCAGCAACTGCTCCCACACTAAAGGTGCCAGAACTCCAAGGTGTTGCCGGCCCTCGCGTCTCCCTGGCACTCCTTCCACAGCCCCACACACACTGGGGCTCCGGCCTTGCCAGCCAGCTCAGGGGGCCGACGTTCGTGCCTTGCTCGTTCTCGGCACCTGTGCCGGAGCGAAGCTCCAAATTGAAAACGTCCAGCGACTGCTCCCACACCAAAGGTGCCAGGCCTCCCAGGTGTTGCCGGCCCTCGCCTTGCCCTGGCAGCCCTTCCACAGCCCCACACACACTGGGGCTCCGGCCTTGCCAGCCAGCTCAGGGTGCCGACGTTCGTGCCTTGCTCGCTCTCGGGACCTGCGCCGGAGCCCAGCTCCAAATTGCAAACGTCCAGCGACTGCTCCCACACCAAAGGTGCCAGGCCTCCCATGTGTTGCCGGCCCTCGCCTTGCCCTGGCAGCTCTTCCACAGCCCCACACACACTGGGGCTCCGGCCTTGCCAGCCAGCTCAGGGGGCCGACGTTCGTGCCTTGCTCGCTCTCGGGACCTGCGCCGGAGCGCAGCTCCAAATTGCGAACGCCCAGCGACTGCTCCCACACCAAAGGTGCCAGGCCTCCAAGGTGTTGCCGGCCCTCGCGTCTCCCTGGCACTCCTTCCACAGCCCCACACACACTGGGGCTCCGGCCTTGCCAGCCAGCTCAGGGGGCCGACGTTCGTGCCTTGCTCGCTCTCGGGACCTGCGCCGGAGCCCAGCTCCAAATTGCGAACGTCCAGCGACTGCTCCCACACCAAAGGTGCCAGAACTCCAAGGTGTTGCCGGCCCTCACGTCTCCCTGGCACTCCTTCCACAGCCCCACACACACTGGGGCTCCGGCCTTGCCAGCCAGATCAGGGGGCCGACGTTCGTGCCTTGCTCGCTCTCGGGACCTGCGCCGGAGCGCAGCTCCAAATTGCAAACATCCAGCAACTACTCCAACACTAAAGGTGCCAGAACTCCCATGTGTTGCTGGCCCTCGCCTTGCCCTGGCAGCCCTTCCACAGCCCCACACACACTGGGGCTCCGGCCTTGCCAGCCAGCTCAGGGGGCCGACGTTCGTGCCTTGCTCGCTCTCGGCACCTGCGCCGGAGCCGAGCTCCAAATTGCAAACGTCCAGCAACTGCTCCCACACCAAAGGTGCCAGGCCTCCCATGTGTTGCCGGCCCTCGCCTTGCCCTGGCAGCCCTTCCACAGCCCCACACACACAGGGGCTCAGGCCTTGCCAGCCAGCTCAGGCTGCCGACGTTCGTGCCTTGCTCGCTCTCGGCACCTGCGCCGGAGCCCAGCTCCAAATTTTGAACGTCCAGCGACTGCTCCCACACCAAAGGTGCCAGGCCTCCCATGTTTTGCCGGCCCTCGCCTTGTCCTGGCAGCCCTTCCACAGCCCCACACACACTGGGGCTCAGGCCTTGCCAGCCAGCTCAGGGGGCCGACGTTCGTGCCTTGCTCGCTCTCGGGACCTGCGCCGGAGCCCAGCTCCAAATTGCAAACGTCCAGCGACTGCTCCCACACCAAAGGTGCCAGGCCTCCCAGGTGTTGCCGGCCCTCGCCTTGCCCTGGCAGCCCTTCCACAGCCCCACACACACTGGGGCTCCGGCCTTGCCAGCCAGCTCAGGGGGCCGACGTTCGTGCCTTGCTCGCTCTCGGCACCTGCGCCGGAGCCCAGCTCCAAATTGCGAACGTCCAGCGACTGCTCCCACACCAAAGGTGCCAGGCCTCCAAGGTGTTGCCGGCCCTCGCGTCTCCCTGGCACTCCTTCCACAGCCCCACACACACTGGGGCTCCGGCCTTGCCAGCCAGCTCAGGGGGCCGACGTTCGTGCCTTGCTCGCTCTCGGCACCTGCGCCGGAGCCCAGCTCCAAATTGCAAACGTCCAGCGACTGCTCCCACACTAAAGGTGCCAGAACTCCAAGGTGTTGCCGGCCCTCGCGTCTCCCTGGCACTCCTTCCACAGCCCCACACACACTGGGGCTCCGGCCTTGCCAGCCAGCTCAGGGGGCCGACGTTCGTGCCTTGCTCGCTCTCGGCACCTGCGCCGGAGCCGAGCTCCAAATTGCAAACGTCCAGCGACTGCTCCCACACCAAAGGTGCCAGGCCTCCCAGGTGTTGATGGCCCTCGCCTCTCCCCGGCAGCCCTTCCACAGCCCCACACACACTGGGGCTCCGGCCTTGCCAGCCAGCTCAGGGGGCCGACGTTCGTGCCTTGCTCGCTCTCGGGACCTGCGCCGGAGCGCAGCTCCAAATTGCGAACGTCCAGCGACTGCTCCCACACCAAAGGTGCCAGGCCTCCCATGTGTTGCTGGCCCTCGCATTGCCCTGGCAGCCCTTCCACAGCCCCACACACACTGGGGCTCCGGCCTTGCCAGCCAGCTCAGGGGGCCGACGTTCGTGCCTTGCTCGCTCTCGGGACCTGCGCCGGAGCGCAGCTCCAAATTGCAAACGTCCAGCGACTGCTCCCACACCAAAGGTGCCAGGCCTCCCATGTGTTGCCGGCCCTCGCCTTGCCCTGGCAGCCCTTCCACAGCCCCACACACTGGGGCTCCGGACTTGCCAGCCAGCTCAGGGTGCCGATGTTCGTGCCTTGCTCGCTCTCGGGACCTGCGCCTGAGCCCAGCTCCAAATTGCGAAAGTCCAGCGACTGCTCCCACACTAAAGGTGCCAGGCCTCCCAGGTGTTGCCGGCCCTCGCGTCTCCCCGGCAGCCCTTCCACAGCCCCACACACACTGGGGCTCCGGCCTTGCCAGCCAGCTCAGGGGGCCGACGTTCGTGCCTTGCTCGCTCTCGGCACCTGCGCCGGAGCCGAGCTCCAAATTGCAAACGTCCAGCGACTGCTCCCACACCAAAGGTGCCAGGCCTCCCATGTGTTGCCGGCCCTCGCCTTGCCCTGGCAGCCCTTCCACAGCCCCACACACACAGGGGCTCAGGCCTTGCCAGCCAGCTCAGGGGGCCGACGTTCGTGCCTTGCTCGCTCTCGGGACCTGCGCCGGAGCCGAGCTCCAAATTGCAAACATCCAGCAACTACTCCCACACTAAAGGTGCCAGAACTCCCAGGTGTTGCCGGCCCTCACGTCTCCCTGGCACTCCTTCCACAGCCCCACACACACTGGGGCTCCGTCCTTGCCAGCCAGCTCAGGGGGCCGACGTTCGTGCCTTGCTCGCTCTCGGGACCTTCGCCGGAGCCGAGCTCCAAATTGCAAACGTCCAGCGACTACTCCCACACTAAAGGTGCCAGAACTCCCAGGTGTTGCCGGCCCTCGCCTTGCCCTGGCAGCCCTTCCACAGCCCCACACACACTGGGGCTCCGGCCTTGCCAGCCAGCTCAGGGGGCCGACGTTCGTGCCTTGCTCACTCTCGGGACCTGAGCCGGAGCCCAGCTCCAAATTGCAAACGTCCAGCGACTGCTCCCACACCAAAGGTGCCAGGCCTCCCATGTGTTGCTGGCCCTCGCCTTGCCCTGGCAGCCCTTCCACAGCCCCACACACACTGGGGCTCCGGCCTTGCCAGCCAGCTCAGGGGGCCGACGTTCGTGCCTTGCTCGCTCTCGGCACCTGCGCCAGAGCCGAGCTCCAAATTGCAAACGTCCAGCGACTGCTCCCACACCAAAGGTGCCAGAACTCCAAGGTGTTGCCGGCCCTCGCGTCTCCCTGGCACTCCTTCCACAGCCCCACACACACTGGGGCTCCGGCCTTGCCAGCCAGCTCAGGGGGCCGACGTTCGTGCCTTGCTCGCTCTCGGGACCTGCGCCGGAGCCCAGCTCCAAATTGCAAACATCCAGCGACTGCTCCCACACTAAAGGTGCCAGAACTCCAAGGTGTTGCCGGCCCTCGCGTCTCCCTGGCACTCCTTCCACAGCCCCACACACACTGGGGCTCCGGCCTTGCCAGCCAGCTCAGGGGGCCGACGTTCGTGCCTTGCTCGCTCTCGGGACCTGCGCCGGAGCCGAGCTCCAAATTGCAAACGTCCAGCGACTGCTCCCACACCAAAGGTGCCAGGCCTCCCATGTGTTGCCGGCCCTCGTCTTGCCCTGGCAGCCCTTCCACAGCCCCACACACACTGGGGCTCCGGCCTTGCCAGCCAGCTCAGGGGGCCGACGTTCGTGCCTTGCTCGCTCTCGGGACCTGCGCCGGAGCCCAGCTCCAAATTGCGAACGTCCAGCGACTGCTCCCACACCAAAGGTGCCAGGCCTCCCATGTTTTGCCGGCCCTCGCCTTGCCCTGGCAGCCCTTCCACAGCCTCACACACTGGGGCTCCGGACTTGCCAGCCAGCTCAGGGTGCCGATGTTCGTGCCTTGCTCGCTCTCGGGACCTGCGCCTGAGCCCAGCTCCAAATTGCAAACGTCCAGCGACTGCTCCCACACCAAAGGTGCCAGGCCTCCCAGGTGTTGCCGGCCCTCGCCTTGCCCTGGCAGCCCTTCCACAGCCCCACACACACTGGGGCTCCGGCCTTGCCAGCCAGCTCAGGGGGCCGACGTTCGTGCCTTGCTCGCTCTCGGGACCTGCGCCGGAGCGCAGCTCCAAATTGCGAACGTCCAGCGACTGCTCCCACACCAAAGGTGCCAGAACTCCAAGGTGTTGCCGGCCCTCACGTCTCCCTGGCACTCCTTCCACAGCCCCACACACACTGGGGCTCCGGCCTTGCCAGCCAGATCAGGGGGCCGACGTTCGTGCCTTGCTCGCTGTCGGCACCTGCGCCGGAGCCCAGCTCCAAATTGCAAACGTCCAGCGACTGCTCCCACACTAAAGGTGCCAGAACTCCCAGGTGTTGCCGGCCCTCGCGTCTCCCTGGCACTCCTTCCACAGCCCCACACACACTGGGGCTCCGGCCTTGCCAGCCAGCTCAGGGGGCCGACGTTCGTGCCTTGCTCGCTCTCGGCACCTGCGCCGGAGCCCAGCTCCAAATTGCGAACGTCCAGCGACTGCTCCCACACCAAAGGTGCCAGGCCTCCCATGTGTTGCCGGCCCTCGCCTTGCCCTGGCAGCCCTTCCACAGCCCCACACACACTGGGGCTCCGGCCTTGCCAGCCAGCTCAGGCTGCCGACGTTCGTGCCTTGCTCGCTCTCGGGACCTGCGCCGGAGCGCAGCTCCAAATTGCGAACGTCCAGCGACTGCTCCCACACCAAAGGTGCCAGAACTCCAAGGTGTTGCCGGCCCTCGCGTCTCCCTGGCACTCCTTCCACAGCCCCACACACACTGGGGCTCCGGCCTTGCCAGCCAGCTCAGGGGGCCGACGTTCGTGCCTTGCTCGCTCTCGGCACCTGCGCCGGAGCCCAGCTCCAAATTGCAAACGTCCAGCGACTGCTCCCACACCAAAGGTGCCAGGCCTCCCATGTGTTGCCGGCCCTCGCCTTGCCCTGGCAGCCCTTCCACAGCCCCACACACTGGGGCTCCGGACTTGCCAGCCAGCTCAGGGTGCCGATGTTCGTGCCTTGCTCGCTCTCGGGACCTGCGCCTGAGCCCAGCTCCAAATTGCAAACGTCCAGCGACTGCTCCCACACTAAACGTGCCAGGCCTCCCAGGTGTTGCCGGCCCTCGCGTCTCCCCGGCAGCCCTTCCACAGCCCCACACACACTGGGGCTCCGGCCTTGCCAGCCAGCTCAGGGGGCCGACGTTCGTGCCTTGCTCGCTCTCGGCACCTGCGCCGGAGCCCAGCTCCAAATTGCAAACATCCAGCGACTGCTCCCACACTAAAGGTGCCAGAACTCCAAGGTGTTGCCGGCCCTCGCGTCTCCATGGCACTCCTTCCACAGCCCCACACACACTGGGGCTCCGGCCTTGCCAGCCAGCTCAGGGGGCCGACGTTCGTGCCTTGCTCGCTCTCGGCACCTGCGCCGGAGCCGAGCTCCAAATTGCAAACGTCCAGCGACTGCTCCCACACCAAAGGTGCCAGGCCTCCCATGTGTTGCCGGCCCTCGCCTTGCCCTGGCAGCCCTTCCACAGCCCCACACACACTGGGGCTCCGGCCTTGCCAGCCAGCTCAGGGGGCCGACGTTCGTGCCTTGCTTGCTCTTGGCACCTGCGCCGGAGCCCAGCTCCAAATTGCGAACGTCCAGCGACTGCTCCCACACCAAAGGTGCCAGGCCTCCCATGTGTTGCCGGCCCTCGCCTTGCCCTGGCAGCCCTTCCACAGCCCCACACACACTGGGGCTCCGGCCTTGCCAGCCAGCTCAGGGGGCCGACGTTCGTGCCTTGCTCGCTCTCGGGACCTGCGCCTGAGCCCAGCTCCAAATTGCGAACGTCCAGCGACTGCTCCCACACCAAAGGTGCCAGGCCTCCCATGTTTTGCCGGCCCTCGCCTTGCCCTGGCAGCCCTTCCACAGCCTCACACACTGGGGCTCCGGACTTGCCAGCCAGCTCAGGGTGCCGATGTTCGTGCCTTGCTCGCTCTCGGGACCTGCGCCTGAGCCCAGCTCCAAATTGCAAACGTCCAGCGACTGCTCCCACACCAAAGGTGCCAGGCCTCCCAGGTGTTGCCGGCCCTCGCCTTGCCCTGGCAGCCCTTCCACAGCCCCACACACACTGGGGCTCCGGCCTTGCCAGCCAGCTCAGGGGGCCGACGTTCGTGCCTTGCTCGCTCTCGGCACCTGCGCCGGAGCCCAGCTCCAAATTGCAAACGTCCAGCGACTGCTCCCACACCAAAGGTGCCAGGCCTCCCAGGTGTTGCCGGCCCTCGCCTTGCCCTGGCAGCCCTTCCACAGCCCCACACACACTGGGGCTCCGGCCTTGCCAGCCAGCTCAGGGGGCCGACGTTCGTGCCTTGCTCGCTCTCGGCACCTGCGCCGGAGCGCAGCTCCAAATTGCGAACGTCCAGCGACTGCTCCCACACCAAAGGTGCCAGAACTCCAAGGTGTTGCCGGCCCTCACGTCTCCCTGGCACTCCTTCCACAGCCCCACACACACTGGGGCTCCGGCCTTGCCAGCCAGCTCAGGGGGCCGACGTTCGTGCCTTGCTCGCTGTCGGCACCTGCGCCGGAGCCCAGCTCCAAATTGCAAACGTCCAGCGACTGCTCCCACACCAAAGGTGCCAGAACTCCAAGGTGTTGCTGGCCCTCGCCTTGCACTGGCAGCCCTTCCACAGCCCCACACACTGGGGCTCCGGACTTGCCAGCCAGCTCAGGGTGCCGATGTTCGTGCCTTGCTCGCTCTCGGGACCTGCGCCTGAGCCCAGCTCCAAATTGCAAACGTCCAGCGACTGCTCCCACACTAAAGGTGCCAGGCCTCCCAGGTGTTGCCGGCCCTCGCGTCTCCCCGGCAGCCCTTCCACAGCCCCACACACACTGGGGCTCCGGCCTTGCCAGCCAGCTCAGGGGGCCGACGTTCGTGCCTTGCTCGCTCTCGGCACCTGCGCCGGAGCCCAGCTCCAAATTGCAAACATCCAGCGACTGCTCCCACACTAAAGGTGCCAGAACTCCAAGGTGTTGCCGGCCCTCGCGTCTCCCTGGCACTCCTTCCACAACCCCACACACACTGGGGCTCCGGCCTTGCCAGCCAGCTCAGGGGGCCGACGTTCGTGCCTTGCTCGCTCTCGGCACCTGCGCCGGAGCCGAGCTCCAAATTGCAAACGTCCAGCGACTGCTCCCACACCAAAGGTGCCAGGCCTCCCAGGTGTTGCCGGCCCTCGCCTTGCCCTGGCAGCCCTTCCACAGCCCCACACACACTGGGGCTCCGGCCTTGCCAGCCAGCTCAGGGGGCCGACGTTCGTGCCTTGCTCGCTCTCGGGACCTGCGCCTGAGCCCAGCTCCAAATTGCGAACGTCCAGCGACTGCTCCCACACCAAAGGTGCCAGGCCTCCCATGTTTTGCCGGCCCTCGCCTTGCCCTGGCAGCCCTTCCACAGCCTCACACACTGGGGCTCCGGACTTGCCAGCCAGCTCAGGGTGCCGATGTTCGTGCCTTGCTCGCTCTCGGGACCTGCGCCTGAGCCCAGCTCCAAATTGCAAACGTCCAGCGACTGCTCCCACACCAAAGGTGCCAGGCCTCCCAGGTGTTGCCGGCCCTCGCCTTGCCCTGGCAGCCCTTCCACAGCCCCACACACACTGGGGCTCCGGCCTTGCCAGCCAGCTCAGGGGGCCGACGTTCGTGCCTTGCTCGCTCTCGGCACCTGCGCCGGAGCCCAGCTCCAAATTGCAAACGTCCAGCGACTGCTCCCACACCAAAGGTGCCAGGCCTCCCAGGTGTTGCCGGCCCTCGCCTTGCCCTGGCAGCCCTTCCACAGCCCCACACACACTGGGGCTCCGGCCTTGCCAGCCAGCTCAGGGGGCCGACGTTCGTGCCTTGCTCGCTCTCGGCACCTGCGCCGGAGCGCAGCTCCAAATTGCGAACGTCCAGCGACTGCTCCCACACCAAAGGTGCCAGAACTCCAAGGTGTTGCCGGCCCTCACGTCTCCCTGGCACTCCTTCCACAGCCCCACACACACTGGGGCTCCGGCCTTGCCAGCCAGCTCAGGGGGCCGACGTTCGTGCCTTGCTCGCTGTCGGCACCTGCGCCGGAGCCCAGCTCCAAATTGCAAACGTCCAGCGACTGCTCCCACACTAAAGGTGCCAGAACTCCCAGGTGTTGCCGGCCCTCGCGTCTCCCTGGCACTCCTTCCACAGCCCCACACACACTGGGGCTCCGGCCTTGCCAGCCAGCTCAGGGGGCCGACGTTCGTGCCTTGCTCGCTCTCGGGACCTGCGCCGGAGCCCAGCTCCAAATTGCAAACGTCCAGCGACTGCTCCCACACCAAAGGTGCCAGGCCTCCCATGTGTTGCCGGCCCTCGCCTTGCCCTGGCAGCCCTTCCACAGCCCCACACACACTGGGGCTCCGGCCTTGCCAGCCAGCTCAGGGGGCCGACGTTCGTGCCTTGCTCGCTCTCGGGACCTGCGCCGGAGCGCAGCTCCAAATTGCGAACGTCCAGCGACTGCTCCCACATCAAAGGTGCCAGAACTCCAAGGTGTTGCCGGCCCTCGCGTCTCCCTGGCACTCCTTCCACAGCCCCACACACACTGGGGCTCCGGCCTTGCCAGCCAGCTCAGGGGGCCGACGTTCGTGCCTTGCTCGCTCTCGGGACCTGCGCCGGAGCCCAGCTCCAAATTGCAAACATCCAGCGACTGCTCCCACACTAAAGGTGCCAGAACTCCAAGGTGTTGCCGGCCCTCGCGTCTCCCTGGCACTCCTTCCACAGCCCCACACACACTGGGGCTCCGGCCTTGCCAGCCAGCTCAGGGGGCCGACGTTCGTGCCTTGCTCGCTCTCGGGACCTGCGCCGGAGCCGAGCTCCAAATTGCAAACGTCCAGCGACTGCTCCCACACCAAAGGTGCCAGGCCTCCCATGTGTTGCCGGCCCTCGTCTTGCCCTGGCAGCCCTTCCACAGCCCCACACACACTGGGGCTCCGGCCTTGCCAGCCAGCTCAGGGGGCCGACGTTCGTGCCTTGCTCGCTCTCGGGACCTGCGCCGGAGCCCAGCTCCAAATTGCGAACGTCCAGCGACTGCTCCCACACCAAAGGTGCCAGGCCTCCCATGTTTTGCCGGCCCTCGCCTTGCCCTGGCAGCCCTTCCACAGCCTCACACACTGGGGCTCCGGACTTGCCAGCCAGCTCAGGGTGCCGATGTTCGTGCCTTGCTCGCTCTCGGGACCTGCGCCTGAGCCCAGCTCCAAATTGCAAACGTCCAGCGACTGCTCCCACACCAAAGGTGCCAGGCCTCCCAGGTGTTGCCGGCCCTCGCCTTGCCCTGGCAGCCCTTCCACAGCCCCACACACACTGGGGCTCCGGCCTTGCCAGCCAGCTCAGGGGGCCGACGTTCGTGCCTTGCTCGCTCTCGGGACCTGCGCCGGAGCGCAGCTCCAAATTGCGAACGTCCAGCGACTGCTCCCACACCAAAGGTGCCAGAACTCCAAGGTGTTGCCGGCCCTCACGTCTCCCTGGCACTCCTTCCACAGCCCCACACACACTGGGGCTCCGGCCTTGCCAGCCAGATCAGGGGGCCGACGTTCGTGCCTTGCTCGCTGTCGGCACCTGCGCCGGAGCCCAGCTCCAAATTGCAAACGTCCAGCGACTGCTCCCACACTAAAGGTGCCAGAACTCCCAGGTGTTGCCGGCCCTCGCGTCTCCCTGGCACTCCTTCCACAGCCCCACACACACTGGGGCTCCGGCCTTGCCAGCCAGCTCAGGGGGCCGACGTTCGTGCCTTGCTCGCTCTCGGCACCTGCGCCGGAGCCCAGCTCCAAATTGCGAACGTCCAGCGACTGCTCCCACACCAAAGGTGCCAGGCCTCCCATGTGTTGCCGGCCCTCGCCTTGCCCTGGCAGCCCTTCCACAGCCCCACACACACTGGGGCTCCGGCCTTGCCAGCCAGCTCAGGCTGCCGACGTTCGTGCCTTGCTCGCTCTCGGGACCTGCGCCGGAGCGCAGCTCCAAATTGCGAACGTCCAGCGACTGCTCCCACACCAAAGGTGCCAGAACTCCAAGGTGTTGCCGGCCCTCGCGTCTCCCTGGCACTCCTTCCACAGCCCCACACACACTGGGGCTCCGGCCTTGCCAGCCAGCTCAGGGGGCCGACGTTCGTGCCTTGCTCGCTCTCGGCACCTGCGCCGGAGCCCAGCTCCAAATTGCAAACGTCCAGCGACTGCTCCCACACCAAAGGTGCCAGGCCTCCCATGTGTTGCCGGCCCTCGCCTTGCCCTGGCAGCCCTTCCACAGCCCCACACACTGGGGCTCCGGACTTGCCAGCCAGCTCAGGGTGCCGATGTTCGTGCCTTGCTCGCTCTCGGGACCTGCGCCTGAGCCCAGCTCCAAATTGCAAACGTCCAGCGACTGCTCCCACACTAAACGTGCCAGGCCTCCCAGGTGTTGCCGGCCCTCGCGTCTCCCCGGCAGCCCTTCCACAGCCCCACACACACTGGGGCTCCGGCCTTGCCAGCCAGCTCAGGGGGCCGACGTTCGTGCCTTGCTCGCTCTCGGCACCTGCGCCGGAGCCCAGCTCCAAATTGCAAACATCCAGCGACTGCTCCCACACTAAAGGTGCCAGAACTCCAAGGTGTTGCCGGCCCTCGCGTCTCCATGGCACTCCTTCCACAGCCCCACACACACTGGGGCTCCGGCCTTGCCAGCCAGCTCAGGGGGCCGACGTTCGTGCCTTGCTCGCTCTCGGCACCTGCGCCGGAGCCGAGCTCCAAATTGCAAACGTCCAGCGACTGCTCCCACACCAAAGGTGCCAGGCCTCCCATGTGTTGCCGGCCCTCGCCTTGCCCTGGCAGCCCTTCCACAGCCCCACACACACTGGGGCTCCGGCCTTGCCAGCCAGCTCAGGGGGCCGACGTTCGTGCCTTGCTTGCTCTTGGCACCTGCGCCGGAGCCCAGCTCCAAATTGCGAACGTCCAGCGACTGCTCCCACACCAAAGGTGCCAGGCCTCCCATGTGTTGCCGGCCCTCGCCTTGCCCTGGCAGCCCTTCCACAGCCCCACACACACTGGGGCTCCGGCCTTGCCAGCCAGCTCAGGGGGCCGACGTTCGTGCCTTGCTCGCTCTCGGGACCTGCGCCTGAGCCCAGCTCCAAATTGCGAACGTCCAGCGACTGCTCCCACACCAAAGGTGCCAGGCCTCCCATGTTTTGCCGGCCCTCGCCTTGCCCTGGCAGCCCTTCCACAGCCTCACACACTGGGGCTCCGGACTTGCCAGCCAGCTCAGGGTGCCGATGTTCGTGCCTTGCTCGCTCTCGGGACCTGCGCCTGAGCCCAGCTCCAAATTGCAAACGTCCAGCGACTGCTCCCACACCAAAGGTGCCAGGCCTCCCAGGTGTTGCCGGCCCTCGCCTTGCCCTGGCAGCCCTTCCACAGCCCCACACACACTGGGGCTCCGGCCTTGCCAGCCAGCTCAGGGGGCCGACGTTCGTGCCTTGCTCGCTCTCGGCACCTGCGCCGGAGCCCAGCTCCAAATTGCAAACGTCCAGCGACTGCTCCCACACCAAAGGTGCCAGGCCTCCCAGGTGTTGCCGGCCCTCGCCTTGCCCTGGCAGCCCTTCCACAGCCCCACACACACTGGGGCTCCGGCCTTGCCAGCCAGCTCAGGGGGCCGACGTTCGTGCCTTGCTCGCTCTCGGCACCTGCGCCGGAGCGCAGCTCCAAATTGCGAACGTCCAGCGACTGCTCCCACACCAAAGGTGCCAGAACTCCAAGGTGTTGCCGGCCCTCACGTCTCCCTGGCACTCCTTCCACAGCCCCACACACACTGGGGCTCCGGCCTTGCCAGCCAGCTCAGGGGGCCGACGTTCGTGCCTTGCTCGCTGTCGGCACCTGCGCCGGAGCCCAGCTCCAAATTGCAAACGTCCAGCGACTGCTCCCACACCAAAGGTGCCAGAACTCCAAGGTGTTGCTGGCCCTCGCCTTGCACTGGCAGCCCTTCCACAGCCCCACACACTGGGGCTCCGGACTTGCCAGCCAGCTCAGGGTGCCGATGTTCGTGCCTTGCTCGCTCTCGGGACCTGCGCCTGAGCCCAGCTCCAAATTGCAAACGTCCAGCGACTGCTCCCACACTAAAGGTGCCAGGCCTCCCAGGTGTTGCCGGCCCTCGCGTCTCCCCGGCAGCCCTTCCACAGCCCCACACACACTGGGGCTCCGGCCTTGCCAGCCAGCTCAGGGGGCCGACGTTCGTGCCTTGCTCGCTCTCGGCACCTGCGCCGGAGCCCAGCTCCAAATTGCAAACATCCAGCGACTGCTCCCACACTAAAGGTGCCAGAACTCCAAGGTGTTGCCGGCCCTCGCGTCTCCCTGGCACTCCTTCCACAACCCCACACACACTGGGGCTCCGGCCTTGCCAGCCAGCTCAGGGGGCCGACGTTCGTGCCTTGCTCGCTCTCGGCACCTGCGCCGGAGCCGAGCTCCAAATTGCAAACGTCCAGCGACTGCTCCCACACCAAAGGTGCCAGGCCTCCCAGGTGTTGCCGGCCCTCGCCTTGCCCTGGCAGCCCTTCCACAGCCCCACACACACTGGGGCTCCGGCCTTGCCAGCCAGCTCAGGGGGCCGACGTTCGTGCCTTGCTCGCTCTCGGGACCTGCGCCTGAGCCCAGCTCCAAATTGCGAACGTCCAGCGACTGCTCCCACACCAAAGGTGCCAGGCCTCCCATGTTTTGCCGGCCCTCGCCTTGCCCTGGCAGCCCTTCCACAGCCTCACACACTGGGGCTCCGGACTTGCCAGCCAGCTCAGGGTGCCGATGTTCGTGCCTTGCTCGCTCTCGGGACCTGCGCCTGAGCCCAGCTCCAAATTGCAAACGTCCAGCGACTGCTCCCACACCAAAGGTGCCAGGCCTCCCAGGTGTTGCCGGCCCTCGCCTTGCCCTGGCAGCCCTTCCACAGCCCCACACACACTGGGGCTCCGGCCTTGCCAGCCAGCTCAGGGGGCCGACGTTCGTGCCTTGCTCGCTCTCGGCACCTGCGCCGGAGCCCAGCTCCAAATTGCAAACGTCCAGCGACTGCTCCCACACCAAAGGTGCCAGGCCTCCCAGGTGTTGCCGGCCCTCGCCTTGCCCTGGCAGCCCTTCCACAGCCCCACACACACTGGGGCTCCGGCCTTGCCAGCCAGCTCAGGGGGCCGACGTTCGTGCCTTGCTCGCTCTCGGCACCTGCGCCGGAGCGCAGCTCCAAATTGCGAACGTCCAGCGACTGCTCCCACACCAAAGGTGCCAGAACTCCAAGGTGTTGCCGGCCCTCACGTCTCCCTGGCACTCCTTCCACAGCCCCACACACACTGGGGCTCCGGCCTTGCCAGCCAGCTCAGGGGGCCGACGTTCGTGCCTTGCTCGCTGTCGGCACCTGCGCCGGAGCCCAGCTCCAAATTGCAAACGTCCAGCGACTGCTCCCACACTAAAGGTGCCAGAACTCCCAGGTGTTGCCGGCCCTCGCGTCTCCCTGGCACTCCTTCCACAGCCCCACACACACTGGGGCTCCGGCCTTGCCAGCCAGCTCAGGGGGCCGACGTTCGTGCCTTGCTCGCTCTCGGGACCTGCGCCGGAGCCCAGCTCCAAATTGCAAACGTCCAGCGACTGCTCCCACACCAAAGGTGCCAGGCCTCCCATGTGTTGCCGGCCCTCGCCTTGCCCTGGCAGCCCTTCCACAGCCCCACACACACTGGGGCTCCGGCCTTGCCAGCCAGCTCAGGGGGCCGACGTTCGTGCCTTGCTCGCTCTCGGGACCTGCGCCGGAGCGCAGCTCCAAATTGCGAACGTCCAGCGACTGCTCCCACATCAAAGGTGCCAGAACTCCAAGGTGTTGCCGGCCCTCGCGTCTCCCTGGCACTCCTTCCACAGCCCCACACACACTGGGGCTCCGGCCTTGCCAGCCAGCTCAGGGGGCCGACGTTCGTGCCTTGCTCGCTCTCGGCACCTGCGCCGGAGCCCAGCTCCAAATTGCAAACGTCCAGCGACTGCTCCCACACCAAAGGTGCCAGGCCTCCCATGTGTTGCCGGCCCTCGCCTTGCCCTGGCAGCCCTTCCACAGCCCCACACACTGGGGCTCCGGACTTGCCAGCCAGCTCAGGGTGCCGATGTTCGTGCCTTGCTCGCTCTCGGGACCTGCGCCTGAGCCCAGCTCCAAATTGCAAACGTCCAGCGACTGCTCCCACACTAAAGGTGCCAGGCCTCCCAGGTGTTGCCGGCCCTCGCGTCTCCCCGGCAGCCCTTCCACAGCCCCACACACACTGGGGCTCCGGCCTTGCCAGCCAGCTCAGGGGGCCGACGTTCGTGCCTTGCTCGCTCTCGGCACCTGCGCCGGAGCCCAGCTCCAAATTGCAAACATCCAGCGACTGCTCCCACACTAAAGGTGCCAGAACTCCAAGGTGTTGCCGGCCCTCGCGTCTCCATGGCACTCCTTCCACAGCCCCACACACACTGGGGCTCCGGCCTTGCCAGCCAGCTCAGGGGGCCGACGTTCGTGCCTTGCTCGCTCTCGGCACCTGCGCCGGAGCCGAGCTCCAAATTGCAAACGTCCAGCGACTGCTCCCACACCAAAGGTGCCAGGCCTCCCATGTGTTGCCGGCCCTCGCCTTGCCCTGGCAGCCCTTCCACAGCCCCACACACACTGGGGCTCCGGCCTTGCCAGCCAGCTCAGGGGGCCGACGTTCGTGCCTTGCTCACTCTCGGGACCTGAGCCGGAGCCCAGCTCCAAATTGCAAACGTCCAGCGACTGCTCCCACACCAAAGGTGCCAGGCCTCCCATGTGTTGCTGGCCCTCGCCTTGCCCTGGCAGCCCTTCCACAGCCCCACACACACTGGGGCTCCGGCCTTGCCAGCCAGCTCAGGGGGCCGACGTTCGTGCCTTGCTCGCTCTCGGCACCTGCGCCAGAGCCGAGCTCCAAATTGCAAACGTCCAGTGACTGCTCCCACACTAAAGGTGCCAGAACTCCAAGGTGTTGCCGGCCCTCGCGTCTCCCTGGCACTCCTTCCACAGCCCCACACACACTGGGGCTCCGGCCTTGCCAGCCAGCTCAGGGGGCCGACGTTCGTGCCTTGCTCGCTCTCGGGACCTGCGCCGGAGCCCAGCTCCAAATTGCAAACATCCAGCGACTGCTCCCACACTAAAGGTGCCAGAACTCCAAGGTGTTGCCGGCCCTCGCGTCTCCCTGGCACTCCTTCCACAGCCCCACACACACTGGGGCTCCGGCCTTGCCAGCCAGCTCAGGGGGCCGACGTTCGTGCCTTGCTCGCTCTCGGCACCTGCGCCGGAGCCGAGCTCCAAATTGCAAACGTCCAGCGACTGCTCCCACACCAAAGGTGCCAGGCCTCCCATGTGTTGCCGGCCCTCGCCTTGCCCTGGCAGCCCTTCCACAGCCCCACACACACTGGGGCTCCGGCCTTGCCAGCCAGCTCAGGGGGCCGACGTTCGTGCCTTGCTCGCTCTCGGGACCTGCGCCGGAGCCCAGCTCCAAATTGCGAACGTCCAGCGACTGCTCCCACACCAAAGGTGCCAGGCCTCCCATGTTTTTCCGGCCCTCGCCTTGCCCTGGCAGCCCTTCCACAGCCTCACACACTGGGGCTCCGGACTTGCCAGCCAGCTCAGGGTGCCGATGTTCGTGCCTTGCTCGCTCTCGGGACCTGCGCCTGAGCCCAGCTCCAAATTGCAAACGTCCAGCGACTGCTCCCACACCAAAGGTGCCAGGCCTCCCAGGTGTTGCCGGCCCTCGCCTTGCCCTGGCAGCCCTTCCACAGCCCCACACACACTGGGGCTCCGGCCTTGCCAGCCAGCTCAGGGGGCCGACGTTCGTGCCTTGCTCGCTCTCGGGACCTGCGCCGGAGCGCAGCTCCAAATTGCGAACGTCCAGCGACTGCTCCCACACCAAAGGTGCCAGAACTCCAAGGTGTTGCCGGCCCTCACGTCTCCCTGGCACTCCTTCCACAGCCCCACACACACTGGGGCTCCGGCCTTGCCAGCCAGCTCAGGGGGCCGACGTTCGTGCCTTGCTCGCTGTCGGCACCTGCGCCGGAGCCCAGCTCCAAATTGCAAACGTCCAGCGACTGCTCCCACACTAAAGGTGCCAGAACTCCCAGGTGTTGCCGGCCCTCGCGTCTCCCTGGCACTCCTTCCACAGCCCCACACACACTGGGGCTCCGGCCTTGCCAGCCAGCTCAGGGGGCCGACGTTCGTGCCTTGCTCGCTCTCGGGACCTGCGCCGGAGCCCAGCTCCAAATTGCAAACGTCCAGCGACTGCTCCCACACCAAAGGTGCCAGGCCTCCCATGTGTTGCCGGCCCTCGCCTTGCCCTGGCAGCCCTTCCACAGCCCCACACACACTGGGGCTCCGGCCTTGCCAGCCAGCTCAGGGGGCCGACGTTCGTGCCTTGCTCGCTCTCGGGACCTGCGCCGGAGCGCAGCTCCAAATTGCGAACGTCCAGCGACTGCTCCCACACCAAAGGTGCCAGAACTCCAAGGTGTTGCCGGCCCTCGCGTCTCCCTGGCACTCCTTCCACAGCCCCACACACACTGGGGCTCCGGCCTTGCCAGCCAGCTCAGGGGGCCGACGTTCGTGCCTTGCTCGCTCTCGGCACCTGCGCCGGAGCCCAGCTCCAAATTGCAAACGTCCAGCGACTGCTCCCACACCAAAGGTGCCAGGCCTCCCATGTGTTGCCGGCCCTCGCCTTGCCCTGGCAGCCCTTCCACAGCCCCACACACACTGGGGCTCCGGCCTTGCCAGCCAGCTCAGGGGGCCGACGTTCGTGCCTTGCTCGCTCTCGGCACCTGCGCCGCAGCCCAGCTCCAAATTGCAAACGTCCAGCGACTGCTCCCACACCAAAGGTGCCAGGCCTCCCATGTGTTGCCGGCCCTCGCCTTGCCCTGGCAGCCCTTCCACAGCCCCACACACACTGGGGCTCCGGCCTTGCCAGCCAGCTCAGGGGGCCGACGTTCGTGCCTTGCTCGCTCTCGGGACCTGCGCCGGAGCGCAGCTCCAAATTGCGAACGTCCAGCGACTGCTCCCACACCAAAGGTGCCAGAACTCCAAGGTGTTGCCGGCCCTCGCGTCTCCCTGGCACTCCTTCCACAGCCCCACACACACTGGGGCTCCGGCCTTGCCAGCCAGCTCAGGGGGCCGACGTTCGTGCCTTGCTCGCTCTCGGCACCTGCGCCGGAGCCCAGCTCCAAATTGCAAACGTCCAGCGACTGCTCCCACACCAAAGGTGCCAGGCCTCCCATGTGTTGCCGGCCCTCGCCTTGCCCTGGCAGCCCTTCCACAGCCCCACACACACTGGGGCTCCGGCCTTGCCAGCCAGCTCAGGGGGCCGACGTTCGTGCCTTGCTCGCTCTCGGCACCTGCGCCGCAGCCCAGCTCCAAATTGCAAACGTCCAGCGACTGCTCCCACACCAAAGGTGCCAGGCCTCCCATGTGTTGCCGGCCCTCGCCTTGCCCTGGCAGCCCTTCCACAGCCCCACACACACTGGGGCTCCGGCCTTGCCAGCCAGCTCAGGGGGCCGACGTTCGTGCCTTGCTCGCTCTCGGCACCTGCGCCGGAGCCCAGCTGCAAATTGCGAACGTCCAGCGACTGCTCCCACACCAAAGGTGCCAGGCCTCCCATGTGTTGCCGGCCCTCGCCTTGCCCTGGCAGCCCTTCCACAGCCCCACACACACTGGGGCTCCGGCCTTGCCAGCCAGCTCAGGGGGCCGACGTTCGTGCCTTGCTCGCTCTCGGGACCTGCGCCGGAGCCCAGCTCCAAATTGCGAACGTCCAGCGACTGCTCCCACACCAAAGGTGCCAGGCCTCCCATGTTTTTCCGGCCCTCGCCTTGCCCTGGCAGCCCTTCCACAGCCTCACACACTGGGGCTCCGGACTTGCCAGCCAGCTCAGGGTGCCGATGTTCGTGCCTTGCTCGCTCTCGGGACCTGCGCCTGAGCCCAGCTCCAAATTGCAAACGTCCAGCGACTGCTCCCACACCAAAGGTGCCAGGCCTCCCAGGTGTTGCCGGCCCTCGCCTTGCCCTGGCAGCCCTTCCACAGCCCCACACACACTGGGGCTCCGGCCTTGCCAGCCAGCTCAGGGGGCCGACGTTCGTGCCTTGCTCGCTCTCGGGACCTGCGCCGGAGCGCAGCTCCAAATTGCGAACGTCCAGCGACTGCTCCCACACCAAAGGTGCCAGAACTCCAAGGTGTTGCCGGCCCTCACGTCTCCCTGGCACTCCTTCCACAGCCCCACACACACTGGGGCTCCGGCCTTGCCAGCCAGCTCAGGGGGCCGACGTTCGTGCCTTGCTCGCTGTCGGCACCTGCGCCGGAGCCCAGCTCCAAATTGCAAACGTCCAGCGACTGCTCCCACACTAAAGGTGCCAGAACTCCCAGGTGTTGCCGGCCCTCGCGTCTCCCTGGCACTCCTTCCACAGCCCCACACACACTGGGGCTCCGGCCTTGCCAGCCAGCTCAGGGGGCCGACGTTCGTGCCTTGCTCGCTCTCGGGACCTGCGCCGGAGCCCAGCTCCAAATTGCAAACGTCCAGCGACTGCTCCCACACCAAAGGTGCCAGGCCTCCCATGTGTTGCCGGCCCTCGCCTTGCCCTGGCAGCCCTTCCACAGCCCCACACACACTGGGGCTCCGGCCTTGCCAGCCAGCTCAGGGGGCCGACGTTCGTGCCTTGCTCGCTCTCGGGACCTGCGCCGGAGCGCAGCTCCAAATTGCGAACGTCCAGCGACTGCTCCCACACCAAAGGTGCCAGAACTCCAAGGTGTTGCCGGCCCTCGCGTCTCCCTGGCACTCCTTCCACAGCCCCACACACACTGGGGCTCCGGCCTTGCCAGCCAGCTCAGGGGGCCGACGTTCGTGCCTTGCTCGCTCTCGGCACCTGCGCCGGAGCCCAGCTCCAAATTGCAAACGTCCAGCGACTGCTCCCACACCAAAGGTGCCAGGCCTCCCATGTGTTGCCGGCCCTCGCCTTGCCCTGGCAGCCCTTCCACAGCCCCACACACACTGGGGCTCCGGCCTTGCCAGCCAGCTCAGGGGGCCGACGTTCGTGCCTTGCTCGCTCTCGGCACCTGCGCCGCAGCCCAGCTCCAAATTGCAAACGTCCAGCGACTGCTCCCACACCAAAGGTGCCAGGCCTCCCATGTGTTGCCGGCCCTCGCCTTGCCCTGGCAGCCCTTCCACAGCCCCACACACACTGGGGCTCCGGCCTTGCCAGCCAGCTCAGGGGGCCGACGTTCGTGCCTTGCTCGCTCTCGGGACCTGCGCCGGAGCCCAGCTGCAAATTGCGAACGTCCAGCGACTGCTCCCACACCAAAGGTGCCAGAACTCCAAGGTGTTGCCGGCCCTCGCGTCTCCCTGGCACTCCTTCCACAGCCCCACACACACTGGGGCTCCGGCCTTGCCAGCCAGCTCAGGGGGCCGACGTTCGTGCCTTGCTCGCTCTCGGCACCTGCGCCGGAGCCCAGCTCCAAATTGCAAACGTCCAGCGACTGCTCCCACACCAAAGGTGCCAGGCCTCCCATGTGTTGCCGGCCCTCGCCTTGCCCTGGCAGCCCTTCCACAGCCCCACACACACTGGGGCTCCGGCCTTGCCAGCCAGCTCAGGGGGCCGACGTTCGTGCCTTGCTCGCTCTCGGCACCTGCGCCGGAGCCCAGCTGCAAATTGCGAACGTCCAGCGACTGCTCCCACACCAAAGGTGCCAGGCCTCCCATGTGTTGCCGGCCCTCGCCTTGCCCTGGCAGCCCTTCCACAGCCCCACACACACTGGGGCTCCGGCCTTGCCAGCCAGCTCAGGGGGCCGACGTTCGTGCCTTGCTCGCTCTCGGCACCTGCGCCGGAGCCCAGCTGCAAATTGCGAACGTCCAGCGACTGCTCCCACACCAAAGGTGCCAGGCCTCCCATGTTTTGCCGGCCCTCGCCTTGCCCTGGCAGCCCTTCCACAGCCTCACACACTGGGGCTCCGGACTTGCCAGCCAGCTCAGGGTGCCGATGTTCGTGCCTTGCTCGCTCTCGGGACCTGCGCCTGAGCCCAGCTCCAAATTGCAAACGTCCAGCGACTGCTCCCACACCAAAGGTGCCAGGCCTCCCAGGTGTTACCGGCCCTCGCCTTGCCCTGGCAGCCCTTCCACAGCCCCACACACACTGGGGCTCCGGCCTTGCCAGCCAGCTCAGGGGGCCGACGTTCGTGCCTTGCTCGCTCTCGGGACCTGCGCCGGAGCGCAGCTCCAAATTGCGAACGTCCAGCGACTGCTCCCACACCAAAGGTGCCAGAACTCCAAGGTGTTGCCGGCCCTCGCGTCTCCCTGGCACTCCTTCCACAGCCCCACACACACTGGGGCTCCGGCCTTGCCAGCCAGCTCAGGGGGCCGACGTTCGTGCCTTGCTCGCTCTCGGCACCTGCGCCGGAGCCCAGCTCCAAATTGCAAACGTCCAGCGACTGCTCCCACACCAAAGGTGCCAGGCCTCCCATGTGTTGCCGGCCCTCGCCTTGCCCTGGCAGCCCTTCCACAGCCCCACACACACTGGGGCTCCGGCCTTGCCAGCCAGCTCAGGGGGCCGACGTTCGTGCCTTGCTCGCTCTCGGCACCTGCGCCGGAGCCGAGCTCCAAATTGCAAACGTCCAGCGACTGCTCCCACACCAAAGGTGCCAGGCCTCCCATGTGTTGCCGGCCCTCGCCTTGCCCTGGCAGCCCTTCCACAGCCCCACACACACTGGGGCTCCGGCCTTGCCAGCCAGCTCAGGGGGCCGACGTTCGTGCCTTGCTCGCTCTCGGCACCTGCGCCGGAGCCCAGCTGCAAATTGCGAACGTCCAGCGACTGCTCCCACACCAAAGGTGCCAGGCCTCCCATGTTTTGCCGGCCCTCGCCTTGCCCTGGCAGCCCTTCCACAGCCTCACACACTGGGGCTCCGGACTTGCCAGCCAGCTCAGGGTGCCGATGTTCGTGCCTTGCTCGCTCTCGGGACCTGCGCCTGAGCCCAGCTCCAAATTGCAAACGTCCAGCGACTGCTCCCACACCAAAGGTGCCAGGCCTCCCAGGTGTTACCGGCCCTCGCCTTGCCCTGGCAGCCCTTCCACAGCCCCACACACACTGGGGCTCCGGCCTTGCCAGCCAGCTCAGGGGGCCGACGTTCGTGCCTTGCTCGCTCTCGGGACCTGCGCCGGAGCGCAGCTCCAAATTGCGAACGTCCAGCGACTGCTCCCACACCAAAGGTGCCAGAACTCCAAGGTGTTGCCGGCCCTCACGTCTCCCTGGCACTCCTTCCACAGCCCCACACACACTGGGGCTCCGGCCTTGCCAGCCAGCTCAGGGGGCCGACGTTCATGCCTTGCTCGCTGTCGGCACCTGCGCCGGAGCCCAGCTCCAAATTGCAAACGTCCAGCGACTGCTCCCACACTAAAGGTGCCAGAACTCCCAGGTGTTGCCGGCCCTCGCGTCTCCCTGGCACTCCTTCCACAGCCCCACACACACTGGGGCTCCGGCCTTGCCAGCCAGCTCAGGGGGCCGACGTTCGTGCCTTGCTCGCTCTCGGGACCTGCGCCGGAGCCCAGCTCCAAATTGCAAACGTCCAGCGACTGCTCCCACACCAAAGGTGCCAGGCCTCCCATGTGTTGCCGGCCCTCGCCTTGCCCTGGCAGCCCTTCCACAGCCCCACACACACTGGGGCTCCGGCCTTGCCAGCCAGCTCAGGGGGCCGACGTTCGTGCCTTGCTCGCTCTTGGGACCTGCGCCGGAGCGCAGCTCCAAATTGCGAACGTCCAGCGACTGCTCCCACACCAAAGGTGCCAGAACTCCAAGGTGTTGCCGGCCCTCACGTCTCCCTGGCACTCCTTCCACAGCCCCACACACACTGGGGCTCCGGCCTTGCCAGCCAGCTCAGGGGGCCGACGTTCGTGCCTTGCTCGCTGTCGGCACCTGCGCCGGAGCCCAGCTCCAAATTGCAAACGTCCAGCGACTGCTCCCACACTAAAGGTGCCAGAACTCCCAGGTGTTGCCGGCCCTCGCGTCTCCCTGGCACTCCTTCCACAGCCCCACACACACTGGGGCTCCGGCCTTGCCAGCCAGCTCAGGGGGCCGACGTTCGTGCCTTGCTCGCTCTCGGCACCTGCGCCGCAGCCCAGCTCCAAATTGCAAACGTCCAGCGACTGCTCCCACACCAAAGGTGCCAGGCCTCCCATGTGTTGCCGGCCCTCGCCTTGCCCTGGCAGCCCTTCCACAGCCCCACACACACTGGGGCTCCGGCCTTGCCAGCCAGCTCAGGGGGCCGACGTTCGTGCCTTGCTCGCTCTCGGGACCTGCGCCGGAGCGCAGCTCCAAATTGCGAACGTCCAGCGACTGCTCCCACACCAAAGGTGCCAGAACTCCAAGGTGTTGCCGGCCCTCGCGTCTCCCTGGCACTCCTTCCACAGCCCCACACACACTGGGGCTCCGGCCTTGCCAGCCAGCTCAGGGGGCCGACGTTCGTGCCTTGCTCGCTCTCGGCACCTGCGCCGGAGCCCAGCTCCAAATTGCAAACGTCCAGCGACTGCTCCCACACCAAAGGTGCCAGGCCTCCCATGTGTTGCCGGCCCTCGCCTTGCCCTGGCAGCCCTTCCACAGCCCCACACACTGGGGCTCCGGCCTTGCCAGCCAGCTCAGGGTGCCGATGTTCGTGCCTTGCTCGCTCTCGGGACCTGCGCCTGAGCCCAGCTCCAAATTGCAAACGTCCAGCGACTGCTCCCACACTAAAGGTGCCAGGCCTCCCAGGTGTTGCCGGCCCTCGCGTCTCCCCGGCAGCCCTTCCACAGCCCCACACACACTGGGGCTCCGGCCTTGCCAGCCAGCTCAGGGGGCCGACGTTCGTGCCTTGCTCGCTCTCGGCACCTGCGCCGGAGCGCAGCTCCAAATTGCAAACATCCAGCGACTGCTCCCACACTAAAGGTGCCAGAACTCCAAGGTGTTGCCGGCCCTCGCGTCTCCATGGCACTCCTTCCACAGCCCCACACACACTGGGGCTCCGGCCTTGCCAGCCAGCTCAGGGGGCCGACGTTCGTGCCTTGCTCGCTCTCGGGACCTGCGCCTGAGCCCAGCTCCAAATTGCGAACGTCCAGCGACTGCTCCCACACCAAAGGTGCCAGGCCTCCCATGTTTTGCCGGCCCTCGCCTTGCCCTGGCAGCCCTTCCACAGCCTCACACACTGGGGCTCCGGACTTGCCAGCCAGCTCAGGGTGCCGATGTTCGTGCCTTGCTCGCTCTCGGGACCTGCGCCTGAGCCCAGCTCCAAATTGCAAACGTCCAGCGACTGCTCCCACACCAAAGGTGCCAGGCCTCCCAGGTGTTGCCGGCCCTCGCCTTGCCCTGGCAGCCCTTCCACAGCCCCACACACACTGGGGCTCCGGCCTTGCCAGCCAGCTCAGGGTGCCGACGTTCGTGCCTTGCTCGCTCTCGGGACCTGCGCCGGAGCGCAGATCCAAATTGCAAACATCCAGCGACTGCTCCCACACCAAAGGTGCCAGAACTCCAAGGTGTTGCCGGCCCTCACGTCTCCCTGGCACTCCTTCCACAGCCCCACACACACTGGGGCTCCGGCCTTGCCAGCCAGCTCAGGGGGCCGACGTTCGTGCCTTGCTCGCTGTCGGCACCTGCGCCGGAGCCCAGCTCCAAATTGCGAACGTCCAGCGACTGCTCCCACACCAAAGGTGCCAGAACTCCAAGGTGTTGCCGGCCCTCACGTCTCCCTGGCACTCCTTCCACAGCCCCACACACACTGGGGCTCCGGCCTTGCCAGCCAGCTCAGGGGGCCGACGTTCATGCCTTGCTCGCTGTCGGCACCTGCGCCGGAGCCCAGCTCCAAATTGCAAACGTCCAGCGACTGCTCCCACACTAAAGGTGCCAGAACTCCCAGGTGTTGCCGGCCCTCGCGTCTCCCTGGCACTCCTTCCACAGCCCCACACACACTGGGGCTCCGGCCTTGCCAGCCAGCTCAGGGGGCCGACGTTCGTGCCTTGCTCGCTCTCGGGACCTGCGCCGGAGCCCAGCTCCAAATTGCAAACGTCCAGCGACTGCTCCCACACCAAAGGTGCCAGGCCTCCCATGTGTTGCCGGCCCTCGCCTTGCCCTGGCAGCCCTTCCACAGCCCCACACACACTGGGGCTCCGGCCTTGCCAGCCAGCTCAGGGGGCCGACGTTCGTGCCTTGCTCGCTCTTGGGACCTGCGCCGGAGCGCAGCTCCAAATTGCGAACGTCCAGCGACTGCTCCCACACCAAAGGTGCCAGAACTCCAAGGTGTTGCCGGCCCTCACGTCTCCCTGGCACTCCTTCCACAGCCCCACACACACTGGGGCTCCGGCCTTGCCAGCCAGCTCAGGGGGCCGACGTTCGTGCCTTGCTCGCTGTCGGCACCTGCGCCGGAGCCCAGCTCCAAATTGCAAACGTCCAGCGACTGCTCCCACACTAAAGGTGCCAGAACTCCCAGGTGTTGCCGGCCCTCGCGTCTCCCTGGCACTCCTTCCACAGCCCCACACACACTGGGGCTCCGGCCTTGCCAGCCAGCTCAGGGGGCCGACGTTCGTGCCTTGCTCGCTCTCGGCACCTGCGCCGCAGCCCAGCTCCAAATTGCAAACGTCCAGCGACTGCTCCCACACCAAAGGTGCCAGGCCTCCCATGTGTTGCCGGCCCTCGCCTTGCCCTGGCAGCCCTTCCACAGCCCCACACACACTGGGGCTCCGGCCTTGCCAGCCAGCTCAGGGGGCCGACGTTCGTGCCTTGCTCGCTCTCGGGACCTGCGCCGGAGCGCAGCTCCAAATTGCGAACGTCCAGCGACTGCTCCCACACCAAAGGTGCCAGAACTCCAAGGTGTTGCCGGCCCTCGCGTCTCCCTGGCACTCCTTCCACAGCCCCACACACACTGGGGCTCCGGCCTTGCCAGCCAGCTCAGGGGGCCGACGTTCGTGCCTTGCTCGCTCTCGGCACCTGCGCCGGAGCCCAGCTCCAAATTGCAAACGTCCAGCGACTGCTCCCACACCAAAGGTGCCAGGCCTCCCATGTGTTGCCGGCCCTCGCCTTGCCCTGGCAGCCCTTCCACAGCCCCACACACTGGGGCTCCGGCCTTGCCAGCCAGCTCAGGGTGCCGATGTTCGTGCCTTGCTCGCTCTCGGGACCTGCGCCTGAGCCCAGCTCCAAATTGCAAACGTCCAGCGACTGCTCCCACACTAAAGGTGCCAGGCCTCCCAGGTGTTGCCGGCCCTCGCGTCTCCCCGGCAGCCCTTCCACAGCCCCACACACACTGGGGCTCCGGCCTTGCCAGCCAGCTCAGGGGGCCGACGTTCGTGCCTTGCTCGCTCTCGGCACCTGCGCCGGAGCGCAGCTCCAAATTGCAAACATCCAGCGACTGCTCCCACACTAAAGGTGCCAGAACTCCAAGGTGTTGCCGGCCCTCGCGTCTCCATGGCACTCCTTCCACAGCCCCACACACACTGGGGCTCCGGCCTTGCCAGCCAGCTCAGGGGGCCGACGTTCGTGCCTTGCTCGCTCTCGGGACCTGCGCCTGAGCCCAGCTCCAAATTGCGAACGTCCAGCGACTGCTCCCACACCAAAGGTGCCAGGCCTCCCATGTTTTGCCGGCCCTCGCCTTGCCCTGGCAGCCCTTCCACAGCCTCACACACTGGGGCTCCGGACTTGCCAGCCAGCTCAGGGTGCCGATGTTCGTGCCTTGCTCGCTCTCGGGACCTGCGCCTGAGCCCAGCTCCAAATTGCAAACGTCCAGCGACTGCTCCCACACCAAAGGTGCCAGGCCTCCCAGGTGTTGCCGGCCCTCGCCTTGCCCTGGCAGCCCTTCCACAGCCCCACACACACTGGGGCTCCGGCCTTGCCAGCCAGCTCAGGGTGCCGACGTTCGTGCCTTGCTCGCTCTCGGGACCTGCGCCGGAGCGCAGATCCAAATTGCAAACATCCAGCGACTGCTCCCACACCAAAGGTGCCAGAACTCCAAGGTGTTGCCGGCCCTCACGTCTCCCTGGCACTCCTTCCACAGCCCCACACACACTGGGGCTCCGGCCTTGCCAGCCAGCTCAGGGGGCCGACGTTCGTGCCTTGCTCGCTGTCGGCACCTGCGCCGGAGCCCAGCTCCAAATTGCGAACGTCCAGCGACTGCTCCCACACCAAAGGTGCCAGAACTCCAAGGTGTTGCCGGCCCTCGCGTCTCCCTGGCACTCCTTCCACAGCCCCACACACACTGGGGCTCCGGCCTTGCCAGCCAGCTCAGGGGGCCGACGTTCGTGCCTTGCTCGCTCTCGGCACCTGCGCCGGAGCCGAGCTCCAAATTGCAAACGTCCAGCGACTGCTCCCACACCAAAGGTGCCAGGCCTCCCAGGTGTTGCTGGCCCTCGCCTTGCCCTGGCAGCCCTTCCACAGCCCCACACACACTGGGGCTCCGGCCTTGCCAGCCAGCTCAGGGTGCTGATGTTCGTGCCTTGCTCGCTCTCGGGACCTTCGCCGGAGCCGAGCTCCAAATTGCAAACGTCCAGCGACTGCTCCCACACCAAAGGTGCCAGGCCTCCCATGTGTTGCCGGCCCTCGCCTTGCCCTGGCAGCCCTTCCACAGCCCCACACACACTGGGGCTCCGGCCTTGCCAGCCAGCTCAGGGGGCCGACGTTCGTGCCTTGCTTGCTCTTGGCACCTGCGCCGGAGCCCAGCTCCAAATTGCGAACGTCCAGCGACTGCTCCCACACCAAAGGTGCCAGGCCTCCCAGGTGTTGCTGGCCCTCGCCTTGCCCTGGCAGCCCTTCCACAGCCCCACACACACTGGGGCTCCGGCCTTGCCAGCCAGCTCAGGGGGCCGACGTTCGTGCCTTGCTCGCTCTCGGCACCTGCGCCGGAGCCGAGCTCCAAATTGCAAACGTCCAGCGACTGCTCCCACACCAAAGGTGCCAGGCCTCCCAGGTGTTGCCGGCCCTCGCCTTGCCCTGGCAGCCCTTCCACAGCCCCACACACACTGGCGCTCCGGCCTTGCCAGCCAGCTTAGGGGGCCGATGTTCGTGCCTTGCTCGCTCTCGGGACCTGCGCCTGAGCCCAGCTCCAAATTGCAAACATCCAGCAACTGCTCCCACACTAAAGGTGCCAGAACTCCAAGGTGTTGCCGGCCATCGCGTCTCCCTGGCACTCCTTCCACAGCCCCACACACACTGGGACTCCGGCCTTGCCAGCCAGCTCAGGGGGCCGACGTTCGTGCCTTGCTCGCTGTCGGCACCTGCGCCGGAGCCCAGCTCCGAATTGCAAACGTCCAGCGACTGCTCCCACACCAAAGGTGCCAGGCCTCCCATGTGTTGCCGGCCCTCGCCTTGCCCTGGCAGCCCTTCCACAGCCCCACACACACTGGGGCTCCGGCCTTGCCAGCCAGCTCAGGGGGCCGATGTTCGTGCCTTGCTCGCTCTCGGCACCTGCGCCGGAGCGCAGCTCCAAATTGTGAACGTCCAGCGACTGCTCCCACACCAAAGGTGCCAGGCCTCCCATGTGTTGCCGGCCCTCGCCTTGCCCTGGCAGCCCTTCCACAGCCTCACACACTGGGGCTCCGGACTTGCCAGCCAGCTCAGGGTGCCGATGTTCGTGCCTTGCTCGCTCTCGGGACCTGCGCCTGAGCCCAGCTCCAAATTGCAAACGTCCAGCGACTGCTCCCACACCAAAGGTGCCAGGCCTCCCAGGTGTTACCGGCCCTCGCCTTGCCCTGGCAGCCCTTCCACAGCCCCACACACACTGGGGCTCCGGCCTTGCCAGCCAGCTCAGGGGGCCGACGTTCGTGCCTTGCTCGCTCTCGGGACCTGCGCCGGAGCGCAGCTCCAAATTGCGAACGTCCAGCGACTGCTCCCACACCAAAGGTGCCAGAACTCCAAGGTGTTGCCGGCCCTCACGTCTCCCTGGCACTCCTTCCACAGCCCCACACACACTGGGGCTCCGGCCTTGCCAGCCAGCTCAGGGGGCCGACGTTCGTGCCTTGCTCGCTCTCGGGACCTGCGCCGGAGCCCAGCTCCAAATTGCAAACGTCCAGCGACTGCTCCCACACTAAAGGTGCCAGAACTCCCAGGTGTTGCCGGCCCTCGCGTCTCCCTGGCACTCCTTCCACAGCCCCACACACACTGGGGCTCCGGCCTTGCCAGCCAGCTCAGGGGGCCGACGTTCGTGCCTTGCTCGCTCTCGGGACCTGCGCCGGAGCCCAGCTCCAAATTGCAAACGTCCAGCGACTGCTCCCACACCAAAGGTGCCAGGCCTCCCATGTGTTGCCGGCCCTCGCCTTGCCCTGGCAGCCCTTCCACAGCCCCACACACACTGGGGCTCCGGCCTTGCCAGCCAGCTCAGGGGGCCGACGTTCGTGCCTTGCTCGCTCTTGGGACCTGCGCCGGAGCGCAGCTCCAAATTGCGAACGTCCAGCGACTGCTCCCACACCAAAGGTGCCAGAACTCCAAGGTGTTGCCGGCCCTCACGTCTCCCTGGCACTCCTTCCACAGCCCCACACACACTGGGGCTCCGGCCTTGCCAGCCAGCTCAGGGGGCCGACGTTCGTGCCTTGCTCGCTGTCGGCACCTGCGCCGGAGCCCAGCTCCAAATTGCAAACGTCCAGCGACTGCTCCCACACTAAAGGTGCCAGAACTCCCAGGTGTTGCCGGCCCTCGCGTCTCCCTGGCACTCCTTCCACAGCCCCACACACACTGGGGCTCCGGCCTTGCCAGCCAGCTCAGGGGGCCGACGTTCGTGCCTTGCTCGCTCTCGGCACCTGCGCCGCAGCCCAGCTCCAAATTGCAAACGTCCAGCGACTGCTCCCACACCAAAGGTGCCAGGCCTCCCATGTGTTGCCGGCCCTCGCCTTGCCCTGGCAGCCCTTCCACAGCCCCACACACACTGGGGCTCCGGCCTTGCCAGCCAGCTCAGGGGGCCGACGTTCGTGCCTTGCTCGCTCTCGGGACCTGCGCCGGAGCGCAGCTCCAAATTGCGAACGTCCAGCGACTGCTCCCACACCAAAGGTGCCAGAACTCCAAGGTGTTGCCGGCCCTCGCGTCTCCCTGGCACTCCTTCCACAGCCCCACACACACTGGGGCTCCGGCCTTGCCAGCCAGCTCAGGGGGCCGACGTTCGTGCCTTGCTCGCTCTCGGCACCTGCGCCGGAGCCCAGCTCCAAATTGCAAACGTCCAGCGACTGCTCCCACACCAAAGGTGCCAGGCCTCCCATGTGTTGCCGGCCCTCGCCTTGCCCTGGCAGCCCTTCCACAGCCCCACACACTGGGGCTCCGGCCTTGCCAGCCAGCTCAGGGTGCCGATGTTCGTGCCTTGCTCGCTCTCGGGACCTGCGCCTGAGCCCAGCTCCAAATTGCAAACGTCCAGCGACTGCTCCCACACTAAAGGTGCCAGGCCTCCCAGGTGTTGCCGGCCCTCGCGTCTCCCCGGCAGCCCTTCCACAGCCCCACACACACTGGGGCTCCGGCCTTGCCAGCCAGCTCAGGGGGCCGACGTTCGTGCCTTGCTCGCTCTCGGCACCTGCGCCGGAGCGCAGCTCCAAATTGCAAACATCCAGCGACTGCTCCCACACTAAAGGTGCCAGAACTCCAAGGTGTTGCCGGCCCTCGCGTCTCCATGGCACTCCTTCCACAGCCCCACACACACTGGGGCTCCGGCCTTGCCAGCCAGCTCAGGGGGCCGACGTTCGTGCCTTGCTCGCTCTCGGGACCTGCGCCTGAGCCCAGCTCCAAATTGCGAACGTCCAGCGACTGCTCCCACACCAAAGGTGCCAGGCCTCCCATGTTTTGCCGGCCCTCGCCTTGCCCTGGCAGCCCTTCCACAGCCTCACACACTGGGGCTCCGGACTTGCCAGCCAGCTCAGGGTGCCGATGTTCGTGCCTTGCTCGCTCTCGGGACCTGCGCCTGAGCCCAGCTCCAAATTGCAAACGTCCAGCGACTGCTCCCACACCAAAGGTGCCAGGCCTCCCAGGTGTTGCCGGCCCTCGCCTTGCCCTGGCAGCCCTTCCACAGCCCCACACACACTGGGGCTCCGGCCTTGCCAGCCAGCTCAGGGTGCCGACGTTCGTGCCTTGCTCGCTCTCGGGACCTGCGCCGGAGCGCAGATCCAAATTGCAAACGTCCAGCGACTGCTCCCACACCAAAGGTGCCAGAACTCCAAGGTGTTGCCGGCCCTCACGTCTCCCTGGCACTCCTTCCACAGCCCCACACACACTGGGGCTCCGGCCTTGCCAGCCAGCTCAGGGGGCCGACGTTCGTGCCTTGCTCGCTGTCGGCACCTGCGCCGGAGCCCAGCTCCAAATTGCGAACGTCCAGCGACTGCTCCCACACCAAAGGTGCCAGAACTCCAAGGTGTTGCCGGCCCTCGCGTCTCCCTGGCACTCCTTCCACAGCCCCACACACACTGGGGCTCCGGCCTTGCCAGCCAGCTCAGGGGGCCGACGTTCGTGCCTTGCTCGCTCTCGGCACCTGCGCCGGAGCCGAGCTCCAAATTGCAAACGTCCAGCGACTGCTCCCACACCAAAGGTGCCAGGCCTCCCAGGTGTTGCTGGCCCTCGCCTTGCCCTGGCAGCCCTTCCACAGCCCCACACACACTGGGGCTCCGGCCTTGCCAGCCAGCTCAGGGTGCTGATGTTCGTGCCTTGCTCGCTCTCGGGACCTTCGCCGGAGCCGAGCTCCAAATTGCAAACGTCCAGCGACTGCTCCCACACCAAAGGTGCCAGGCCTCCCATGTGTTGCCGGCCCTCGCCTTGCCCTGGCAGCCCTTCCACAGCCCCACACACACTGGGGCTCCGGCCTTGCCAGCCAGCTCAGGGGGCCGACGTTCGTGCCTTGCTTGCTCTTGGCACCTGCGCCGGAGCCCAGCTCCAAATTGCGAACGTCCAGCGACTGCTCCCACACCAAAGGTGCCAGGCCTCCCAGGTGTTGCTGGCCCTCGCCTTGCCCTGGCAGCCCTTCCACAGCCCCACACACACTGGGGCTCCGGCCTTGCCAGCCAGCTCAGGGGGCCGACGTTCGTGCCTTGCTCGCTCTCGGCACCTGCGCCGGAGCCGAGCTCCAAATTGCAAACGTCCAGCGACTGCTCCCACACCAAAGGTGCCAGGCCTCCCAGGTGTTGCCGGCCCTCGCCTTGCCCTGGCAGCCCTTCCACAGCCCCACACACACTGGCGCTCCGGCCTTGCCAGCCAGCTTAGGGGGCCGATGTTCGTGCCTTGCTCGCTCTCGGGACCTGCGCCTGAGCCCAGCTCCAAATTGCAAACATCCAGCAACTGCTCCCACACTAAAGGTGCCAGAACTCCAAGGTGTTGCCGGCCATCGCGTCTCCCTGGCACTCCTTCCACAGCCCCACACACACTGGGACTCCGGCCTTGCCAGCCAGCTCAGGGGGCCGACGTTCGTGCCTTGCTCGCTGTCGGCACCTGCGCCGGAGCCCAGCTCCGAATTGCAAACGTCCAGCGACTGCTCCCACACCAAAGGTGCCAGGCCTCCCATGTGTTGCCGGCCCTCGCCTTGCCCTGGCAGCCCTTCCACAGCCCCACACACACTGGGGCTCCGGCCTTGCCAGCCAGCTCAGGGGGCCGATGTTCGTGCCTTGCTCGCTCTCGGCACCTGCGCCGGAGCCCAGCTGCAAATTGCAAACGTCCAGCGACTGCTCCCACACCAAAGGTGCCAGGCCTCCCAGGTGTTGCCGGCCCTCGCCTTGCCCTGGCAGCCCTTCCACAGCCCCACACACACTGGGACTCCGGCCTTGCCAGCCAGCTCAGGGGGCCGACGTTCGTGCCTTGCTCGCTCTCGGCACCTGCGCCGGAGCCCAGCTCCAAATTGCAAACATCCAGCGACTGCTCCCACACTAAAGGTGCCAGAACTCCCAGGTGTTGCCGGCCCTCGCGTCTCCCTGGCACTCCTTCCACAGCCCCACACACACTGGGGCTCCGGCCTTGCCAGCCAGCTCAGGGGGCCGACGTTCGTGCCTTGCTCGCTCTCGGCACCTGCACCGGAGCCCAGCTCCAAATTGCAAACGTCCAGCGACTGCTCCCACACCAAAGGTGCCAGGCCTCCCATGTGTTGCCGGCCCTCGCCTTGCCCTGGCAGCCCTTCCACAGCCCCACACACACTGGGGCTCCGGCCTTGCCAGCCAGCTCAGGGGGCCGACGTTCGTGCCTTGCTCGCTCTCGGGACCTGCGCCGGAGCCCAGCTCCAAATTGCGAACGTCCAGCGACTGCTCCCACACCAAAGGTGCCAGGCCTCCCAGGTGTTGCCGGCCCTCGCGTCTCCCTGGCACTCCTTCCACAGCCCCACACACACTGGGGCTCCGGCCTTGCCAGCCAGCTCAGGGGGCCGACGTTCGTGCCTTGCTCGCTCTCGGCACCTGCGCCGGAGCCCAGCTCCAAATTGCAAACATCCAGCAACTGCTCCCACACTAAAGGTGCCAGGCCTCCCAGGTGTTGCCGGCCCTCGCCTTGCCCTGGCACTCCTTCCACAGCCCCACACACACTGGGGCTCCGGCCTTGCCAGCCAGCTCAGGGGGCCGACGTTCGTGCCTTGCTCGCTCTCGGGACCTGCGCCGGAGCCCAGCTCCAAATTGCAAACGTCCAGCGACTGCTCCCACACTAAAGGTGCCAGGCCTCCCAGGTGTTGCCGGCCCTTGCGTCTC
This sequence comes from Spheniscus humboldti, assembly GCA_027474245.1. Taxonomy (NCBI): domain Eukaryota; kingdom Metazoa; phylum Chordata; class Aves; order Sphenisciformes; family Spheniscidae; genus Spheniscus; species Spheniscus humboldti. Next base: position 133,338,625 of record CM049889.1, read on the forward strand.
CCTGGCAGCCCTTCCACAGCCCCACACACACTGGGGCTCCGGCCTTGCCAGCCAGCTCAGGGGGCCGATGTTCGTGCCTTGCTCGCTCTCGGCACCTGCGCCGGAGCCGAGCTCCAAATTGCAAACGTCCAGCGACTGCTCCCACACCAAAGGTGCCAGGCCTCCCAGGTGTTGCTGGCCCTCGCCTCTCCCCGGCATTCCTTCCACAGCCCCACACACACTGGGGCTCCGGCCTTGCCAGCCAGCTCAGGGGGCCGACGTTCGTGCCTTGCTCGCTCTCAGGACCTTCGCCTGAGCCCAGCTCCAATTTGCAAACATCCAGCAACTGCTCCCACACTAAAGGTGCCAGGCCTCCCAGGTGTTGCCGGCCCTCGCCTTGCCCTGGCAGCCCTTCCACAGCCCCACACACACTGGGGCTCCGGCCTTGCCAGCCAGCTCAGGGGGCCGACGTTCGTGCCTTGCTCGCTCTCGGCACCTGCGCCGGAGCGCAGCTCCAAATTGCGAACGTCCAGCGACTGCTCCCACACCAAAGGTGCCAGGCCTCCCATGTGTTGCCGGCCCTCGCCTTGCCCTGGCAGCCCTTCCACAGCCCCACACACTGGGGCTCCGGACTTGCCAGCCAGCTCAGGGTGCCGATGTTCGTGCCTTGCTCGCTCTCGGGACCTGCGCCGGAGCGCAGCTCCAAATTGCAAACGTCCAGCGACTGCTCCCACACCAAAGGTGCCAGGCCTCCCAGGTGTTGCCGGCCCTCGCCTTGCCCTGGCAGCCCTTCCACAGCCCCACACACACTGGGGCTCCGGCCTTGCCAGCCAGCTCAGGGGGCCGACGTTCGTGCCTTGCTCGCTCTCGGGACCTGCGCCGGAGCCCAGCTCCAAATTGCAAACGTCCAGCAACTGCTCCCACACCAAAGGTGCCAGGCCTCCCATGTGTTGCCGGCCCTCGCCTTGCCCTGGCAGCCCTTCCACAGCCCCACACAAAGTGGGGCTCCGGCCTTGCCAGCCAGCTCAGGGGGTCGACGTTCGTGCCTTGCTCGCTCTCGGGACCTGCGCCGGAGCCCAGCTCCAAATTGCGAACGTCCAGCGACTGCTCCCACACCAAAGGTGCCAGAACTCCAAGGTGTTGCCGGCCCTCGCGTCTCCCTGGCACTCCTTCCACAGCCCCACACACACTGGGGCTCCGGCCTTGCCAGCCAGCTCAGGGGGCCGACGTTCGTGCCTTGCTCGCTCTCGGCACCTGCGCCGGAGCCCAGCTCCAAATTGCAAACATCCAGCAACTGCTCCCACACTAAAGGTGCCAGAACTCCAAGGAGTTGCCGGCCCTCGCGTCTCCCTGGCACTCCTTCCACAGCCCCACACACACTGGGGCTCCGGCCTTGCCAGCCAGCTCAGGGGGCCGACGTTCGTGCCTTGCTCGCTCTCGGCACCTGCGCCGGAGCGCAGCTCCAAATTGCAAACGTCCAGCGACTGCTCCCACACCAAAGGTGCCAGGCCTCCCAGGTGTTGCCGGCCCTCGCCTTGCCCTGGCAGCCCTTCCACAGCCCCACACACACTGGGACTCCGGCCTTGCCAGCCAGCTTAGGGGGCCGACGTTCGTGCCTTGCTCGCTCTCGGCACCTGCGCCGGAGCCCAGCTCCAATTTGCAAACATCCAGCGACTGCTCCCACACTAAAGGTGCCAGAACTCCCAGGTGTTGCCGGCCCTCGCGTCTCCCTGGCACTCCTTCCACAGCCCCACACACACTGGGGCTCCGGCCTTGCCAGCCAGCTCAGGGGGCCGACGTTCGTGCCTTGCTCGCTCTCGGCACCTGCGCCGGAGCCCAGCTCCAAATTGCAAACGTCCAGCGACTGCTCCCACACCAAAGGTGCCAGGCCTCCCATGTGTTGCCGGCCCTCGCCTTGCCCTGGCAGCCCTTCCACAGCCCCACACACACTGGGGCTCCGGCCTTGCCAGCCAGCTCAGGGGGCCGACGTTCGTGCCTTGCTCGCTCTCGGGACCTGCGCCGGAGCCCAGCTCCAAATTGCGAACGTCCAGCGACTGCTCCCACACCAAAGGTGCCAGGCCTCCCAGGTGTTGCCGGCCCTCGCGTCTCCCTGGCACTCCTTCCACAGCCCCACACACACTGGGGCTCCGGCCTTGCCAGCCAGCTCAGGGGGCCGATGTTCGTGCCTTGCTCGCTCTCGGCACCTGCGCCGGAGCCCAGCTCCAAATTGCAAACATCCAGCAACTGCTCCCACACTAAAGGTGCCAGGCCTCCCAGGTGTTGCCGGCCCTCGCCTTGCCCTGGCACTCCTTCCACAGCCCCACACACACTGGGGCTCCGGCCTTGCCAGCCAGCTCAGGGGGCCGACGTTCGTGCCTTGCTCGCTCTCGGGACCTGCGCCGGAGCCCAGCTCCAAATTGCAAACGTCCAGCGACTGCTCCCACACTAAAGGTGCCAGGCCTCCCAGGTGTTGCCGGCCCTTGCGTCTCCCTGGCAGCCCTTCCACAGCCCCACACACACTGGGGCTCCGGCCTTGCCAGCCAGCTCAGGGGGCCGATGTTCGTGCCTTGCTCGCTCTCGGCACCTGCGCCGGAGCCGAGCTCCAAATCGCAAACGTCCAGCGACTGCTCCCACACCAAAGGTGCCAGGCCTCCCAGGTGTTGCTGGCCCTCGCCTCTCCCCGGCATTCCTTCCACAGCCCCACACACACTGGGGCTCCGGCCTTGCCAGCCAGCTCAGGGGGCCGACGTTCGTGCCTTGCTCGCTCTCAGGACCTTCGCCTGAGCCCAGCTCCAATTTGCAAACATCCAGCAACTGCTCCCACACTAAAGGTGCCAGGCCTCCCAGGGGTTGCCGGCCCTCGCCTTGCCCTGGCAGCCCTTCCACAGCCCCACACACACTGGGGCTCCGGCCTTGCCAGCCAGCTCAGGGGGCCGACGTTCGTGCCTTGCTCGCTCTCGGCACCTGCGCCGGAGCGCAGCTCCAAATTGCGAACGTCCAGCGACTGCTCCCACACCAAAGGTGCCAGGCCTCCCATGTGTTGCCGGCCCTCGCCTTGCCCTGGCAGCCCTTCCACAGCCCCACACACTGGGGCTCCGGACTTGCCAGCCAGCTCAGGGTGCCGATGTTCGTGCCTTGCTCGCTCTCGGGACCTGCGCCGTAGCCCAGCTCCAAATTGCAAACGTCCAGCAACTGCTCCCACACCAAAGGTGCCAGGCCTCCCATGTGTTGCCGGCCCTCGCCTTGCCCTGGCAGCCCTTCCACAGCCCCACACAAAGTGGGGCTCCGGCCTTGCCAGCCAGCTCAGGGGGCCGACGTTCGTGCCTTGCTCGCTCTCGGGACCTGCGCCGGAGCGCAGCTCCAAATTGCGAACGTCCAGCGACTGCTCCCACACCAAAGGTGCCAGAACTCCAAGGTGTTGCCGGCCCTCGCGTCTCCCTGGCACTCCTTCCACAGCCCCACACACACTGGGGCTCCGGCCTTGCCAGCCAGCTCAGGGGGCCGACGTTCGTGCCTTGCTCGCTCTCGGCACCTGCGCCGGAGCCCAGCTCCAAATTGCAAACATCCAGCAACTGCTCCCACACTAAAGGTGCCAGAACTCCAAGGAGTTGCCGGCCCTCGCGTCTCCCTGGCACTCCTTCCACAGCCCCACACACACTGGGGCTCCGGACTTGCCAGCCAGCTCAGGGGGCCGACGTTCGTGCCTTGCTCGCTCTCGGGACCTGCGCCGGAGCGCAGCTCCAAATTGCGAACGTCCAGCGACTTCTCCCACACCAAAGGTGCCAGGCCTCCCAGGTGTTGCTGGCCCTCGCATTGCCCTGGCAGCCCTTCCACAGCCCCACACACACTGGGGCTCCGGCCTTGCCAGCCAGCTCAGGGGGCCGACGTTCGTGCCTTGCTCGCTCTCGGCACCTGCGCCGGAGCCAAGCTCCAAATTGCAAACGTCCAGCGACTGCTCCCACACCAAAGGTGCCAGGCCTCCCATGTGTTGCCGGCCCTCGCCTTGCCCTGGCAGCCCTTCCACAGCCCCACACACACTGGGGCTCCGGCCTTGCCAGCCAGCTCAGGGGGCCGACGTTCGTGCCTTGCTCGCTCTCGGGACCTGCGCCGGAGCCCAGCTCCAAATTGCGAACGTCCAGCGACTGCTCCAACACCAAAGGTGCCAGGCCTCCCAGGTGTTGCCGGCCCTCGCCTTGCCCTGGCAGCCCTTCCACAGCCCCCCACACACTGGGGCTCCGGCCTTGCCAGCCAGCTCAGGCTGCCGACGTTCGTGCCTTGCTCGCTCTCGGGACCTGCGCCGGAGCCGAGCTCCAAATTGCAAACGTCCAGCGACTGCTCCCACACCAAAGGTGCCAGGCCTCCCATGTGTTGCCGGCCCTCGCCTTGCCCTGGCAGCCCTTCCACAGCCCCACACACACTGGGGCTCAGGCCTTGCCAGCCAGCTCAGGGGGCCGACGTTCGTGCCTTGCTCGCTCTCGGGACCTGCGCCGGAGCCGAGCTCCAAATTGCAAACATCCAGCAACTACTCCCACACTAAAGGTGCCAGAACTCCAAGGTGTTGCCGGCCCTCGCCTTGCCCTGGCAGCCCTTCCACAGCCCCACACACACTGGGGCTCCGGACTTGCCAGCCAGCTCAGGGTGCCGATGTTCGTGCCTTGCTCGCTCTCGGGACCTGCGCCTGAGCCCAGCTCCAAATTGCAAACGTCCAGCGACTGCTCCCACACCAAAGGTGCCAGGCCTCCCAGGTGTTGCCGGCCCTCGCCTTGCCCTGGCAGCCCTTCCACAGCCCCACACACACTGGGGCTCCGGCCTTGCCAGCCAGCTCAGGGGGCCGACGTTCGTGCCTTGCTCGCTGTCGGCACCTGCGCCGGAGCCCAGCTCCGAATTGCAAACGTCCAGCGACTGCTCCCACACCAAAGGTGCCAGGCCTCCCATGTGTTGCCGGCCCTCGCCTTGCCCTGGCAGCCCTTCCACAGCCCCACACACACTGGGGCTCCGGCCTTGCCAGCCAGCTCAGGGGGCCGACGTTCGTGCCTTGCTCGCTCTCGGCACCTGCGCCGGAGCCCAGCTCCGAATTGCAAACGTCCAGCGACTGCTCCCACACCAAAGGTGCCAGGCCTCCCAGGTGTTGCTGGCCCTCGCCTTGCCCTGGCAGCCCTTCCACAGCCCCACACACACTGGGGCTCAGGCCTTGCCAGCCAGCTCAGGGGGCCGACGTTCGTGCCTTGCTCGCTCTCGGCACCTGCGCCGGAGCCCAGCTCCAAATTGCGAACGTCCAGCGACTGCTCCCACACTAAAGGTGCCAGAACTCCCAGGTGTTGCCGGCCCTCGCGTCTCCCTGGCACTCCTTCCACAGCCCCACACACACTGGGGCTCCGGCCTTGCCAGCCAGCTCAGGGGGCCGACGTTCGTGCCTTGCTCGCTCTCGGCACCTGCGCCGGAGCCGAGCTCCAAATTGCAAACGTCCAGCGACTGCTCCCACACCAAAGGTGCCAGGCCTCCCAGGTGTTGCCGGCCCTCGCCTTTCCCTGGCAGCCCTTCCACAGCCCCACACACACAGGGGCTCAGGCCTTGCCAGCCAGCTCAGGGGGCCGACGTTCGTGCCTTGCTCGCTCTCGGGACCTGCGCCGGAGCCGAGCTCCAAATTGCAAACATCCAGCGACTACTCCCACACTAAAGGTGCCAGAACTCCCAGGTGTTGCCGGCCCTCGCGTCTCCCTGGCACTCCTTCCACAGCCCCACACACACTGGGGCTCCGGCCTTGCCAGCCAGCTCAGGGGGCCGACGTTCGTGCCTTGCTCGCTCTCGGCACCTGCGCCGGAGCCCAGCTCCAAATTGCAAACGTCCAGCGACTGCTCCCACACCAAAGGTGCCAGGCCTCCCAGGTGTTGCTGGCCCTCGCCTTGCCCTGGCAGCCCTTCCACAGCCCCACACACACTGGGGCTCCGGCCTTGCCAGCCAGCTCAGGGGGCCGACGTTCGTGCCTTGCTCGCTCTCGGCACCTGCGCCAGAGCCGAGCTCCAAATTGCAAACGTCCAGCGACTGCTCCCACACCAAAGGTGCCAGGCCTCCCAGGTGTTGCCGGCCCTCGCCTTGCCCTGGCAGCCCTTCCACAGCCCCACACACACTGGGGCTCCGGCCTTGCCAGCCAGCTCAGGGGGCCGACGTTCGTGCCTTGCTCGCTGTCGGCACCTGCGCCGCAGCCCAGCTCCAAATTGCAAACATCCAGCAACTGCTCCCACACCAAAGGTGCCAGGACTCCAAGGTGTTGCCGGCCCTCGCCTTGCCCTGGCAGCCCTTCCACAGCCCCACACACACTGGGGCTCCGGCCTTGCCAGCCAGCTCAGGGGGCCGACGTTCGTGCCTTGCTCGCTCTCGGGACCTGCGCCGCAGCCCAGCTCCAAATTGCAAACGTCCAGCGACTGCTCCCACACCAAAGGTGCCAGGCCTCCCATGTTTTGCCGGCCCTCGCCTTGCCCTGGCAGCCCTTCCACAGCCTCACACACTGGGGCTCCGGCCTTGCCAGCCAGCTCAGGGGGCCGATGTTCGTGCCTTGCTCGCTCTCGGGACCTGCGCCTGAGCCCAGCTCCAAATTGCAAACGTCCAGCGACTGCTCCCACACCAAAGGTGCCAGGCCTCCCAGGTGTTGCCGGCCCTCGCCTTGCCCTGGCAGCCCTTCCACAGCCCCACACACACTGGGGCTCCGGCCTTGCCAGCCAGCTCAGGGGGCCGACGTTCGTGCCTTGCTCGCTCTCGGGACCTGCGCCGGAGCGCAGCTCCAAATTGCGAACGTCCAGCGACTGCTCCCACACCAAAGTTGCCAGAACTCCAAGGTGTTGCTGGCCCTCACGTCTCCCTGGCACTCCTTCCACAGCCCCACAAACACTGGGGCTCCGGCCTTGCCAGCCAGCTCAGGGGGCCGACGTTCGTGCCTTGCTCGCTGTCGGCACCTGTGCCGGAGCCGAGCTCCAAATTGCAAACATCCAGCGACTACTCCCACACTAAAGGTGCCAGAACTCCCAGGTGTTGCCGGCCCTCGCGTCTCCCTGGCACTCCTTCCACAGCCCCACACACACTGGGGCTCCGGCCTTGCCAGCCAGCTCAGGGGGCCGACGTTCGTGCCTTGCTCGCTCTCGGCACCTGCGCCGGAGCCCAGCTCCAAATTGCAAACGTCCAGCGACTGCTCCCACACCAAAGGTGCCAGGCCTCCCAGGTGTTGCTGGCCCTCGCCTTGCCCTGGCAGCCCTTCCACAGCCCCACACACACTGGGGCTCCGGCCTTGCCAGCCAGCTCAGGGGGCCGACGTTCGTGGCTTGCTCGCTCTCGGCACCTGCGCCAGAGCCGAGCTCCAAATTTCAAACGTCCAGCGACTGCTCCCACACCAAAGGTGCCAGGCCTCCCAGGTGTTGCCGGCCCTCGCCTTGCCCTGGCAGCCCTTCCACAGCCCCACACACACTGGGGCTCCGGCCTTGCCAGCCAGCTCAGGGGGCCGACGTTCGTGCCTTGCTCGCTCTCGGCACCTGCGCCGGAGCCCAGCTCCAAATTGCAAACATCCAGCAACTGCTCCCACACCAAAGGTGCCAGGCCTCCCAGGTGTTGCCGGCCCTCGCCTTGCCCTGGCAGCCCTTCCACAGCCCCACACACACTGGGGCTCCGGCCTTGCCAGCCAGCTCAGGGGGCCGACGTTCGTGCCTTGCTCGCTCTCGGGACCTGCGCCGGAGCCCAGCTCCGAATTGCAAACGTCCAGCGACTGCTCCCACACCAAAGGTGCCAGGCCTCCCAGGTGTTGCCGGCCCTCGCCTTGCCCTGGCAGCCCTTCCACAGCCCCACACACACTGGGGCTCCGGCCTTGCCAGCCAGCTCAGGGTGCCGATGTTCGTGCCTTGCTCGCTGTCGGCACCTGCGCCGGAGCCCAGCTCCGAATTGCAAACGTCCAGCGACTGCTCCCACACCAAAGGTGCCAGGCCTCCCAGGTGTTGCTGGCCCTCGCCTTGCCCTGGCAGCCCTTCCACAGCCCCACACACACTGGGGCTCCGGCCTTGCCAGCCAGCTCAGGGGGCCGACGTTCGTGCCTTGCTCGCTCTCGGGACCTGCGCCGGAGCCCAGCTCCAAATTGCGAACGTCCAGCGACTGCTCCCACACCAAAGGTGCCAGGCCTCCCATGTGTTGCTGGCCCTCACGTCTCCCTGGCACTCCTTCCACAGCCCCACAAACACTGGGGCTCCGGCCTTGCCAGCCAGCTCAGGGGGCCGACGTTCGTGCCTTGCTCGCTGTCGGCACCTGTGCCGGAGCCGAGCTCCAAATTGCAAACATCCAGCGACTACTCCCACACTAAAGGTGCCAGAACTCCCAGGTGTTGCCGGCCCTCGCGTCTCCCTGGCACTCCTTCCACAGCCCCACACACACTGGGGCTCCGGCCTTGCCAGCCAGCTCAGGGGGCCGACGTTCGTGCCTTGCTCGCTCTCGGCACCTGCGCCGGAGCCCAGCTCCAAATTGCAAACGTCCAGCGACTGCTCCCACACCAAAGGTGCCAGGCCTCCCAGGTGTTGCTGGCCCTCGCCTTGCCCTGGCAGCCCTTCCACAGCCCCACACACACTGGGGCTCCGGCCTTGCCAGCCAGCTCAGGGGGCCGACGTTCGTGGCTTGCTCGCTCTCGGCACCTGCGCCAGAGCCGAGCTCCAAATTTCAAACGTCCAGCGACTGCTCCCACACCAAAGGTGCCAGGCCTCCCAGGTGTTGCCGGCCCTCGCCTTGCCCTGGCAGCCCTTCCACAGCCCCACACACACTGGGGCTCCGGCCTTGCCAGCCAGCTCAGGGGGCCGACGTTCGTGCCTTGCTCGCTCTCGGCACCTGCGCCGGAGCCCAGCTCCAAATTGCAAACATCCAGCAACTGCTCCCACACCAAAGGTGCCAGGACTCCAAGGTGTTGCCGGCCCTCGCCTTGCCCTGGCAGCCCTTCCACAGCCCCACACACACTGGGGCTCCGGCCTTGCCAGCCAGCTCAGGGGGCCGACGTTCGTGCCTTGCTCGCTCTCGGGACCTGCGCCGGAGCCCAGCTCCGAATTGCAAACGTCCAGCGACTGCTCCCACACCAAAGGTGCCAGGCCTCCCAGGTGTTGCCGGCCCTCGCCTTGCCCTGGCAGCCCTTCCACAGCCCCACACACACTGGGGCTCCGGCCTTGCCAGCCAGCTCAGGGTGCCGATGTTCGTGCCTTGCTCGCTGTCGGCACCTGCGCCGGAGCCCAGCTCCGAATTGCAAACGTCCAGCGACTGCTCCCACACCAAAGGTGCCAGGCCTCCCAGGTGTTGCTGGCCCTCGCCTTGCCCTGGCAGCCCTTCCACAGCCCCACACACACTGGGGCTCCGGCCTTGCCAGCCAGCTCAGGGGGCCGACGTTCGTGCCTTGCTCGCTCTCGGGACCTGCGCCGGAGCCCAGCTCCAAATTGCGAACGTCCAGCGACTGCTCCCACACCAAAGGTGCCAGGCCTCCCATGTGTTGCCGGCCCTCGCCTTGCCCTGGCACTCCTTCCACAGCCCCACACACACTGGGGCTCCGGCCTTGCCAGCCAGCTCAGGGGGCCGACGTTCGTGCCTTGCTCGCTCTCGGCACCTGCGCCGGAGCCGAGCTCCAAATTGCAAACGTCCAGCGACTGCTCCCACACCAAAGGTGCCAGGCCTCCCAGGTGTTGCCGGCCCTCGCCTTGCCCTGGCAGCCCTTCCACAGCCCCACACACACAGGGGCTCCGGCCTTGCCAGCCAGCTCAGGGGGCCGACGTTCGTGCCTTGCTCGCTCTCGGCACCTGCGCCGGAGCCGAGCTCCAAATTGCAAACATCCAGCGACTGCTCCCACACTAAAGGTGCCAGAACTCCCAGGTGTTGCCGGCCCTCGCGTCTCCCTGGCACTCCTTCCACAGCCCCACACACACTGGGGCTCCGGCCTTGCCAGCCAGCTCAGGGGGCCGACGTTCGTGCCTTGCTCGCTCTCGGCACCTGCGCCGGAGCCCAGCTCCAAATTGCAAACGTCCAGCGACTGCTCCCACACCAAAGGTGCCAGGCCTCCCTTGTTTTGCCGGCCCTCGCCTTGCCCTGGCAGCCCTTCCACAGCCCCACACACACTGGGGCTCCGGCCTTGCCAGCCAGCTCAGGGGGCCGACGTTCGTGCCTTGCTCGCTCTCGGCACCTGCGCCAGAGCCGAGCTCCAAATTGCAAACGTCCAGCGACTGCTCCCACACCAAAGGTGCCAGGCCTCCCAGGTGTTGCCGGCCCTCGCCTTGCCCTGGCAGCCCTTCCACAGCCCCACACACACTGGGGCTCCGGCCTTGCCAGCCAGCTCAGGGGGCCGACGTTCGTGCCTTGCTCGCTGTCGGCACCTGCGCCGCAGCCCAGCTCCAAATTGCAAACATCCAGCAACTGCTCCCACACCAAAGGTGCCAGGCCTCCCATGTTTTGCCGGCCCTCGCCTTGCCCTGGCAGCCCTTCCACAGCCCCACACACACTGGGGCTCAGGCCTTGCCAGCCAGCTCAGGGGGCCGATGTTCGTGCCTTGCTCGCTCTCGGGACCTGCGCCTGAGCCCAGCTCCAAATTGCAAACGTCCAGCGACTGCTCCCACACCAAAGGTGCCAGGCCTCCCAGGTGTTGCCGGCCCTCGCCTTGCCCTGGCAGCCCTTCCACAGCCCCACACACACTGGGGCTCCGGCCTTGCCAGCCAGCTCAGGGTGCCGATGTTCGTGCCTTGCTCGCTCTCGGGACCTGCGCCTGAGCCCAGCTCCAAATTGCAAACGTCCAGCGACTGCTCCCACACCAAAGGTGCCAGGCCTCCCAGGTGTTGCCGGCCCTCGCCTTGCCCTGGCAGCCCTTCCACAGCCCCACACACACTGGGGCTCCGGCCTTGCCAGCCAGCTCAGGGGGCCGACGTTCGTGCCTTGCTCGCTGTCGGCACCTGCGCCGGAGCCCAGCTCCGAATTGCAAACGTCCAGCGACTGCTCCCACACCAAAGGTGCCAGGCCTCCCATGTGTTGCCGGCCCTCGCCTTGCCCTGGCAGCCCTTCCACAGCCCCACACACACTGGGGCTCCGGCCTTGCCAGCCAGCTCAGGGGGCCGACGTTCGTGCCTTGCTCGCTCTCGGCACCTGCGCCGGAGCCCAGCTCCGAATTGCAAACGTCCAGCGACTGCTCCCACACCAAAGGTGCCAGGCCTCCCAGGTGTTGCTGGCCCTCGCCTTGCCCTGGCAGCCCTTCCACAGCCCCACACACACTGGGGCTCAGGCCTTGCCAGCCAGCTCAGGGGGCCGACGTTCGTGCCTTGCTCGCTCTCGGCACCTGCGCCGGAGCCCAGCTCCAAATTGCGAACGTCCAGCGACTGCTCCCACACTAAAGGTGCCAGAACTCCCAGGTGTTGCCGGCCCTCGCGTCTCCCTGGCACTCCTTCCACAGCCCCACACACACTGGGGCTCCGGCCTTGCCAGCCAGCTCAGGGGGCCGACGTTCGTGCCTTGCTCGCTCTCGGCACCTGCGCCGGAGCCGAGCTCCAAATTGCAAACGTCCAGCGACTGCTCCCACACCAAAGGTGCCAGGCCTCCCAGGTGTTGCCGGCCCTCGCCTTGCCCTGGCAGCCCTTCCACAGCCCCACACACACAGGGGCTCAGGCCTTGCCAGCCAGCTCAGGGGGCCGACGTTCGTGCCTTGCTCGCTCTCGGGACCTGCGCCGGAGCCGAGCTCCAAATTGCAAACATCCAGCGACTACTCCCACACTAAAGGTGCCAGAACTCCAAGGTGTTGCCGGCCCTCGCGTCTCCCTGGCACTCCTTCCACAGCCCCACACACACTGGGGCTCCGGCCTTGCCAGCCAGCTCAGGGGGCCGACGTTCGTGCCTTGCTCGCTCTCGGCACCTGCGCCGGAGCGCAGCTCCAAATTGCAAACGTCCAGCGACTGCTCCCACACCAAAGGTGCCAGGCCTCCCAGGTGTTGCTGGCCCTCGCCTTGCCCTGGCAGCCCTTCCACAGCCCCACACACACTGGGGCTCCGGCCTTGCCAGCCAGCTCAGGGGGCCGACGTTCGTGCCTTGCTCGCTCTCGGCACCTGCGCCAGAGCCGAGCTCCAAATTGCAAACGTCCAGCGACTGCTCCCACACCAAAGGTGCCAGGCCTCCCAGGTGTTGCCGGCCCTCGCCTTGCCCTGGCAGCCCTTCCACAGCCCCACACACACTGGGGCTCCGGCCTTGCCAGCCAGCTCAGGGGGCCGACGTTCGTGCCTTGCTCGCTGTCGGCACCTGCGCCGCAGCCCAGCTCCAAATTGCAAACATCCAGCAACTGCTCCCACACCAAAGGTGCCAGGACTCCAAGGTGTTGCCGGCCCTCGCCTTGCCCTGGCAGCCCTTCCACAGCCCCACACACACTGGGGCTCCGGCCTTGCCAGCCAGCTCAGAGGGCCGACGTTCGTGCCTTGCTCGCTCTCGGGACCTGCGCCGCAGCCCAGCTCCAAATTGCAAACGTCCAGCGACTGCTCCCACACCAAAGGTGCCAGGCCTCCCATGTGTTGCCGGCCCTCGCCTTGCCCTGGCAGCCCTTCCACAGCCTCACACACTGGGGCTCCGGCCTTGCCAGCCAGCTCAGGGGGCCGATGTTCGTGCCTTGCTCGCTCTCGGGACCTGCGCCTGAGCCCAGCTCCAAATTGCAAACGTCCAGCGACTGCTCCCACACCAAAGGTGCCAGGCCTCCCAGGTGTTGCCGGCCCTCGCCTTGCCCTGGCAGCCCTTCCACAGCCCCACACACACTGGGGCTCCGGCCTTGCCAGCCAGCTCAGGGGGCCGACGTTCGTGCCTTGCTCGCTCTCGGGACCTGCGCCGGAGCGCAGCTCCAAATTGCGAACGTCCAGCGACTGCTCCCACACCAAAGTTGCCAGAACTCCAAGGTGTTGCCGGCCCTCACGTCTCCCTGGCACTCCTTCCACAGCCCCACACACACTGGGGCTCCGGCCTTGCCAGCCAGCTCAGGGGGCCGACGTTCGTGCCTTGCTCGCTCTCGGCACCTGTGCCGGAGCCGAGCTCCAAATTGCAAACATCCAGCGACTACTCCCACACTAAAGGTGCCAGAACTCCCAGGTGTTGCCGGCCCTCGCGTCTCCCTGGCACTCCTTCCACAGCCCCACACACACTGGGGCTCCGGCCTTGCCAGCCAGCTCAGGGGGCCGACGTTCGTGCCTTGCTCGCTCTCGGCACCTGCGCCGGAGCCCAGCTCCAAATTGCAAACGTCCAGCGACTGCTCCCACACCAAAGGTGCCAGGCCTCCCAGGTGTTGCTGGCCCTCGCCTTGCCCTGGCAGCCCTTCCACAGCCCCACACACACTGGGGCTCCGGCCTTGCCAGCCAGCTCAGGGGGCCGACGTTCGTGGCTTGCTCGCTCTCGGCACCTGCGCCAGAGCCGAGCTCCAAATTTCAAACGTCCAGCGACTGCTCCCACACCAAAGGTGCCAGGCCTCCCAGGTGTTGCCGGCCCTCGCCTTGCCCTGGCAGCCCTTCCACAGCCCCACACACACTGGGGCTCCGGCCTTGCCAGCCAGCTCAGGGGGCCGACGTTCGTGCCTTGCTCGCTCTCGGCACCTGCGCCGGAGCCCAGCTCCAAATTGCAAACATCCAGCAACTGCTCCCACACCAAAGGTGCCAGGACTCCAAGGTGTTGCCGGCCCTCGCCTTGCCCTGGCAGCCCTTCCACAGCCCCACACACACTGGGGCTCCGGCCTTGCCAGCCAGCTCAGGGGGCCGACGTTCGTGCCTTGCTCGCTCTCGGGACCTGCGCCGGAGCCCAGCTCCGAATTGCAAACGTCCAGCGACTGCTCCCACACCAAAGGTGCCAGGCCTCCCAGGTGTTGCCGGCCCTCGCCTTGCCCTGGCAGCCCTTCCACAGCCCCACACACACTGGGGCTCCGGCCTTGCCAGCCAGCTCAGGGTGCCGATGTTCGTGCCTTGCTCGCTGTCGGCACCTGCGCCGGAGCCCAGCTCCGAATTGCAAACGTCCAGCGACTGCTCCCACACCAAAGGTGCCAGGCCTCCCAGGTGTTGCTGGCCCTCGCCTTGCCCTGGCAGCCCTTCCACAGCCCCACACACACTGGGGCTCCGGCCTTGCCAGCCAGCTCAGGGGGCCGACGTTCGTGCCTTGCTCGCTCTCGGGACCTGCGCCGGAGCCCAGCTCCAAATTGCGAACGTCCAGCGACTGCTCCCACACCAAAGGTTCCAGAACTCCAAGGTGTTGCCGGCCCTCGCGTCTCCCTGGCACTCCTTCCACAGCCCCACACACACTGGGGCTCCGGCCTTGCCAGCCAGCTCAGGGGGCCGACGTTCGTGCCTTGCTCGCTCTCGGCACCTGCGCCGGAGCCGAGCTCCAAATTGCAAACGTCCAGCGACTGCTCCCACACCAAAGGTGCCAGGCCTCCCAGGTGTTGCCGGCCCTCGCCTTGCCCTGGCAGCCCTTCCACAGCCCCACACACACAGGGGCTCCGGCCTTGCCAGCCAGCTCAGGGGGCCGACGTTCGTGCCTTGCTCGCTCTCGGCACCTGCGCCGGAGCCGAGCTCCAAATTGCAAACATCCAGCGACTACTCCCACACTAAAGGTGCCAGAACTCCCAGGTGTTGCCGGCCCTCGCGTCTCCCTGGCACTCCTTCCACAGCCCCACACACACTGGGGCTCCGGCCTTGCCAGCCAGCTCAGGGGGCCGACGTTCGTGCCTTGCTCGCTCTCGGCACCTGCGCCGGAGCCCAGCTCCAAATTGCAAACGTCCAGCGACTGCTCCCACACCAAAGGTGCCAGGCCTCCCTTGTTTTGCCGGCCCTCGCCTTGCCCTGGCAGCCCTTCCACAGCCCCACACACACTGGGGCTCCGGCCTTGCCAGCCAGCTCAGGGGGCCGACGTTCGTGCCTTGCTCGCTCTCGGCACCTGCGCCAGAGCCGAGCTCCAAATTGCAAACGTCCAGCGACTGCTCCCACACCAAAGGTGCCAGGCCTCCCAGGTGTTGCCGGCCCTCGCCTTGCCCTGGCAGCCCTTCCACAGCCCCACACACACTGGGGCTCCGGCCTTGCCAGCCAGCTCAGGGGGCCGACGTTCGTGCCTTGCTCGCTCTCGGCACCTGCGCCGGAGCCCAGCTCCAAATTGCAAACATCCAGCAACTGCTCCCACACCAAAGGTGCCAGGCCTCCCATGTTTTGCCGGCCCTCGCCTTGCCCTGGCAGCCCTTCCACAGCCTCACACACTGGGGCTCCGGACTTGCCAGCCAGCTCAGGGGGCCGATGTTCGTGCCTTGCTCGCTCTCGGGACCTGCGCCTGAGCCCAGCTCCAAATTGCAAACGTCCAGCGACTGCTCCCACACCAAAGGTGCCAGGCCTCCCAGGTGTTGCCGGCCCTCGCCTTGCCCTGGCAGCCCTTCCACAGCCCCACACACACTGGGGCTCCGGCCTTGCCAGCCAGCTCAGGGGGCCGACGTTCGTGCCTTGCTCGCTCTCGGGACCTGCGCCGGAGCGCAGCTCCAAATTGCAAACGTCCAGCGACTGCTCCCACACCAAAGTTGCCAGAACTCCAAGGTGTTGCCGGCCCTCACGTCTCCCTGGCACTCCTTCCACAGCCCCACAAACACTGGGGCTCCGGCCTTGCCAGCCAGCTCAGGGGGCCGACGTTCGTGCCTTGCTCGCTGTCGGCACCTGCGCCGGAGCCGAGCTCCAAATTGCAAACATCCAGCGGCTACTCCCACACTAAAGGTGCCAGAACTCCCAGGTGTTGCCGGCCCTCGCGTCTCCCTGGCACTCCTTCCACAGCCCCCCACACACTGGGGCTCCGGCCTTGCCAGCCAGCTCAGGGGGCCGACGTTCGTGCCTTGCTCGCTCTCGGCACCTGCGCCGGAGCCCAGCTCCAAATTGCAAACGTCCAGCGACTGCTCCCACACCAAAGGTGCCAGGCCTCCCAGGTGTTGCCGGCCCTCGCCTTGCCCTGGCAGCCCTTCCACAGCCCCACACACACTGGGGCTCCGGCCTTGCCAGCCAGCTCAGGGGGCCGACGTTCGTGCCTTGCTCGCTCTCGGCACCTGCGCCACAGCCGAGCTCCAAATTGCAAACGTCCAGCGACTGCTCCCACACCAAAGGTGCCAGGCCTCCCAGGTGTTGCCGGCCCTCGCCTTGCCCTGGCAGCCCTTCCACAGCCCCACACACACTGGGGCTCCGGCCTTGCCAGCCAGCTCAGGGGGCCGACGTTCGTGCCTTGCTCGCTCTCGGCACCTGCGCCGGAGCCCAGCTCCAAATTGCAAACATCCAGCAACTGCTCCCACACCAAAGGTGCCAGGACTCCAAGGTGTTGCCGGCCCTCGCCTTGCCCTGGCAGCCCTTCCACAGCCCCACACACACTGGGGCTCCGGCCTTGCCAGCCAGCTCAGGGGGCCGACGTTCGTGCCTTGCTCGCTCTCGGGACCTGCGCCGGAGCGCAGCTCCAAATTGCGAACGTCCAGCGACTGCTCCCACACCAAAGGTGCCAGGCCTCCCATGTGTTGCCGGCCCTCGCCTTGCCCTGGCAGCCCTTCCACAGCCTCACACACTGGGGCTCCGGACTTGCCAGCCAGCTCAGGGTGCCGATGTTCGTGCCTTGCTCGCTCTCGGGACCTGCGCCTGAGCCCAGCTCCAAATTGCAAACGTCCAGCGACTGCTCCCACACCAAAGGTGCCAGGCCTCCCAGGTGTTGCCGGCCCTCGCCTTGCCCTGGCAGCCCTTCCACAGCCCCACACACACTGGGGCTCCGGCCTTGCCAGCCAGCTCAGGCTGCCGACGTTCGTGCCTTGCTCGCTCTCGGGACCTGCGCCGGAGCCCAGCTCCAAATTGCGAACGTCCAGCGACTGCTCCCACACCAAAGTTGCCAGAACTCCAAGGTGTTGCCGGCCCTCACGTCTCCCTGGCACTCCTTCCACAGCCCCACAAACACTGGGGCTCCGGCCTTGCCAGCCAGCTCAGGGGGCCGACGTTCGTGCCTTGCTCGCTCTCGGCACCTGCGCCGGAGCCGAGCTCCAAATTGCAAACATCCAGCGACTACTCCCACACTAAAGGTGCCAGAACTCCCAGGTGTTGCCGGCCCTCGCGTCTCCCTGGCACTCCTTCCACAGCCCCACACACACTGGGGCTCCGGCCTTGCCAGCCAGCTCAGGGGACCGACGTTCGTGCCTTGCTCGCTCTCGGCACCTGCGCCGGAGCCCAGCTCCAAATTGCAAACGTCCAGCGACTGCTCCCACACCAAAGGTGCCAGGCCTCCCAGGTGTTGCTGGCCCTCGCCTTGCCCTGGCAGCCCTTCCACAGCCCCACACACACTGGGGCTCCGGCCTTGCCAGCCAGCTCAGGGGGCCGACGTTCGTGGCTTGCTCGCTCTCGGGACCTGCGCCAGAGCCGAGCTCCAAATTTCAAACGTCCAGCGACTGCTCCCACACCAAAGGTGCCAGGCCTCCCAGGTGTTGCCGGCCCTCGCCTTGCCCTGGCAGCCCTTCCACAGCCCCACACACACTGGGGCTCCGGCCTTGCCAGCCAGCTCAGGGGGCCGACGTTCGTGCCTTGCTCGCTCTCGGCACCTGCGCCGGAGCCCAGCTCCAAATTGCAAACATCCAGCAACTGCTCCCACACCAAAGGTGCCAGGACTCCAAGGTGTTGCCGGCCCTCGCCTTGCCCTGGCAGCCCTTCCACAGCCCCACACACACTGGGGCTCCGGCCTTGCCAGCCAGCTCAGGGGGCCGACGTTCGTGCCTTGCTCGCTCTCGGGACCTGCGCCGGAGCCCAGCTCCGAATTGCAAACGTCCAGCGACTGCTCCCACACCAAAGGTGCCAGGCCTCCCAGGTGTTGCCGGCCCTCGCCTTGCCCTGGCAGCCCTTCCACAGCCCCACACACACTGGGGCTCCGGCCTTGCCAGCCAGCTCAGGGTGCCGATGTTCGTGCCTTGCTCGCTGTCGGCACCTGCGCCGGAGCCCAGCTCCGAATTGCAAACGTCCAGCGACTGCTCCCACACCAAAGGTGCCAGGCCTCCCAGGTGTTGCTGGCCCTCGCCTTGCCCTGGCAGCCCTTCCACAGCCCCACACACACTGGGGCTCCGGCCTTGCCAGCCAGCTCAGGGGGCCGACGTTCGTGCCTTGCTCGCTGTCGGCACCTGCGCCGGAGCCCAGCTCCAAATTGCGAACGTCCAGCGACTGCTCCCACACCAAAGGTGCCAGAACTCCAAGGTGTTGCCGGCCCTCGCGTCTCCCTGGCACTCCTTCCACAGCCCCACACACACTGGGGCTCCGGCCTTGCCAGCCAGCTCAGGGGGCCGACGTTCGTGCCTTGCTCGCTCTCGGCACCTGCGCCGGAGCCGAGCTCCAAATTGCAAACGTCCAGCGACTGCTCCCACACCAAAGGTGCCAGGCCTCCCAGGTGTTGCCGGCCCTCGCCTTGCCCTGGCAGCCCTTCCACAGCCCCACACACACAGGGGCTCCGGCCTTGCCAGCCAGCTCAGGGGGCCGACGTTCGTGCCTTGCTCGCTCTCGGCACCTGCGCCGGAGCCGAGCTCCAAATTGCAAACATCCAGCGACTACTCCCACACTAAAGGTGCCAGAACTCCCAGGTGTTGCCGGCCCTCGCGTCTCCCTGGCACTCCTTCCACAGCCCCACACACACTGGGGCTCCGGCCTTGCCAGCCAGCTCAGGGGGCCGACGTTCGTGCCTTGCTCGCTCTCGGCACCTGCGCCGGAGCCCAGCTCCAAATTGCAAACGTCCAGCGACTGCTCCCACACCAAAGGTGCCAGGCCTCCCTTGTTTTGCCGGCCCTCGCCTTGCCCTGGCAGCCCTTCCACAGCCCCACACACACTGGGGCTCCGGCCTTGCCAGCCAGCTCAGGGGGCCGACGTTCGTGCCTTGCTCGCTCTCGGCACCTGCGCCAGAGCCGAGCTCCAAATTGCAAACGTCCAGCGACTGCTCCCACACCAAAGGTGCCAGGCCTCCCAGGTGTTGCCGGCCCTCGCCTTGCCCTGGCAGCCCTTCCACAGCCCCACACACACTGGGGCTCCGGCCTTGCCAGCCAGCTCAGGGGGCCGACGTTCGTGCCTTGCTCGCTCTCGGCACCTGCGCCGCAGCCCAGCTCCAAATTGCAAACATCCAGCAACTGCTCCCACACCAAAGGTGCCAGGCCTCCCATGTTTTGCCGGCCCTCGCCTTGCCCTGGCAGCCCTTCCACAGCCTCACACACTGGGGCTCCGGACTTGCCAGCCAGCTCAGGGTGCCGATGTTCGTGCCTTGCTCGCTCTCGGGACCTGCGCCTGAGCCCAGCTCCAAATTGCAAACGTCCAGCGACTGCTCCCACACCAAAGGTGCCAGGCCTCCCAGGTGTTGACGGCCCTCGCCTTGCCCTGGCAGCCCTTCCACAGCCCCACACACACTGGGGCTCCGGCCTTGCCAGCCAGCTCAGGGGGCCGACGTTCGTGCCTTGCTCGCTCTCGGGACCTGCGCCGGAGCGCAGCTCCAAATTGCGAACGTCCAGCGACTGCTCCCACACCAAAGGTGCCAGGACTCCAAGGTGTTGCCGGCCCTCGCCTTGCCCTGGCAGCCCTTCCACAGCCCCACACACACTGGGGCTCCGGCCTTGCCAGCCAGCTCAGGGGGCCGACGTTCGTGCCTTGCTCGCTCTCGGGACCTGCGCCGGAGCCCAGCTCCGAATTGCAAACGTCCAGCGACTGCTCCCACACCAAAGGTGCCAGGCCTCCCATGTGTTGCCGGCCCTCGCCTTGCCCTGGCAGCCCTTCCACAGCCCCACACACACTGGGGCTCCGGCCTTGCCAGCCAGCTCAGGGGGCCGACGTTCGTGCCTTGCTCGCTCTCGGGACCTGCGCCGGAGCCCAGCTCCAAATTGCGAACGTCCAGCGACTGCTCCCACACCAAAGGTGCCAGAACTCCAAGGTGTTGCCGGCCCTCGCGTATCCCTGGCACTCCTTCCACAGCCCCACACACACTGGGGCTCCGGCCTTGCCAGCCAGCTCAGGGGGCCGACGTTCGTGCCTTGCTCGCTCTCGGCACCTGCGCCGGAGCCGAGCTCCAAATTGCAAACGTCCAGCGACTGCTCCCACACCAAAGGTGCCAGGCCTCCCAGGTGTTGCCGGCCCTCGCCTTGCCCTGGCAGCCCTTCCACAGCCCCACACACACAGGGGCTCAGGCCTTGCCAGCCAGCTCAGGGGGCCGACGTTCGTGCCTTGCTCGCTCTCGGCACCTGCGCCGGAGCCGAGCTCCAAATTGCAAACATCCAGCGACTACTCCCACACTAAAGGTGCCAGAACTCCCAGGTGTTGCCAGCCCTCGCGTCTCCCTGGCACTCCTTCCACAGCCCCACACACACTGGGGCTCCGGCCTTGCCAGCCAGCTCAGGGGGCCGACGTTCGTGCCTTGCTCGCTCTCGGCACCTGCGCCGGAGCCGAGCTCCAAATTGCAAACGTCCAGCGACTGCTCCCACACCAAAGGTGCCAGGCCTCCCAGGTGTTGCCGGCCCTCGCCTTGCCCTGGCAGCCCTTCCACAGCCCCACACACACTGGGGCTCCGGCCTTGCCAGCCAGCTCAGGGGGCCGACGTTCGTGCCTTGCTCGCTGTCGGCACCTGCGCCGGAGCCGAGCTCCAAATTGCAAACATCCAGCGACTACTCCCACACTAAAGGTGCCAGAACTCCCAGGTGTTGCCGGCCCTCGCGTCTCCCTGGCACTCCTTCCACAGCCCCACACACACTGGGGCTCCGGCCTTGCCAGCCAGCTCAGGGGGCCGACGTTCGTGCCTTGCTCGCTCTCGGCACCTGCGCCGGAGCCCAGCTCCAAATTGCAAACGTCCAGCGACTGCTCCCACACCAAAGGTGCCAGGCCTCCCAGGTGTTGCTGGCCCTCGCCTTGCCCTGGCAGCCCTTCCACAGCCCCACACACACTGGGGCTCCGGCCTTGCCAGCCAGCTCAGGGGGCCGACGTTCGTGGCTTGCTCGCTCTCGGCACCTGCGCCAGAGCCGAGCTCCAAATTTCAAACGTCCAGCGACTGCTCCCACACCAAAGGTGCCAGGCCTCCCAGGTGTTGCCGGCCCTCGCCTTGCCCTGGCAGCCCTTCCACAGCCCCACACACACTGGGGCTCCGGCCTTGCCAGCCAGCTCAGGGGGCCGACGTTCGTGCCTTGCTCGCTCTCGGCACCTGCGCCGGAGCCCAGCTCCAAATTGCAAACATCCAGCAACTGCTCCCACACCAAAGGTGCCAGGACTCCAAGGTGTTGCCGGCCCTCGCCTTGCCCTGGCAGCCCTTCCACAGCCCCACACACACTGGGGCTCCGGCCTTGCCAGCCAGCTCAGGGGGCCGACGTTCGTGCCTTGCTCGCTCTCGGGACCTGCGCCGGAGCCCAGCTCCGAATTGCAAACGTCCAGCGACTGCTCCCACACCAAAGGTGCCAGGCCTCCCATGTGTTGCCGGCCCTCGCCTTGCCCTGGCAGCCCTTCCACAGCCCCACACACACTGGGGCTCCGGCCTTGCCAGCCAGCTCAGGGGGCCGATGTTCGTGCCTTGCTCGCTGTCGGCACCTGCGCCGGAGCCCAGCTCCGAATTGCAAACGTCCAGCGACTGCTCCCACACCAAAGGTGCCAGGCCTCCCAGGTGTTGCTGGCCCTCGCCTTGCCCTGGCAGCCCTTCCACAGCCCCACACACACTGGGGCTCCGGCCTTGCCAGCCAGCTCAGGGGGCCGACGTTCGTGCCTTGCTCGCTCTCGGGACCTGCGCCGGAGCCCAGCTCCAAATTGCGAACGTCCAGCGACTGCTCCCACACCAAAGGTGCCAGAACTCCAAGGTGTTGCCGGCCCTCGCGTATCCCTGGCACTCCTTCCACAGCCCCACACACACTGGGGCTCCGGCCTTGCCAGCCAGCTCAGGGGGCCGACGTTCGTGCCTTGCTCGCTCTCGGCACCTGCGCCGGAGCCGAGCTCCAAATTGCAAACGTCCAGCGACTGCTCCCACACCAAAGGTGCCAGGCCTCCCAGGTGTTGCCGGCCCTCGCCTTGCCCTGGCAGCCCTTCCACAGCCCCACACACACTGGGGCTCCGGCCTTGCCAGCCAGCTCAGGGGGCCGACGTTCGTGCCTTGCTCGCTCTCGGCACCTGCGCCGGAGCCGAGCTCCAAATTGCAAACATCCAGCGACTACTCCCACACTAAAGGTGCCAGAACTCCCAGGTGTTGCCGGCCCTCGCGTCTCCCTGGCACTCCTTCCACAGCCCCACACACACTGGGGCTCCGGCCTTGCCAGCCAGCTCAGGGGGCCGACGTTCGTGCCTTGCTCGCTCTCGGCACCTGCGCCGGAGCCCAGCTCCAAATTGCAAACGTCCAGCGACTGCTCCCACACCAAAGGTGCCAGGCCTCCCTTGTTTTGCGGGCCCTCGCCTTGCCCTGGCAGCCCTTCCACAGCCCCACACACACTGGGGCTCCGGCCTTGCCAGCCAGCTCAGGGTGCCGACGTTCGTGCCTTGCTCGCTCTCGGCACCTGCGCCAGAGCCGAGCTCCAAATTGCAAACGTCCAGCGACTGCTCCCACACCAAAGGTGCCAGGCCTCCCAGGTGTTGCCGGCCCTCGCCTTGCCCTGGCAGCCCTTCCACAGCCCCACACACACTGGGGCTCCGGCCTTGCCAGCCAGCTCAGGGGGCCGACGTTCGTGCCTTGCTCGCTGTCGGCACCTGCGCCGCAGCCCAGCTCCAAATTGCAAACATCCAGCAACTGCTCCCACACCAAAGGTGCCAGGCCTCCCATGTGTTGACGGCCCTCGCCTTGCCCTGGCAGCCCTTCCACAGCCTCACACACTGGGGCTCCGGACTTGCCAGCCAGCTCAGGGGGCCGATGTTCGTGCCTTGCTCGCTCTCGGGACCTGCGCCTGAGCCCAGCTCCAAATTGCAAACGTCCAGCGACTGCTCCCACACCAAAGGTGCCAGGCCTCCCAGGTGTTGCCGGCCCTCGCCTTGCCCTGGCAGCCCTTCCACAGCCCCACACACACTGGGGCTCCGGCCTTGCCAGCCAGCTCAGGGGGCCGACGTTCGTGCCTTGCTCGCTCTCGGCACCTGCGCCGGAGCCCAGCTCCAAATTGCGAACGTCCAGCGACTGCTCCCACACCAAAGGTGCCAGAACTCCAAGGTGTTGCCGGCCCTCACGTCTCCCTGGCAGCCCTTCCACAGCCCCACAAACACTGGGGCTCCGGCCTTGCCAGCCAGCTCAGGGGGCCGACGTTCGTGCCTTGCTCGCTGTCGGCACCTGCGCCGGAGCCCAGCTCCAAATTGCAAACATCCAGCGACTACTCCCACACTAAAGGTGCCAGAACTCCCAGGTGTTGCCGGCCCTCGCGTCTCCCTGGCACTCCTTCCACAGCCCCACACACACTGGGGCTCCGGCCTTGCCAGCCAGCTCAGGGGGCCGACGTTCGTGCCTTGCTCGCTCTCGGCACCTGCGCCGGAGCCCAGCTCCAAATTGCAAACGTCCAGCGACTGCTCCCACACCAAAGGTGCCAGGACTCCAAGGTGTTGCCGGCCCTCGCCTTGCCCTGGCAGCCCTTCCACAGCCCCACACACACTGGGGCTCCGGCCTTGCCAGCCAGCTCAGGGGGCCGACGTTCGTGCCTTGCTCGCTCTCGGGACCTGCGCCGGAGCGCAGCTCCAAATTGCGAACGTCCAGCGACTGCTCCCACACCAAAGGTGCCAGGCCTCCCATGTTTTGCCGGCCCTCGCCTTGCCCTGGCAGCCCTTCCACAGCCTCACACACTGGGGCTCCGGACTTGCCAGCCAGCTCAGGGTGCCGATGTTCGTGCCTTGCTCGCTCTCGGGACCTGCGCCTGAGCCCAGCTCCAAATTGCAAACGTCCAGCGACTGCTCCCACACCAAAGGTGCCAGGCCTCCCAGGTGTTGCCGGCCCTCGCCTTGCCCTGGCAGCCCTTCCACAGCCCCACACACACTGGGGCTCCGGCCTTGCCAGCCAGCTCAGGGGGCCGACGTTCGTGCCTTGCTCGCTCTCGGCACCTGCGCCGGAGCGCAGCTCCAAATTGCGAACGTCCAGCGACTGCTCCCACACCAAAATTGCCAGAACTCCAAGGTGTTGCCGGCCCTCACGTCTCCCTGGCACTCCTTCCACAGCCCCACACACACTGGGGCTCCGGCCTTGCCAGCCAGCTCAGGGGGCCGACGTTCGTGCCTTGCTCGCTGTCGGCACCTGCGCCGGAGCCCAGCTCCGAATTGCAAACGTCCAGCGACTGCTCCCACACCAAAGGTGCCAGGCCTCCCATGTGTTGCCGGCCCTCGCCTTGACCTGGCAGCCCTTCCACAGCCCCACACACACTGGGGCTCCGGCCTTGCCAGCCAGCTCAGGGTGCCGATGTTCGTGCCTTGCTCGCTGTCGGCACCTGCGCCGGAGCCCAGCTCCGAATTGCAAACGTCCAGCGACTGCTCCCACACCAAAGGTGCCAGGCCTCCCAGGTGTTGCTGGCCCTCGCCTTGCCCTGGCAGCCCTTCCACAGCCCCACACACACTGGGGCTCAGGCCTTGCCAGCCAGCTCAGGGGGCCGACGTTCGTGCCTTGCTCGCTCTCGGCACCTGCGCCGGAGCCCAGCTCCAAATTGCGAACGTCTAGCGACTGCTCCCACACCAAAGGTGCCAGAACTCCAAGGTGTTGCCGGCCCTCGCGTCTCCCTGGCACTCCTTCCACAGCCCCACACACACTGGGGCTCCGGCCTTGCCAGCCAGCTCAGGGGGCCGACGTTCGTGCCTTGCTCGCTCTCGGCACCTGCGCCGGAGCCGAGCTCCAAATTGCAAACGTCCAGCGACTGCTCCCACACCAAAGGTGCCAGGCCTCCCAGGTGTTGCCGGCCCTCGCCTTGCCCTGGCAGCCCTTCCACAGCCCCACACACACTGGGGCTCCGGCCTTGCCAGCCAGCTCAGGGGGCCGACGTTCGTGCCTTGCTCGCTCTCGGGACCTGCGCCTGAGCCCAGCTCCAAATTGCAAACATCCAGCAACTGCTCCCACACTAAAGGTGCCAGAACTCCAAGGTGTTGCCGGCCATCGCGTCTCCCTGGCACTCCTTCCACAGCCCCACACACACTGGGGCTCCGGCCTTGCCAGCCAGCTCAGGGGGCCGACGTTCGTGCCTTGCTCGCTCTCGGGACCTGCGCCGGAGCGCAGCTCCAAATTGCGAACGTCCAGCGACTGCTCCCACACCAAAGTTGCCAGAACTCCAAGGTGTTGCCGGCCCTCACGTCTCCCTGGCACTCCTTCCACAGCCCCACAAACACTGGGGCTCCGGCCTTGCCAGCCAGCTCAGGGGGCCGACGTTCGTGCCTTGCTCGCTGTCGGCACCTGCGCCGGAGCCGAGCTCCAAATTGCAAACATCCAGCGACTACTCCCACACTAAAGGTGCCAGAACTCCCAGGTGTTGCCGGCCCTCGCGTCTCCCTGGCAGCCCTTCCACAGCCCCCCACACACTGGGGCTCCGGCCTTGCCAGCCAGCTCAGGGGGCCGACGTTCGTGCCTTGCTCGCTCTCGGCACCTGCGCCGGAGCCCAGCTCCAAATTGCAAACGTCCAGCGACTTCTCCCACACCAAAGGTGCCAGGCCTCCCAGGTGTTGCTGGCCCTCGCCTTGCCCTGGCAGCCCTTCCACAGCCCCACACACACTGGGGCTCCGGCCTTGCCAGCCAGCTCAGGGGGCCGACGTTCGTGCCTTGCTCGCTCTCGGCACCTGCGCCAGAGCCGAGCTCCAAATTGCAAACGTCCAGCGACTGCTCCCACACCAAAGGTGCCAGGCCTCCCAGGTGTTGCCGGCCCTCGCCTTGCCCTGGCAGCCCTTCCACAGCCCCACACACACTGGGGCTCCGGCCTTGCCAGCCAGCTCAGGGGGCCGACGTTCGTGCCTTGCTCGCTCTCGGCACCTGCGCCGGAGCCCAGCTCCAAATTGCAAACATCCAGCAACTGCTCCCACACCAAAGGTGCCAGGACTCCAAGGTGTTGCCGGCCCTCGCCTTGCCCTGGCAGCCCTTCCACAGCCCCACACACACTGGGGCTCCGGCCTTGCCAGCCAGCTCAGGGGGCCGACGTTCGTGCCTTGCTCGCTCTCGGGACCTGCGCCGGAGCGCAGCTCCAAATTGCGAACGTCCAGCGACTGCTCCCACACCAAAGGTGCCAGGCCTCCCATGTTTTGCCGGCCCTCGCCTTGCCCTGGCAGCCCTTCCACAGCCTCACACACTGGGGCTCCGGACTTGCCAGCCAGCTCAGGGTGCCGATGTTCGTGCCTTGCTCGCTCTCGGGACCTGCGCCTGAGCCCAGCTCCAAATTGCAAACGTCCAGCGACTGCTCCCACACCAAAGGTGCCAGGCCTCCCAGGTGTTGCCGGCCCTCGCCTTGCCCTGGCAGCCCTTCCACAGCCCCACACACACTGGGGCTCCGGCCTTGCCAGCCAGCTCAGGGGGCCGACGTTCGTGCCTTGCTCGCTCTCGGGACCTGCGCCGGAGCGCAGCTCCAAATTGCGAACGTCCAGCGACTGCTCCCACACCAAAGGTGCCAGAACTCCAAGGTGTTGCCGGCCCTCACGTCTCCCTGGCACTCCTTCCACAGCCCCACACACACTGGGGCTCCGGCCTTGCCAGCCAGCTCAGGGGGCCGACGTTCGTGCCTTGCTCGCTGTCGGCACCTGCGCCGGAGCCCAGCTCCGAATTGCAAACGTCCAGCGACTGCTCCCACACCAAAGGTGCCAGGCCTCCCATGTGTTGCAGGCCCTCGCCTTGACCTGGCAGCCCTTCCACAGCCCCACACACACTGGGGCTCCGGCCTTGCCAGCCAGCTCATGGTGCCGATGTTCGTGCCTTGCTCGCTGTCGGCACCTGCGCCGGAGCCCAGCTCCGAATTGCAAACGTCCAGCGACTGCTCCCACACCAAAGGTGCCAGGCCTCCCAGGTGTTGCTGGCCCTCGCCTTGCCCTGGCAGCCCTTCCACAGCCCCACACACACTGGGGCTCAGGCCTTGCCAGCCAGCTCAGGGGGCCGACGTTCGTGCCTTGCTCGCTCTCGGCACCTGCGCCGGAGCGCAGCTCCAAATTGCGAACGTCCAGCGACTGCTCCCACACCAAAGTTGCCAGAACTCCAAGGTGTTGCCGGCCCTCGCGTCTCCCTGGCACTCCTTCCACAGCCCCACACACACTGGGGCTCCGGCCTTGCCAGCCAGCTCAGGGGGCCGACGTTCGTGCCTTGCTCGCTCTCGGCACCTGCGCCGGAGCCGAGCTCCAAATTGCAAACGTCCAGCGACTGCTCCCACACCAAAGGTGCCAGGCCTCCCAGGTGTTGCCGGCCCTCGCCTTGCCCTGGCAGCCCTTCCACAGCCCCACACACACTGGGGCTCCGGCCTTGCCAGCCAGCTCAGGGGGCCGACGTTCGTGCCTTGCTCGCTCTCGGGACCTGCGCCTGAGCCCAGCTCCAAATTGCAAACATCCAGCAACTGCTCCCACACTAAAGGTGCCAGAACTCCAAGGTGTTGCAGGCCATCGCGTCTCCCTGGCACTCCTTCCACAGCCCCACACACACTGGGGCTCCGGCCTTGCCAGCCAGCTCAGGGGGCCGACGTTCGTGCCTTGCTCGCTCTCGGCACCTGCGCCGGAGCCCAGCTCCAAATTGCAAACGTCCAGCGACTGCTCCCACACCAAAGGTGCCAGGCCTCCCATGTGTTGCCGGCCCTCGCCTTGCCCTGGCAGCCCTTCCACAGCCCCACACACACTGGGGCTCCGGCCTTGCCAGCCAGCTCAGGGGGCCGACTTTCGTGCCTTGCTCGCTCTCGGGACCTGCGCCGGAGCGCAGCTCCAAATTGCGAACGTCCAGCGACTGCTCCCACACCAAAGGTGCCAGAACTCCAAGGTGTTGCCGGCCCTCGCGTCTCCCTGGCACTCCTTCCACAGCCCCACACACACTGGGGCTCCGGCCTTGCCAGCCAGCTCAGGGGGCCGACGTTCGTGCCTTGCTCGCTCTCGGCACCTGCGCCGGAGCCCAGCTCCAAATTGCAAACATCCAGCAACTGCTCCCACACTAAAGGTGCCAGAACTCCAAGGTGTTGCCGGCCCTCGCGTATCCCTGGCACTCCTTCCACAGCCCCACACACACTGGGGCTCCGGCCTTGCCAGCCAGCTCAGGGGGCCGACGTTCGTGCCTTGCTCGCTCTCGGCACCTGCGCCGCAGCCCAGCTCCAAATTGCAAACGTCCAGCGACTGCTCCCACACCAAAGGTGCCAGGCCTCCCATGTGTTGCCGGCCCTCGCCTTGCCCTGGCAGCCCTTCCACAGCCCCACACACACTGGGGCTCCGGCCTTGCCAGCCAGCTCAGGGGGCCGACGTTCGTGCCTTGCTCGCTCTCGGCACCTGCGCCGGAGCCCAGCTCCAAATTGCAAACGTCCAGCGACTGCTCCCACACCAAAGGTGCCAGGCCTCCCATGTTTTGCCGGCCCTCGCCTTGCCCTGGCAGCCCTTCCACAGCCTCACACACTGGGGCTCCGGACTTGCCAGCCAGCTCAGGGTGCCGATGTTCGTGCCTTGCTCGCTCTCGGGACCTGCGCCTGAGCCCAGCTCCAAATTGCAAACGTCCAGCGACTGCTCCCACACCAAAGGTGCCAGGCCTCCCAGGTGTTGCCGGCCCTCGCCTTGCCCTGGCAGCCCTTCCACAGCCCCACACACACTGGGGCTCCGGCCTTGCCAGCCAGCTCAGGGGGCCGACGTTCGTGCCTTGCTCGCTCTCGGGACCTGCGCCGGAGCGCAGCTCCAAATTGCGAACGTCCAGCGACTGCTCCCACACCAAAGGTGCCAGAACTCCAAGGTGTTGCCGGCCCTCGAGTCTCCCTGGCACTCCTTCCACAGCCCCACACACACTGGGGCTCCGGCCTTGCCAGCCAGCTCAGGTGGCCGACGTTCGTGCCTTGCTCGCTGTCGGCACCTGCGCCGGAGCCCAGCTCCGAATTGCAAACGTCCAGCGACTGCTCCCACACCAAAGGTGCCAGGCCTCCCATGTGTTGCCGGCCCTCGCCTTGCCCTGGCAGCCCTTCCACAGCCTCACACACTGGGGCTCCGGCCTTGCCAGCCAGCTCAGGGTGCCGATGTTCGTGCCTTGCTCGCTCTCGGGACCTGCGCCTGAGCCGAGCTCCAAATTGCAAACGTCCAGCGACTGCTCCCACACCAAAGGTGCCAGGCCTCCCAGGTGTTGCTGGCCCTCGCCTTGCCCTGGCAGCCCTTCCACAGCCCCACACACACTGGGGCTCCGGCCTTGCCAGCCAGCTCAGGGTGCCGATGTTCGTGCCTTGCTCGCTCTCGGCACCTGCGCCTGAGCCCAGCTCCAAATTGCAAACGTCCAGCGACTGCTCCCACACCAAAGGTGCCAGGCCTCCCAGGTGTTGCCGGCCCTCGCCTTGCCCTGGCAGCCCTTCCACAGCCCCACACACACAGGGGCTCAGGCCTTGCCAGCCAGCTCAGGGGGCCGACGTTCGTGCCTTGCTCGCTCTCGGGACCTGCGCCGGAGCCCAGCTCCAAATTGCAAACGTCCAGCGACTGCTCCCACACCAAAGGTGCCAGGCCTCCCAGGTGTTGCTGGCCCTCGCCTTGCCCTGGCAGCCCTTCCACAGCCCCACACACACTGGGGCTCCGGCCTTGCCAGCCAGCTCAGGGGGCCGACGTTCGTGCCTTGCTCGCTCTCGGCACCTGCGCCGGAGCCCCCCTCCAAATTGCAAACGTCCAGCGACTGCTCCCACACCAAAGGTGCCAGGCCTCCCAGGTGTTGCTGGCCCTCGCCTTGCCCTGGCAGCCCTTCCACAGCCCCACACACACTGGGGCTCCGGACTTGCCAGCCAGCTCAGGGTGCCGATGTTCGTGCCTTGCTCGCTCTCGGGACCTGCGCCTGAGCCCAGCTCCAAATTGCAAACGTCCAGCGACTGCTCCCACACCAAAGGTGCCAGGCCTCCCAGGTGTTGCCGGCCCTCGCCTTGCCCTGGCAGCCCTTCCACAGCCCCACACACACTGGGGCTCCGGCCTTGCCAGCCAGCTCAGGCTGCCGACGTTCGTGCCTTGCTCGCTCTCGGGACCTTCGCCGGAGCGCAGCTCCAAATTGCGAACGTCCAGCGACTGCTCCCACACCAAAGGTGCCAGGCCTCCCAGGTGTTGCTGGCCCTCGCCTTGCCCTGGCAGCCCTTCCACAGCCCCACACACACTGGGGCTCCGGCCTTGCCAGCCAGCTCAGGGGGCCGACGTTCGTGCCTTGCTCGCTCTCGGGACCTGCGCCTGAGCCCAGCTCCAAATTGCAAACATCCAGCAACTGCTCCCACACTAAAGGTGCCAGAACTCCAAGGTGTTGCCGGCCCTCGCGTCTCCCTGGCACTCCTTCCACAGCCCCACACACACTGGGGCTCCGGCCTTGCCAGCCAGCTCAGGGGGCCGACGTTCGTGCCTTGCTCGCTCTCGGCACCTGCGCCGCAGCCCCCCTCCAAATTGCAAACGTCCAGCGACTGCTCCCACACCAAAGGTGCCAGGCCTCCCAGGTGTTGCCGGCCCTCGCCTTGCCCTGGCAGCCCTTCCACAGCCCCACACACACTGGGGCTGCGGCCTTGCCAGCCAGCTCAGGGGGCCGACGTTCGTGCCTTGCTCGCTCTCGGGACCTGCGCCGGAGCGCAGCTCCAAATTGCGAACGTCCAGCGACTTCTCCCACACCAAAGGTGCCAGGCCTCCCAGGTGTTGCTGGCCCTCGCCTTGCCCTGGCAGCCCTTCCACAGCCCCACACACACTGGGGCTCCGGCCTTGCCAGCCAGCTCAGGGGGCCGACGTTCGTGCCTTGCTCGCTCTCGGGACCTGCGCCGGAGCGCAGCTCCAAATTGCGAACGTCCAGCGACTACTCCCACACCAAAGGTGCCAGAACTCCAAGGTGTTGCCGGCCCTCGCGTCTCCCTGGCACTCCTTCCACAGCCCCACACACACTGGGGCTCCGGCCTTGCCAGCCAGCTCAGGGGGCCGACGTTCGTGCCTTGCTCGCTCTCGGCACCTGCGCCGGAGCCCAGCTCCAAATTGCAAACATCCAGCGACTGCTCCCACACTAAAGGTGCCAGAACTCCAAGGTGTTGCCGGCCCTCGCGTCTCCCTGGCCTCCTTCCACAGCCCCACACACACTGGGGCTCCGGCCTTGCCCGCCAGCTCAGGGGGCCGACGTTCGTGCCTTGCTCGCTCTCGGGACCTGCGCCGGAGCGCAGCTCCAAATTGCGAACGTCCAGCGACTGCTCCCACACCAAAGGTGCCAGGCCTCCCAGGTGTTGCCGGCCCTCGCCTTGCCCTGGCAGCCCTTCCACAGCCCCACACACACTGGGGCTCCGGCCTTGCCAGCCAGCTCAGGGGGCCGACGTTCGTGCCTTGCTCGCTCTCGGGACCTGCGCCGGAGCCCAGCTCCAAATTGCGAACGTCCATCGACTGCTCCCACACCAAAGGTGCCAGGCCTCCCATGTGTTGCCGGCCCTCGCCTTGCCCTGGCAGCCCTTCCACAGCCCCACACACTGGGGCTCCGGCCTTGCCAGCCAGCTCAGGGTGCCGATGTTCGTGCCTTGCTCGCTCTCGGGACCTGCGCCTGAGCCCAGCTCCAAATTGCAAACGTCCAGC
This sequence comes from Spheniscus humboldti, assembly GCA_027474245.1. Taxonomy (NCBI): domain Eukaryota; kingdom Metazoa; phylum Chordata; class Aves; order Sphenisciformes; family Spheniscidae; genus Spheniscus; species Spheniscus humboldti. Next base: position 133,370,271 of record CM049889.1, read on the forward strand.
GACTGCTCCCACACCAAAGGTGCCAGGCCTCCCAGGTGTTGCCGGCCCTCGCCTTGCCCTGGCAGCCCTTCCACAGCCCCACACACACTGGGGCTCCGGCCTTGCCAGCCAGATCAGGGGGCCGACGTTCGTGCCTTGCTCGCTCTCGGGACCTGCGCCGGAGCCCAGCTCCAAATTGCGAACGTCCAGCGACTGCTCCCTCACCAAAGGTGCCAGAACTCCAAGGTGTTGCCGGCCCTCACGTCTCCCTGGCACTCCTTCCACAGCCCCACACACACTGGGGCTCCGGCCTTGCCAGCCAGCTCAGGGGGCCGACGGTCGTGCCTTGCTCGCTCTCGGGACCTGCGCCTGAGCCCAGCTCCAAATTGCAAACATCCAGCAACTACTCCCACACTAAAGGTGCCAGAACTCCAAGGTGTTGCCGGCCCTCGCGTCTCCCTGGCACTCCTTCCACAGCCCCACACACACTGGGGCTCCGGCCTTGCCAGCCAGCTCAGGGGGCCGACGTTCGTGCCTTGCTCGCTCTCGTCACCTGCGCCGCAGCCCAGCTCCAAATTGCAAACGTCCAGCGACTGCTCCCACACCAAAGGTGCCAGGCCTCCCATGTGTTGCCGGCCCTCGCCTTGCCCTGGCAGCCCTTCCACAGCCCCACACACACTGGGGCTCCGGCCTTGCCAGCCAGCTCAGGGGGCCGACGTTCGTGCCTTGCTCGCTCTCGGGACCTGCGCCGGAGCGCAGCTCGAAATTGCGAACGTCCAGCGACTGCTCCCACACCAAAGGTGCCAGGCCTCCCATGTGTTGCCGGCCCTCGCCTTGCCCTGGCAGCCCTTCCACAGCCCCACACACACAGGGGCTCAGGCCTTGCCAGCCAGCTCAGGGGGCCGACGTTCGTGCCTTGCTCGCTCTCGGGACCTGCGCCGGAGCCGAGCTCCAAATTGCAAACATCCAGCAACTACTCCCACACTGAAGGTGCCAGAACTCCCAGGTGTTGCCGGCCCTCGCCTTGCTCTGGGAGCCCTTCCACAGCCCCACACACACTGGGGCTCCGGCCTTGCCAGCCAGCTCAGGGGGCCGACGTTCGTGCCTTGCTCGCTCTCGGCACCTGCGCCAGAGCCCACCTCCAAATTGCGAACGTCCAGCGACTGCTCCCACACCAAAGGTGCCAGGCCTCCCAGGTGTTGCTGGCCCTCGCCTTGCCCTGGCAGCCCTTCCACAGCCCCACACACACTGGGGCTCCGGCCTTGCCAGCCAGCTCAGGGGGCCGACGTTCGTGCCTTGCTCGCTCTCGGCACCTGCGCCGGAGCCCAGCTCCAAATTGCGAACGTCCAGCGACTGCTCCCACACCAAAGGTGCCAGGCCTCCCATGTGTTGCCGGCCCTCGCCTTGCCCTGGCAGCCCTTCCACAGCCCCACACACACTGGGGCTCCGGACTTGCCAGCCAGCTCAGGGTGCCGATGTTCGTGCCTTGCTCGCTCTCGGGACCTGCGCCGGAGCCCAGCTCCAAATTGCAAACGTCCAGCGACTGCTCCCACACCAAAGGTGCCAGGCCTCCCAGGTGTTGCCGGCCCTCGCCTTGCCCTGGCAGCCCTTCCACAGCCCCACACACACTTGGACTCCGGCCTTGCCAGCCAGCTCAGGCTGCCGACGTTCGTGCCTTGCTCGCTCTCGGGACCTTCGCCGGAGCCCAGCTCCAATTTGCAAACATCCAGCAACTGCTCCCACACTAATGGTGCCAGGCCTCCCAGGTGTTGCCGGCCCTCGCCTTGCCCTGGCAGCCCTTCCACAGCCCCACACACACTGGGGCTCCGGCCTTGCCAGCCAGATCAGGGGGCCGACGTTCGTGTCTCGCTTGCTCTCGGCACCTGCGCCGGAGCGAAGCTCCAAATTGCGAACGTCCAGCGACTGCTCCCACACCAAAGGTGCCAGGCCTCCCAGGTGTTGCTGGCCCTCGCCTTGCCCTGGCAGCCCTTCCACAGCCCCACACACACTGGGGCTCCGGCCTTGCCAGCCAGCTCAGGGGGCCGACGTTCGTGCCTTGCTCACTCTCGGGACCTGCGCCTGAGCCCAGCTCCAAATTGCAAACATCCAGCAACTGCTCCCACACTAAAGGTGCCAGAACTCCCAGGTGTTGCCGGCCCTCGCGTCTCCCTGGCACTCCTTCCACAGCCCCACACACACTGGGGCTCCGGCCTTGCCAGCCAGCTCAGGGGGCCGACGTTCGTGCCTTGCTCGCTCTCGGCACCTGCGCCGGAGCCCAGCTCCAAATTGCAAACGTCCAGCGACTGCTCCCACACCAAAGGTGCCAGGCCTCCCAGGTGTTGCCGGCCCTCGCCTTGCCCTGGCAGCCCTTCCACAGCCCCACACACACTGGGGCTCCGGCCTTGCCAGCCAGCTCAGGCTGCCGACGTTCGTGCCTTGCTCGCTCTCGGGACCTGCGCCGGAGCGCAGCTCCAAATTGTGAACGTCCAGCGACTGCTCCCACACCAAAGGTGCCAGGCCTCCCATGTTTTGCCGGCCCTCGCCTTGCCCTGGCAGCCCTTCCACAGCCCCACACACACTGGGGCTCCGGACTTGCCAGCCAGCTCAGGGTGCCGATGTTCGTGCCTTGCTCGCTCTCGGGACCTGCGCCTGAGCCCAGCTCCAAATTGCAAACGTCCAGCGACTGCTCCCACCCCAAAGGTGCCAGGCCTCCCAGGTGTTGCCGGCCCTCGCGTCTCCCCGGCAGCCCTTCCACAGCCCCACACACACTGGGGCTCCGGCCTTGCCAGCCAGCTCAGGGGGCCGACGTTCGTGCCTTGCTCGCTCTCGGGACCTGCGCCGGAGCCCAGCTCCAAATTGCGAACGTCCAGCGACTGCTCCCACACCAAAGGTGCCAGGCCTCCCAGGTGTTGCTGGCCCTCGCCTTGCCCTGGCAGCCCTTCCACAGCCCCACACACACTGGGACTCCGGCCTTGCCAGCCAGCTCAGGCTGCCGACGTTCGTGCCTTGCTCGCTCTCGGGACCTTCGCCGGAGCCCAGCTCCAATTTGCAAACATCCAGCAACTGCTCCTACACTAAAGGTGCCAGGCCTCCCAGGTGTTGCCGGCCCTCGCCTTGCCCTGGCAGCCCTTCCACAGCCCCACACACACTGGGGCTCCGGCCTTGCCAGCCAGCTCAGGGGGCCGACGTTCGTGCCTTGCTCGCTCTCGGCACCTGCGCCGGAGCGCAGCTCCAAATTGCAAACATCCAGCGACTGCTCCCACACCAAAGGTGCCAGGCCTCCCAGGTGTTGCTGGCCCTCGCCTTGCCCTGGCACTCCTTCCACAGCCCCACACACACTGGGGCTCCGGCCTTGCCAGCCAGGTCAGGGTGCCGACGTTCGTGCCTTGCTCGCTCTCGGCACCTGCGCCGGAGCCCAGCTCCAAATTGCAAACGTCCAGCGACTGCTCCCACACCAAAGGTGCCAGGCCTCCCATGTGTTGCCGGCCCTCGCCTTGCCCTGGCACTCCTTCCACAGCCCCACACACACTGGGGCTGCGGCCTTGCCAGCCAGCTCAGGCTGCCAACGTTCGTGCCTTGCTCGCTCTCGGGACCTGCGCCGGAGCGCAGCTCCAAATTGTGAACGTCCAGCGACTGCTCCCACACCAAAGGTGCCAGGCCTCCCATGTTTTGCCGGCCCTCGCCTTGCCCTGGCAGCCCTTCCACAGCCCCACACACTGGGGCTCCGGACTTGCCAGCCAGCTCAGGGTGCCGATGTTCGTGCCTTGCTCGCTCTCGGGACCTGCGCCTGAGCCCAGCTCCAAATTGCAAACGTCCAGCGACTGCTCCCACCCCAAAGGTGCCAGGCCTCCCAGGTGTTGCCGGCCCTCGCGTCTCCCCGGCAGCCCTTCCACAGCCCCACACACACTGGGGCTCCGGCCTTGCCAGCCAGCTCAGGGGGCCGACGTTCATACCTCGCTCACTCTCGGGACCTGCGCCGCAGCCCAGCTCCAAAATGCAAACGTCCAGCGACTGCTCCCACACCAAAGGTGCCAGGCCTCCCAGGTGTTGCTGGCCCTCGCCTTGCCCTGGCAGCCCTTCCACAGCCCCACACACACTGGGGCTCCGGCCTTGCCAGCCAGCTCAGGGGGCCGACGTTCGTGCCTTGCTCGCTCTCGGCACCTGCGCCGGAGCCCAGCTCCAAATTGCAAACGTCCAGCGACTGCTCCCACACCAAAGGTGCCAGGCCTCCCATGTGTTGCCGGCCCTCGCCTTGCCCTGGCAGCCCTTCCACAGCCCCACACACACTGGGGCTCCGGCCTTGCCAGCCAGCTCAGGGGGACGACGTTCGTGCCTTGCTCGCTCTCGGGACCTGCGCCGGAGCCCAGCTCCAAATTGCGAACGTCCAGCGACTGCTCCCACACCAAAGGTGCCAGGCCTCCCAGGTGTTGCTGGCCCTCGCCTTGCCCTGGCAGCCCTTCCACAGCCCCACACACACTGGGGCTCCGGCCTTGCCAGCCAGCTCAGGGGGCCGACGTTCGTGCCTTGCTCGCTCTCGGCACCTGCGCCGCAGCCCAGCTCCAAATTGCAAACATCCAGCAACTGCTCCCACACTAAAGGTGCCAGGCCTCCCAGGTGTTGCCGGCCCTCGCATCTCCCTGGCACTCCTTCCACAGCCCCACACACACTGGGGCTCCGGCCTTGCCAGCCAGCTCAGGGGGCCGACGTTCGTGCCTTGCTCGCTCTCGGGACCTGCGCCGGAGCCCAGCTCCAAATTGCAAACGTCCAGCGACTGCTCCCACACCAAAGGTGCCAGGCCTCCCATGTGTTGCCGGCCCTCGCCTTGCCCTGGCAGCCCTTCCACAGCCCCACACACACTGGGGCTCCGGCCTTGCCAGCCAGCTCAGGCTGCCGACGTTCGTGCCTTGCTCGCTCTCGGGACCTGCGCCGGAGCCCTGCTCCAAATTGTGAACGTCCAGCGACTGCTCCCACACCAAAGGTGCCAGGCCTCCCATGTTTTGCCGGCCCTCGCCTTGCCCTGGCAGCCCTTCCACAGCCCCACACACACTGGGGCTCCGGACTTGCCAGCCAGCTCAGGGTGCCGATGTTCGTGCCTTGCTCGCTCTCGGGACCTGCGCCGGAGCCCAGCTCCAAATTGCAAACGTCCAGCGACTGCTCCCACACCAAAGGTGCCAGGCCTCCCAGGTGTTGCCGGCCCTCGCCTTGCCCTGGCAGCCCTTCCACAGCCCCACACACACTTGGACTCCGGCCTTGCCAGCCAGCTCAGGCTGCCGACGTTCGTGCCTTGCTCGCTCTCGGGACCTTCGCCGGAGCCCAGCTCCAATTTGCAAACATCCAGCAACTGCTCCCACACTAAAGGTGCCAGGCCTCCCAGGTGTTGCCGGCCCTCGCCTTGCCCTGGCAGCCCTTCCACAGCCCCACACACACTGGGGCTCCGGCCTTGCCAGCCAGATCAGGGGGCCGACGTTCGTGTCTCGCTTGCTCTCGGCACCTGCGCCGGAGCGAAGCTCCAAATTGCGAACGTCCAGCGACTGCTCCCACACCAAAGGTGCCAGGCCTCCCAGGTGTTGCTGGCCCTCGCCTTGCCCTGGCAGCCCTTCCACAGCCCCACACACACTGGGGCTCCGGCCTTGCCAGCCAGCTCAGGGGGCCGACGTTCGTGCCTTGCTCACTCTCGGGACCTGCGCCTGAGCCCAGCTCCAAATTGCAAACATCCAGCAACTGCTCCCACACTAAAGGTGCCAGAACTCCCAGGTGTTGCCGGCCCTCGCGTCTCCCTGGCACTCCTTCCACAGCCCCACACACACTGGGGCTCCGGCCTTGCCAGCCAGCTCAGGGGGCCGACGTTCGTGCCTTGCTCGCTCTCGGCACCTGCGCCGGAGCCCAGCTCCAAATTGCAAACGTCCAGCGACTGCTCCCACACCAAAGGTGCCAGGCCTCCCAGGTGTTGCCGGCCCTCGCCTTGCCCTGGCAGCCCTTCCACAGCCCCACACACACTGGGGCTCCGGCCTTGCCAGCCAGCTCAGGCTGCCGACGTTCGTGCCTTGCTCGCTCTCGGGACCTGCGCCGGAGCGCAGCTCCAAATTGTGAACGTCCAGCGACTGCTCCCACACCAAAGGTGCCAGGCCTCCCATGTTTTGCCGGCCCTCGCCTTGCCCTGGCAGCCCTTCCACAGCCCCACACACACTGGGGCTCCGGACTTGCCAGCCAGCTCAGGGTGCCGATGTTCGTGCCTTGCTCGCTCTCGGGACCTGCGCCTGAGCCCAGCTCCAAATTGCAAACGTCCAGCGACTGCTCCCACCCCAAAGGTGCCAGGCCTCCCAGGTGTTGCCGGCCCTCGCGTCTCCCCGGCAGCCCTTCCACAGCCCCACACACACTGGGGCTCCGGCCTTGCCAGCCAGCTCAGGGGGCCGACGTTCGTGCCTTGCTCGCTCTCGGGACCTGCGCCGGAGCCCAGCTCCAAATTGCGAACGTCCAGCGACTGCTCCCACACCAAAGGTGCCAGGCCTCCCAGGTGTTGCTGGCCCTCGCCTTGCCCTGGCAGCCCTTCCACAGCCCCACACACACTGGGACTCCGGCCTTGCCAGCCAGCTCAGGCTGCCGACGTTCGTGCCTTGCTCGCTCTCGGGACCTTCGCCGGAGCCCAGCTCCAATTTGCAAACATCCAGCAACTGCTCCTACACTAAAGGTGCCAGGCCTCCCAGGTGTTGCCGGCCCTCGCCTTGCCCTGGCAGCCCTTCCACAGCCCCACACACACTGGGGCTCCGGCCTTGCCAGCCAGCTCAGGGGGCCGACGTTCGTGCCTTGCTCGCTCTCGGCACCTGCGCCGGAGCGCAGCTCCAAATTGCAAACATCCAGCGACTGCTCCCACACCAAAGGTGCCAGGCCTCCCAGGTGTTGCTGGCCCTCGCCTTGCCCTGGCACTCCTTCCACAGCCCCACACACACTGGGGCTCCGGCCTTGCCAGCCAGGTCAGGGTGCCGACGTTCGTGCCTTGCTCGCTCTCGGCACCTGCGCCGGAGCCCAGCTCCAAATTGCAAACGTCCAGCGACTGCTCCCACACCAAAGGTGCCAGGCCTCCCATGTGTTGCCGGCCCTCGCCTTGCCCTGGCACTCCTTCCACAGCCCCACACACACTGGGGCTGCGGCCTTGCCAGCCAGCTCAGGCTGCCAACGTTCGTGCCTTGCTCGCTCTCGGGACCTGCGCCGGAGCGCAGCTCCAAATTGTGAACGTCCAGCGACTGCTCCCACACCAAAGGTGCCAGGCCTCCCATGTTTTGCCGGCCCTCGCCTTGCCCTGGCAGCCCTTCCACAGCCCCACACACTGGGGCTCCGGACTTGCCAGCCAGCTCAGGGTGCCGATGTTCGTGCCTTGCTCGCTCTCGGGACCTGCGCCTGAGCCCAGCTCCAAATTGCAAACGTCCAGCGACTGCTCCCACCCCAAAGGTGCCAGGCCTCCCAGGTGTTGCCGGCCCTCGCGTCTCCCCGGCAGCCCTTCCACAGCCCCACACACACTGGGGCTCCGGCCTTGCCAGCCAGCTCAGGGGGCCGACGTTCATACCTCGCTCACTCTCGGGACCTGCGCCGCAGCCCAGCTCCAAAATGCAAACGTCCAGCGACTGCTCCCACACCAAAGGTGCCAGGCCTCCCAGGTGTTGCTGGCCCTCGCCTTGCCCTGGCAGCCCTTCCACAGCCCCACACACACTGGGGCTCCGGCCTTGCCAGCCAGCTCAGGGGGCCGACGTTCGTGCCTTGCTCGCTCTCGGCACCTGCGCCGGAGCCCAGCTCCAAATTGCAAACGTCCAGCGACTGCTCCCACACCAAAGGTGCCAGGCCTCCCATGTGTTGCCGGCCCTCGCCTTGCCCTGGCAGCCCTTCCACAGCCCCACACACACTGGGGCTCCGGCCTTGCCAGCCAGCTCAGGGGGACGACGTTCGTGCCTTGCTCGCTCTCGGGACCTGCGCCGGAGCCCAGCTCCAAATTGCGAACGTCCAGCGACTGCTCCCACACCAAAGGTGCCAGGCCTCCCAGGTGTTGCTGGCCCTCGCCTTGCCCTGGCAGCCCTTCCACAGCCCCACACACACTGGGGCTCCGGCCTTGCCAGCCAGCTCAGGGGGCCGACGTTCGTGCCTTGCTCGCTCTCGGCACCTGCGCCGCAGCCCAGCTCCAAATTGCAAACATCCAGCAACTGCTCCCACACTAAAGGTGCCAGGCCTCCCAGGTGTTGCCGGCCCTCGCATCTCCCTGGCACTCCTTCCACAGCCCCACACACACTGGGGCTCCGGCCTTGCCAGCCAGCTCAGGGGGCCGACGTTCGTGCCTTGCTCGCTCTCGGGACCTGCGCCGGAGCCCAGCTCCAAATTGCAAACGTCCAGCGACTGCTCCCACACCAAAGGTGCCAGGCCTCCCATGTGTTGCCGGCCCTCGCCTTGCCCTGGCAGCCCTTCCACAGCCCCACACACACTGGGGCTCCGGCCTTGCCAGCCAGCTCAGGCTGCCGACGTTCGTGCCTTGCTCGCTCTCGGGACCTGCGCCGGAGCCCTGCTCCAAATTGTGAACGTCCAGCGACTGCTCCCACACCAAAGGTGCCAGGCCTCCCATGTTTTGCCGGCCCTCGCCTTGCCCTGGCAGCCCTTCCACAGCCCCACACACACTGGGGCTCCGGCCTTGCCAGCCAGCTCAGGCTGCCGACGTTCGTGCCTTGCTCGCTCTCGGGACCTGCGCCGGAGCCCTGCTCCAAATTGTGAACGTCCAGCGACTGCTCCCACACCAAAGGTGCCAGGCCTCCCATGTTTTGCCGGCCCTCGCCTTGCCCTGGCAGCCCTTCCACAGCCCCACACACACTGGGGCTCCGGACTTGCCAGCCAGCTCAGGGTGCCGATGTTCGTGCCTTGCTCGCTCTCGGGACCTGCGCCGGAGCGCAGCTCCAAATTGCAAACGTCCAGCGACTGCTCCCACACCAAAGGTGCCAGGCCTCCCAGGTGTTGCCGGCCCTCGCGTCTCCCCGGCAGCCCTTCAACAGCCCCACACACACTGGGGCTCCGGCCTTGCCAGCCAGCTCAGGGGGCCGACGTTCGTGCCTTGCTCGCTCTCGGCACCTGCGCCGGAGCCCAGCTCCAAATTGCAAACGTCCAGCGACTGCTCCCACACCAAAGGTGCCAGGCCTCCCAGGTGTTGCTGGCCCTCGCCTTCCCTGGCAGCCCTTCCACAGCCCCACACACACTGGGGCTCCGGCCTTGCCAGCCAGCTCAGGGGGACGACGTTCGTGCCTTGCTCGCTCTCGGCACCTGCGCCGGAGCCCAGCTCCAAATTGCAAACGTCCAGCGACTGCTCCCACACCAAAGGTGCCAGGCCTCCCATGTGTTGCCGGCCCTCGCCTTGCCCTGGCACTCCTTCCACAGCCCCACACACACTGGGGCTCCGGCCTTGCCAGCCAGCTCAGGGGGCCGACGTTCGTGCCTTGCTCGCTCTCGGCACCTGCGCCGGAGCCCAGCTCCAAATTGCAAACGTCCAGCGACTGCTCCCACACTAAAGGTGCCAGAACTCCAAGGTGTTGCTAGCCCTCGCCTTGCCCTGGCAGCCCTTCCACAGCCTCACACACTGGGGCTCCGGACTTGCCAGCCAGCTCAGGGTGCCGATGTTCGTGCCTTGCTCGCTCTCGGGACCTGCGCCTGAGCCGAGCTCCAAATTGCAAACGTCCAGCGACTGCTCCCACACCAAAGGTGCCAGGCCTCCCAGGTGTTGCCGGCCCTCGCCTTGCCCTGGCAGCCCTTCCACAGCCCCACACACACTGGGGCTCCGGCCTTGCCAGCCAGATCAGGGGGCCGACGTTCGTGCCTTGCTCGCTCTCGGGACCTGCGCCGGAGCGCAGCTCCAAATTGCGAACGTCCAGCGACTGCTCCCACACCAAAGGTGCCAGAACTCCAAGGTGTTGCCGGCCCTCACGTCTCCCTGGCACTCCTTCCACAGCCCTACACACACTGGGGCTCCGGCCTTGCCAGCCAGCTCAGGGGGCCGACGTTCGTGCCTTGCTCGCTCTCGGGACCTGCGCCGGAGCGCAGCTCCAAATTGCGAACGTCCAGCGACTGCTCCCACACCAAAGGTGCCAGGCCTCCCAGGTGTTGCCGGCCCTCGCGTCTCCCCGGCAGCCCTTCCACAGCCCCACACACACTGGGGCTCCGGCCTTGCCAGCCAGCTCAGGGGGCCGACGTTCGTGCCTTGCTCGCTCTCGGGACCTGCGCCGGAGCGCAGCTCCAAATTGCGAACGTCCAGCGACTGCTCCCACACCAAAGGTGCCAGGCCTCCCAGGTGTTGCTGGCCCTCGCCTTGCCCTGGCAGCCCTTCCACAGCCCCACACACACTGGGGCTCCGGCCTTGCCAGCCAGCTCAGGGGGCCGACGTTCGTGCCTTGCTCGCTCTCGGCACCTGCGCCGGAGCCCAGCTCCAAATTGCAAACGTCCAGCGACTGCTCCCACACCAAAGGTGCCAGGCCTCCCATGTGTTGCCGGCCCTCGCCTTGCCCTGGCAGCCCTTCCACAGCCCCACACACACAGGGGCTCAGGCCTTGCCAGCCAGCTCAGGGGGCCGACGTTCGTGCCTTGCTCGCTCTCGGGACCTGCGCCGGAGCCGAGCTCCAAATTGCAAACATCCAGCAACTACTCCCACACTAAAGGTGCCAGAACTCCCAGGTGTTGCTGGCCCTCGCCTTGCCCTGGCAGCCCTTCCACAGCCCCACACACACTGGGGCTCCGGCCTTGCCAGCCAGCTCAGGGGGCCGACGTTCGTGCCTTGCTCGCTCTCGGGACCTGCGCCTGAGCCCAGCTCCAAATTGCAAACGTCCAGCGACTGCTCCCACACCAAAGGTGCCAGGCCTCCCATGTGTTGCCGGCCCTCGCCTTGCCCTGGCACTCCTTCCACAGCCCCACACACACTGGGGCTCCGGCCTTGCCAGCCAGGTCAGGGTGCCGACGTTCGTGCCTTGCTCGCTCTCGGCACCTGCGCCGGAGCCCAGCTCCAAATTGCAAACGTCCAGCGACTGCTCCCACACCAAAGGTGCCAGGCCTCCCATGTGTTGCCGGCCCTCGCCTTGCCCTGGCACTCCTTCCACAGCCCCACACACACTGGGGCTGCGGCCTTGCCAGCCAGCTCAGGCTGCCAACGTTCGTGCCTTGCTCGCTCTCGGGACCTGCGCCGGAGCGCAGCTCCAAATTGTGAACGTCCAGCGACTGCTCCCACACCAAAGGTGCCAGGCCTCCCATGTTTTGCCGGCCCTCGCCTTGCCCTGGCAGCCCTTCCACAGCCCCACACACTGGGGCTCCGGACTTGCCAGCCAGCTCAGGGTGCCGATGTTCGTGCCTTGCTCGCTCTCGGGACCTGCGCCTGAGCCCAGCTCCAAATTGCAAACGTCCAGCGACTGCTCCCACACCAAAGGTGCCAGGCCTCCCAGGTGTTGCCGGCCCTCGCGTCTCCCCGGCAGCCCTTCCACAGCCCCACACACACTGGGGCTCCGGCCTTGCCAGCCAGCTCAGGGGGCCGACGTTCATACCTCGCTCACTCTCGGGACCTGCGCCGCAGCCCAGCTCCAAAATGCAAACGTCCAGCGACTGCTCCCACACCAAAGGTGCCAGGCCTCCCAGGTGTTGCTGGCCCTCGCCTTGCCCTGGCAGCCCTTCCACAGCCCCACACACACTGGGGCTCCGGCCTTGCCAGCCAGCTCAGGGGGCCGACGTTCGTGCCTTGCTCGCTCTCGGCACCTGCGCCGGAGCCCAGCTCCAAATTGCAAACGTCCAGCGACTGCTCCCACACCAAAGGTGCCAGGCCTCCCATGTGTTGCCGGCCCTCGCCTTGCCCTGGCAGCCCTTCCACAGCCCCACACACACTGGGGCTCCGGCCTTGCCAGCCAGCTCAGGGGGACGACGTTCGTGCCTTGCTCGCTCTCGGGACCTGCGCCGGAGCCCAGCTCCAAATTGCGAACGTCCAGCGACTGCTCCCACACCAAAGGTGCCAGGCCTCCCAGGTGTTGCTGGCCCTCGCCTTGCCCTGGCAGCCCTTCCACAGCCCCACACACACTGGGGCTCCGGCCTTGCCAGCCAGCTCAGGGGGCCGACGTTCGTGCCTTGCTCGCTCTCGGCACCTGCGCCGCAGCCCAGCTCCAAATTGCAAACATCCAGCAACTGCTCCCACACTAAAGGTGCCAGGCCTCCCAGGTGTTGCCGGCCCTCGCGTCTCCCTGGCACTCCTTCCACAGCCCCACACACACTGGGGCTCCGGCCTTGCCAGCCAGCTCAGGGGGCCGACGTTCGTGCCTTGCTCGCTCTCGGGACCTGCGCCGGAGCCCAGCTCCAAATTGCAAACGTCCAGCGACTGCTCCCACACCAAAGGTGCCAGGCCTCCCATGTTTTGCCGGCCCTCGCCTTGCCCTGGCAGCCCTTCCACAGCCCCACACACACTGGGGCTCCGGCCTTGCCAGCCAGCTCAGGCTGCCGACGTTCGTGCCTTGCTCGCTCTCGGGACCTGCGCCGGAGCCCTGCTCCAAATTGTGAACGTCCAGCGACTGCTCCCACACCAAAGGTGCCAGGCCTCCCATGTTTTGCCGGCCCTCGCCTTGCCCTGGCAGCCCTTCCACAGCCCCACACACACTGGGGCTCCGGACTTGCCAGCCAGCTCAGGGTGCCGATGTTCGTGCCTTGCTCGCTCTCGGGACCTGCGCCGGAGCGCAGCTCCAAATTGCAAACGTCCAGCGACTGCTCCCACACCAAAGGTGCCAGGCCTCCCAGGTGTTGCCGGCCCTCGCGTCTCCCCGGCAGCCCTTCAACAGCCCCACACACACTGGGGCTCCGGCCTTGCCAGCCAGCTCAGGGGGCCGACGTTCGTGCCTTGCTCGCTGTCGGCACCTGCGCCGGAGCCCAGCTCCAAATTGCAAACGTCCAGCGACTGCTCCCACACCAAAGGTGCCAGGCCTCCCAGGTGTTGCTGGCCCTCGCCTTGCCCTGGCAGCCCTTCCACAGCCCCACACACACTGGGGCTCCGGCCTTGCCAGCCAGCTCAGGGGGCCGACGTTCGTGCCTTGCTCGCTCTCGGCACCTGCGCCGGAGCCCAGCTCCAAATTGCAAACGTCCAGCGACTGCTCCCACACCAAAGGTGCCAGGCCTCCCATGTGTTGCCGGCCCTCGCCTTGCCCTGGCAGCCCTTCCACAGCCCCACACACACTGGGGCTCCGGCCTTGCCAGCCAGCTCAGGGGGCCGACGTTCGTGCCTTGCTCGCTCTCGGCACCTGCGCCGGAGCCCAGCTCCAAATTGCAAACGTCCAGCGACTGCTCCCACACTAAAGGTGCCAGAACTCCAAGGTGTTGCTAGCCCTCGCCTTGCCCTGGCAGCCCTTCCACAGCCTCACACACTGGGGCTCCGGCCTTGCCAGCCAGCTCAGGGTGCCGATGTTCGTGCCTTGCTCGCTCTCGGCACCTGCGCCTGAGCCCAGCTCCAAATTGCAAACGTCCAGCGACTGCTCCCACACCAAAGGTGCCAGGCCTCCCAGGTGTTGCCGGCCCTCGCCTTGCCCTGGCAGCCCTTCCACAGCCCCACACACACTGGGGCTCCGGCCTTGCCAGCCAGATCAGGGGGCCGACGTTCGTGCCTTGCTCGCTCTCGGGACCTGCGCCGGAGCGCAGCTCCAAATTGCGAACGTCCAGCGACTGCTCCCACACCAAAGGTGCCAGAACTCCAAGGTGTTGCCGGCCCTCACGTCTCCCTGGCACTCCTTCCACAGCCCTACACACACTGGGGCTCCAGCCTTGCCAGCCAGCTCAGGGGGCCGACGTTCGTGCCTTGCTCGCTCTCGGGACCTGCGCCTGAGCCGAGCTCCAAATTGCAAACATCCAGCAACTGCTCCCACACTAAAGGTGCCAGAACTCCAAGGTGTTGCCGGCCCTCGCGTCTCCCTGGCACTCCTTCCACAGCCCCACACACACTGGGGCTCCGGCCTTGCCAGCCAGCTCAGGGGGCCGACGTTCGTGCCTTGCTCGCTCTCGGCACCTGCGCCGCAGCCCAGCTCCAAATTGCAAACGTCCAGCGACTGCTCCCACACCAAAGGTGCCAGGCCTCCCAGGTGTTGCCGGCCCTCGCCTTGCCCTGGCAGCCCTTCCACAGCCCCACACACACTGGGGCTCCGGCCTTGCCAGCCAGCTCAGGGGGCCGACGTTCGTGCCTTGCTCGCTCTCGGGACCTGCGCCGGAGCGCAGCTCCAAATTGCGAACGTCCAGCGACTGCTCCCACACCAAAGGTGCCAGGCCTCCCAGGTGTTGCCGGCCCTCGCGTCTCCCCGGCAGCCCTTCCACAGCCCCACACACACTGGGGCTCCGGCCTTGCCAGCCAGCTCAGGGGGCCGACGTTCGTGCCTTGCTCGCTCTCGGGACCTGCGCCGGAGCGCAGCTCCAAATTGCGAACGTCCAGCGACTGCTCCCACACCAAAGGTGCCAGGCCTCCCAGGTGTTGCTGGCCCTCGCCTTGCCCTGGCAGCCCTTCCACAGCCCCACACACACTGGGGCTCCGGCCTTGCCAGCCAGCTCAGGGGGCCGACGTTCGTGCCTTGCTCGCTCTCGGCACCTGCGCCGGAGCCCAGCTCCAAATTGCAAACGTCCAGCGACTGCTCCCACACCAAAGGTGCCAGGCCTCCCATGTGTTGCCGGCCCTCGCCTTGCCCTGGCAGCCCTTCCACAGCCCCACACACACAGGGGCTCAGGCCTTGCCAGCCAGCTCAGGGGGCCGACGTTCGTGCCTTGCTCGCTCTCGGGACCTGCGCCGGAGCCGAGCTCCAAATTGCAAACATCCAGCAACTACTCCCACACTAAAGGTGCCAGAACTCCCAGGTGTTGCTGGCCCTCGCCTTGCCCTGGCAGCCCTTCCACAGCCCCACACACACTGGGGCTCCGGCCTTGCCAGCCAGCTCAGGGGGCCGACGTTCGTGCCTTGCTCGCTCTCGGGACCTGCGCCTGAGCCCAGCTCCAAATTGCAAACGTCCAGCGACTGCTCCCACCCCAAAGGTGCCAGGCCTCCCATGTGTTGCCGGCCCTCGCCTTGCCCTGGCAGCCCTTCCACAGCCCCACACACACTGGGGCTCCGGCCTTGCCAGCCAGCTCAGGGGGCCGACGTTCGTGCCTTGCTCGCTCTCGGGACCTGCGCCGGAGCCCAGCTCCAAATTGCAAACGTCCAGCGACTGCTCCCACACTAAAGGTGCCAGAACTCCAAGGTGTTGCTAGCCCTCGCCTTGCCCTGGCAGCCCTTCCACAGCCTCACACACTGGGGCTCCGGACTTGCCAGCCAGCTCAGGGTGCCGATGTTCGTGCCTTGCTCGCTCTCGGGACCTGCGCCGCAGCCCAGCTCCAAATTGCAAACGTCCAGCGACTGCTCCCACACCAAAGGTGCCAGGCCTCCCATGTGTTGCCGGCCCTCGCCTTGCCCTGGCAGCCCTTCCACAGCCCCACACACACTGGGGCTCCGGCCTTGCCAGCCAGCTCAGGGGGCCGACGTTCGTGCCTTGCTCGCTCTCGGGACCTGCGCCTGAGCCGAGCTCCAAATTGCAAACGTCCAGCGACTGCTCCCACACCAAAGGTGCCAGGCCTCCCATGTGTTGCCGGCCCTCGCCTTGCCCTGGCAGCCCTTCCACAGCCCCACACACACTGGGGCTCCGGCCTTGCCAGCCAGCTCAGGGTGCCGATGTTCGTGCCTTGCTCGCTCTCGGCACCTGCGCCGGAGCCGAGCTCCAAATTGCAAACGTCCAGCGACTGCTCCCACACCAAAGGTGCCAGGCCTCCCATGTTTTGCCGGCCCTCGCCTTGCCCTGGCAGCCCTTCCACAGCCCCACACACTGGGGCTCCGGCCTTGCCAGCCAGCTCAGGGTGCCGATGTTCGTGCCTTGCTCGCTCTCGGGACCTGCGCCGGAGCCCAGCTCCAAATTGCAAACGTCCAGCGACTGCTCCCACACCAAAGGTGCCAGGCCTCCCATGTGTTGCCGGCCCTCGCCTTGCCCTGGCAGCCCTTCCACAGCCCCACACACACTGGGGCTCCGGCCTTGCCAGCCAGCTCAGGGGGCCGACGTTCGTGCCTTGCTCGCTCTCGGGACCTGTGCCTGAGCCCAGCTCCAAATTGCAAACATCCAGCAACTGCTCCCACACTAAAGGTGCCAGAACTCCAAGGTGTTGCCGGCCATCGCGTCTCCCTGGCACTCCTTCCACAGCCCCACACACACTGGGGCTCCGGCCTTGCCAGCCAGCTCAGGGGGCCGACGTTCGTGCCTCGCTCGCTCTCGGGACCTGCGCCGCAGCCCAGCTCCAAATTGCAAACGTCCAGCGACTGCTCCCACCCCAAAGGTGCCAGGCCTCCCATGTGTTGCCGGCCCTCGCCTTGCCCTGGCAGCCCTTCCACAGCCCCACACACACTGGGGCTCCGGCCTTGCCAGCCAGCTCAGGGGGCCGACATTCGTGCCTTGCTCGCTCTCGGGACCTGCGCCGGAGCCGAGCTCCAAATTGCAAACATCCAGCAACTACTCCCACACTGAAGGTGCCAGAACTCCCAGGTGTTGCCGGCCCTCGCCTTGCCCTGGCAGCCCTTCCACAGCCCCACACACACTGGGGCTCCGGCCTTGCCAGCCAGCTCAGGGGGCCGATGTTCGTGCCTTGCTCGCTCTCGGCACCTGCGCCGGAGCCGAGCTCCAAATTGCAAACGTCCAGCGACTGCTCCCACACCAAAGGTGCCAGGCCTCCCAGGTGTTGCCGGCCCTCGCCTTGCCCTGGCAGCCCTTCCACAGCCCCACACACACTGGGGCTCAGGCCTTGCCAGCCAGATCAGGGGGCCGACGTTCGTGCCTTGCTCGCTCTCGGCACCTGCGCCGGAGCCCAGCTCCAAATTGCAAACGTCCAGCGACTGCTCCCACACCAAAGGTGCCAGGCCTCCCAGGTGTTGCCGGCCCTCGCCTTGCCCTGGCAGCCCTTCCACAGCCCCACACACACTGGGGCTCCGGCCTTGCCAGCCAGCTCAGGGTGCCGATGTTCGTGCCTTGCTCGCTCTCGGCACCTGCGCCGGAGCCGAGCTCCAAATTGCAAATGTCCAGCGACTGCTCCCACACCAAAGGTGCCAGGCCTCCCATGTTTTGCCGGCCCTCGCCTTGCCCTGGCAGCCCTTCCACAGCCCCACACACTGGGGCTCCGGCCTTGCCAGCCAGCTCAGGGTGCCGATGTTCGTGCCTTGCTCGCTCTCGGGACCTGCGCCTGAGCCCAGCTCCAAATTGCAAACGTCCAGCGACTGCTCCCACACCAAAGGTGCCAGGCCTCCCAGGTGTTGCCGGCCCTCGCGTCTCCCCGGCAGCCCTTCCACAGCCCCACACACACTGGGGCTCCGGCCTTGCCAGCCAGCTCAGGGGGCCGACGTTCGTGCCTTGCTCGCTCTCGGGACCTGCGCCGGAGCGCAGCTCCAAATTGCGAACGTCCAGCGACTGCTCCCACACCAAAGGTGCCAGGCCTCCCAGGTGTTGCTGGCCCTCGCCTTGCCCTGGCAGCCCTTCCACAGCCCCACACACACTGGGGCTCCGGCCTTGCCAGCCAGCTCAGGGGGCCGACGTTCGTGCCTTGCTCGCTCTCGGCACCTGCGCCGGAGCCCAGCTCCAAATTGCAAACGTCCAGCGACTGCTCCCACACCAAAGGTGCCAGGCCTCCCATGTGTTGCCGGCCCTCGCCTTGCCCTGGCAGCCCTTCCACAGCCCCACACACACTGGGGCTCAGGCCTTGCCAGCCAGCTCAGGGGGCCGACGTTCGTGCCTTGCTCGCTCTCGGGACCTGCGCCGGAGCCGAGCTCCAAATTGCAAACATCCAGCAACTACTCCCACACTAAAGGTGCCAGAACTCCCAGGTGTTGCTGGCCCTCGCCTTGCCCTGGCAGCCCTTCCACAGCCCCACACACACTGGGGCTCCGGCCTTGCCAGCCAGCTCAGGGGGCCGACGTTCGTGCCTTGCTCGCTCTCGGGACCTGCGCCTGAGCCCAGCTCCAAATTGCAAACGTCCAGCGACTGCTCCCACACCAAAGGTGCCAGGCCTCCCAGGTGTTGCCGGCCCTCGCCTTGCCCTGGCAGCCCTTCCACAGCCCCACACACACTGGGGCTCCGGCCTTGCCAGCCAGATCAGGGGGCCGACGTTCGTGCCTTGCTCGCTCTCGGGACCTGCGCCGGAGCGCAGCTCCAAATTGCGAACGTCCAGCGACTGCTCCCACACCAAAGGTGCCAGAACTCCAAGGTGTTGCCGGCCCTCGCGTCTCACTGGCACTCCTTCCACAGCCCCACACACACTGGGGCTCCGGCCTTGCCAGCCAGCTCAGGGGGCCGACGTTCGTGCCTTGCTCGCTCTCGGCACCTGCGCCGGAGCGCAGCTCCAAATTGCAAACGTCCAGCGACTGCTCCCACACCAAAGGTGCCAGAACTCCAAGGTGTTGCTAGCCCTCGCCTTGCCCTGGCAGCCCTTCCACAGCCTCACACACTGGGGCTCCGGACTTGCCAGCCAGCTCAGGGTGCCGATGTTCGTGCCTTGCTCGCTCTCGGGACCTGCGCCTGAGCCCAGCTCCAAATTGCAAACGTCCAGCGACTTCTCCCACACCAAAGGTGCCAGGCCTCCCAGGTGTTGCCGGCCCTCGCCTTGCCCTGGCAGCCCTTCCACAGCCCCACACACACTGGGGCTCCGGCCTTGCCAGCCAGCTCAGGGGACCGACGTTCGTGCCTTGCTCGCTCTCGGGACCTGTGCCTGAGCCCAGCTCCAAATTGCAAACATCCAGCAACTGCTCCCACACTAAAGGTGCCAGAACTCCCAGGTGTTGCCGGCCCTCGCGTCTCCTTGCACTCCTTCCACAGCCCCACACACACTGGGGCTCCGGCCTTGCCAGCCAGCTCAGGGGGCCGACGTTCGTGCCTTGCTCGCTCTCGGCACCTGCGCCGCAGCCCAGCTCCAAATTGCAAACGTCCAGCGACTGCTCCCACACCAAAGGTGCCAGGCCTCCCATGTGTTGCCGGCCCTCGCCTTGCCCTGGCAGCCCTTCCACAGCCCCACACACACTGGGGCTCCGGCCTTGCCAGCCAGATCAGGGGGCCGACGTTCGTGCCTTGCTCGCTCTCGGGACCTGCGCCGGAGCGCAGCTCCAAATTGCGAACGTCCAGCGACTGCTCCCACACCAAAGGTGCCAGGCCTCCCATGTGTTGCCGGCCCTCGCCTTGCCCTGGCAGCCCTTCCACAGCCCCACACACACAGGGGCTCAGGCCTTGCCAGCCAGCTCAGGGGGCCGACGTTCGTGCCTTGCTCGCTCTCGGGACCTGCGCCGGAGCCGAGCTCCAAATTGCAAACATCCAGCAACTACTCCCACACTGAAGGTGCCAGAACTCCCAGGTGTTGCCGGCCCTCGCCTTGCCCTGGCAGCCCTTCCACAGCCCCACACACACTGGGGCTCCGGCCTTGCCAGCCAGCTCAGGGGGCCGACGTTCGTGCCTTGCTCGCTCTCGGCACCTGCGCCGGAGCCCAGCTCCAAATTGCAAACGTCCAGCGACTGCTCCCACACCAAAGGTGCCAGGCCTCCCAGGTGTTGCCGGCCCTCGCCTTGCCCTGGCAGCCCTTCCACAGCCCCACACACACTGGGGCTCCGGCCTTGCCAGCCAGCTCAGAGTGCCGATGTTCGTGCCTTGCTCGCTCTCGGCACCTGCGCCGGAGCCGAGCTCCAAATTGCAAACGTCCAGCGACTGCTCCCACACCAAAGGTGCCAGGCCTCCCAGGTGTTGCCGGCCCTCGCCTTGCCCTGGCAGCCCTTCCACAGCCCCACACACACTGGGGCTCCGGCCTTGCCAGCCAGCTCAGAGTGCCGATGTTCGTGCCTTGCTCGCTCTCGGCACCTGCGCCGGAGCCGAGCTCCAAATTGCAAACGTCCAGCGACTGCTCCCACACCAAAGGTGCCAGGCCTCCCAGGTGTTGCCGGCCCTCGCCTTGCCCTGGCAGCCCTTCCACAGCCCCACACACACTGGGGCTCAGGCCTTGCCAGCCAGCTCAGGGGGCCGACGTTCGTGCCTTGCTCGCTCTCGGGACCTTCGCCGGAGCGCAGCTCCAAATTGCGAACGTCCAGCGACTGCTCCCACACCAAAGGTGCCAGGCCTCCCAGGTGTTGCTGGCCCTCGCCTTGCCCTGGCAGCCCTTCCACAGCCCCACACACACTGGGGCTCCGGCCTTGCCAGCCAGCTCAGGGGGCCGACGTTCGTGCCTTGCTCGCTCTCGGCACCTGCGCCGGAGCCGAGCTCCAAATTGCAAACGTCCAGCGACTGCTCCCACACCAAAGGTGCCAGGCCTCCCAGGTGTTGCCGGCCCTCGCCTTGCCCTGGCAGCCCTTCCACAGCCCCACACACACTGGGGCTCCGGACTTGCCAGCCAGCTCAGGGGGCCGATGTTCGTGCCTTGCTCGCTCTCGGGACCTGCGCCTGAGCCCAGCTCCAAATTGCAAACATCCAGCAACTGCTCCCACACTAAAGGTGCCAGAACTCCAAGGTGTTGCCGGCCCTCGCGTCTCCCTGGCACTCCTTCCACAGCCCCACACACACTGAGGCTCCGGCCTTGCCAGCCAGCTCAGGGGGCCGACGTTCGTGCCTTGCTCGCTCTCGGGACCTGCGCCTGAGCCCAGCTCCAAATTGCAAACGTCCAGCGACTGCTCCCACACCAAAGGTGCCAGGCCTCCCAGGTGTTGCCGGCCCTCGCCTTGCCCTGGCAGCCCTTCCACAGCCCCACACGCACTGGGGCTCCGGCCTTGCCAGCCAGATCAGGGGGCCGACGTTCGTGCCTTGCTCGCTCTCGGGACCTGCGCCGGAGCGCAGCTCCAAATTGCGAACGTCCAGCGACTGCTCCCACACCAAAGGTGCCAGAACTCCAAGGTGTTGCCGGCCCTCGCGTCTCACTGGCACTCCTTCCACAGCCCCACACACACTGGGGCTCCGGCCTTGCCAGCCAGCTCAGGGGGCCGACGTTCGTGCCTTGCTCGCTCTCGGCACCTGCGCCGGAGCCCAGCTCCAAATTGCAAACGTCCAGCGACTGCTCCCACACCAAAGGTGCCAGAACTCCAAGGTGTTGCTAGCCCTCGCCTTGCCCTGGCAGCCCTTCCACAGCCTCACACACTGGGGCTCCGGACTTGCCAGCCAGCTCAGGGTGCCGATGTTCGTGCCTTGCTCGCTCTCGGGACCTGCGCCGGAGCCCAGCTCCAAATTGCAAACGTCCAGCGACTGCTCCCACACCAAAGGTGCCAGGCCTCCCAGGTGTTGCCGGCCCTCGCCTTGCCCTGGCAGCCCTTCCACAGCCCCACACACACTGGGGCTCCGGCCTTGCCAGCCAGCTCAGGGGGCCGACGTTCGTGCCTTGCTCGCTCTCGGGACCTGTGCCTGAGCCCAGCTCCAAATTGCAAACATCCAGCAACTGCTCCCACACTAAAGGTGCCAGGCCTCCCAGGTGTTGCCGGCCCTCGCGTCTCCCTGGCACTCCTTCCACAGCCCCACACACACTGGGGCTCCGGCCTTGCCAGCCAGCTCAGGGGGCCGACGTTCGTGCCTTGCTCGCTCTCGGGACCTGCGCCGGAGCCCAGCTCCAAATTGCAAACGTCCAGCGACTGCTCCCACACCAAAGGTGCCAGGCCTCCCAGGTGTTGCCGGCCCTCGCCTTGCCCTGGCAGCCCTTCCACAGCCCCACACACACTGGGGCTCCGGCCTTGCCAGCCAGCTCAGAGTGCCGATGTTCGTGCCTTGCTCGCTCTCGGCACCTGCGCCGGAGCCGAGCTCCAAATTGCAAACGTCCAGCGACTGCTCCCACACCAAAGGTGCCAGGCCTCCCAGGTGTTGCCGGCCCTCGCCTTGCCCTGGCAGCCCTTCCACAGCCCCACACACACTGGGGCTCCGGCCTTGCCAGCCAGCTCAGGGTGCCGACGTTCGTGCCTTGCTCGCTCTCGGGACCTGCGCCGCAGCCCAGCTCCAAATTGCAAACGTCCAGCGACTGCTCCCACACCAAAGGTGCCAGGCCTCCCAGGTGTTGCCGGCCCTCGCCTTGCCCTGGCAGCCCTTCCACAGCCCCACACACACTGGGGCTCCGGCCTTGCCAGCCAGCTCAGGGGGCCGACGTTCGTGCCTTGCTCGCTCTCGGGACCTGCGCCGGAGCCCAGCTCCAAATTGCGAACGTCCAGCGACTGCTCCCACACCAAAGGTGCCAGGCCTCCCAGGTGTTGCTGGCCCTCGCCTTGCCCTGGCAGCCCTTCCACAGCCCCACACACACTGGGGCTCCGGCCTTGCCAGCCAGCTCAGGGTGCCGACGTTCGTGCCTTGCTCGCTCTCGGCACCTGCGCCGGAGCCGAGCTCCAAATTGCAAACGTCCAGCGACTGCTCCCACACCAAAGGTGCCAGGCCTCCCAGGTGTTGCCGGCCCTCGCCTTGCCCTGGCAGCCCTTCCACAGCCCCACACACACTGGGGCTCAGGCCTTGCCAGCCAGCTCAGGGGGCCGATGTTCGTGCCTTGCTCGCTCTCGGGACCTGCGCCGGAGCCCAGCTCCAAATTGCAAACGTCCAGCGACTGCTCCCACACCAAAGGTGCCAGGCCTCCCAGGTGTTGCCGGCCCTCGCCTTGCCCTGGCAGCCCTTCCACAGCCCCACACACACTGGGACTCCGGCCTTGCCAGCCAGCTTAGGCTGCCGACGTTCGTGCCTTGCTCGCTCTCGGGACCTTCGCCGGAGCCCAGCTCCAATTTGCAAACATCCAGCAACTGCTCCCACACTAAAGGTGCCAGGCCTCCCAGGTGTTGCCGGCCCTCGCCTTGCCCTGGCAGCCCTTCCACAGCCCCACACACACTGGGGCTCCGGCCTTGCCAGCCAGCTCAGGGGGCCGACGTTCGTGTCTCGCTTGCTCTCGGGACCTGCGCCGCAGCCCAGCTCCAAATTGCGAACGTCCAGCGACTGCTCCCACACCAAAGGTGCCAGGCCTCCCAGGTGTTGCTGGCCCTCGCCTTGCCCTGGCAGCCCTTCCACAGCCCCACACACACTGGGGCTCCGGCCTTGCCAGCCAGCTCAGGGGGCCGACGTTCGTGCCTTGCTCGCTCTCGGCACCTGCGCCGGAGCGCAGCTCCAAATTGCAAACATCCAGCAACTGCTCCCACACTAAAGGTGCCAGAACTCCAAGGTGTTGCCGGCCCTCGCGTCTCCCTGGCACTCCTTCCACAGCCCCACACACACTGGGGCTCCGGCCTTGCCAGCCAGCTCAGGGGGCCGACGTTCGTGCCTTGCTCGCTCTCGGCACCTGCGCCGGAGCCCAGCTCCAAATTGCAAACGTCCAGCGACTGCTCCCACACCAAAGGTGCCAGGCCTCCCATGTGTTGCCGGCCCTCGCCTTGCCCTGGCAGCACTTCCACAGCCCCACACACACTGGGGCTGCGGCCTTGCCAGCCAGCTCAGGCTGCCGACGTTCGTGCCTTGCTCGCTCTCGGGACCTGCGCCGGAGCCCAGCTCCAAATTGTGAACGTCCAGTGACTGCTCCCACACCAAAGGTGCCAGGCCTCCCAGGTGTTGCCGGCCCTCGCGTCTCCCCGGCAGCCCTTCCACAGCCCCACACACACTGGGGCTCCGGCCTTGCCAGCCAGCTCAGGGGGCCGACGTTCGTGCCTTGCTCGCTCTCGGCACCTGCGCCGGAGCGTAGCTCCAAATTGCGAACGTCCAGCGACTGCTCCCACACCAAAGGTGCCAGAACTCCAAGGTGTTGCCGGCCCTCGCGTCTCCCTGGCACTCCTTCCACAGCCCCACACACACTGGGGCTCCGGCCTTGCCAGCCAGCTCAGGGGGCCGACGTTCGTGCCTTGCTCGCTCTCGGCACCTGCGCCGGAGCCCAGCTCCAAATTGCAAACATCCAGCAACTGCTCCCACACTAAAGGTGCCAGAACTCCCAGGTGTTGCCGGCCCTCGCGTCTCCTTGGCAGCCCTTCCACAGCCCCACACACACTGGGGCTCCGGCCTTGCCAGCCAGCTCAGGGGGCCGACGTTCGTGCCTTGCTCGCTCTCGGCACCTGCGCCGGAGCCGAGCTCCAAATTCCAAACGTCCAGCGACTGCTCCCACACCAAAGGTGCCAGGCCTCCCAGGTGTTGCCGGCCCTCGCCTTGCCCTGGCAGCCCTTCCACAGCCCCACACACACTGGGGCTCCGGCCTTGCCAGCCAGCTCAGGGGGCCGACGTTCGTGCCTTGCTCGCTCTCGGGACCTGCGCCGGAGCGCAGCTCCAAATTGCGAACGTCCAGCGACTGCTCCCACACCAAAGGTGCCAGGCCTCCCAGGTGTTGCCGGCCCTCGCCTTGCCCTGGCAGCCCTTCCACAGCCTCACACACTGGGGCTCCGGACTTGCCAGCCAGCTCAGGGGGCCGATGTTCGTGCCTTGCTCGCTCTCGGGACCTGCGCCGGAGCCCAGCTCCAAATTGCAAACGTCCAGCGACTGCTCCCACACCAAAGGTGCCAGGCCTCCCAGGTGTTGCCGGCCCTCGCCTTGCCCTGGCAGCCCTTCCACAGCCCCACACACACTGGGGCTCCGGCCTTGCCAGCCAGCTCAGGGGGCCGACGTTCGTGCCTTGCTCGCTCTCGGCACCTGCGCCAGAGCCCACCTCCAAATTGCGAACGTCCAGCGACTGCTCCCACACCAAAGGTGCCAGAACTCCAAGGTGTTGCCGGCCCTCACGTCTCCCTGGCACTCCTTCCACAGCCCCACACACACTGGGGCTCCGGCCTTGCCAGCCAGCTCAGGGGGCCGACGTTCGTGCCTTGCTCGCTCTCGGGACATGCGCCGGAGCGCAGCTCCAAATTGCGAACGTCCAGCGACTGCTCCCACACCAAAGGTGCCAGGCCTCCCAGGTGTTGCCGGCCCTCGCCTTGCCCTGGCAGCCCTTCCACAGCCCCACACACACTGGGGCTCCGGCCTTGCCAGCCAGCTCAGGGGGCCGACGTTCATGCCTTGCTCGCTCTCGGGACCTGCGCCGGAGCGCAGCTCCAAATTGCAAACGTCCAGCGACTGCTCCCACACCAAAGGTGCCAGGCCTCCCATGTGTTGCCGGCCCTCGCCTTGCCCTGGCAGCCCTTCCACAGCCCCACACACTGGGGCTCCGGACTTGCCAGCCAGCTCAGGGTGCCGATGTTCGTGCCTTGCTCGCTCTCGGGACCTGCGCCTGAGCCCAGCTCCAAATTGCAAACGTCCAGCGACTGCTCCCACACTAAAGGTGCCAGGCCTCCCAGGTGTTGCCGGCCCTCGCGTCTCCCCGGCAGCCCTTCAACAGCCCCACACACACTGGGGCTCCGTCCTTGCCAGCCAGCTCAGGGGGCCGACGTTCGTGCCTTGCTCGCTCTCGGCACCTGCGCCGGAGCGCAGCTCCAAATTGCGAACGTCCAGCGACTGCTCCCACACCAAAGGTGCCAGGCCTCCCAGGTGTTGCTGGCCCTCGCCTTGCCCTGGCAGCCCTTCCACAGCCCCACACACACTGGGGCTCCGGCCTTGCCAGCCAGCTCAGGGGGCCGACGTTCGTGCCTTGCTCGCTCTCGGCACCTGCGCCGGAGCCCAGCTCCAAATTGCAAACGTCCAGCGACTGCTCCCACACCAAAGGTGCCAGGCCTCCCATGTGTTGCCGGCCCTCGCCTTGCCCTGGCAGCCCTTCCACAGCCCCACACACACTGGGGCTCAGGCCTTGCCAGCCAGCTCAGGGGGCCGACGTTCGTGCCTTGCTCGCTCTCGGGACCTGCGCCGGAGCCGAGCTCCAAATTGCAAACATCCAGCAACTACTCCCACACTAAAGGTGCCAGAACTCCCAGGTGTTGCCGGCCCTCGCGTCTCCCTGGCACTCCTTCCACAGCCCCACACACACTGGGGCTCCGGCCTTGCCAGCCAGCTCAGGGGGCCGACGTTCGTGCCTTGCTCGCTCTCGGGACCTGCGCCGGAGCCCAGCTCCAAATTGCAAACGTCCAGCGACTGCTCCCACACCAAAGGTGCCAGGCCTCCCATGTGTTGCCGGCCCTCGCCTTGCCCTGGCAGCCCTTCCACAGCCCCACACACACTGGGGCTCCGGCCTTGCCAGCCAGCTCAGGGGGCCGACGTTCGTGCCTTGCTCGCTCTCGGGACCTGCGCCGGAGCCCAGCTCCAAATTGCAAACGTCCAGCGACTGCTCCCACACCAAAGGTGCCAGGCCTCCCATGTGTTGCCGGCCCTCGCCTTGCCCTGGCAGCCCTTCCACAGCCTCACACACTGGGGCTCAGGCCTTGCCAGCCAGCTCAGGGGGCCGACGTTCGTGCCTTGCTCGCTCTCGGGACCTGCGCCGGAGCCCAGCTCCAAATTGCAAACATCCAGCGACTACTCCCACACTAAAGGTGCCAGAACTCCAAGGTGTTGCCGGCCCTCGCGTCTCCCTGGCACTCCTTCCACAGCCCCACACACACTGGGGCTCCGGCCTTGCCAGCCAGCTCAGGGGGCCGACGTTCGTGCCTTGCTCGCTCTCGGCACCTGCGCCGGAGCGCAGCTCCAAATTGCAAACGTCCAGCGACTGCTCCCACACCAAAGGTGCCAGGCCTCCCATGTGTTGCCGGCCCTCGCCTTGCCCTGGCAGCCCTTCCACAGCCCCACACACACTGGGGCTGCGGCCTTGCCAGCCAGCTCAGGCTGCCGACGTTCGTGCCTTGCTCGCTCTCGGGACCTGCGCCGGAGCCCAGCTCCAAATTGTGAACGTCCAGTGACTGCTCCCACACCAAAGGTGCCAGGCCTCCCAGGTGTTGCCGGCCCTCGCGTCTCCCCGGCAGCCCTTCCACAGCCCCACACACACTGGGGCTCCGGCCTTGCCAGCCAGCTCAGGGGGCCGACGTTCGTGCCTTGCTCGCTCTCGGCACCTGCGCCGGAGCGCAGCTCCAAATTGCGAACGTCCAGCGACTGCTCCCACACCAAAGGTGCCAGAACTCCAAGGTGTTGCCGGCCCTCGCGTCTCCCTGGCACTCCTTCCACAGCCCCACACACACTGGGGCTCCGGCCTTGCCAGCCAGCTCAGGGGGCCGACGTTCGTGCCTTGCTCGCTCTCGGCACCTGCGCCGGAGCCCAGCTCCAAATTGCAAACATCCAGCAACTGCTCCCACACTAAAGGTGCCAGAACTCCCAGGTGTTGCCGGCCCTCGCGTCTCCCTGGCAGCCCTTCCACAGCCCCACACACACTGGGGCTGCGGCCTTGCCAGCCAGCTCAGGGGGCCGACGTTCGTGCCTCGCTCGCTCTCGGCACCTGCGCCGGAGCCGAGCTCCAAATTCCAAACGTCCAGCGACTGCTCCCACACCAAAGGTGCCAGGCCTCCCAGGTGTTGCCGGCCCTCGCCTTGGCCTGGCAGCCCTTCCACAGCCCCACACACACTGGGGCTCCGGCCTTGCCAGCCAGCTCAGGCTGCCGACGTTCGTGCCTTGCTCGCTCTCGGGACCTGCGCCGGAGCGCAGCTCCAAATTGCGAACGTCCAGCGACTGCTCCCACACCAAAGGTGCCAGGCCTCCCATGTTTTGCCGGCCCTCGCCTTGCCCTGGCAGCCCTTCCACAGCCTCACACACTGGGGCTCCGGCCTTGCCAGCCAGCTCAGGGGGCCGATGTTCGTGCCTTGCTCGCTCTCGGGACCTGCGCCTGAGCCCAGCTCCAAATTGCAAACGTCCAGCGACTGCTCCCACACCAAAGGTGCCAGGCCTCCCAGGTGTTGCCGGCCCTCGCCTTGCCCTGGCAGCCCTTCCACAGCCCCACACACACTGGGGCTCCGGCCTTGCCAGCCAGCTCAGGGGGCCGACGTTCGTGCCTTGCTCGCTCTCGGCACCTGCGCCAGAGCCCACCTCCAAATTGCGAACGTCCAGCGACTGCTCCCACACCAAAGGTGCCAGAACTCCAAGGTGTTGCCGGCCCTCACGTCTCCCTGGCACTCCTTCCACAGCCCCACACACACTGGGGCTCCGGCCTTGCCAGCCAGCTCAGGGGGCCGACGTTCGTGCCTTGCTCGCTCTCGGGACCTGCGCCGGAGCGCAGCTCCAAATTGCGAACGTCCAGCGACTGCTCCCACACCAAAGGTGCCAGGCCTCCCAGGTGTTGCCGGCCCTCGCCTTGCCCTGGCAGCCCTTCCACA
The DNA here is from genome assembly GCA_027474245.1 of Spheniscus humboldti. Lineage (NCBI taxonomy): Eukaryota > Metazoa > Chordata > Aves > Sphenisciformes > Spheniscidae > Spheniscus > Spheniscus humboldti. The sequence goes on from CM049889.1 coordinate 133,398,436, forward strand.
GCCCCACACACACTGGGGCTCCGGCCTTGCCAGCCAGCTCAGGGGGCCGACGTTCATGCCTTGCTCGCTCTCGGGACCTGCGCCGGAGCGCAGCTCCAAATTGCGAACGTCCAGCGACTGCTCCCACACCAAAGGTGCCAGGCCTCCCATGTGTTGCCGGCCCTCGCCTTGCCCTGGCAGCCCTTCCACAGCCCCACACACTGGGGCTCCGGACTTGCCAGCCAGCTCAGGGTGCCGATGTTCGTGCCTTGCTCGCTCTCGGGACCTGCGCCTGAGCCCAGCTCCAAATTGCAAACGTCCAGCGACTGCTCCCACATTAAAGGTGCCAGGCCTCCCAGGTGTTGCCGGCCCTCGCGTCTCCCCGGCAGCCCTTCAACAGCCCCACACACACTGGGGCTCCGTCCTTGCCAGCCAGCTCAGGGGGCCGACGTTCGTGCCTTGCTCGCTCTCGGGACCTGCGCCGGAGCCGAGCTCCAAATTGCAAACATCCAGCAACTACTCCCACACTAAAGGTGCCAGAACTCCCAGGTGTTGCCGGCCCTCGCGTCTCCCTGGCACTCCTTCCACAGCCCCACACACACTGGGGCTCCGGCCTTGCCAGCCAGCTCAGGGGGCCGACGTTCGTGCCTTGCTCGCTCTCGGCACCTGCGCCGGAGCGCAGCTCCAAATTGCAAACGTCCAGCGACTGCTCCCACACCAAAGGTGCCAGGCCTCCCATGTGTTGCCGGCCCTCGCCTTGCCCTGGCAGCCCTTCCACAGCCCCACACACACTGGGGCTCCGGCCTTGCCAGCCAGCTCAGGGGGCCGACGTTCGTGCCTTGCTCGCTCTCGGGACCTGCGCCGGAGCCCAGCTCCAAATTGCAAACGTCCAGCGACTGCTCCCACACCAAAGGTGCCAGGCCTCCCATGTGTTGCCGGCCCTCGCCTTGCCCTGGCAGCCCTTCCACAGCCTCACACACTGGGGCTCCGGCCTTGCCAGCCAGCTCAGGGGGCCGACGTTCGTGCCTTGCTCGCTCTCGGGACCTGCGCCGGAGCCCAGCTCCAAATTGCAAACATCCAGCGACTGCTCCCACACTAAAGGTGCCAGAACTCCAAGGTGTTGCCGGCCCTCGCGTCTCCCTGGCACTCCTTCCACAGCCCCACACACACTGGGGCTCCGGCCTTGCCAGCCAGCTCAGGGGGCCGACGTTCGTGCCTTGCTCGCTCTCGGCACCTGCGCCGGAGCGCAGCTCCAAATTGCAAACGTCCAGCGACTGCTCCCACACCAAAGGTGCCAGGCCTCCCATGTGTTGCCGGCCCTCGCCTTGCCCTGGCAGCCCTTCCACAGCCCCACACACACTGGGGCTCCGGCCTTGCCAGCCAGCTCAGGGGGCCGACGTTCGTGCCTTGCTCGCTCTCGGGACCTGCGCCGGAGCCCAGCTCCAAATTGCAAACATCCAGCAACTGCTCCCACACTAAAGGTGCCAGAACTCTAAGGTGTTGCCGGCCCTCGCGTCTCCCTGGCACTCCTTCCACAGCCCCACACACACTGGGGCTCCGGCCTTGCCAGCCAGCTCAGGGGGCCGACGTTCGTGCCTTGCTCGCTCTCGGCACCTGCGCCGGAGCCCAGCTCCAAATTGCAAACGTCCAGCGACTGCTCCCACACTAAAGGTGCCAGGCCTCCCAGGTGTTGCCGGCCCTCGAGTCTCCCTGGCACTCCTTCCACAGCCCCACACACACTGGGGCTCCGGCCTTGCCAGCCAGCTCAGGGGGCCGACGTTCGTGCCTTGCTCGCTCTCGGGACCTGCGCCGGAGCCCAGCTCCAAATTGCGAACGTCCAGCGACTGCTCCCACACCAAAGGTGCCAGGCCTCCCATGTTTTGCCGGCCCTCGCCTTGCCCTGGCAGCCCTTCCACAGCCTCACACACTGGGGCTCCGGACTTGCCAGCCAGCTCAGGGTGCCGACGTTCGTGCCTTGCTCGCTCTCAGCACCTGCGCCGGAGCCCAGCTCCAAATTGCAAACATCCAGCAACTGCTCCCACACTAAAGGTGCCAGAACTCCAAGGTGTTGCCGGCCCTCGCGTCTCCCCGGCAGCCCTTCCACAGCCCCACACACACTGGGGCTCCGTCCTTGCCAGCCAGCTCAGGGGGCCGACGTTCGTGCCTTGCTCGCTCTCGGCACCTGCGCCGGAGCGCAGCTCCAAATTGCGAACGTCCAGCGACTGCTCCCACACCAAAGGTGCCAGGCCTCCCAGGTGTTGCTGGCCCTCGCCTTGCCCTGGCAGCCCTTCCACAGCCCCACACACACTGGGGCTCCGGCCTTGCCAGCCAGCTCAGGGGGCCGACGTTCGTGCCTTGCTCGCTCTCGGCACCTGCGCCGGAGCCCAGCTCCAAATTGCAAACGTCCAGCGACTGCTCCCACACCAAAGGTGCCAGGCCTCCCATGTGTTGCCGGCCCTCGCCTTGCCCTGGCAGCCATTCCACAGCCCCACACACACAGGGGCTCAGGCCTTGCCAGCCAGCTCAGGGGGCCGACGTTCGTGCCTTGCTCGCTCTCGGGACCTGCGCCGGAGCCCAGCTCCAAATTACAAACATCCAGCAACTACTCCCACACTAAAGGTGCCAGAACTCCCAGGTGTTGCCGGCCCTCGCGTCTCCCTGGCACTCCTTCCACAGCCCCACACACACTGGGGCTCCGGCCTTGCCAGCCAGCTCAGGGGGCCGACGTTCGTGCCTTGCTCGCTCTCGGGACCTGCGCCGGAGCCCAGCTCCAAATTGCAAACGTCCAGCGACTGCTCCCACACCAAAGGTGCCAGGCCTCCCATGTGTTGCCGGCCCTCGCCTTGCCCTGGCAGCCCTTCCACAGCCCCACACACACTGGGGCTCCGGCCTTGCCAGCCAGCTCAGGGGGCCGACGTTCGTGCCTTGCTCGCTCTCGGGACCTGCGCCGGAGCCCAGCTCCAAATTGCAAACGTCCAGCGACTGCTCCCACACCAAAGGTGCCAGGCCTCCCACGTGTTGCCGGCCCTCGCCTTGCCCTGGCAGCCCTTCCACAGCCCCACACACACTGGGGCTCCGGCCTTGCCAGCCAGCTAGGGGGCCGACGTTCGTGCCTTGCTCGCTCTCGGCACCTGCGCCGGAGCCGAGCTCCAAATTGCAAACATCCAGCAACTACTCCCACACTAAAGGTGGCAGAACTCCCAGGTGTTGCCGGCCCTCACGTCTCCCTGGCACTCCTTCCACAGCCCCACACACACTGGGGCTCCGGCCTTGCCAGCCAGCTCAGGGGGCCGACGTTCGTGCCTTGCTCGCTCTCGGGACCTGCGCCGGAGCGCAGCTCCAAATTGCAAACGTCCAGCGACTGCTCCCACACCAAAGGTGCCAGGCCTCCCAGGTGTTGCTGGCCCTCGCATTGCCCTGGCAGCCCTTCCACAGCCCCACACACACTGGGGCTCCGGCCTTGCCAGCCAGCTCAGGGGGCCGACGTTCGTGCCTTGCTCGCTCTCGGGACCTGCGCCGGAGCCCAGCTCCAAATTGCAAACGTCCAGCGACTGCTCCCACACCAAAGGTGCCAGGCCTCCCACGTGTTGCCGGCCCTCGCCTTGCCCTGGCAGCCCTTCCACAGCCCCACACACACTGGGGCTCCGGCCTTGCCAGCCAGCTCAGGGGGCCGACGTTCGTGCCTTGCTCGCTCTCGGCACCTGCGCCGGAGCCCAGCTCCAAATTGCAAACGTCCAGCGACTGCTCCCACACCAAAGGTGCCAGGCCTCCCATGTGTTGCCGGCCCTCGCCTTGCCCTGGCAGCCCTTCCACAGCCCCACACACTGGGGCTCCGGACTTGCCAGCCAGCTCAGGGTGCCGATGTTCGTGCCTTGCTCGCTCTCGGGACCTGCGCCTGAGCCCAGCTCCAAATTGCAAACGTCCAGCGACTGCTCCCACACTAAAGGTGCCAGAACTCCAAGGTGTTGCTGGCCCTCGCGTCTCCCTGGCAGCCCTTCCACAGCCCCACACACACTGGGGCTCCGGACTTGCCAGCCAGCTCAGGGGGCCGACGTTCGTGCCTTGCTCGCTCTCGGCACCTGCGCCGGAGCGCAGCTCCAAATTGCGAACGTCCAGCGACTGCTCCCACACCAAAGGTGCCAGGCCTCCCAGGTGTTGCTGGCCCTCGCCTTGCCCTGGCAGCCCTTCCACAGCCCCACACACACGGGGGCTCCGGCCTTGCCAGCCAGCTCAGGGGGCCGACGTTCGTGCCTTGCTCGCTCTCGGCACCTGCGCCGGAGCCCAGCTCCAAATTGCAAACGTCCAGCGACTGCTCCCACACCAAAGGTGCCAGGCCTCCCATGTGTTGCCGGCCCTCGCCTTGCCCTGGCAGCCCTTCCACAGCCCCACACACACAGGGGCTCAGGCCTTGCCAGCCAGCTCAGGGGGCCGACGTTCGTGCCTTGCTCGCTCTCGGGACCTGCGCCGGAGCCGAGCTCCAAATTACAAACATCCAGCAACTACTCCCACACTAAAGGTGCCAGAACTCCCAGGTGTTGCCGGCCCTCGCGTCTCCCTGGCACTCCTTCCACAGCCCCACACACACTGGGGCTCCGGCCTTGCCAGCCAGCTCAGGGGGCCGACGTTCGTGCCTTGCTCGCTCTCGGGACCTGCGCCTGAGCCCAGCTCCAAATTGCAAACGTCCAGCGACTGCTCCCACACCAAAGGTGCCAGGCCTCCCATGTGTTGCCGGCCCTCGCCTTGCCCTGGCAGCCCTTCCACAGCCCCACACACACTGGGGCTCCGGCCTTGCCAGCCAGCTCAGGGGGCCGACGTTCGTGCCTTGCTCGCTCTCGGCACCTGCGCCGCAGCCCAGCTCCAAATTGCAAACGTCCAGCGACTGCTCCCACACCAAAGGTGCCAGGCCTCCCATGTGTTGCCGGCCCTCGCCTTGCCCTGGCAGCCCTTCCACAGCCTCACACACTGGGGCTCAGGCCTTGCCAGCCAGCTCAGGGGGCCGACGTTCGTGCCTTGCTCGCTCTCGGGACCTGCGCCGGAGCCGAGCTCCAAATTGCAAACATCCAGCGACTACTCCCACACTAAAGGTGCCAGAACTCCAAGGTGTTGCCGGCCCTCGCCTTGCCCTGGCAGCCCTTCCACAGCCCCACACACACTGGGGCTCCGGCCTTGCCAGCCAGCTCAGGGGGCCGACGTTCATGCCTTGCTCGCTCTCGGGACCTGCGCAGGAGCGCAGCTCCAAATTGCGAACGTCCAGCGACTGCTCCCACACCAAAGGTGCCAGGCCTCCCAGGTGTTGCCGGCCCTCGCCTTGCCCTGGCAGCCCTTCCACAGCCCCACACACTGGGGCTCCGGACTTGCCAGCCAGCTCAGGGTGCCGATGTTCGTGCCTTGCTCGCTCTCGGGACGTGCGCCTGAGCCCAGCTCCAAATTGCAAACGTCCAGCGACTTCTCCCACACTAAAGGTGCCAGGCCTCCCAGGTGTTGCCGGCCCTCGCGTCTCCCCGGCAGCCCTTCAACAGCCCCACACACACTGGGGCTCCGTCCTTGCCAGCCAGCTCAGGGGGCCGACGTTCGTGCCTTGCTCGCTCTCGGCACCTGCGCCGGAGCCCAGCTCCAAATTGCAAACGTCCAGCGACTGCTCCCACACCAAAGGTGCCAGGCCTCCCATGTGTTGCCGGCCCTCGCCTTGCCCTGGCAGCCCTTCCACAGCCCCACACACACAGGGGCTCAGGCCTTGCCAGCCAGCTCAGGGGGCCGACGTTCGTGCCTTGCTCGCTCTCGGGACCTGCGCCGGAGCCGAGCTCCAAATTACAAACATCCAGCAACTACTCCCACACTAAAGGTGCCAGAACTCCCAGGTGTTGCCGGCCCTCGCGTCTCCCTGGCACTCCTTCCACAGCCCCACACACACTGGGGCTCCGGCCTTGCCAGCCAGCTCAGGGGGCCGACGTTCGTGCCTTGCTCGCTCTCGGGACCTGCGCCGGAGCCCAGCTCCAAATTGCAAACGTCCAGCGACTGCTCCCACACCAAAGGTGCCAGGCCTCCCATGTGTTGCCGGCCCTCGCCTTGCCCTGGCAGCCCTTCCACAGCCCCACACACACTGGGGCTCCGGCCTTGCCAGCCAGCTCAGGGGGCCGACGTTCGTGCCTTGCTCGCTCTCGGGACCTGCGCCGGAGCCCAGCTCCAAATTGCAAACGTCCAGCGACTGCTCCCACACCAAAGGTGCCAGGCCTCCCATGTGTTGCCGGCCCTCGCCTTGCCCTGGCAGCCCTTCCACAGCCTCACACACTGGGGCTCAGGCCTTGCCAGCCAGCTCAGGGGGCCGACGTTCGTGCCTTGCTCGCTCTCGGGACCTGCGCCGGAGCCGAGCTCCAAATTGCAAACATCCAGCGACTACTCCCACACTAAAGGTGCCAGAACTCCAAGGTGTTGCCGGCCCTCGCCTTGCCCTGGCAGCCCTTCCACAGCCCCACACACACTGGGGCTCCGGCCTTGCCAGCCAGCTCAGGGGGCCGACGTTCATGCCTTGCTCGCTCTCGGGACCTGCGCCGGAGCGCAGCTCCAAATTGCGAACGTCCAGCGACTGCTCCCACACCAAAGGTGCCAGGCCTCCCAGGTGTTGCCGGCCCTCGCCTTGCCCTGGCAGCCCTTCCACAGCCCCACACACTGGGGCTCCGGACTTGCCAGCCAGCTCAGGGTGCCGATGTTCGTGCCTTGCTCGCTCTCGGGACGTGCGCCTGAGCCCAGCTCCAAATTGCAAACGTCCAGCGACTTCTCCCACACTAAAGGTGCCAGGCCTCCCAGGTGTTGCCGGCCCTCGCGTCTCCCCGGCAGCCCTTCAACAGCCCCACACACACTGGGGCTCCGTCCTTGCCAGCCAGCTCAGGGGGCCGACGTTCGTGCCTTGCTCGCTCTCGGCACCTGCGCCGGAGCGCAGCTCCAAATTGCGAACGTCCAGCGACTGCTCCCACACCAAAGGTGCCAGGCCTCCCAGGTGTTGCTGGCCCTCGCCTTGCCCTGGCAGCCCTTCCACAGCCCCACACACACTGGGGCTCCGGCCTTGCCAGCCAGCTCAGGGGGCCGACGTTCGTGCCTTGCTCGCTCTCGGCACCTGCGCCGGAGCCCAGCTCCAAATTGCAAACGTCCAGCGACTGCTCCCACACCAAAGGTGCCAGGCCTCCCATGTGTTGCCGGCCCTCGCCTTGCCCTGGCAGCCCTTCCACAGCCCCACACACACTGGGGCTCCGGCCTTGCCAGCCAGCTCAGGGGGCCGACGTTCGTGCCTTGCTCGCTCTCGGGACCTGCGCCGGAGCCGAGCTCCAAATTGCAAACATCCAGCAACTACTCCCACACTAAAGGTGCCAGAACTCCCAGGTGTTGCCGGCCCTCGCGTCTCCCTGGCACTCCTTCCACAGCCCCACACACACTGGGGCTCCGGCCTTGCCAGCCAGCTCAGGGGGCCGACGTTCGTGCCTTGCTCGCTCTCGGGACCTGCGCCGCAGCCCAGCTCCAAATTGCAAACGTCCAGCGACTGCTCCCACACCAAAGGTGCCAGGCCTCCCATGTGTTGCCGGCCCTCGCCTTGCCCTGGCAGCCCTTCCACAGCCCCACACACACTGGGGCTCCGGCCTTGCCAGCCAGCTCAGGGGGCCGACGTTCGTGCCTTGCTCGCTCTCGGGACCTGCGCCGGAGCGCAGCTCCAAATTGCGAACGTCCAGCGACTGCTCCCACACCAAAGGTGCCAGGCCTCCCATGTTTTGCCGGCCCTCGCCTTGCCCTGGCAGCCCTTCCACAGCCTCACACACTGGGGCTCCGGACTTGCCAGCCAGCTCAGGGGGCCGATGTTCGTGCCTTGCTCGCTCTCGGGACCTGCGCCTGAGCCCAGCTCCAAATTGCAAACGTCCAGCGACTGCTCCCACACCAAAGGTGCCAGGCCTCCCAGGTGTTGCCGGCCCTCGCCTTGCCCTGGCAGCCCTTCCACAGCCCCACACACACTGGGGCTCCGGCCTTGCCAGCCAGCTCAGGGGGCCGACGTTCGTGCCTTGCTCGCTCTCGGGACCTGCGCCGGAGCCCACCTCCAAATTGCGAACGTCCAGCAACTGCTCCCACACCAAAGGTGCCAGAACTCCAAGGTGTTGCCAGCCCTCACGTCTCCCTGGCACTCCTTCCACAGCCCCACACACACTGGGGCTCCGGCCTTGCCAGCCAGCTCAGGGGGCCGACGTTCGTGCCTTGCTCGCTCTCGGGACCTGCGCCGGAGCGCAGCTCCAAATTGCAAACGTCCAGCGACTGCTCCCACACCAAAGGTGCCAGGCCTCCCAGGTGTTGCTGGCCCTCGCCTTGCCCTGGCAGCCCTTCCACAGCCCCACACACACTGGGGCTCCGGCCTTGCCAGCCAGCTCAGGGGGCCGACGTTCGTGCCTTGCTCGCTCTCGGGACCTGCGCCGGAGCCCAGCTCCAAATTGCAAACGTCCAGCGACTGCTCCCACACCAAAGGTGCCAGGCCTCCCACGTGTTGCCGGCCCTCGCCTTGCCCTGGCAGCCCTTCCACAGCCCCACACACACTGGGGCTCCGGCCTTGCCAGCCAGCTCAGGGGGCCGACGTTCGTGCCTTGCTCGCTCTCGGCACCTGCGCCGGAGCCCAGCTCCAAATTGCAAACGTCCAGCGACTGCTCCCACACCAAAGGTGCCAGGCCTCCCAGGTGTTGCCGGCCCTCGCCTTGCCCTGGCAGCCCTTCCACAGCCCCACACACACTGGGGCTCCGGCCTTGCCAGCCAGATCAGGGGGCCGACGTTCGTGCCTTGCTCGCTCTCGGGACCTGCGCCGGAGCCCACCTCCAAATTGCGAACGTCCAGCGACTGCTCCCACACCAAAGGTGCCAGAACTCCAAGGTGTTGCCGGCCCTCACGTCTCCCTGGCACTCCTTCCACAGCCCCACACACACTGGGGCTCCGGCCTTGCCAGCCAGCTCAGGGGGCCGACGTTCGTGCCTTGCTCGCTCTCGGGACCTGCGCCGGAGCGCAGCTCCAAATTGCAAACGTCCAGCGACTGCTCCCACACCAAAGGTGCCAGGCCTCCCAGGTGTTGCTGGCCCTCGCATTGCCCTGGCAGCCCTTCCACAGCCCCACACACACTGGGGCTCCGGCCTTGCCAGCCAGCTCAGGGGGCCGACGTTCGTGCCTTGCTCGCTCTCGGCACCTTCGCCGGAGCCGAGCTCCAAATTGCAAACGTCCAGCGACTGCTCCCACACCAAAGGTGCCAGGCCTCCCAGGTGTTGCCGGCCCTCGCCTTGCCCTGGCAGCCCTTCCACAGCCCCACACACACTGGGGCTCCGGCCTTGCCAGCCAGCTCAGGGGGCCGACGTTCGTGCCTTGCTCGCTCTCGGGACCTGCGCCGGAGCCCAGCTCCAAATTGCGAACGTCCAGCGACTGCTCCCACACCAAAGGTGCCAGGCCTCCCAGGTGTTGCCGGCCCTCGCCTTGCCCTGGCAGCCCTTCCACAGCCCCACACACTGGGGCTCCGGACTTGCCAGCCAGCTCAGGGTGCCGATGTTCGTGCCTTGCTCGCTCTCGGCACCTGCGCCGGAGCCCAGCTCCAAATTGCAAACGTCCAGCGACTGCTCCCACACCAAAGGTGCCAGGCCTCCCATGTGTTGCCGGCCCTCGCCTTGCCCTGGCAGCCCTTCCACAGCCCCACACACACTGGGGCTCAGGCCTTGCCAGCCAGCTCAGGGGGCCGACGTTCGTGCCTTGCTCGCTCTCGGGACCTGCGCCGGAGCCGAGCTCCAAATTACAAACATCCAGCAACTACTCCCACACTAAAGGTGCCAGAACTCCCAGGTGTTGCCGGCCCTCGCGTCTCCCTGGCACTCCTTCCACAGCCCCACACACACTGGGGCTCCGGCCTTGCCAGCCAGCTCAGGGGGCCGACGTTCGTGCCTTGCTCGCTCTCGGGACCTGCGCCGGAGCCCAGCTCCAAATTGCAAACGTCCAGCGACTGCTCCCACACCAAAGGTGCCAGGCCTCCCATGTGTTGCCGGCCCTCGCCTTGCCCTGGCAGCCCTTCCACAGCCCCACACACACTGGGGCTCCGGCCTTGCCAGCCAGATCAGGGGGCCGACGTTCGTGCCTTGCTCGCTCTCGGGACCTGCGCCGGAGCCCAGCTCCAAATTGCAAACGTCCAGCGACTGCTCCCACACCAAAGGTGCCAGGCCTCCCATGTGTTGCCGGCCCTCGCCTTGCCCTGGCAGCCCTTCCACAGCCTCACACACTGGGGCTCAGGCCTTGCCAGCCAGCTCAGGGGGCCGACGTTCGTGCCTTGCTCGCTCTCGGGACCTGCGCCGGAGCCGAGCTCCAAATTGCAAACATCCAGCGACTACTCCCACACTAAAGGTGCCAGAACTCCAAGGTGTTGCCGGCCCTCGCGTCTCCCTGGCACTCCTTCCACAGCCCCACACACACTGGGGCTCCGGCCTTGCCAGCCAGCTCAGGGGGCCGACGTTCGTGCCTTGCTCGCTCTCGGGACCTGCGCCGGAGCGCAGCTCCAAATTGCGAACGTCCAGCGACTGCTCCCACACCAAAGGTGCCAGGCCTCCCATGTGTTGCCGGCCCTCGCCTTGCCCTGGCAGCCCTTCCACAGCCCCACACACACTGGGGCTCCGGCCTTGCCAGCCAGCTCAGGGGGCCGACGTTCGTGCCTTGCTCGCTCTCGGGACCTGCGCCGGAGCCCAGCTCCAAATTGCAAACATCCAGCAACTGCTCCCACACTAAAGGTGCCAGAACTCTAAGGTGTTGCCGGCCCTCGCGTCTCCCTGGCACTCCTTCCACAGCCCCACACACACTGGGGCTCCGGCCTTGCCAGCCAGCTCAGGGGGCCGACGTTCGTGCCTTGCTCGCTCTCGGCACCTGCGCCGGAGCCCAGCTCCAAATTGCAAACGTCCAGCGACTGCTCCCACACTAAAGGTGCCAGGCCTCCCAGGTGTTGCCGGCCCTCGAGTCTCCCTGGCACTCCTTCCACAGCCCCACACACACTGGGGCTCCGGCCTTGCCAGCCAGCTCAGGGGGCCGACGTTCGTGCCTTGCTCGCACTCGGGACCTGCGCCGGAGCCCAGCTCCAAATTGCGAACGTCCAGCGACTGCTCCCACACCAAAGGTGCCAGGCCTCCCATGTTTTGCCGGCCCTCGCCTTGCCCTGGCAGCCCTTCCACAGCCTCACACACTGGGGCTCCGGACTTGCCAGCCAGCTCAGGGTGCCGACGTTCATGCCTTGCTCGCTCTCAGCACCTGCGCCGGAGCCCAGCTCCAAATTGCAAACATCCAGCAACTGCTCCCACACTAAAGGTGCCAGAACTCCAAGGTGTTGCCGGCCCTCGCGTCTCCCTGGCACTCCTTCCACAGCCCCACACACACTGGGGCTCCGGCCTTGCCAGCCAGCTCAGGCTGCCGACGTTCGTACCTTGCTCGCTCTCGGCACCTGCGCCGGAGCCCAGCTCCGAATTGCAAACGTCCAGCGACTGCTCCCACACCAAAGGTGCCAGGCCTCCCATGTGTTGCCGGCCCTCGCCTTGCCCTGGCAGCCCTTCCACAGCCCCACACACACTGGGGCTCCGGCCTTGCCAGCCAGCTCAGGGGGCCGACGTTCGTGCCTTGCTCGCTCTCGGGACCTGCGCCGGAGCGCAGCTCCAAATTGCGAACGTCCAGCGACTGCTCCCACACCAAAGGTGCCAGGCCTCCCATGTTTTGCCGGCCCTCGCCTTGCCCTGGCAGCCCTTCCACAGCCTCACACACTGGGGCTCCGGCCTTGCCAGCCAGCTCAGGGTGCCGATGTTCGTGCCTTGCTCGCTCTCGGGACCTGCGCCTGAGCCCAGCTCCAAATTGCAAACGTCCAGCGACTGCTCCCACACCAAAGGTGCCAGGCCTCCCAGGTGTTGCCGGCCCTCACCTTGCCCTGGCAGCCCTTCCACAGCCCCACACACACTGGGGCTCCGGCCTTGCCAGCCAGCTCAGGCTGCCGACGTTCGTGCCTTGCTCGCTCTCGGGACCTGCGCCGGAGCCCAGCTCCAAATTGCAAACATCCAGCAACTGCTCCCACACTAAATGTGCCAGGCCTCCCAGGTGTTGCTGACCCTCGCCTTGCCCTGGCAGCCCTTCCACAGCCCCACACACACTGGGGCTCCGGCCTTGCCAGCCAGATCAGGGGGCCGACGTTCGTGCCTTGCTCGCTCTCGGGACCTGCGCCTGAGCCCAGCTCCAAATTGCAAACATCCAGCAACTACTCCCACACTAAAGGTGCCAGAACTCCCAGGTGTTGACGGCCCTCGCGTCTCCCTGGCACTCCTTCCACAGCCCCACACACACTGGGGCTCCGGCCTTGCCAGCCAGCTCAGGGGGCCGACGTTCGTGCCTTGCTCGCTCTCGGGACCTGCGCCGGAGCCCAGCTCCAAATTGCAAACGTCCAGCGACTGCTCCCACACCAAAGGTGCCAGGCCTCCCATGTGTTGCCGGCCCTCGCCTTGCCCTGGCAGCCCTTCCACAGCCCCACACACACTGGGGCTCCGGCCTTGCCAGCCAGCTCAGGGGCCGACGTTCGTGCCTTGCTCGCTCTCGGGACCTGCGCCGGAGCCCAGCTCCAAATTGCAAACGTCCAGCGACTGCTCCCACACCAAAGGTGCCAGGCCTCCCATGTGTTGCCGGCCCTCGCCTTGCCCTGGCAGCCCTTCCACAGCCCCACACACACTGGGGCTCCGGACTTGCCAGCCAGCTCAGGGGGCCGACGTTCGTGCCTTGCTCGCTCTCGGGACCTGCGCCTGAGCCCAGCTCCAAATTGCGAACGTCCAGCGACTGCTCCCACACCAAAGGTGCAAGAACTCCAAGGTGTTGCCGGCCCTCACGTCTCCCTGGCACTCCTTCCACAGCCCCACACACACTGGGGCTCCGGCCTTGCCAGCCAGCTCAGGGGGCCGACGTTCGTGCCTTGCTCGCTGTCGGCACCTGCGCCGGAGCCCAGCTCCGAATTGCAAACGTCCAGCGACTGCTCCCACACCAAAGGTGCCAGGCCTCCCATGTGTTGCCGGCCCTCGCCTTGCCCTGGCAGCCCTTCCACAGCCCCACACACACTGGGGCTCCGGCCTTGCCAGCCAGCTCAGGGGGCCGACGTTCGTGCCTTGCTCGCTCTCGGGACCTGCGCCGGAGCGCAGCTCCAAATTGCGAACGTCCAGCGACTGCTCCCACACCAAAGGTGCCAGGCCTCCCATGTGTTGACGGCCCTCGCCTTGCCCTGGCAGCCCTTCCACAGCCCCACACACACTGGGGCTCCGGACTTGCCAGCCAGCTCAGGGTGCCGATGTTCGTGCCTTGCTCGCTCTCGGGACCTGCGCCGGAGCGCAGCTCCAAATTGCGAACGTCCAGCGACTGCTCCCACACCAAAGGTGCCAGGCCTCCCAGGTGTTGCCGGCCCTCGCCTTGCCCTGGCAGCCCTTCCACAGCCCCACACACACTGGGGCTCCGGCCTTGCCAGCCAGCTCAGGCTGCCGACGTTCGTGCCTTGCTCGCTCTCGGCACCTGCGCCTGAGCCCAGCTCCAAATTGCAAACATCCAGCAACTGCTCCCACACCAAAGGTGCCAGGCCTCCCAGGTGTTGCCGGCCCTCGCCTTCCCCCGGCAGCCCTTCCACAGCCCCACACACACTGGGGCTCCGGCCTTGCCAGCCAGATCAGGGGGCCGACGTTCGTGCCTTGCTCGCTCTCGGGACCTGCGCCGGAGCCCAGCTCCAAATTGCAAACATCCAGCAACTACTCCCACACTAAAGGTGCCAGAACTCCAAGGTGTTGCCGGCCCTCGCGTCTCCCTGGCACTCCTTCCACAGCCCCACACACACTGGGGCTCCGGCCTTGCCAGCCAGCTCAGGGGGCCGACGTTCGTGCCTTGCTCGCTGTCGGCACCTGCGCCGCAGCCCAGCTCCAAATTGCAAACGTCCAGCGACTGCTCCCACACCAAAGGTGCCAGGCCTCCCATGTGTTGCCGGCCCTCGCCTTGCCCTGGCAGCCCTTCCACAGCCCCACACACACTGGGGCTCAGGCCTTGCCAGCCAGCTCAGGGGGCCGACGTTCGTGCCTTGCTCGCTCTCGGGACCTGCGCCGGAGCCCAGCTCCAAATTGCAAACATCCAGCAACTACTCCCACACTAAAGGTGCCAGAACTCCAAGGTGTTGCCGGCCCTCGCGTCTCCCTGGCACTCCTTCCACAGCCCCACACACACTGGGGCTCCGGCCTTGCCAGCCAGCTCAGGGGGCCGACGTTCGTGCCTTGCTCGCTGTCGGCACCTGCGCCGGAGCCCAGCTCCAAATTGCAAACGTCCAGCGACTGCTCCCACACCAAAGGTGCCAGGCCTCCCAGGTGTTGCCGGCCCTCGCCTTGCCCTGGCAGCCCTTCCACAGCCCCACACACACTGGGGCTCCGGCCTTGCCAGCCAGCTCAGGGGGCCGACGTTCGTGCCTTGCTCGCTCTCGGGACCTGCGCCGGAGCGCAGCTCCAAATTGCGAACGTCCAGCGACTGCTCCCACACCAAAGGTGCCAGGCCTCCCATGTTTTGCCGGCCCTCGCCTTGCCCTGGCAGCCCTTCCACAGCCTCACACACTGGGGCTCCGGCCTTGCCAGCCAGCTCAGGGTGCCGATGTTCGTGCCTTGCTCGCTCTCGGGACCTGCGCCTGAGCCCAGCTCCAAATTGCAAACGTCCAGCGACTGCTCCCACACCAAAGGTGCCAGGCCTCCCAGGTGTTGCCGGCCCTCGCCTTGCCCTGGCAGCCCTTCCACAGCCCCACACACACTGGGGCTCCGGCCTTGCCAGCCAGCTCAGGCTGCCGACGTTCGTGCCTTGCTCGCTGTCGGCACCTGCGCCGGAGCCCAGCTCCAAATTGCAAACATCCAGCAACTGCTCCCACACTAAAGGTGCCAGGCCTCCCAGGTGTTGCTGACCCTCGCCTTGCCCTGGCAGCCCTTCCACAGCCCCCCACACACTGGGGCTCCGGCCTTGCCAGCCAGATCAGGGGGCCGACGTTCGTGCCTTGCTCGCTCTCGGGACCTGCGCCTGAGCCCAGCTCCAAATTGCGAACGTCCAGCGACTGCTCCCACACCAAAGGTGCAAGAACTCCAAAGTTTTGCCGGCCCTCACGTCTCCCTGGCACTCCTTCCACAGCCCCACACACACTGGGGCTCCGGCCTTGCCAGCCAGCTCAGGGTGCCGACGTTCGTGCCTTGCTCGCTCTCGGGACCTGCGCCGGAGCCCAGCTCCAAATTGCAAACGTCCAGCGACTGCTCCCACACCAAAGGTGCCAGGCCTCCCATGTGTTGCCGGCCCTCGCCTTGCCCTGGCAGCCCTTCCACAGCCCCACACACACTGGGGCTCCGGCCTTGCCAGCCAGCTCAGGGGGCCGACGTTCGTGCCTTGCTCGCTCTCGGGACCTGCGCCGGAGCGCAGCTCCAAATTGCGAACGTCCAGCGACTGCTCCCACACCAAAGGTGCCAGGCCTCCCATGTGTTGACGGCCCTCGCCTTGCCCTGGCAGCCCTTCCACAGCCCCACACACACTGGGGCTCCGGACTTGCCAGCCAGCTCAGGGTGCCGATGTTCGTGCCTTGCTCACTCTCGGGACCTGCGCCGGAGCGCAGCTCCAAATTGCGAACGTCCAGCGACTGCTCCCACACCAAAGGTGCCAGGCCTCCCAGGTGTTGCCGGCCCTCGCCTTGCCCCGGCAGCCCTTCCACAGCCCCACACACACTGGGGCTCCGGCCTTGCCAGCCAGCTCAGGCTGCCGACGTTCGTGCCTTGCTCGCTCTCGGGACCTGCGCCGGAGCCCAACTCCAAATTGCAAACGTCCAGCGACTGCTCCCACACTAAAGGTGCCAGGCCTCCCAGGTGTTGCCGGCCCTCGCCTTGCCCTGGCAGCCCTTCCACAGCCCCACACACACTGGGGCTCCGGCCTTGCCAGCCAGCTCAGGGGGCCGACGTTCGTGTCTCGCTCGCTCTCGGCACCTGCGCTGGAGCACAGCTCCAAATTGCGAACGTCCAGCGACTGCTCCCACACCAAAGGTGCCAGGCCTCCCAGGTGTTGCTGGCCCTCGCCTTGCCCTGGCAGCCCTTCCACAGCCCCACACACACTGGGGCTCCGGCCTTGCCAGCCAGATCAGGGGGCCGACGTTCGTGCCTTGCTCGCTCTCGGGACCTGCGCCTGAGCCCAGCTCCAAATTGCAAACATCCAGCAACTGCTCCCACACCAAAGGTGCCAGGCCTCCCAGGTGTTGCCGGCCCTCGCCTTCCCCCGGCAGCCCTTCCACAGCCCCACACACACTGGGGCTCCGGCCTTGCCAGCCAGATCAGGGGGCCGACGTTCGTGCCTTGCTCGCTCTCGGCACCTGCGCCGGAGCGCAGCTCCAAATTGCGAACGTCCAGCGACTGCTCCCACACCAAAGGTGCCAGGCCTCCCAGGTGTTGCTGGCCCTCGCCTTGCCCTGGCAGCCCTTCCACAGCCCCACACACACTGGGGCTCCGGCCTTGCCAGCCAGCTCAGGGGGCCGACGTTCGTGCCTTGCTCGCTCTCGGCACCTGCGCCGGAGCCCAGCTCCAAATTGCAAACGTCCAGCGACTGCTCCCACACCAAAGGTGCCAGGCCTCCCATGTGTTGCCGGCCCTCGCCTTGCCCTGGCAGCCCTTCCACAGCCCCACACACACAGGGGCTCAGGCCTTGCCAGCCAGCTCAGGGGGCCGACGTTCGTGCCTTGCTCGCTCTCGGGACCTGCGCCGGAGCCCAGCTCCAAATTGCAAACATCCAGCAACTACTCCCACACTAAAGGTGCCAGAACTCCAAGGTGTTGCCGGCCCTCGCGTCTCCCTGGCACTCCTTCCACAGCCCCACACACACTGGGGCTCCGGCCTTGCCAGCCAGCTCAGGGGGCCGACGTTCGTGCCTTGCTCGCTCTCGGCACCTGCGCCGGAGCCCAGCTCCAAATTGCAAACGTCCAGCGACTGCTCCCACACCAAAGGTGCCAGGCCTCCCAGGTGTTGCCGGCCCTCGCCTTGCCCTGGCAGCCCTTCCACAGCCCCACACACACTGGGGCTCCGGCCTTGCCAGCCAGCTCAGGGGGCCGACGTTCGTGCCTTGCTCGCTCTCGGGACCTGCGCCGCAGCCCAGCTCCAAATTGCAAACGTCCAGCGACTGCTCCCACACCAAAGGTGCCAGGCCTCCCATGTGTTGCCGGCCCTCGCCTTGCCCTGGCAGCCCTTCCACAGCCCCACACACACTGGGGCTCAGGCCTTGCCAGCCAGCTCAGGGGGCCGACGTTCGTGCCTTGCTCGCTCTCGGGACCTGCGCCGGAGCCCAGCTCCAAATTGCAAACATCCAGCAACTATTCCCACACTAAAGGTGCCAGAACTCCAAGGTGTTGCCGGCCCTCGCGTCTCCCTGGCACTCCTTCCACAGCCCCACACACACTGGGGCTCCGGCCTTGCCAGCCAGCTCAGGGGGCCGACGTTCGTGCCTTGCTCGCTCTCGGCACCTGCGCCGCAGCCCAGCTCCAAATTGCAAACGTCCAGCGACTGCTCCCACACCAAAGGTGCCAGGCCTCCCAGGTGTTGCCGGCCCTCGCCTTGCCCTGGCAGCCCTTCCACAGCCCCACACACACTGGGGCTCCGGCCTTGCCAGCCAGCTCAGGGGGCCGACGTTCGTGCCTTGCTCGCTCTCGGGACCTGCGCCGGAGCGCAGCTCCAAATTGCGAACGTCCAGCGACTGCTCCCACACCAAAGGTGCCAGGCCTCCCATGTTTTGCCGGCCCTCGCCTTGCCCTGGCAGCCCTTCCACAGCCTCACACACTGGGGCTCCGGCCTTGCCAGCCAGCTCAGGGTGCCGATGTTCGTGCCTTGCTCGCTCTCGGGACCTGCGCCTGAGCCCAGCTCCAAATTGCAAACGTCCAGCGACTGCTCCCACACCAAAGGTGCCAGGCCTCCCAGGTGTTGCCGGCCCTCGCCTTGCCCTGGCAGCCCTTCCACAGCCCCACACACACTGGGGCTCCGGCCTTGCCAGCCAGCTCAGGCTGCCGACGTTCGTGCCTTGCTCGCTGTCGGCACCTGCGCCGGAGCCCAGCTCCAAATTGCAAACATCCAGCAACTGCTCCCACACTAAAGGTGCCAGGCCTCCCAGGTGTTGCTGACCCTCGCCTTGCCCTGGCAGCCCTTCCACAGCCCCCCACACACTGGGGCTCCGGCCTTGCCAGCCAGATCAGGGGGCCGACGTTCGTGCCTTGCTCGCTCTCGGGACCTGCGCCTGAGCCCAGCTCCAAATTGCGAACGTCCAGCGACTGCTCCCACACCAAAGGTGCAAGAACTCCAAAGTTTTGCCGGCCCTCACGTCTCCCTGGCACTCCTTCCACAGCCCCACACACACTGGGGCTCCGGCCTTGCCAGCCAGCTCAGGGTGCCGACGTTCGTGCCTTGCTCGCTCTCGGGACCTGCGCCGGAGCCCAGCTCCGAATTGCAAACGTCCAGCGACTGCTCCCACACCAAAGGTGCCAGGCCTCCCATGTGTTGCCGGCCCTCGCCTTGCCCTGGCAGCCCTTCCACAGCCCCACACACACTGGGGCTCCGGCCTTGCCAGCCAGCTCAGGGGGCCGACGTTCGTGCCTTGCTCGCTCTCGGGACCTGCGCCGGAGCGCAGCTCCAAATTGCGAACGTCCAGCGACTGCTCCCACACCAAAGGTGCCAGGCCTCCCATGTGTTGCCGGCCCTCGCCTTGCCCTGGCAGCCCTTCCACAGCCCCACACACACTGGGGCTCCGGACTTGCCAGCCAGCTCAGGGTGCCGATGTTCGTGCCTTGCTCGCTCTCGGGACCTGCGCCGGAGCGCAGCTCCAAATTGCGAACGTCCAGCGACTGCTCCCACACCAAAGGTGCCAGGCCTCCCAGGTGTTGCCGGCCCTCGCCTTGCCCTGGCAGCCCTTCCACAGCCCCACACACACTGGGGCTCCGGCCTTGCCAGCCAGCTCAGGCTGCCGACGTTCGTGCCTTGCTCGCTCTCGGGACCTGCGCCGGAGCCCAGCTCCAAATTGCAAACATCCAGCAACTGCTCCCACACTAAAGGTGCCAGGCCTCCCAGGTGTTGCCGGCCCTCGCCTTGCCCTGGCAGCCCTTCCACAGCCCCACACACACTGGGGCTCCGGCCTTGCCAGCCAGCTCAGGGGGCCGACGTTCGTGTCTCGCTCGCTGTCGGCACCTGCGCCGGAGCACAGCTCCAAATTGCGAACGTCCAGCGACTGCTCCCACACCAAAGGTGCCAGGCCTCCCAGGTGTTGCTGGCCCTCGCCTTGCCCTGGCAGCCCTTCCACAGCCCCACACACACTGGGGCTCCGGCCTTGCCAGCCAGATCAGGGGGCCGACGTTCGTGCCTTGCTCGCTCTCGGGACCTGCGCCTGAGCCCAGCTCCAAATTGCAAACATCCAGCAACTGCTCCCCACACCAAAGGTGCCAGGCCTCCCAGGTGTTGCCGGCCCTCGCCTTCCCCCGGCAGCCCTTCCACAGCCCCACACACACTGGGGCTCCGGCCTTGCCAGCCAGATCAGGGGGCCGACGTTCGTGCCTTGCTCGCTCTCGGCACCTGCGCCGGAGCGCAGCTCCAAATTGCGAACGTCCAGCGACTGCTCCCACACCAAAGGTGCCAGGCCTCCCAGGTGTTGCCGGCCCTCGCCTTGCCCTGGCAGCCCTTCCACAGCCCCACACACACTGGGGCTCCGGCCTTGCCAGCCAGCTCAGGGGGCCGACGTTCGTGCCTTGCTCGCTCTCGGCACCTGCGCCGGAGCCCAGCTCCAAATTGCAAACGTCCAGCGACTGCTCCCACACCAAAGGTGCCAGGCCTCCCATGTGTTGCCGGCCCTCGCCTTGCCCTGGCAGCCCTTCCACAGCCCCACACACACAGGGGCTCAGGCCTTGCCAGCCAGCTCAGGGGGCCGACGTTCGTGCCTTGCTCGCTCTCGGGACCTGCGCCGGAGCCCAGCTCCAAATTGCAAACATCCAGCAACTACTCCCACACTAAAGGTGCCAGAACTCCAAGGTGTTGCCGGCCCTCGCGTCTCCCTGGCACTCCTTCCACAGCCCCACACACACTGGGGCTCCGGCCTTGCCAGCCAGCTCAGGGGGCCGACGTTCGTGCCTTGCTCGCTCTCGGCACCTGCGCCGGAGCCCAGCTCCAAATTGCAAACGTCCAGCGACTGCTCCCACACCAAAGGTGCCAGGCCTCCCAGGTGTTGCCGGCCCTCGCCTTGCCCTGGCAGCCCTTCCACAGCCCCACACACACTGGGGCTCCGGCCTTGCCAGCCAGCTCAGGGGGCCGACGTTCGTGCCTTGCTCGCTCTCGGGACCTGCGCCGGAGCGCAGCTCCAAATTGCGAACGTCCAGCGACTGCTCCCACACCAAAGGTGCCAGGCCTCCCATGTGTTGCCGGCCCTCGCCTTGCCCTGGCAGCCCTTCCACAGCCTCACACACTGGGGCTCCGGCCTTGCCAGCCAGCTCAGGGTGCCGATGTTCGTGCCTTGCTCGCTCTCGGCACCTGCGCCGGAGCCCAGCTCCAAATTGCAAACGTCCAGCGACTGCTCCCACACCAAAGGTGCCAGGCCTCCCATGTGTTGCCGGCCCTCGCCTTGCCCTGGCAGCCCTTCCACAGCCCCACACACACTGGGGCTCCGGCCTTACCAGCCAGCTCAGGCTGCCGACGTTCGTGCCTTGCTCGCTCTCGGGACCTGCGCCGGAGCCCAGCTCCAAATTGCAAACATCCAGCAACTGCTCCCACACTAAAGGTGCCAGGCCTCCCAGGTGTTGCTGACCCTCGCCTTGCCCTGGCAGCCCTTCCACAGCCCCACACACACTCTGGCTCCGGCCTTGCCAGCCAGATCAGGGGGCCGACGTTCGTGCCTTGCTCGCTCTCGGGACCTGCGCCTGAGCCCAGCTCCAAATTGCAAACATCCAGCAACTACTCCCACACTAAAGGTGCCAGAACTCCCAGGTAATGCCGACCCTCGCGTCTCCCTGGCACTCCTTCCACAGCCCCACACACACTGGGGCTCCGGCCTTGCCAGCCAGCTCAGGGGGCCGACGTTCGTGCCTTGCTCGCTCTCGGGACCTGCCCGGAGCCCAGCTCCAAATTGCAAACGTCCAGCGACTGCTCCCACACCAAAGGTGCCAGGCCTCCCATGTGTTGCCGGCCCTCGCCTTGCCCTGGCAGCCCTTCCACAGCCCCACACACACTGGGGCTCCGGCCTTGCCAGCCAGCTCAGGGGGCCGACGTTCGTGCCTTGCTCGCTCTCGGGACCTGCGCCGGAGCCCAGCTCCAAATTGCAAACGTCCAGCGACTGCTCCCACACCAAAGGTGCCAGGCCTCCCATGTGTTGCCGGCCTCGCCTTGCCCTGGCAGCCCTTCCACAGCCCCACACACACTGGGGCTCCGACTTGCCAGCCAGCTCAGGGGGCCGACGTTCGTGCCTTGCTCGCTCTCGGGACCTGCGCCTGAGCCCAGCTCCAAACTGCGAACGTCCAGCGACTGCTCCCACACCAAAGGTGCAAGAACTCCAAGGTGTTGCCGGGCCCTCACGTCTCCCTGGCACTCCTTCCACAGCCCCACACACACTGGGGCTCCGGCCTTGCCAGCCAGCTCAGGGGGCCGACGTTCGTGCCTTGCTCGCTGTCGGCACCTGCGCCGGAGCCCAGCTCCAAATTGCAAACGTCCAGCGGACTGCTCCCACACCAAAAGGTGCCAGGCCTCCCATGTGTTGCCGGCCCTCGCCTTGCCCTGGCAGCCCTTCCACAGCCCCACACACACTGGGGCTCCGGCCTTGCCAGCCAGCTCAGGGGGCCGACGTTCGTGCCTTGCTCGCTCTCGGGACCTGCGCCGGAGCGCAGCTCCAAATTGCGAACGTCCAGCGACTGCTCCCACACCAAAGGTGCCAGGCCTCCCATGTGTTGACGGCCCTCGCCTTGCCCTGGCAGCCCTTCCACAGCCCCACACACACTGGGGCTCCGGACTTGCCAGCCAGCTCAGGGTGCCGATGTTCGTGCCTTGCTCGCTCTCGGGACCTGCGCCGGAGCGCAGCTCCAAATTGCGAACGTCCAGTGACTGCTCCCACACCAAAGGTGCCAGGCCTCCCATGTGTTGCCGGCCTCGCCTTGCCCTGGCAGCCCTTCCACAGCCCCACACACACTGGGGCTCCGGCCTTGCCAGCCAGCTCAGGCTGCCGACGTTCGTGCCTTGCTCGCTCTCGGGACCTGCGCCGGAGCCCAGCTCCAAATTGCAAAACATCCAGCAACTGCTCCCACACTAAAGGTGCCAGGCCTCCCAGGTGTTGCCGGGCCCTCGCCTTGCCCTGGCAGCCCTTCCACAGCCCCACACACACTGGGGCTCCGGCCTTGCCAGCCAGCTCAGGGGGCCGACGTTCGTGTCTCGCTCGCTCTCGGCACCTGCGCTGGAGCACAGCTCCAAATTGCGAACGTCCAGCGACTGCTCCCACACCAAAGGTGCCAGGCCTCCCAGGTGTTGCTGGCCCTCGCCTTGCCCTGGCAGCCCTTCCACAGCCCCACACACACTGGGGCTCCGGCCTTGCCAGCCAGATCAGGGGGCCGACGTTCGTGCCTTGCTCGCTCTCGGGACCTGCGCCGGAGCCCAGCTCCAAATTGCAAACGTCCAGCGACTGCTCCCACACCAAAGGTGCCAGGCCTCCCAGGTGTTGCCGGCCCTCGCCTTCCCCCGGCAGCCCTTCCACAGCCCCACACACACTGGGGCTCCGGCCTTGCCAGCCAGATCAGGGGGCCGACGTTCGTGCCTTGCTCGCTCTCGGCACCTGCGCCGGAGCGCAGCTCCAAATTGCAAACGTCCAGCGACTGCTCCCACACCAAAGATGCCAGGCCTCCCAGGTGTTGCTGGCCCTCGCCTTGCCCTGGCAGCCCTTCCACAGCCCCACACACACTGGGGCTCCGGCCTTGCCAGCCAGATCAGGGGGCCGACGTTCGTGCCTTGCTCGCTCTCGGGACCTGCGCCTGAGCCCAGCTCCAAATTGCAAACATCCAGCAACTGCTCCCACACCAAAGGTGCCAGGCCTCCCAGGTGTTGCCGGCCCTCGCCTTCCCCCGGCAGCCCTTCCACAGCCCCACACACACTGGGGCTCCGGCCTTGCCAGCCAGATCAGGGGGCCGACGTTCGTGCCTTGCTCGCTCTCGGCACCTGCGCCGGAGCGCAGCTCCAAATTGCAAACGTCCAGCGACTGCTCCCACACCAAAGATGCCAGGCCTCCCAGGTGTTGCTGGCCCTCGCCTTGCCCTGGCAGCCCTTCCACAGCCCCACACACACTGGGGCTCCGGCCTTGCCAGCCAGCTCAGGGGGCCGACGTTCGTGCCTTGCTCGCTCTCGGCACCTGCGCCGGAGCCCAGCTCCAAATTGCAAACGTCCAGCGACTGCTCCCACACTAAAGGTGCCAGGCCTCCCATGTGTTGCCGGCCCTCGCCTTGCCCTGGCAGCCCTTCCACAGCCCCACACACACAGGGGCTCAGGCCTTGCCAGCCAGCTCAGGGGGCCGACGTTCGTGCCTTGCTCGCTCTCGGGACCTGCGCCGGAGCCCAGCTCCAAATTGCAAACATCCAGCAACTACTCCCACACTAAAGGTGCCAGAACTCCAAGGTGTTGCCGGCCCTCGCGTCTCCCTGGCACTCCTTCCACAGCCCCACACACACTGGGGCTCCGGCCTTGCCAGCCAGCTCAGGGGGCCGACGTTCGTGCCTTGCTCGCTCTCGGCACCTGCGCCGGAGCCCAGCTCCAAATTGCAAACGTCCAGCGACTTCTCCCACACCAAAGGTGCCAGGCCTCCCATGTGTTGCCGGCCCTCGCCTTGCCCTGGCAGCCCTTCCACAGCCCCACACACACTGGGGCTCCGGACTTGCCAGCCAGCTCAGGGGGCCGACGTTCGTGCCTTGCTCGCTCTCGGGACCTGCGCCTGAGCCCAGCTCCAAATTGCGAACGTCCAGCGACTGCTCCCACACCAAAGGTGCCAGGCCTCCCAGGTGTTGCCGGCCCTCACGTCTCCCTGGCACTCCTTCCACAGCCCCACACACACTGGGGCTCCGGCCTTGCCAGCCAGCTCAGGGGGCCGACGTTCGTGCCTTGCTCGCTGTCGGCACCTGCGCCGGAGCCCAGCTCCGAATTGCAAACGTCCAGCGACTGCTCCCACACCAAAGGTGCCAGGCCTCCCATGTGTTGCCGGCCCTCGCCTTGCCCTGGCAGCCCTTCCACAGCCCCACACACACTGGGGCTCCGGCCTTGCCAGCCAGCTCAGGGGGCCGACGTTCGTGCCTTGCTCGCTCTCGGGACCTGCGCCGGAGCGCAGCTCCAAATTGCGAACGTCCAGCGACTGCTCCCACACCAAAGGTGCCAGGCCTCCCATGTGTTGACGGCCCTCGCCTTGCCCTGGCAGCCCTTCCACAGCCCCACACACACTGGGGCTCCGGACTTGCCAGCCAGCTCAGGGTGCCGATGTTCGTGCCTCGCTCGCTCTCTGGACCTGCACCGGAGCGCAGCTCCAAATTGCGAACGTCCAGTGACTGCTCCCACACCAAAGGTGCCAGGCCTCCCAGGTGTTGCCGGCCCTCGCCTTGCCCTGGCAGCCCTTCCACAGCCCCACACACACTGGCGCTCCGGCCTTGCCAGCCAGATCAGGGGGCCGACGTTCGTGCCTTGCTCGCTCTCGGCACCTGCGCCGGAGCGCAGCTCCAAATTGCGAACGTCCAGCGACTGCTCCCACACCAAAGGTGCCAGGCCTCCCAGGTGTTGCTGGCCCTCGCCTTGCCCTGGCAGCCCTTCCACAGCCCCACACACACTGGGGCTCCGGCCTTGCCAGCCAGCTCAGGGGGCCGACGTTCGTGCCTTGCTCGCTGTCGGCACCTGCGCCGGAGCCCAGCTCCAAATTGCAAACGTCCAGCGACTGCTCCCACACCAAAGGTGCCAGGCCTCCCATGTGTTGCCGGCCCTCGCCTTGCCCTGGCAGCCCTTCCACAGCCCCACACACACAGGGGCTGCGGCCTTGCCAGCCAGCTCAGGGGGCCGACGTTCGTGCCTTGCTCGCTCTCGGGACCTGCGCCGGAGCCCAGCTCCAAATTGCAAACATCCAGCAACTACTCCCACACTAAAGGTGCCAGAACTCCAAGGTGTTGCCGGCCCTCGCGTCTCCCTGGCACTCCTTCCACAGCCCCACACACACTGGGGCTCCGGCCTTGCCAGCCAGCTCAGGGGGCCGACGTTCGTGCCTTGCTCGCTGTCGGCACCTGCGCCGGAGCCCAGCTCCAAATTGCAAACGTCCAGCGACTGCTCCCACACCAAAGGTGCCAGGCCTCCCAGGTGTTGCCGGCCCTCGCCTTGCCCTGGCAGCCCTTCCACAGCCCCACACACTGGGGCTCCGGCCTTGCCAGCCAGCTCAGGGGGCCGACGTTCGTGCCTTGCTCGCTCTCGGGACCTGCGCCGGAGCCCAGCTCCAAATTGCAAACATCCAGCAACTGCTCCCACACTAAAGGTGCCAGAACTCCCAGGTGTTGCCGGCCCTCGCGTCTCCCTGGCACTCCTTCCACAGCCCCACACACACTGGGGCTCCGGCCTTGCCAGCCAGCTCAGGGGGCCGACGTTCGTGCCTTGCTCGCTGTCGGCACCTGCGCCGGAGCCCAGCTCCAAATTGCAAACGTCCAGCGACTGCTCCCACACCAAAGGTGCCAGGCCTCCCAGGTGTTGCCGGCCCTCGAGTCTCCCTGGCACTCCTTCCACAGCCCCACACACACTGGGGCTCCGGCCTTGCCAGCCAGCTCAGGGGCCGACGTTCGTGCCTTGCTCGCTCTCGGCACCTGCGCCGGAGCCCAGCTCCAAATTGCAAACATCCAGCAACTGCTCCCACACCAAAGGTGCCAGGCCTCCCAGGTGTTGCCGGCCCTCGCCTTGCCCTGGCAGCCCTTCCACAGCCCCACACACACTGGGGCTCCGGCCTTGCCAGCCAGCTCAGGCTGCCGACGTTCGTGCCTTGCTCGCTCTCGGGACCTGCGCCGGAGCCCAGCTCCAAATTGCAAACATCCAGCAACTGCTCCCACACTAAAGGTGCCAGGCCTCCCAGGTGTTGCCGGCCCTCGCCTTGCCCTGGCAGCCCTTCCACAGCCCCACACACACTGGGGCTCCGGCCTTGCCAGCCAGCTCAGGGGGCCGACGTTCGTGTCTCGCTCGCTCTCGGGACCTGCGCCGCAGCCCAGCTCCAAATTGCAAACGTCCAGCGACTGCTCCCACACCAAAGGTGCCAGGCCTCCCATGTGTTGCCGGCCCTCGCCTCTCCCCGGCAGCCCTTCCACAGCCCCACACACACTGGGGCTCCGGCCTTGCCAGCCAGCTCAGGGGGCCGACGTTCGTGCCTTGCTCGCTCTCGGGACCTGCGCCGGAGCCCAGCTCCAAATTGCAAACATCCAGCAACTGCTCCCACACTAAAGGTGCCAGAACTCCAAGGTGTTGCCGGCCCTCGCGTCTCCCTGGCACTCCTTCCACAGCCCCACACACACTGGGGCTCCGGCCTTGCCAGCCAGCTCAGGGGGCCGACGTTCGTGCCTTGCTCGCTGTCGGCACCTGCGCCGGAGCCCAGCTCCGAATTGCAAACGTCCAGCGACTGCTCCCACACCAAAGGTGCCAGGCCTCCCATGTGTTGCCGGCCCTCGCCTTGCCCTGGCAGCCCTTCCACAGCCCCACACGCACTGGGGCTCCGGCCTTGCCAGCCAGCTCAGGGGGCCGACGTTCGTGCCTTGCTCGCTCTCGGCACCTGCGCCGCAGCCCAGCTCCAAATTGCAAACATCCAGCAACTGCTCCCACACTAAAGGTGCCAGGCCTCCCAGGTGTTGCCGGCCCTCGCGTCTCCCTGGCACTCCTTCCACAGCCCCACACACACTGGGGCTCCGGCCTTGCCAGCCAGCTCAGGGGGCCGACGTTCGTGCCTTGCTCGCTCTCGGCACCTGCGCCGGAGCCCAGCTCCGAATTGCAAACGTCCAGCGACTGCTCCCACACCAAAGGTGCCAGGCCTCCCATGTGTTGCCGGCCCTCGCCTTGCCCTGGCAGCCCTTCCACAGCCCCACACACACTGGGGCTCCGGCCTTGCCAGCCAGCTCAGGGGGCCGACGTTCGTGCCTTGCTCGCTCTCGGGACCTGCGCCGGAGCGCAGCTCCATATTGCGAACGTCCAGCGACTGCTCCCACACCAAAGGTGCCAGGCCTCCCATGTGTTGACGGCCCTCGCCTTGCCCTGGCAGCCCTTCCACAGCCCCACACACACTGGGGCTCCGGACTTGCCAGCCAGCTCAGGGTGCCGATGTTCGTGCCTTGCTCGCTCTCGGGACCTGCGCCGGAGCGCAGCTCCAAATTGCGAACGTCCAGCGACTGCTCCCACAGCAAAGGTGCCAGGCCTCCCATGTGTTGCCGGCCCTCGCCTTGCCCTGGCAGCCCTTCCACAGCCCCACACACACTGGGGCTCCGGCCTTGCCAGCCAGCTCAGGCTGCCGACGTTCGTGCCTTGCTCGCTCTCGGGACCTGCGCCGGAGCCCAGCTCCAAATTGCAAACATCCAGCAACTGCTCCCACACTAAAGGTGCCAGGCCTCCCAGGTGTTGCCGGCCCTCGCCTTGCCCTGGCAGCCCTTCCACAGCCCCACACACACTGGGGCTCCGGCCTTGCCAGCCAGCTCAGGGGGCCGACGTTCGTGTCTCGCTCGCTCTCGGCACCTGCGCTGGAGCACAGCTCCAAATTGCGAACGTCCAGCGACTGCTCCCACACCAAAGGTGCCAGGCCTCCCAGGTGTTGCCGGCCCTCGCCTTGCCCTGGCAGCCCTTCCACAGCCCCACACACACTGGGGCTCCGGCCTTGCCAGCCAGATCAGGGGGCCGACGTTCGTGCCTTGCTCGCTCTCGGCACCTGCGCCGGAGCCGAGCTCCAAATTGCAAACGTCCAGCGACTGCTCCCACACCAAAGGTGCCAGGCCTCCCATGTGTTGCCGGCCCTCGCCTTGCCCTGGCAGCCCTTCCACAGCCCCACACACACTGGGGCTCAGGCCTTGCCAGCCAGCTCAGGGGGCCGAGTTTTGTGCCTCGCTCGCTCTCGGGACCTGCGCTGCAGCCCAGCTCCAAATTGCAAACGTCCAGCGACTGCTCCCACACCAAAGGTGCCAGGCCTCCCAGGTGTTGCCGGCCCTCGCCTTGCCCTGGCAGCCCTTCCACAGCCCCACACACACTGGGGCTCCGGCCTTGCCAGCCAGCTCAGGGGGCCGACGTTCGTGCCTCGCTCGCTCTCGGGACCTGCGCCGCAGCCCAGCTCCAAATTGCAAACGTCCAGCGACTGCTCCCACACCAAAGGTGCCAGGCCTCCCTGGTGTTGCTGGCCCTCGAGTCTCCCTGGCACTCCTTCCACAGCCCCACACACACTGGGGCTCAGGCCTTGCCAGCCAGCTCAGGGGGCCGACGTTCGTGCCTTGCTCGCTCTCGGGACCTGCGCCGGAGCCCAGCTCCAAATTGCAAACGTCCAGCGACTGCTCCCACACCAAAGGTGCCAGGCCTCCCAGGTGTTGCCGGCCCTCGCCTTGCCCTGTCAGCCCTTCCACAGCCCCACACACACAGGGGCTCCGGCCTTGCCAGCCAGCTCAGGGGGCCGACGTTCGTGCCTTGCTCGCTGTCGGCACCTGCGCCGGAGCCCAGCTCCAAATTGCGAACGTCCAGCGACTGCTCCCACACCAAAGGTGCCAGGCCTCCCATGTTTTGCCGGCCCTCGCCTTGCCCTGGCAGCCCTTCCACAGCCCCACACACACTGGGGCTCCGGCCTTGCCAGCCAGCTCAGGGGGCCGACGTTCTTGCCTCGCTCGCTCTCGGGACCTGCGCCGCAGCCCAGCTCCAAATTGCGAACATCCAGCAACTGCTCCCACACTAAAGGTGCCAGGCCTCCCAGGTGTTGCCGGCCCTCGCGTCTCCCTGGCACTCCTTCCACAGCCCCACACACACTGGGGCTCCGGCCTTGCCAGCCAGCTCAGGGGGCCGACGTTCGTGCCTTGCTCGCTCTCGGCACCTGCGCCGGAGCGCAGCTCCAAATTGCGAACGTCCAGCGACTGCTCCCACACCAAAGGTGCCAGGCCTCCCAGGTGTTGCTGGCCCTCGCCTTGCCCTGGCAGCCCTTCCACAGCCCCACACACACTGGGGCTCCGGCCTTGCCAGCCAGCTCAGGGGGCCGACGTTCGTGCCTTGCTCGCTCTCGGCACCTGCGCCGGAGCCGAGCTCCAAATTGCAAACGTCCAGCGACTGCTCCCACACCAAAGGTGCCAGGCCTCCCATGTTTTGCCGGCCCTCGCCTTGCCCTGGCAGCCCTTCCACAGCCCCACACACACTGGGGCTCCGGCCTTGCCAGCCAGCTCAGGGGGCCGACGTTCGTGCCTTGCTCGCTCTCGGGACCTGCGCCGGAGCCCAGCTCCAAATTGCAAACGTCCTGCGACTGCTCACACACCAAAGGTGCCAGGCCTCCCAGGTGTTGCCGGCCCTCGCCTTGCCCTGGCAGCCCTTCCACAGCCCCACACACACAGGGGCTCCGGCCTTGCCAGCCAGCTCAGGGGGCCGACGTTCGTGCCTTGCTCGCTGTCGGCACCTGCGCCGGAGCCCAGCTCCGAATTGCGAACGTCCAGCGACTGCTCCCACACCAAAGGTGCCAGGCCTCCAAGGTGTTGCCGGCCCTCGCCTTGCCCTGGCAGCCCTTCCACAGCCCCACACACACTGGGGCTCCGGCCTTGCCAGCCAGCTCAGGGGGCCGACGTTCGTGTCTCGCTCGCTCTCGGGACCTGCGCCGCAGCCCAGCTCCAAATTGCAAACGTCCAGCGACTGCTCCCACACCAAAGGTGCCAGGCCTCCCAGATGTTGCTGGCCCTCGCCTCTCCCCGGCAGCCCTTCCACAGCCCCACACACACTGGGGCTCCGGCCTTGCCAGCCAGCTCAGGGGGCCGAGTTTCGTGCCTCGCTCGCTCTCGGGACCTGTGCTGGAGCCCAGCTCCGAATTGCAAACGTCCAGCGACTGCTCCCACACCAAAGGTGCCAGGCCTCCCAGGTGTTGCCAGCCCTCGCCTTGCCCTGGCAGCCCTTCCACAGCCCCACACACACTGGGGCTCCGGCCTTGCCAGCCAGCTCAGGGGGCCGACGTTCGTGCCTCGCTCGCTCTCGGGACCTGCGCCGGAGCCGAGCTCCAAATTGCAAACGTCCAGCGACTGCTCCCACATCAAAGGTGCCAGGCCTCCCATGTTCTGCCGGCCCTCGCCTTGCCCTGGCAGCCCTTCCACAGCCCCACACACACTGGGGCTCCGGCCTTGCCAGCCAGCTCAGGGTGCCGATGTTCGTGCCTTGCTCGCTCTCGGGACCTGCGCCTGAGCCCAGCTCCAAATTGCAAACGTCCAGCGACTGCTCCCACACCAAAGGTGCCAGGCCTCCCAGGTGTTGCCGGCCCTCGCGTCTCCCCGGCAGCCCTTCCACAGCCCCACACACACTGGGGCTCCGGCCTTGCCAGCCAGCTCAGGGGGCCGACGTTCGTGCCTTGCTCGCTCTCGGCACCTGCGCCGGAGCGCAGCTCCAAATTGCAAACGTCCAGCGACTGCTCCCACACTAAAGGTGCCAGGCCTCCCAGGTGTTGATGGCCCTCGCCTCTCCCCGGCAGCCCTTCCACAGCCCCACACACACTGGGGCTCTGGCCTTGCCAGCCAGCTCAGGGGGCCAACGTTCGTGCCTTGCTCGCTATCGGGAGCTGCGCCGGAGCCCAGCTCCAAATTGCGAACGTCCAGCGACTGCTCCCACACCAAAGGTGCCAGGCCTCCCAGGTGTTGCCGGCCCTCGCCTTGCCCTGGCAGCCCTTCCACAGAACCACACACACTGGGGCTCCGGCCTTGCCAGCCAGCTCAGGGGGGCCGACGTTCGTGTCTCGCTCGCTCTCGGGACCTGCGCCGCAGCCCAGCTCCAAATTGCAAACGTCCAGCGACTGCTCCCACACCAAAGGTGCCAGGCCTCCCAGGTGTTGATGGCCCTCGCCTCTCCCCGGCAGTCCTTCCACAGCCCCACACACACTGGGGCTCCGGCCTTGCCAGCCAGCTCAGGGGGCCGAGTTTCGTGCCTCGCTCGCTCTCGGGACCTGTGCTGGAGCCCAGCTCCGAATTGCAAACGTCCAGCGACTGCTCCCACACCAAAGGTGCCAGGCCTCCCAGGTGCTGATGGCCCTCGCCTGTCCACAGCAGTCCTTCCACAGCCCCACACACACTGGGGCTCCGGCCTTGCCAGCCAGCTCAGGGGGCCGACATTCGTGCCTTGCTCGCTCTCGGCACCTGCGCCGGAGCCGAGCTCCAAATTGCAAACGTCCAGCGACTGCTCCCACACCAAAGGTGCCAGGCCTCCCAGGTGTTGCTGGCCCTCGCCTTGCCCTGGCAGCCCTTCCACAGCCCCACACACACTGGGGCTCCGGCCTTGCCAGCCAGCTCAGGGGGCCGACGTTCGTGTCTCGCTTGCTCTCGGCACCTGCGCCGGAGCGCAGCACCAAATTGCGAACGTCCAGCGACTGCTCCCACACCAAAGGTGCCAGGCCTCCCAGGTGTTGCTGGCCCTCGCCTTGCCCTGGCAGCCCTTCCACAGCCCCACACACACTGGGGCTCCGGCCTTGCCAGCCAGCTCAGGGGGCCGACGTTCGTGCCTTGCTCGCTCTCAGGACCTGCGCCGGAGCCCAGCTCCAAATTGCAAACATCCAGCAACTGCTCCCACACTAAAGGTGCCAGAACTCCAAGGTGTTGCCGGCCCTCGCGTCTCCCTGGCACTCCTTCCACAGCCCCACACACACTGGGGCTCCGGCCTTGCCAGCCAGCTCAGGGGGCCGACGTTCGTGCCTTGCTCGCTCTCGGCACCTGCGCCGGAGCCCAGCTCCGAATTGCAAACGTCCAGCGACTGCTCCCACACCAAAGGTGCCAGGCCTCCCATGTGTTGCCGGCCCTCGCCTTGCCCTGGCAGCCCTTCCACAGCCCCCCACACACTGGGGCTCCGGCCTTGCCAGCCAGCTCAGGGGGCCGACGTTCGTGCCTTGCTCGCTCTCGGCACCTGCGCCGGAGCGCAGCTCCAAATTGCAAACGTCCAGCGACTGCTCCCACACCAAAGGTGCCAGGCCTCCCAGGTGTTGCCGGCCCTCGCCTTGCCCTGGCAGCCCTTCCACAGCCCCACACACACTGGGGCTCCGGCCTTGCCAGCCAGCTCAGGGGGCCGACGTTCGTGCCTTGCTCGCTCTCGGGACCTGCGCCGGAGCCCAGCTCCAAATTGCAAACGTCCAGCGACTGCTCCCACACCAAAGGTGCCAGGCCTCCCAGGTGTTGCCGGCCCTCGCCTTGCCCTGGCAGCCCTTCCACAGCCCCACACACACTGGGGCTCCGGCCTTGCCAGCCAGCTCAGGGGGCCGACGTTCGTGCCTTGCTCGCTCTCGGGACCTGCGCCTGAGCCCAGCTCCAAATTGCAAACGTCCAGCGACTGCTCCCACACCAAAGGTGCCAGGCCTCCCAGGTGTTGCCGGCCCTCGCCTTGCCCTGGCAGCCCTTCCACAGCCCCACACACACTGGGGCTCCGGCCTTGCCAGCCAGCTCAGGGGGCCGACGTTCGTGCCTTGCTCGCTGTCGGCACCTGCGCCGGAGCCCAGCTCCAAATTGCGAACGTCCAGCGACTGCTCCCACACCAAAGGTGCCAGGCCTGCCAGGTGTTGCTGGCCCTCGCCTTGCCCTGGCAGCCCTTCCACAGCCCCACACACACTGGGGCTCCGGCCTTGCCAGCCAGCTCAGGGGGCCGACGTTCGTGCCTCGCTCGCTCTCGGGACCTGCGCCGCAGCCCAGCTCCAAATTGCAAACGTCCAGCGACTGCTCCCACACCAAAGGTGCCAGGCCTCCCAGGTGTTGCTGCCCCTCGCCTTGCCCTGGCAGCCCTTCCACAGCCCCACAGACACTGGGGCTCAGGCCTTGCCAGCCAGCTCAGGGGGCCGACGTTCGTGCCTTGCTCGCTCTCGGGACCTGCGCCGGAGCCCAGCTCCAAATTGCAAACATCCAGCAACTGCTCCCACACTAAAGGTGCCAGGCCTCCCAGGTGTTGCCGGCCCTCGCCTTGCCCTGGCACTCCTTCCACAGCCCCACACACACTGGGGCTCCGGCCTTGCCAGCCAGCTCAGGGGGCCGACGTTCGTGCCTTGCTCGCTCTCGGCACCTGCGCCGGAGCCGAGCTCCAAATTGCGAACGTCCAGCGACTGCTCCCACACCAAAGGTGCCAGGCCTCCCAGGTGTTGCTGGCCCTCGCCTTGCCCTGGCAGCCCTTCCACAGCCCCACACACACTGGGGCTCCGGCCTTGCCAGCCAGCTCAGGGGGCCGACGTTCGTGCCTTGCTCGCTCTCGGCACCTGCGCCGGAGCCGAGCTCCAAATTGCAAACGTCCAGCGACTGCTCCCACACCAAAGGTGCCAGGCCTCCCAGGTGTTGCCGGCCCTCGCCTTGCCCTGGCAGCCCTTCCACAGCCCCACACACACTGGGGCTCCGGCCTTGCCAGCCAGCTCAGGGGGCCGACGTTCGTGCCTTGCTCGCTCTCGGGACCTGCGCCGGAGCCCAGCTCCAAATTGCAAACGTCCTGCGACTGCTCACACACCAAAGGTGCCAGGCCTCCCAGGTGTTGCCGGCCCTCGCCTTGCCCTGGCAGCCCTTCCACAGCCCCACACACACTGGGGCTCCGGCCTTGCCAGCCAGCTCAGGGGGCCGACGTTCGTGCCTTGCTCGCTCTCGGGACCTGCGCCGGAGCCCAGCTCCAAATTGCGAACGTCCAGCGACTGCTCCCACACCAAAGGTGCCAGGCCTCCCAGGTGTTGCTGGCCCTCGCCTTGCCCTGGCAGCCCTTCCACAGCCCCACACACACTGGGGCTCCGGCCTTGCCAGCCAGCTCAGGGGGCCGACGTTCGTGCCTTGCTCGCTCTCGGCACCTGCGCCGGAGCCCAGCTCCAAATTGCAAACATCCAGCAACTGCTCCCACACTAAAGGTGCCAGAACTCCAAGGTGTTGCCGGCCCTCGCGTCTCCCTGGCACTCCTTCCACAGCCCCACACACACTGGGGCTCCGGCCTTGCCAGCCAGCTCAGGGGGCCGACGTTCGTGTCTCGCTTGCTCTCGGCACCTGCGCCGGAGCCCAGCTCCAAATTGCAAACGTCCAGCGACTGCTCCCACACCAAAGGTGCCAGGCCTCCCAGGTGTTGCTGGCCCTCGCCTTGCCCTGGCAGCCCTTCCACAGCCCCACACACACTGGGGCTCCGGCCTTGCCAGCCAGCTCAGGGGGCCGACGTTCGTGCCTTGCTCGCTCTCGGGACCTGCGCCGGAGCCGAGCTCCAAATTGCAAACGTCCAGCGACTGCTCCCACATCAAAGGTGCCAGGCCTCCCATGTTCTGCCGGCCCTCGCCTTGCCCTGGCAGCCCTTCCACAGCCCCACACACACTGGGGCTCCGGCCTTGCCAGCCAGCTCAGGGTGCCGATGTTCGTGCCTTGCTCGCTCTCGGGACCTGCGCCTGAGCCCAGCTCCAAATTGCAAACGTCCAGCGACTGCTCCCACACCAAAGGTGCCAGGCCTCCCAGGTGTTGCCGGCCCTCGCGTCTCCCCGGCAGCCCTTCCACAGCCCCACACACACTGGGGCTCCGGCCTTGCCAGCCAGCTCAGGGGGCCGACGTTCGTGCCTTGCTCGCTCTCGGCACCTGCGCCGGAGCGCAGCTCCAAATTGCAAACGTCCAGCGACTGCTCCCACACTAAAGGTGCCAGGCCTCCCAGGTGTTGATGGCCCTCGCCTCTCCCCGGCAGCCCTTCCACAGCCCCACACACACTGGGGCTCTGGCCTTGCCAGCCAGCTCAGGGGGCCAACGTTCGTGCCTTGCTCGCTATCGGGAGCTGCGCCGGAGCCCAGCTCCAAATTGCGAACGTCCAGCGACTGCTCCCACACCAAAGGTGCCAGGCCTCCCAGGTGTTGCCGGCCCTCGCCTTGCCCTGGCAGCCCTTCCACAGAACCACACACACTGGGGCTCCGGCCTTGCCAGCCAGCTCAGGGGGCCGACGTTCGTGTCTCGCTCGCTCTCGGGACCTGCGCCGCAGCCCAGCTCCAAATTGCAAACGTCCAGCGACTGCTCCCACACCAAAGGTGCCAGGCCTCCCAGGTGTTGATGGCCCTCGCCTCTCCCCGGCAGTCCTTCCACAGCCCCACACACACTGGGGCTCCGGCCTTGCCAGCCAGCTCAGGGGGCCGAGTTTCGTGCCTCGCTCGCTCTCGGGACCTGTGCTGGAGCCCAGCTCCGAATTGCAAACGTCCAGCGACTGCTCCCACACCAAAGGTGCCAGGCCTCCCAGGTGCTGATGGCCCTCGCCTGTCCACAGCAGTCCTTCCACAGCCCCACACACACTGGGGCTCCGGCCTTGCCAGCCAGCTCAGGGGGCCGACATTCGTGCCTTGCTCGCTCTCGGCACCTGCGCCGGAGCCGAGCTCCAAATTGCAAACGTCCAGCGACTGCTCCCACACCAAAGGTGCCAGGCCTCCCAGGTGTTGCTGGCCCTCGCCTTGCCCTGGCAGCCCTTCCACAGCCCCACACACACTGGGGCTCCGGCCTTGCCAGCCAGCTCAGGGGGCCGACGTTCGTGTCTCGCTTGCTCTCGGCACCTGCGCCGGAGCGCAGCACCAAATTGCGAACGTCCAGCGACTGCTCCCACACCAAAGGTGCCAGGCCTCCCAGGTGTTGCTGGCCCTCGCCTTGCCCTGGCAGCCCTTCCACAGCCCCACACACACTGGGGCTCCGGCCTTGCCAGCCAGCTCAGGGGGCCGACGTTCGTGCCTTGCTCGCTCTCAGGACCTGCGCCGGAGCCCAGCTCCAAATTGCAAACATCCAGCAACTGCTCCCACACTAAAGGTGCCAGAACTCCAAGGTGTTGCCGGCCCTCGCGTCTCCCTGGCACTCCTTCCACAGCCCCACACACACTGGGGCTCCGGCCTTGCCAGCCAGCTCAGGGGGCCGACGTTCGTGCCTTGCTCGCTCTCGGCACCTGCGCCGGAGCCCAGCTCCGAATTGCAAACGTCCAGCGACTGCTCCCACACCAAAGGTGCCAGGCCTCCCATGTGTTGCCGGCCCTCGCCTTGCCCTGGCAGCCCTTCCACAGCCCCCCACACACTGGGGCTCCGGCCTTGCCAGCCAGCTCAGGGGGCCGACGTTCGTGCCTTGCTCGCTCTCGGCACCTGCGCCGGAGCGCAGCTCCAAATTGCAAACGTCCAGCGACTGCTCCCACACCAAAGGTGCCAGGCCTCCCAGGTGTTGCCGGCCCTCGCCTTGCCCTGGCAGCCCTTCCACAGCCCCACACACACTGGGGCTCCGGCCTTGCCAGCCAGCTCAGGGGGCCGACGTTCGTGCCTTGCTCGCTCTCGGGACCTGCGCCGGAGCCCAGCTCCAAATTGCAAACGTCCAGCGACTGCTCCCACACCAAAGGTGCCAGGCCTCCCAGGTGTTGCCGGCCCTCGCCTTGCCCTGGCAGCCCTTCCACAGCCCCACACACACTGGGGCTCCGGCCTTGCCAGCCAGCTCAGGGGGCCGACGTTCGTGCCTTGCTCGCTCTCGGGACCTGCGCCTGAGCCCAGCTCCAAATTGCAAACGTCCAGCGACTGCTCCCACACCAAAGGTGCCAGGCCTCCCAGGTGTTGCCGGCCCTCGCCTTGCCCTGGCAGCCCTTCCACAGCCCCACACACACTGGGGCTCCGGCCTTGCCAGCCAGCTCAGGGGGCCGACGTTCGTGCCTTGCTCGCTGTCGGCACCTGCGCCGGAGCCCAGCTCCAAATTGCGAACGTCCAGCGACTGCTCCCACACCAAAGGTGCCAGGCCTGCCAGGTGTTGCTGGCCCTCGCCTTGCCCTGGCAGCCCTTCCACAGCCCCACACACACTGGGGCTCCGGCCTTGCCAGCCAGCTCAGGGGGCCGACGTTCGTGCCTCGCTCGCTCTCGGGACCTGCGCCGCAGCCCAGCTCCAAATTGCAAACGTCCAGCGACTGCTCCCACACCAAAGGTGCCAGGCCTCCCAGGTGTTGCTGCCCCTCGCCTTGCCCTGGCAGCCCTTCCACAGCCCCACAGACACTGGGGCTCAGGCCTTGCCAGCCAGCTCAGGGGGCCGACGTTCGTGCCTTGCTCGCTCTCGGGACCTGCGCCGCAGCCCAGCTCCAAATTGCAAACATCCAGCAACTGCTCCCACACTAAAGGTGCCAGGCCTCCCAGGTGTTGCCGGCCCTCGCCTTGCCCTGGCACTCCTTCCACAGCCCCACACACACTGGGG
This sequence comes from Spheniscus humboldti, assembly GCA_027474245.1. Classification (NCBI taxonomy): domain Eukaryota; kingdom Metazoa; phylum Chordata; class Aves; order Sphenisciformes; family Spheniscidae; genus Spheniscus; species Spheniscus humboldti. Next base: position 133,435,850 of record CM049889.1, read on the forward strand.
CTCCGGCCTTGCCAGCCAGCTCAGGGGGCCGACGTTCGTGCCTTGCTCGCTCTCGGCACCTGCGCCGGAGCCGAGCTCCAAATTGCGAACGTCCAGCGACTGCTCCCACACCAAAGGTGCCAGGCCTCCCAGGTGTTGCTGGCCCTCGCCTTGCCCTGGCAGCCCTTCCACAGCCCCACACACACTGGGGCTCCGGCCTTGCCAGCCAGCTCAGGGGGCCGACGTTCGTGCCTTGCTCGCTCTCGGCACCTGCGCCGGAGCCGAGCTCCAAATTGCAAACGTCCAGCGACTGCTCCCACACCAAAGGTGCCAGGCCTCCCAGGTGTTGCCGGCCCTCGCCTTGCCCTGGCAGCCCTTCCACAGCCCCACACACACTGGGGCTCCGGCCTTGCCAGCCAGCTCAGGGGGCCGACGTTCGTGCCTTGCTCGCTCTCGGGACCTGCGCCGGAGCCCAGCTCCAAATTGCAAACGTCCTGCGACTGCTCACACACCAAAGGTGCCAGGCCTCCCAGGTGTTGCCGGCCCTCGCCTTGCCCTGGCAGCCCTTCCACAGCCCCACACACACTGGGGCTCCGGCCTTGCCAGCCAGCTCAGGGGGCCGACGTTCGTGCCTTGCTCGCTCTCGGGACCTGCGCCGGAGCCCAGCTCCAAATTGCGAACGTCCAGCGACTGCTCCCACACCAAAGGTGCCAGGCCTCCCAGGTGTTGCTGGCCCTCGCCTTGCCCTGGCAGCCCTTCCACAGCCCCACACACACTGGGGCTCCGGCCTTGCCAGCCAGCTCAGGGGGCCGACGTTCGTGCCTTGCTCGCTCTCGGCACCTGCGCCGGAGCCCAGCTCCAAATTGCAAACATCCAGCAACTGCTCCCACACTAAAGGTGCCAGAACTCCAAGGTGTTGCCGGCCCTCGCGTCTCCCTGGCACTCCTTCCACAGCCCCACACACACTGGGGCTCCGGCCTTGCCAGCCAGCTCAGGGGGCCGACGTTCGTGTCTCGCTTGCTCTCGGCACCTGCGCCGGAGCCCAGCTCCAAATTGCAAACGTCCAGCGACTGCTCCCACACCAAAGGTGCCAGGCCTCCCAGGTGTTGCTGGCCCTCGCCTTGCCCTGGCAGCCCTTCCACAGCCCCACACACACTGGGGCTCCGGCCTTGCCAGCCAGCTCAGGGGGCCGACGTTCGTGCCTTGCTCGCTCTCGGGACCTGCGCCTGAGCCCAGCTCCAAATTGCAAACATCCAGCAACTGCTCCCACACCAAAGGTGCCAGAACTCCCAGGTGTTGCCGGCCCTCGCGTCTCCCTGGCACTCCTTCCACAGCCCCACACACACTGGGGCTCCGGCCTTGCCAGCCAGCTCAGGGGGCCGACGTTCGTGTCTCGCTTGCTCTCGTAACCTGCGCCGGAGCGCAGCTCCAAATTGCGAACGTCCAGCGACTGCTCCCACACCAAAGGTGCCAGGCCTCCCAGGTGTTGCTGGCCCTCGCCTTGCCCTGGCAGCCCTTCCACAGCCCCACACATACTGGGGCTCCGGCCTTGCCAGCCAGCTCAGGGGGCCGACGTTCGTGCCTTGCTCGCTCTCGGCACCTGCGCCGGAGCCCAGCTCCAAATTGCAAACGTCCTGCGACTGCTCACACACCAAAGGTGCCAGGCCTCCCAGGTGTTGCCGGCCCTCGCCTTGCCCTGGCAGCCCTTCCACAGCCCCACACACACTGGGGCTCCGGCCTTGCCAGCCAGCTCAGGGGGCCGACGTTCGTGCCTTGCTCGCTCTCGGGACCTGCGCCGGAGCCCAGCTCCAAATTGTAAACGTCCTGCGACTGCTCCCACACCAAAGGTGCCAGGCCTCCCAGGTGTTGCCGGCCCTCGCCTTGCCCTGGCAGCCCTTCCACAGCCCCACACACACAGGGGCTCCGGCCTTGCCAGCCAGCTCAGGGGGCCGACGTTCGTGCCTTGCTCGCTGTCGGCACCTGCGCCGGAGCCCAGCTCCAAATTGCAAACGTCCAGCGACTGCTCCCACACCAAAGGTGCCAGGCCTCCCAGGTGTTGCTGCCCCTCGCCTTGCCCTGGCAGCCCTTCCACAGCCCCACACACACTGGGGCTCAGGCATTGCCAGCCAGCTCAGGGGGCCGACGTTCGTGCCTTGCTCGCTCTCGGGACCTGCGCCGCAGCCCAGCTCCAAATTGCAAACATCCAGCAACTGCTCCCACACTAAAGGTGCCAGGCCTCCCAGGTGTTGCCGGCCCTCGCGTCTCCCTGGCACTCCTTCCACAGCCCCACACACACTGGGGCTCCGGCCTTGCCAGCCAGCTCAGGGGGCCGACGTTCGTGCCTTGCTCGCTCTCGGCACCTGCGCCGGAGCGCAGCTCCAAATTGCGAACGTCCAGCGACTGCTCCCACACCAAAGGTGCCAGGCCTCCCAGGTGTTGCTGGCCCTCGCCTTGCCCTGGCAGCCCTTCCACAGCCCCACACACACTGGGGCTCCGGCCTTGCCAGCCAGCTCAGGGGGCCGACGTTCGTGCCTTGCTCGCTCTCGGGACCTGCGCCGGAGCCCAGCTCCAAATTGCAAACGTCCAGCGACTGCTCCCACACCAAAGGTGCCAGGCCTCCCAGGTGTTGCCGGCCCTCGCCTTGCCCTGGCAGCCCTTCCACAGCCCCACACACACTGGGGCTCCGGCCTTGCCAGCCAGCTCAGGGGGCCGACGTTCGTGCCTTGCTCGCTCTCGGGACCTGCGCCGGAGCCCAGCTCCAAATTGCAAACGTCCTGCGACTGCTCACACACCAAAGGTGCCAGGCCTCCCAGGTGTTGCCGGCCCTCGCCTTGCCCTGGCAGCCCTTCCACAGCCCCACACACACTGGGGCTCCGGCCTTGCCAGCCAGCTCAGGGGGCCGACGTTCGTGCCTTGCTCGCTCTCGGGACCTGCGCCTGAGCCCAGCTCCAAATTGCAAACGTCCAGCGACTGCTCCCACACCAAAGGTGCCAGGCCTCCCAGGTGTTGCCGGCCCTCGCCTTGCCCTGGCAGCCCTTCCACAGCCCCACACACACTGGGGCTCCGGCCTTGCCAGCCAGCTCAGGGGGCCGACGTTCGTGCCTTGCTCGCTGTCGGCACCTGCGCCGGAGCCCAGCTCCAAATTGCGAACGTCCAGCGACTGCTCCCACACCAAAGGTGCCAGGCCTGCCAGGTGTTACTGGCCCTCGCCTTGCCCTGGCAGCCCTTCCACAGCCCCACACACACTGGGGCTCCGGCCTTGCCAGCCAGCTCAGGGGGCCGACGTTCGTGCCTCGCTCGCTCTCGGGACCTGCGCCGCAGCCCAGCTCCAAATTGCAAACGTCCAGCGACTGCTCCCACACCAAAGGTGCCAGGCCTCCCAGGTGTTGCTGCCCCTCGCCTTGCCCTGGCAGCCCTTCCACAGCCCCACAGACACTGGGGCTCAGGCCTTGCCAGCCAGCTCAGGGGGCCGACGTTCGTGCCTTGCTCGCTCTCGGGACCTGCGCCGCAGCCCAGCTCCAAATTGCAAACATCCAGCAACTGCTCCCACACTAAAGGTGCCAGGCCTCCCAGGTGTTGCCGGCCCTCGCGTCTCCCTGGCACTCCTTCCACAGCCCCACACACACTGGGGCTCCGGCCTTGCCAGCCAGCTCAGGGGGCCGACGTTCGTGCCTTGCTCGCTCTCGGCACCTGCGCCGGAGCCGAGCTCCAAATTGCAAACGTCCAGCGACTGCTCCCACACCAAAGGTGCCAGGCCTCCCATGTTTTGCAGGCCCTCGCCTTGCCCTGGCAGCCCTTCCACAGCCCCACACACACTGGGGCTCCGGCCTTGCCAGCCAGCTCAGGGGGCCGACGTTCGTGCCTTGCTCGCTCTCGGGACCTGCGCCGGAGCGCAGCTCCAAATTGCAAACGTCCAGCGACTGCTCCCACACCAAAGGTGCCAGGCCTCCCATGTTTTGCCGGCCCTCGCCTTGCCCTGGCAGCCCTTCCACAGCCCCACACACACTGGGGCTCCGGCCTTGCCAGCCAGCTCAGGGGGCCGACGTTCGTGCCTTGCTCGCTCTCGGGACCTGCGCCTGAGCACAGCTCCAAATTGCAAACGTCCAGCGACTGCTCCCACACCAAAGGTGCCAGGCCTCCCAGGTGTTTCCGGCCGTCGCCTTGCCCTGGCAGCCCTTCCACAGCCCCACACACACTGGGGCTCCGGCCTTGCCAGCCAGCTCAGGCTGCCGACGTTCGTGCCTTGCTCGCTCTCGGGACCTGCGCCGCAGCCCAGCTCCAAATTGCAAACATCCAGCAACTGCTCCCACACTAAAGGTGCCAGGCCTCCCAGGTGTTGCCGGCCCTCGCGTCTCCCTGGCACTCCTTCCACAGCCCCACACACACTGGGGCTCCGGCCTTGCCAGCCAGCTCAGGGGGCCGACGTTCGTGCCTTGCTCGCTCTCGGGACCTGCGCCTGAGCCCAGCTCCAAATTGCAAACATCCAGCAACTGCTCCCACACCAAAGGTGCCAGGCCTCCCAGGTGTTGCCGGCCCTCGCGTCTCCCTGGCACTCCTTCCACAGCCCCACACACACTGGGGCTCCGGCCTTGCCAGCCAGCTCAGGGGGCCGACGTTCGTGCCTTGCTCGCTCTCGGCACCTGCGCCGGAGCGCAGCTCCAAATTGCGAACGTCCAGCGACTGCTCCCACACCAAAGGTGCCAGGCCTCCCAGGTGTTGCTGGCCCTCGCCTTGCCCTGGCAGCCCTTCCACAGCCCCACACACACTGGGGCTCCGGCCTTGCCAGCCAGCTCAGGGTGCCGACGTTCGTGCCTTGCTCGCTCTCGGCACCTGCGCCGGAGCCGAGCTCCAAATTGCAAACGTCCAGCGACTGCTCCCACACCAAAGGTGCCAGGCCTCCCAGGTGTTGCCGGCCCTCGCCTTGCCCTGGCAGCCCTTCCACAGCCCCACACACACTGGGGCTCCGGCCTTGCCAGCCAGCTCAGGGGGCCGACGTTCGTGCCTTGCTCGCTCTCGGGACCTGCGCCGGAGCCCAGCTCCAAATTGCAAACGTCCTGCGACTGCTCACACACCAAAGGTGCCAGGCCTCCCAGGTGTTGCCGGCCCTCGCCTTGCCCTGGCAGCCCTTCCACAGCCCCACACACACTGGGGCTCCGGCCTTGCCAGCCAGCTCAGGGGGCCGACGTTCGTGCCTTGCTCGCTCTCGGGACCTGCGCCGGAGCCGAGCTCCAAATTGCAAACATCCAGCAACTGCTCCCACTCTAAAGGTGCCAGAACTCCAAGGTGTTGCGGGCCCTCACGTCTCCCTGGCACTCCTTCCACAGCCCCACACACACTGGGGCTCCGGCCTTGCCAGCCAGCTCAGGGGGCCGACGTTCGTGCCTTGCTCGCTGTCAGCACCTGCGCCTGAGCCCTGCTCCAAATTGCAAACATCCAGCAACTGCTCCCACACTATAATGTGCCAGGCCTCCCATGTGTTGCCGGCCCTCGCCTTGCCCTGGCAGCCCTTCCACAGCCCCACACACACTGGGGCTCCGGCCTTGCCAGCCAGCTCAGGGGGCCGACGTTCGTGTCTCGCTTGCTCTCGGGACCTGCGCCGGAGCGCAGCACCAAATTGCGAACGTCCAGCGACTGCTCCCACACCAAAGGTGCCAGGCCTCCCAGGTGTTGCCGGCCCTCGCGTCTCCCTGGCACTCCTTCCACAGCCCCACACACACTGGGGCTCCGGCCTTGCCAGCCAGCTCAGGGGGCCGACGTTCGTGCCTTGCTCGCTGTCGGCACCTGCGCCGGAGCCCAGCTCCAAATTGCAAACGTCCAGCGACTGCTCCCACACCAAAGGTGCCAGGCCTCCCAGGTGTTGCCGGCCCTCGCCTTGCCCCGGCAGCCCTTCCACAGCCCCACACACACTGGGGCTCCGGCCTTGCCAGCCAGCTCAGGGGGCCGACGTTCGTGCCTTGCTCGCTCTCGGCACCTGTGCCGGAGCCCAGCTCCAAATTGCAAACGTCCAGCGACTGCTCCCACACTAAAGGTGCCAGGCCTCCCAGGTGTTGCCGGCCCTCGCCTTGCCCTGGCAGCCCTTCCACAGCCCCACACACACTGGGGCTCCGGCCTTGCCAGCCAGCTCAGGGGGCCGACGTTCGTGCCTCGCTTGCTCTCGGCACCTGCGCCGGAGCGCAGCTCCAAATTGCGAACGTCCAGCGACTGCTCCCACACCAAAGGTGCCAGGCCTCCCAGGTGTTGCTGGCCCTCGCCTTGCCCTGGCAGCCCTTCCACAGCCCCACACACACTGGGGCTCCGGCCTTGCCAGCCAGCTCAGGGGGCCGACGTTCGTGTCTCGCTTGCTCTCGGCACCTGCGCCGGAGCCGAGCTCCAAATTGCGAACGTCCAGCGACTGCTCCCACACCAAAGGTGCCAGGCCTCCCAGGTGTTGCCGGCCCTCGCCTTGCCCTGGCAGCCCTTCCACAGCCCCGCACACACTGGGGCTCCGGCCTTGCCAGCCAGCTCAGGCTGCCGACGTTCGTGCCTTGCTCGCTCTCGGGACCTGCGCCAGAGCCCAGCTCCAAATTGCAAACATCCAGCAACTGCTCCCACACTAAAGGTGCCAGAACTCCAAGGTGTTGCGGGCCCTCGCGTCTCCCTGGCACTCCTTCCACAGCCCGACACACACTGGGGCTCCGGCCTTGCCAGCCAGCTCAGGGGGCCGACGTTCGTGCCTTGCTCGCTGTCGGCACCTGCGCCGGAGCCCAGCTCCGAATTGCAAACGTCCAGCGACTGCTCCCACACCAAAGGTGCCAGGCCTCCCATGTGTTGCTGGCCCTCGCCTTGCCCTGGCAGCCCTTCCACAGCCCCACACACACTGGGGCTCCGGCCTTGCCAGCCAGCTCAGGCTGCCGACGTTCGTGCCTTGCTCGCTCTCGGGACCTGCGCCGGAGCCCAGCTCCAAATTGCAAACGTCCAGCGACTGCTCCCACACCAAAGGTGCCAGGCCTCCCATGTTTTGCCGGCCCTCGCCTTGCCCTGGCAGCCCTTCCACAGCCCCACACACTGGGGCTCCGGACTTGCCAGCCAGCTCAGGGTGCCGATGTTCGTGCCTTGCTCGCTCTCGGGACCTGCGCCTGAGCCCAGCTCCAAATTGCAAACGTCCAGCGACTGCTCCCACACCAAAGGTGCCAGGCCTCCCAGGTGTTGCCGGCCCTCGCCTTGCCCTGGCAGCCCTTCCACAGCCCCACACACACTGGGGCTCCGGCCTTGCCAGCCAGCTCAGGGGGCCGACGTTCGTGCCTTGCTCGCTCTCGGGACCTGCGCCTGAGCCCAGCTCCAAATTGCAAACATCCAGCAACTGCTCCCACACTAAAGGTGCCAGAACTCCAAGGTGTTGCGGGCCCTCACGTCTCCCTGGCACTCCTTCCACAGCCCCACACACACTGGGGCTCCGGCCTTGCCAGCCAGCTCAGGGGGCCGACGTTCGTGCCTTGCTCGCTGTCGGCACCTGCGCCGGAGCCCAGCTCCAAATTGCAAACGTCCAGCGACTGCTCCCACACCAAAGGTGCCAGGCCTCCCATGTGTTGCCGGCCCTCGCCTTGCCCTGGCAGCCCTTCCACAGCCCCACACACACTGGGGCTCCGGCCTTGCCAGCCAGCTCAGGCTGCCGACGTTCGTGCCTTGCTCGCTCTCGGGACCTGCGCCTGAGCCCAGCTCCAAATTGCAAACGTCCAGCGACTGCTCCCACACCAAAGGTGCCAGGCCTCCCAGGTGTTGCCGGCCCTCGCGTCTCCCCGGCAGCCCTTCCACAGCCCCACACACACTGGGGCTCCGGCCTTGCCAGCCAGCTCAGGGGGCCGACGTTCGTGCCTTGCTTGCTCTCGGCACCTGTGCCGGAGCCCAGCTCCGAATTGCAAACGTCCAGCGACTGCTCCCACACTAAAGGTGCCAGGCCTCCCAGGTGTTGCCGGCCCTCGCCTTGCCCTGGCAGCCCTTCCACAGCCCCACACACACTGGGGCTCCGGCCTTGCCAGCCAGCTCAGGGGGCCGACGTTCGTGTCTCGCTTGCTCTCGGCACCTGCGCCGGAGCGCAGCTCCAAATTGCGAACGTCCAGCGACTGCTCCCACACCAAAGGTGCCAGGCCTCCCAGGTGTTGCTGGCCCTCGCCTTGCCCTGGCAGCCCTTCCACAGCCCCACACACACTGGGGCTCCGGCCTTGCCAGCCAGCTCAGGGTGCCGACGTTCGTGCCTTGCTCGCTCTCGGCACCTGCGCCGGAGCCGAGCTCCAAATTGCAAACGTCCAGCGACTGCTCCCACACCAAAGGTGCCAGGCCTCCCAGGTGTTGCTGGCCCTCGCCTTGCCCTGGCAGCCCTTCCACAGCCACACACACACTGGGGCTCCGGCCTTGCCAGCCAGCTCAGGGGGCCGACGTTCGTGCCTTGCTCGCTCTCGGGACCTGCGCCGGAGCGCAGCTCCAAATTGCGAACGTCCAGCAACTGCTCCCACACTAAAGGTGCCAGGCCTCCCAGGTGTTGCCGGCCCTCGCGTCTCCCTGGCACTCCTTCCACAGCCCCACACACACTGGGGCTCCGGCCTTGCCAGCCAGCTCAGGGGGCCGACGTTCGTGCCTTGCTCGCTGTCGGCACCTGTGCCGGAGCCCAGCTCCGAATTGCAAACGTCCAGCGACTGCTCCCACACCAAAGGTGCCAGGCCTCCCATGTGTTGCTGGCCCTCGCCTTGCCCTGGCAGCCCTTCCACAGCCCCACACACACTGGGGCTCCGGCCTTGCCAGCCAGCTCAGGCTGCCGACGTTCGTGCCTTGCTCGCTCTCGGGACCTGCGCCGGAGCCCAGCTCCAAATTGCAAACGTCCAGCGACTGCTCCCACACCAAAGGTGCCAGGCCTCCCATGTTTTGCCGGCCCTCGCCTTGCCCTGGCAGCCCTTCCACAGCCCCACACACTGGGGCTCCGGACTTGCCAGCCAGCTCAGGGTGCCGATGTTCGTGCCTTGCTCGCTCTCGGGACCTGCGCCTGAGCCCAGCTCCAAATTGCAAACGTCCAGCGACTGCTCCCACACCAAAGGTGCCAGGCCTCCCAGGTGTTGCCGGCCCTCGCCTTGCCCTGGCAGCCCTTCCACAGCCCCACACACACTGGGGCTCCGGCCTTGCCAGCCAGCTCAGGGGGCCGACGTTCGTGCCTTGCTCGCTCTCGGGACCTGCGCCTGAGCCCAGCTCCAAATTGCAAACATCCAGCAACTGCTCCCACACTAAAGGTGCCAGAACTCCAAGGTGTTGCGGGCCCTCACGTCTCCCTGGCACTCCTTCCACAGCCCCACACACACTGGGGCTCCGGCCTTGCCAGCCAGCTCAGGGGGCCGACGTTCGTGCCTTGCTCGCTGTCGGCACCTGCGCCGGAGCCCAGCTCCAAATTGCAAACGTCCAGCGACTGCTCCCACACCAAAGGTGCCAGGCCTCCCATGTGTTGCCGGCCCTCGCCTTGCCCTGGCAGCCCTTCCACAGCCCCACACACACTGGGGCTCCGGCCTTGCCAGCCAGCTCAGGCTGCCGACGTTCGTGCCTTGCTCGCTCTCGGGACCTGCGCCTGAGCCCAGCTCCAAATTGCAAACGTCCAGCGACTGCTCCCACACCAAAGGTGCCAGGCCTCCCAGGTGTTGCCGGCCCTCGCGTCTCCCCGGCAGCCCTTCCACAGCCCCACACACACTGGGGCTCCGGCCTTGCCAGCCAGCTCAGGGGGCCGACGTTCGTGCCTTGCTTGCTCTCGGCACCTGTGCCGGAGCCCAGCTCCGAATTGCAAACGTCCAGCGACTGCTCCCACACTAAAGGTGCCAGGCCTCCCAGGTGTTGCCGGCCCTCGCCTTGCCCTGGCAGCCCTTCCACAGCCCCACACACACTGGGGCTCCGGCCTTGCCAGCCAGCTCAGGGGGCCGACGTTCGTGTCTCGCTTGCTCTCGGCACCTGCGCCGGAGCGCAGCTCCAAATTGCGAACGTCCAGCGACTGCTCCCACACCAAAGGTGCCAGGCCTCCCAGGTGTTGCTGGCCCTCGCCTTGCCCTGGCAGCCCTTCCACAGCCCCACACACACTGGGGCTCCGGCCTTGCCAGCCAGCTCAGGGTGCCGACGTTCGTGCCTTGCTCGCTCTCGGCACCTGCGCCGGAGCCGAGCTCCAAATTGCAAACGTCCAGCGACTGCTCCCACACCAAAGGTGCCAGGCCTCCCAGGTGTTGCTGGCCCTCGCCTTGCCCTGGCAGCCCTTCCACAGCCACACACACACTGGGGCTCCGGCATTGCCAGCCAGCTCAGGGGGCCGACGTTCGTGCCTTGCTCGCTCTCGGGACCTGCGCCGGAGCGCAGCTCCAAATTGCGAACGTCCAGCAACTGCTCCCACACTAAAGGTGCCAGGCCTCCCAGGTGTTGCCGGCCCTCGCGTCTCCTGGCACTCCTTCCACAGCCCCACACACACTGGGGCTCCGGCCTTGCCAGCCAGCTCAGGGGGCCGACGTTCGTGCCTTGCTCGCTGTCGGCACCTGTGCCGGAGCCCAGCTCCGAATTGCAAACGTCCAGCGACTGCTCCCACACCAAAGGTGCCAGGCCTCCCAGGTGTTGCCGGCCCTCGCCTTGCCCTGGCAGCCCTTCCACAGCCCCACACACACTGGGGCTCCGGCCTTGCCAGCCAGCTCAGGGGGCCGACGTTCGTGCCTTGCTCGCTCTCGGGACCTGCGCCGGAGCGCAGCTCCAAATTGCAAACGTCCAGCGACTGCTCCCACACCAAAGGTGCCAGGCCTCCCATGTTTTGCCGGCCCTCGCCTTGCCCTGGCAGCCCTTCCACAGCCCCACACACACTGGGGCTCCGGCCTTGCCAGCCAGCTCAGGGGGCCGACGTTCGTGCCTTGCTCGCTCTCGGGACCTGCGCCGGAGCGCAGCTCCAAATTGCAAACGTCCAGCGACTGCTCCCACACCAAAGGTGCCAGGCCTCCCATGTTTTGCCGGCCCTCGCCTTGCCCTGGCAGCCCTTCCACAGCCCCACACACACTGGGGCTCCGGCCTTGCCAGCCAGCTCAGGGGGCCGACGTTCGTGCCTTGCTCGCTCTCGGGACCTGCGCCTGAGCACAGCTCCAAATTGCAAACGTCCAGCGACTGCTCCCACACCAAAGGTGCCAGGCCTCCCAGGTGTTTCCGGCCGTCGCCTTGCCCTGGCAGCCCTTCCACAGCCCCACACACACTGGGGCTCCGGCCTTGCCAGCCAGCTCAGGCTGCCGACGTTCGTGCCTTGCTCGCTCTCGGGACCTGCGCCGCAGCCCAGCTCCAAATTGCAAACATCCAGCAACTGCTCCCACACTAAAGGTGCCAGGCCTCCCAGGTGTTGCCGGCCCTCGCGTCTCCCTGGCACTCCTTCCACAGCCCCACACACACTGGGGCTCCGGCCTTGCCAGCCAGCTCAGGGGGCCGACGTTCGTGCCTTGCTCGCTCTCGGGACCTGCGCCTGAGCCCAGCTCCAAATTGCAAACATCCAGCAACTGCTCCCACACCAAAGGTGCCAGGCCTCCCAGGTGTTGCCGGCCCTCGCGTCTCCCTGGCACTCCTTCCACAGCCCCACACACACTGGGGCTCCGGCCTTGCCAGCCAGCTCAGGGGGCCGACGTTCGTGCCTTGCTCGCTCTCGGCACCTGCGCCGGAGCGCAGCTCCAAATTGCGAACGTCCAGCGACTGCTCCCACACCAAAGGTGCCAGGCCTCCCAGGTGTTGCTGGCCCTCGCCTTGCCCTGGCAGCCCTTCCACAGCCCCACACACACTGGGGCTCCGGCCTTGCCAGCCAGCTCAGGGTGCCGACGTTCGTGCCTTGCTCGCTCTCGGCACCTGCGCCGGAGCCGAGCTCCAAATTGCAAACGTCCAGCGACTGCTCCCACACCAAAGGTGCCAGGCCTCCCAGGTGTTGCCGGCCCTCGCCTTGCCCTGGCAGCCCTTCCACAGCCCCACACACACTGGGGCTCCGGCCTTGCCAGCCAGCTCAGGGGGCCGACGTTCGTGCCTTGCTCGCTCTCGGGACCTGCGCCGGAGCCCAGCTCCAAATTGCAAACGTCCTGCGACTGCTCACACACCAAAGGTGCCAGGCCTCCCAGGTGTTGCCGGCCCTCGCCTTGCCCTGGCAGCCCTTCCACAGCCCCACACACACTGGGGCTCCGGCCTTGCCAGCCAGCTCAGGGGGCCGACGTTCGTGCCTTGCTCGCTCTCGGGACCTGCGCCGGAGCCGAGCTCCAAATTGCAAACATCCAGCAACTGCTCCCACTCTAAAGGTGCCAGAACTCCAAGGTGTTGCGGGCCCTCACGTCTCCCTGGCACTCCTTCCACAGCCCCACACACACTGGGGCTCCGGCCTTGCCAGCCAGCTCAGGGGGCCGACGTTCGTGCCTTGCTCGCTGTCAGCACCTGCGCCTGAGCCCTGCTCCAAATTGCAAACATCCAGCAACTGCTCCCACACTATAATGTGCCAGGCCTCCCATGTGTTGCCGGCCCTCGCCTTGCCCTGGCAGCCCTTCCACAGCCCCACACACACTGGGGCTCCGGCCTTGCCAGCCAGCTCAGGGGGCCGACGTTCGTGTCTCGCTTGCTCTCGGGACCTGCGCCGGAGCGCAGCACCAAATTGCGAACGTCCAGCGACTGCTCCCACACCAAAGGTGCCAGGCCTCCCAGGTGTTGCCGGCCCTCGCGTCTCCCTGGCACTCCTTCCACAGCCCCACACACACTGGGGCTCCGGCCTTGCCAGCCAGCTCAGGGGGCCGACGTTCGTGCCTTGCTCGCTGTCGGCACCTGCGCCGGAGCCCAGCTCCGAATTGCAAACGTCCAGCGACTGCTCCCACACCAAAGGTGCCAGGCCTCCCATGTGTTGCCGGCCCTCGCCTTGCCCTGGCAGCCCTTCCACAGCCCCACACACACTGGGGCTCCGGCCTTGCCAGCCAGCTCAGGCTGCCGACGTTCGTGCCTTGCTCGCTCTAGGCACCTGCGCCGGAGCCCAGCTCCAAATTGCGAACGTCCAGCGACTGCTCCCACACCAAAGGTGCCAGGCCTCCCATGTTTTGCCGGCCCTCGCCTTGCCCTGGAAGCCCTTCCACAGCCCCACACACTGGGGCTCCGGCCTTGCCAGCCAGCTCAGGGGGCCGATGTTCGTGCCTTGCTCGCTCTCGGGACCTGCGCCTGAGCCCAGCTCCAAATTGCAAACGTCCAGCGACTGCTCCCACACCAAAGGTGCCAGGCCTCCCAGGTGTTGCCGGCCCTCGCCTTGCCCCGGCAGCCCTTCCACAGCCCCACACACACTGGGGCTCCGGCCTTGCCAGCCAGCTCAGGGGGCCGACGTTCGTGCCTTGCTCGCTCTCGGCACCTGTGCCGGAGCCCAGCTCCAAATTGCAAACGTCCAGCGACTGCTCCCACACTAAAGGTGCCAGGCCTCCCAGGTGTTGCCGGCCCTCGCCTTGCCCTGGCAGCCCTTCCACAGCCCCACACACACTGGGGCTCCGGCCTTGCCAGCCAGCTCAGGGGGCCGACGTTCGTGCCTCGCTTGCTCTCGGCACCTGCGCCGGAGCGCAGCTCCAAATTGCGAACGTCCAGCGACTGCTCCCACACCAAAGGTGCCAGGCCTCCCAGGTGTTGCTGGCCCTCGCCTTGCCCTGGCAGCCCTTCCACAGCCCCACACACACTGGGGCTCCGGCCTTGCCAGCCAGCTCAGGGGGCCGACGTTCGTGTCTCGCTTGCTCTCGGCACCTGCGCCGGAGCCGAGCTCCAAATTGCGAACGTCCAGCGACTGCTCCCACACCAAAGGTGCCAGGCCTCCCAGGTGTTGCCGGCCCTCGCCTTGCCCTGGCAGCCCTTCCACAGCCCCGCACACACTGGGGCTCCGGCCTTGCCAGCCAGCTCAGGGGGCCGACGTTCGTGCCTTGCTCGCTCTCGGGACCTGCGCCAGAGCCCAGCTCCAAATTGCAAACATCCAGCAACTGCTCCCACACTAAAGGTGCCAGAACTCCAAGGTGTTGCGGGCCCTCGCGTCTCCCTGGCACTCCTTCCACAGCCCGACACACACTGGGGCTCCGGCCTTGCCAGCCAGCTCAGGGGGCCGACGTTCGTGCCTTGCTCGCTGTCGGCACCTGCGCCGGAGCCCAGCTCCGAATTGCAAACGTCCAGCGACTGCTCCCACACCAAAGGTGCCAGGCCTCCCATGTGTTGCTGGCCCTCGCCTTGCCCTGGCAGCCCTTCCACAGCCCCACACACACTGGGGCTCCGGCCTTGCCAGCCAGCTCAGGCTGCCGACGTTCGTGCCTTGCTCGCTCTCGGGACCTGCGCCGGAGCCCAGCTCCAAATTGCGAACGTCCAGCGACTGCTCCCACACCAAAGGTGCCAGGCCTCCCATGTTTTGCCGGCCCTCGCCTTGCCCTGGCAGCCCTTCCACAGCCCCACACACTGGGGCTCCGGACTTGCCAGCCAGCTCAGGGTGCCGATGTTCGTGCCTTGCTCGCTCTCGGGACCTGCGCCTGAGCCCAGCTCCAAATTGCAAACGTCCAGCGACTGCTCCCACACCAAAGGTGCCAGGCCTCCCAGGTGTTGCCGGCCCTCGCCTTGCCCTGGCAGCCCTTCCACAGCCCCACACACACTGGGGCTCCGGCCTTGCCAGCCAGCTCAGGGGGCCGACGTTCGTGCCTTGCTCGCTCTCGGGACCTGCGCCTGAGCCCAGCTCCAAATTGCAAACATCCAGCAACTGCTCCCACACTAAAGGTGCCAGAACTCCAAGGTGTTGCGGGCCCTCACGTCTCCCTGGCACTCCTTCCACAGCCCCACACACACTGGGGCTCCGGCCTTGCCAGCCAGCTCAGGGGGCCGACGTTCGTGCCTTGCTCGCTGTCGGCACCTGCGCCGGAGCCCAGCTCCAAATTGCAAACGTCCAGCGACTGCTCCCACACCAAAGGTGCCAGGCCTCCCATGTGTTGCCGGCCCTCGCCTTGCCCTGGCAGCCCTTCCACAGCCCCACACACACTGGGGCTCCGGCCTTGCCAGCCAGCTCAGGCTGCCGACGTTCGTGCCTTGCTCGCTCTCGGGACCTGCGCCTGAGCCCAGCTCCAAATTGCAAACGTCCAGCGACTGCTCCCACACCAAAGGTGCCAGGCCTCCCAGGTGTTGCCGGCCCTCGCGTCTCCCCGGCAGCCCTTCCACAGCCCCACACACACTGGGGCTCCGGCCTTGCCAGCCAGCTCAGGGGGCCGACGTTCGTGCCTTGCTTGCTCTCGGCACCTGTGCCGGAGCCCAGCTCCGAATTGCAAACGTCCAGCGACTGCTCCCACACCAAAGGTGCCAGGCCTCCCAGGTGTTGCCGGCCCTCGCCTTGCCCTGGCAGCCCTTCCACAGCCCCACACACACTGGGGCTCCGGCCTTGCCAGCCAGCTCAGGGGGCCGACGTTCGTGTCTCGCTTGCTCTCGGCACCTGCGCCGGAGCGCAGCTCCAAATTGCGAACGTCCAGCGACTGCTCCCACACCAAAGGTGCCAGGCCTCCCAGGTGTTGCTGGCCCTCGCCTTGCCCTGGCAGCCCTTCCACAGCCCCACACACACTGGGGCTCCGGCCTTGCCAGCCAGCTCAGGGTGCCGACGTTCGTGCCTTGCTCGCTCTCGGCACCTGCGCCGGAGCCGAGCTCCAAATTGCAAACGTCCAGCGACTGCTCCCACACCAAAGGTGCCAGGCCTCCCAGGTGTTGCTGGCCCTCGCCTTGCCCTGGCAGCCCTTCCACAGCCACACACACACTGGGGCTCCGGCCTTGCCAGCCAGCTCAGGGGGCCGACGTTCGTGCCTTGCTCGCTCTCGGGACCTGCGCCGGAGCGCAGCTCCAAATTGCGAACGTCCAGCAACTGCTCCCACACTAAAGGTGCCAGGCCTCCCAGGTGTTGCCGGCCCTCGCGTCTCCCTGGCACTCCTTCCACAGCCCCACACACACTGGGGCTCCGGCCTTGCCAGCCAGCTCAGGGGGCCGACGTTCGTGCCTTGCTCGCTGTCGGCACCTGTGCCGGAGCCCAGCTCCGAATTGCAAACGTCCAGCGACTGCTCCCACACCAAAGGTGCCAGGCCTCCCAGGTGTTGCCGGCCCTCGCCTTCCCCCGGCAGCCCTTCCACAGCCCCACACACACTGGGGCTCCGGCCTTGCCAGCCAGCTCAGGGGGCCGACGTTCGTGCCTTGCTCGCTCTCGGCACCTGCGCCGGAGCCCAGCTCCAAATTGCGAACGTCCAGCGACTGCTCCCACACCAAAGGTGCCAGGCCTCCCATGTTTTGCCGGCCCTCGCCTTGCCCTGGCAGCCCTTCCACAGCCTCACACACTGGGGCTCCGGACTTACCAGCCAGGTCAGGGTGCCGATGTTCGTGCCTTGCTCGCTCTCGGGACCTGCGCCTGAGCCGAGCTCCAAATTGCAAACGTCCAGCGACTGCTCCCACACCAAAGGTGCCAGGCCTCCCATGTGTTGCCGGCCCTCGCCTTGCCCTGGCAGCCCTTCCACAGCCCCACACACACTGGGGCTCCGGCCTTGCCAGCCAGCTCAGGCTGCCGACATTCGTGCCTTGCTCGCTCTCGGGACCTGCGCCAGAGCCCAGCTCCAAATTGCAAACATTCAGCAACTGCTCCCACACTAAAGGTGCCAGGCCTCCCAGGTGTTGCCGGCCCTCGCCTTGCCCTGGCAGCCCTTCCACAGCCCCACACACACTGGGGCTCCGGCCTTGCCAGCCAGCTCAGGGGGCCGACGTTCGTGCCTCGCTCGCTCTCGGGACCTGCGCCGCAGCCCAGCTCCAAATTGCAAACGTCCAGCGACTGCTCCCACACCAAAGGTGCCAGGCCTCCCATGTGTTGCCGGCCCTCGCCTTGCCCTGGCAGCCCTTCCACAGCCCCACACACTGGGGCTCCGGCCTTGCCAGCCAGCTCAGGGGGCCGATGTTCGTGCCTTGCTCGCTCTCGGGACCTGCGCCTGAGCCCAGCTCCAAATTGCAAACGTCCAGCGACTGCTCCCACACCAAAGGTGCCAGGCCTCCCAGGTGTTGCCGGCCCTCGCATCTCCCTGGCAGCCCTTCCACAGCCCCACACACACTGGGGCTCCGGCCTTGCCAGCCAGATCAGGGGGCCGACGTTCGTGCCTTGCTCGCTCTCGGCACCTGCGCCGGAGCCCAGCTCCGAATTGCAAACGTCCAGCGACTGCTCCCACACTAAAGGTGCCAGGCCTCCCAGGTGTTGCCGGCCCTCGCCTTGCCCTCGCAGCCCTTCCACAGCCCCACACACACTGGGGCTCCGGCCTTGCCAGCCAGCTCAGGGGGCCGACGTTCGTGTCTCGCTTGCTCTCGGCACCTGCGCCGGAGCCCAGCTCCAAATTGCGAACGTCCAGCGACTGCTCCCACACCAAAGGTGCCAGGCCTCCCAGGTGTTGCTGGCCCTCGCCTTGCCCTGGCAGCCCTTCCACAGCCCCACACACACTGGGGCTCCGGCCTTGCCAGCCAGCTCAGGGGGCCGACGTACGTGTCTCGCTTGCTCTCGGCACCTGCGCCGGAGCCGAGCTCCAAATTGCGAACGTCCAGCGACTGCTCCCACACCAAAGGTGCCAGGCCTCCCAGGTGTTGCTGGCCCTCGCCTTGCCCTGGCAGCCCTTCCACAGCCCCACACACACTGGGGCTCCGGCCTTGCCAGCCAGCTCAGGGGGCCGACGTTCGTGCCTTGCTCGCTCTCGGGACCTGCGCCGGAGCGCAGCTCCAAATTGCTAACGTCCAGCAACTGCTCCCACACCAAAGGTGCCAGGCCTCCCAGGTGTTGCTGGCCCTCGCCTTGCCCTGGCAGCCCTTCCACAGCCCCACACACACTGGGCTCCGGCCTTGCCAGCCAGCTCAGGGGGCCGACGTTCGTGCCTTGCTCGCTCTCGGGACCTGCTCCTGAGCCCAGCTCCAAATTGCAAACATCCAGCAACTGCTCCCACACTAAAGGTGCCAGAACTCCAAGGTGTTGCCGGCCCTCGCCTTGCCCTGGCAGCCCTTCCACAGCCCGACACACACTGGGGCTCCGGCCTTGCCAGCCAGCTCAGGGGGCCGATGTTCGTGCCTTGCTCGCTGTCGGCACCTGCGCCGGAGCCCAGCTCCGAATTGCAAACGTCCAGCGACTGCTCCCACACCAAAGGTGCCAGGCCTCCCAGGTGTTGCCGGCCCTCGCCTTGCCCTGGCAGCCCTTCCACAGCCCCACACACACTGGGGCTCCGGCCTTGCCAGCCAGCTCAGGGGGCCGACGTTCGTGTCTCGCTTGCTCTCGGCACCTGCGCCGGAGCGCAGCTCCAAATTGCGAACGTCCAGCGACTGCTCCCACACCAAAGGTGCCAGGCCTCCCAGGTGTTGCTGGCCCTCGCCTTGCCCTGGCAGCCCTTCCACAGCCCCACACACACTGGGGCTCCGGCCTTGCCAGCCAGCTCAGGGGGCCGACGTTCGTGCCTTGCTCGCTCTCGGCACCTGCGCCGGAGCCGAGCTCCAAATTGCGAACGTCCAGCGACTGCTCCCACACCAAAGGTGCCAGGCCTCCCAGGTGTTGATGGCCCTCGCCTTGCCCTGGCAGCCCTTCCACAGCCCCACACACACTGGGGCTCCGGCCTTGCCAGCCAGCTCAGGGGGCCGACGTTCGTGCCTTGCTCGCTCTCGGGACCTGCGCCGGAGCGCAGCTCCAAATTGCGAACGTCCAGCAACTGCTCCCACACTAAAGGTGCCAGGCCTCCCAGGTGTTGCCGGCCCTCGCGTCTCCCTGGCACTCCTTCCACAGCCCCACACACACTGGGGCTCCGGCCTTGCCAGCCAGCTCAGGGGGCCGACGTTCGTGCCTTGCTCGCTGTCGGCACCTGTGCCGGAGCCCAGCTCCGAATTGCAAACGTCCAGCGACTGCTCCCACACCAAAGGTGCCAGGCCTCCCAGGTGTTGCCGGCCCTCGCCTTCCCCCGGCAGCCCTTCCACAGCCCCACACACACTGGGGCTCCGGCCTTGCCAGCCAGCTCAGGGGGCCGACGTTCGTGCCTTGCTCGCTCTCGGCACCTGCGCCGGAGCCCAGCTCCAAATTGCGAACGTCCAGCGACTGCTCCCACACCAAAGGTGCCAGGCCTCCCATGTTTTGCCGGCCCTCGCCTTGCCCTGGCAGCCCTTCCACAGCCTCACACACTGGGGCTCCGGACTTACCAGCCAGGTCAGGGTGCCGATGTTCGTGCCTTGCTCGCTCTCGGGACCTGCGCCTGAGCCGAGCTCCAAATTGCAAACGTCCAGCGACTGCTCCCACACCAAAGGTGCCAGGCCTCCCATGTGTTGCCGGCCCTCGCCTTGCCCTGGCAGCCCTTCCACAGCCCCGCACACACTGGGGCTCCGGCCTTGCCAGCCAGCTCAGGCTGCCGACGTTCGTGCCTTGCTCGCTCTCGGGACCTGCGCCAGAGCCCAGCTCCAAATTGCAAACATTCAGCAACTGCTCCCACACTAAACGTGCCAGGCCTCCCAGGTGTTGCCGGCCCTCGCCTTGCCCTGGCAGCCCTTCCACAGCCCCACACACACTGGGGCTCCGGCCTTGCCAGCCAGCTCAGGGGGCCGACGTTCGTGCCTCGCTTGCTCTCGGGACCTGCGCCGCAGCCCAGCTCCGAATTGCAAACGTCCAGCGACTGCTCCCACACCAAAGGTGCCAGGCCTCCCAGGTGTTGCCGGCCCTCGCCTTGCCCTGGCAGCCCTTCCACAGCCCCACACACTGGGGCTCCGGCCTTGCCAGCCAGCTCAGGGGGCCGATGTTCGTGCCTTGCTCGCTCTCGGGACCTGCGCCTGAGCCCAGCTCCAAATTGCAAACGTCCAGCGACTGCTCCCACACCAAAGGTGCCAGGCCTCCCAGGTGTTGCCGGCCCTCGCATCTCCCCGGCAGCCCTTCCACAGCCCCACACACACTGGGGCTCCGGCCTTGCCAGCCAGATCAGGGGGCCGACGTTCGTGCCTTGCTCGCTCTCGGCACCTGTGCCGGAGCCCAGCTCCGAATTGCAAACGTCCAGCGACTGCTCCCACACTAAAGGTGCCAGGCCTCCCAGGTGTTGCCGGCCCTCGCCTTGCCCTGGCAGCCCTTCCACAGCCCCACACACACTGGGGCTCCGGCCTTGCCAGCCAGCTCAGGGGGCCGACGTTAGTGTCTCGCTTGCTCTCGGCACCTGCGCCGGAGCCCAGCTCCAAATTGCGAACGTCCAGCGACTGCTCCCACACCAAAGGTGCCAGGCCTCCCAGGTGTTGCTGGCCCTCGCCTTGCCCTGGCAGCCCTTCCACAGCCCCACACACACTGGGGCTCCGGCCTTGCCAGCCAGCTCAGGGGTCCGACGTACGTGTCTCGCTTGCTCTCGGCACCTGCGCCGGAGCCGAGCTCCAAATTGCGAACGTCCAGCGACTGCTCCCACACCAAAGGTGCCAGGCCTCCCAGGTGTTGCTGGCCCTCGCCTTGCCCTGGCAGCCCTTCCACAGCCCCACACACACTGGGGCTCCGGCCTTGCCAGCCAGCTCAGGGGGCCGACGTTCGTGCCTTGCTCGCTCTCGGGACCTGCGCCGGAGCGCAGCTCCAAATTGCTAACGTCCAGCAACTGCTCCCACACCAAAGGTGCCAGGCCTCCCAGGTGTTGCTGGCCCTCGCCTTGCCCTGGCAGCCCTTCCACAGCCCCACACACACTGGGCTCCGGCCTTGCCAGCCAGCTCAGGGGGCCGACGTTCGTGCCTTGCTCGCTCTCGGGACCTGCTCCTGAGCCCAGCTCCGAATTGCAAACATCCAGCAACTGCTCCCACACTAAAGGTGCCAGAACTCCAAGGTGTTGCCGGCCCTCGCCTTGCCCTGGCAGCCCTTCCACAGCCCGACACACACTGGGGCTCCGGCCTTGCCAGCCAGCTCAGGGTGCCGATGTTCGTGCCTTGCTCGCTGTCGGCACCTGCGCCGGAGCCCAGCTCCGAATTGCAAACGTCCAGCGACTGCTCCCACACCAAAGGTGCCAGGCCTCCCAGGTGTTGCCGGCCCTCGCCTTGCCCTGGCAGCCCTTCCACAGCCCCACACACACTGGGGCTCCGGCCTTGCCAGCCAGCTCAGGGGGCCGACGTTCGTGTCTCGCTTGCTCTCGGCACCTGCGCCGGAGCGCAGCTCCAAATTGCGAACGTCCAGCGACTGCTCCCACACCAAAGGTGCCAGGCCTCCCAGGTGTTGCTGGCCCTCGCCTTGCCCTGGCAGCCCTTCCACAGCCCCACACACACTGGGGCTCCGGCCTTGCCAGCCAGCTCAGGGGGCCGACGTACGTGTCTCGCTTGCTCTCGGCACCTGCGCCGGAGCCGAGCTCCAAATTGCAAACATCCAGCGACTGCTCCCACACCAAAGGTGCCAGAACTCCAAGGTGTTGCCGGCCGTCGCGTCTCCCTGGCACTCGTTCCACAGCCCCACACACACTGGGGCTCCGGCCTTGCCAGCCAGCTCAGGGGGCCGACGTTCGTGCCTTGCTCGCTCTCGGGACCTGCGCCGGAGCGCAGCTCCAAATTGCGAACGTCCAGCAACTGCTCCCACACCAAAGGTGCCAGGCCTCCCAGGTGTTGCTGGCCCTCGCCTTGCCCTGGCAGCCCTTCCACAGCCCCACACACACTGGGGCTCCGGCCTTGCCAGCCAGCTCAGGGGGCCGACGTTCGTGCCTTGCTCGCTCTCGGGACCTGCGCCGGAGCCCACCTCCAAATTGCGAACGTCCAGCGACTGCTCCCACACCAAAGGTGCCAGGCCTCCCAGGTGTCGCTGGCCCTCGCCTTGCCCTGGCAGCCCTTCCACAGCCCCACACACTGGGGCTCCGGCCTTGCCAGCCAGCTCAGGGTGCCGATGTTCGTGCCTTGCTCGCTCTCGGGACCTGCGCCTGAGCCCAGCTCCAAATTGCAAACGTCCAGCGACTGCTCCCACACCAAAGGTGCCAGGCCTCCCAGGTGTTGCCGGCCCTCGCGTCTCCCCGGCAGCCCTTCCACAGCCCCACACACACTGGGGCTCCGGCCTTGCCAGCCAGCTCAGGGGGCCGACGTTCGTGCCTTGCTCGCTCTCGGCACCTGCCCCGGAGCCCAGCTCCAAATTGCAAACGTCCAGCGACTGCTCCCACACTAAAGGTGCCAGGCCTCCCAGGTGTTGCCGGCCCTCGCCTTGCCCTGGCAGCCCTTCCACAGCCCCACACACACTGGGGCTCCGGCCTTGCCAGCCAGCTCAGGGGGCCGACGTTCGTGTCTCGCTTGCTCTCGGCACCTGCGCCGGAGCGCAGCTCCAAATTGCGAACGTCCAGCGACTGCTCCCACACCAAAGGTGCCAGGCCTCCCAGGTGTTGCTGGCCCTCGCCTTGCCCTGGCAGCCCTTCCACAGCCCCACACACACTGGGGCTCCGGCCTTGCCAGCCAGCTCAGGGGGCCGACGTTCGTGTCTCGCTTGCTCTCGGCACCTGCGCCGGAGCGCAGCTCCAAATTGCGAACGTCCAGCGACTGCTCCCACACCAAAGGTGCCAGGCCTCCCATGTGTTGCCGGCCCTCGCCTTGCCCTGGCAGCCCTTCCACAGCCCCACACACACTGGGGCTCCGGCCTTGCCAGCCAGCTCAGGGGGCCGACGTTCGTGCCTTGCTCGCTCTCGGGACCTGCGCCGGAGCGCAGCTCCAAATTGCAAACGTCCAGCAACTGCTCCCACACCAAAGGTGCCAGGCCTCCCAGGTGTTGCCGGCCCTCGCGTCTCCCTGGCACTCCTTCCACAGCCCCACACACACTGGGGCTCCGGCCTTGCCAGCCAGCTCAGGGGGCCGACGTTCGTGCCTTGCTCGCTGTCGGCACCTGCGCCGGAGCGCAGCTCCAAATTGCAAACGTCCAGCGACTGCTCCCACACCAAAGGTGCCAGGCCTCCCATGTGTTGCCGGCCCTCGCCTTGCCCTGGCAGCCCTTCCACAGCCCCACACACACTGGGGCTCCGGCCTTGCCAGCCAGCTCAGGCTGCCGACGTTCGTGCCTTGCTCGCTCTCGGGACCTGCGCCGGAGCCCAGCTCCAAATTGCGAACGTCCAGCGACTGCTCCCACACCAAAGGTGCCAGGCCTCCCATGTTTTGCCGGCCCTCGCCTTGCCCTGGCAGCCCTTCCACAGCCCCACACACACTGGGGCTCCGGCCTTGCCAGCCAGCTCAGGCTGCCGACATTCGTGCCTTGCTCGCTGTCGGCACCTGCGCCAGAGCCCAGCTCCAAATTGCAAACATCCGGCAACTGCTCCCACACTAAAGGTGCCAGGCCTCCCAGGTGTTGCCGGCCCTCGCCTTGCCCTGGCAGCCCTTCCACAGCCCCACACACACTGGGGCTCCGGCCTTGCCAGCCAGCTCAGGGGGCCGACGTTCGTGTCTCGCTTGCTCTCGGCACCTGCGCCGGAGCGCAGCTCCAAATTGCGAACGTCCAGCGACTGCTCCCACACCAAAGGTGCCAGGCCTCCCAGGTGTTGCCGGCCCTCGCCTTGCCCTGGCAGCCCTTCCACAGCCCCACACACACTGGGGCTCCGGCCTTGCCAGCCAGCTCAGGGGGCCGACGTTCGTGCTTTGCTCGCTCTCGGGACCTGCGCCTGAGCCCAGCTCCAAATTGAAAACATCCAGCAACTGCTCCCACACTAAAGGTGCCAGAACTCCAAGGTGTTGCCGGCCCTCGCGTCTCCCTGGCACTCCTTCCACAGCCCCACACACACTGGGGCTCCGGCCTTGCCAGCCAGCTCAGGGGGCCGACGTTCGTGCCTTGCTCGCTGTCGGCACCTGCGCCGGAGCCCAGCTCCGAATTGCAAACGTCCAGCGACTGCTCCCACACCAAAGGTGCCAGGCCTCCCATGTGTTGCCGGCCCTCGCCTTGCCCTGGCAGCCCTTCCACAGCCCCACACACACTGGGGCTGCGGCCTTGCCAGCCAGCTCAGGGTGCCGACGTTCGTGCCTTGCTCGCTCTCGGCACCTGCGCCGCAGCCCAGCTCCAAATTCCGAACGTCCAGCGACTGCTCCCACACCAAAGGTGCCAGGCCTCCCATGTTTTGCCGGCCCTCGCCTTGCCCTGGCAGCCCTTCCACAGCCCCACACACTGGGGCTCCGGACTTGCCAGCCAGCTCAGGGTGCCGATGTTCGTGCCTTGCTCGCTCTCGGGACCTGCGCCTGAGCCCAGCTCCGAATTGCAAACGTCCAGCGACTGCTCCCACACTAAAGGTGCCAGGCCTCCCAGGTGTTGCCGGCCCTCGCCTTGCCCTGGCAGCCCTTCCACAGCCCCACACACACTGGGGCTCCGGCCTTGCCAGCCAGCTCAGGGGGCCGACGTTCGTGTCTCGCTTGCTCTCGGCACCTGCGCCGGAGCCGAGCTCCAAATTGCAAACGTCCAGCGACTGCTCCCACACCAAAGGTGCCAGGCCTCCCAGGTGTTGCTGGCCCTCGCCTTGCCCTGGCAGCCCTTCCACAGCCCCACACACACTGGGGCTCTGGCCTTGCCAGCCAGCTCAGGGGGCCGACGTTCGTGTCTCGCTTGCTCTCTGCACCTGCGCCGGAGCGCAGCTCCAAATTGCGAACGTCCAGCGACTGCTCCCACACCAAAGGTGCCAGGCCTCCCAGGTGTTGCTGGCCCTCGCCTTGCCCTGGCAGCCCTTCCACAGCCCCACACACACTGGGGCTCCGGCCTTGCCAGCCAGCTCAGGGGGCCGACGTTCGTGCCTTGCTCGCTCTCGGCACCTGCGCCGGAGCCCAGCTCCAAATTGCGAACGTCCAGCAACTGCTCCCACACCAAAGGTGCCAGGCCTCCCAGGTGTTGCCGGCCCTCGCCTTGCCCTGGCAGCCCTTCCACAGCCTCACACACTGGGGCTCCGGCCTTGCCAGCCAGCTCAGGGTGCCGATGTTCGTGCCTTGCTCGCTCTCGGGACCTGCGCCTGAGCCGAGCTCCAAATTGCAAACGTCCAGCGACTGCTCCCACACCAAAGGTGCCAGGCCTCCCAGGTGTTGCTGGCCCTCGCCTTGCCCTGGCAGCCCTTCCACAGCCCCACACACACTGGGGCTCCGGCCTTGCCAGCCAGCTCAGGGGGCCGACGTTCGTGTCTCGCTTGCTCTCGGCACCTGCGCCGGAGCGCAGCTCCAAATTGCGAACGTCCAGCGACTGCTCCCACACTAAAGGTGCCAGGCCTCCCAGGTGTTGCTGGCCCTCGCCTTGCCCTGGCAGCCCTTCCACAGCCCCACACACACTGGGGCTCCGGCCTTGCCAGCCAGCTCAGGGGGCCGACGTTCGTGCCTTGCTCGCTCTCGGGACCTGCGCCGGAGCCCAGCTCCAAATTGCAAACATCCAGCAACTGCTCCCACACTAAAGGTGCCAGAACTCCAAGGTGTTGCCGGCCCTCGCGTCTCCCTGGCACTCTTTCCACAGCCGCACACACACTGGGGCTGCGGCCTTGCCAGCCAGCTCAGGGGGCCGACGTTCGTGCCTTGCTCGCTGTCGGCACCTGCGCCGGAGCCCAGCTCCAAATTGCAAACGTCCAGCGACTGCTCCCACACCAAAGGTGCCAGGCCTCCCATGTGTTGCCGGCCCTCGCCTTGCCCTGGCAGCCCTTCCACAGCCCCACACACACTGGGGCTCCGGCCTTGCCAGCCAGCTCAGGGTGCCGACGTTCGTGACTCGCTTGCTCTCGGCACCTGCGCCGGAGCGCAGCTCCAAATTGCGAACGTCCAGCGACTGCTCCCACACCAAAGGTGCCAGGCCTCCCATGTGTTGCCGGCCCTCGTCTTCCCCTGGCAGCCCTTCCACAGCCCCACACACTGGTGCTCCGGACTTGCCAGCCAGCTCAGGGGGCCGACGTTCGTGCCTTGCTCGCTCTCGGGACCTGCGCCGGAGCGCAGCTCCAAATTGCGAACGTCCAGCGACTGCTCCCACACCAAAGGTGCCAGGCCTCCCATGTGTTGCCGGCCCTCGCCTTGCCCTGGCAGCCCTTCCACAGCCCCACACACACTGGGGCTCCGGCCTTGCCAGCCAGCTCAGGGGGCCGACGTTCGTGCCTTGCTCGCTCTCGGCACCTGCGCCGGAGCCCAGCTCCAAATTGCAAACATCCGGCAACTGCTCCCACACTAAAGGTGCCAGGCCTCCCAGGTGTTGCCGGCCCTCGCCTTGCCCTGGCAGCCCTTCCACAGCCCCACACACACTGGGGCTCCGGCCTTGCCAGCCAGCTCAGGGGGCCGACGTTCGTGTCTCGCTTGCTCTCGGCACCTGCGCCGGAGCGCAGCTCCAAATTGCGAACGTCCAGCGACTGCTCCCACACCAAAGGTGCCAGGCCTCCCAGGTGTTGCCGGCCCTCGCCTTGCCCTGGCAGCCCTTCCACAGCCCCACACACACTGGGGCTCCGGCCTTGCCAGCCAGCTCAGGGGGCCGACGTTCGTGCTTTGCTCGCTCTCGGGACCTGCGCCTGAGCCCAGCTCCAAATTGAAAACATCCAGCAACTGCTCCCACACTAAAGGTGCCAGAACTCCAAGGTGTTGCCGGCCCTCGCGTCTCCCTGGCACTCCTTCCACAGCCCCACACACACTGGGGCTCCGGCCTTGCCAGCCAGCTCAGGGGGCCGACGTTCGTGCCTTGCTCGCTGTCGGCACCTGCGCCGGAGCCCAGCTCCGAATTGCAAACGTCCAGCGACTGCTCCCACACCAAAGGTGCCAGGCCTCCCATGTGTTGCCGGCCCTCGCCTTGCCCTGGCAGCCCTTCCACAGCCCCACACACACTGGGGCTGCGGCCTTGCCAGCCAGCTCAGGGTGCCGACGTTCGTGCCTTGCTCGCTCTCGGCACCTGCGCCGCAGCCCAGCTCCAAATTCCGAACGTCCAGCGACTGCTCCCACACCAAAGGTGCCAGGCCTCCCATGTTTTGCCGGCCCTCGCCTTGCCCTGGCAGCCCTTCCACAGCCCCACACACTGGGGCTCCGGACTTGCCAGCCAGCTCAGGGTGCCGATGTTCGTGCCTTGCTCGCTCTCGGGACCTGCGCCTGAGCCCAGCTCCGAATTGCAAACGTCCAGCGACTGCTCCCACACTAAAGGTGCCAGGCCTCCCAGGTGTTGCCGGCCCTCGCCTTGCCCTGGCAGCCCTTCCACAGCCCCACACACACTGGGGCTCCGGCCTTGCCAGCCAGCTCAGGGGGCCGACGTTCGTGTCTCGCTTGCTCTCGGCACCTGCGCCGGAGCCGAGCTCCAAATTGCAAACGTCCAGCGACTGCTCCCACACCAAAGGTGCCAGGCCTCCCAGGTGTTGCTGGCCCTCGCCTTGCCCTGGCAGCCCTTCCACAGCCCCACACACACTGGGGCTCTGGCCTTGCCAGCCAGCTCAGGGGGCCGACGTTCGTGTCTCGCTTGCTCTCTGCACCTGCGCCGGAGCGCAGCTCCAAATTGCGAACGTCCAGCGACTGCTCCCACACCAAAGGTGCCAGGCCTCCCAGGTGTTGCTGGCCCTCGCCTTGCCCTGGCAGCCCTTCCACAGCCCCACACACACTGGGGCTCCGGCCTTGCCAGCCAGCTCAGGGGGCCGACGTTCGTGCCTTGCTCGCTCTCGGCACCTGCGCCGGAGCCCAGCTCCAAATTGCGAACGTCCAGCAACTGCTCCCACACCAAAGGTGCCAGGCCTCCCAGGTGTTGCCGGCCCTCGCCTTGCCCTGGCAGCCCTTCCACAGCCTCACACACTGGGGCTCCGGCCTTGCCAGCCAGCTCAGGGTGCCGATGTTCGTGCCTTGCTCGCTCTCGGGACCTGCGCCTGAGCCGAGCTCCAAATTGCAAACGTCCAGCGACTGCTCCCACACCAAAGGTGCCAGGCCTCCCAGGTGTTGCTGGCCCTCGCCTTGCCCTGGCAGCCCTTCCACAGCCCCACACACACTGGGGCTCCGGCCTTGCCAGCCAGCTCAGGGGGCCGACGTTCGTGTCTCGCTTGCTCTCGGCACCTGCGCCGGAGCGCAGCTCCAAATTGCGA
Organism: Spheniscus humboldti; assembly: GCA_027474245.1. NCBI lineage: Eukaryota > Metazoa > Chordata > Aves > Sphenisciformes > Spheniscidae > Spheniscus > Spheniscus humboldti. Next base: position 133,463,839 of record CM049889.1, read on the forward strand.
ACGTCCAGCGACTGCTCCCACACTAAAGGTGCCAGGCCTCCCAGGTGTTGCTGGCCCTCGCCTTGCCCTGGCAGCCCTTCCACAGCCCCACACACACTGGGGCTCCGGCCTTGCCAGCCAGCTCAGGGGGCCGACGTTCGTGCCTTGCTCGCTCTCGGGACCTGCGCCGGAGCCCAGCTCCAAATTGCAAACATCCAGCAACTGCTCCCACACTAAAGGTGCCAGAACTCCAAGGTGTTGCCGGCCCTCGCGTCTCCCTGGCACTCTTTCCACAGCCGCACACACACTGGGGCTGCGGCCTTGCCAGCCAGCTCAGGGGGCCGACGTTCGTGCCTTGCTCGCTGTCGGCACCTGCGCCGGAGCCCAGCTCCAAATTGCAAACGTCCAGCGACTGCTCCCACACCAAAGGTGCCAGGCCTCCCATGTGTTGCCGGCCCTCGCCTTGCCCTGGCAGCCCTTCCACAGCCCCACACACACTGGGGCTCCGGCCTTGCCAGCCAGCTCAGGGTGCCGACGTTCGTGACTCGCTTGCTCTCGGCACCTGCGCCGGAGCGCAGCTCCAAATTGCGAACGTCCAGCGACTGCTCCCACACCAAAGGTGCCAGGCCTCCCATGTGTTGCCGGCCCTCGTCTTCCCCTGGCAGCCCTTCCACAGCCCCACACACTGGTGCTCCGGACTTGCCAGCCAGCTCAGGGGGCCGACGTTCGTGCCTTGCTCGCTCTCGGTACCTGCGCCGGAGCGCAGCTCCAAATTGCGAACGTCCAGCGACTGCTCCCACACCAAAGGTGCCAGGCCTCCCATGTGTTGCCGGCCCTCGCCTTGCCCTGGCAGCCCTTCCACAGCCCCACACACACTGGGGCTCCGGCCTTGCCAGCCAGCTCAGGGGGCCGACGTTCGTGCCTTGCTCGCTCTCGGCACCTGCGCCGGAGCCCAGCTCCAAATTGCAAACGTCCAGCGACTGCTCCCACACCAAAGGTGCCAGGCCTCCCAGGTGTTGCTGGCCCTCGCCCTGCGCTGGCAGCCCTTCCACAGCCCCACACACACTGGGGCTCCGGCCTTGCCAGCCAGCTCAGGGGGCCGACGTTCGTGCCTTGCTCGCTCTCGGCACCTGCGCCGGAGCCGAGCTCCAAATTGCAAACGTCCAGCGACTGCTCCCACACCAAAGGTGCCAGGCCTCCCATGTGTTGCCGGCCCTCGCCTTGCCCTGGCAGCCCTTCCACAGCCCCACACACACTGGGGCTCCGGCCTTGCCAGCCAGCTCAGGGGGCCGACGTTCATGCCTTGCTCGCTCTCGGGACCTGCGCCGGAGCGCAGCTCCAAATTGTGAACGTCCAGCGACTGCTCCCACACCAAAGGTGCCAGGCCTCCCATGTGTTGCCGGCCCTCGCCTTGCCCTGGCAGCCCTTCCACAGCCCCACACACACTGGGGCTCCGGCCTTGCCAGCCAGCTCAGGGGGCCGACGTTCGTGCCTTGCTCGCTCTCGGGACCTGCGCCGGAGCGCAGCTCCAAATTGCAAACGTCCAGCAACTGCTCCCACACCAAAGGTGCCAGGCCTCCCAGGTGTTGCCGGCCCTCGCGTCTCCCTGGCACTCCTTCCACAGCCCCCCACACACTGGGGCTCCGGCCTTGCCAGCCAGCTCAGGGGGCCGACGTTCGTGCCTTGCTCGCTGTCGGCACCTGCGCCGGAGCCCAGCTCCAAATTGCAAACGTCCAGCGACTGCTCCCACACCAAAGGTGCCAGGCCTCCCATGTGTTGCCGGCCCTCGCCTTGCCCTGGCAGCCCTTCCACAGCCCCACACACACTGGGGCTCCGGCCTTGCCAGCCAGCTCAGGCTGCCGACGTTCGTGCCTTGCTCGCTCTCGGGACCTGCGCCGGAGCGCAGCTCCAAATTGCGAACGTCCAGCGACTGCTCCCACACCAAAGGTGCCAGGCCTCCCATGTGTTGCCGGCCCTCGCCTTGCCCTGGCAGCCCTTCCACAGCCCCACACACACTGGGGCTCCGGCCTTGCCAGCCAGCTCAGGCTGCCGACATTCGTGCCTTGCTCGCTCTCGGGAGCTGCGCCAGAGCCCAGCTCCAAATTGCAAACATCCGGCAACTGCTCCCACACTAAAGGTGCCAGGCCTCCCAGGTGTTGCCGGCCCTCGCCTTGCCCTGGCAGCCCTTCCACAGCCCCACACACACTGGGGCTCCGGCCTTGCCAGCCAGCTCAGGGGGCCGACGTTCGTGTCTCGCTTGCTCTCGGCACCTGCGCCGGAGCGCAGCTCCAAATTGCGAACGTCCAGCGACTGCTCCCACACCAAAGGTGCCAGGCCTCCCAGGTGTTGCCGGCCCTCGCCTTGCCCTGGCAGCCCTTCCACAGCCCCACACACACTGGGGCTCCGGCCTTGCCAGCCAGCTCAGGGGGCCGACGTTCATGCCTTGCTCGCTCTCGGGACCTGCGCCGGAGCCGAGCTCCAAATTGCGAACGTCCAGCGACTGCTCCCACACCAAAGGTGCCAGGCCTCCCATGTGTTGCCGGCCCTCGCCTTGCCCTGGCAGCCCTTCCACAGCCCCACACACACTGGGGCTCCGGCCTTGCCAGCCAGCTCAGGGGGCCGACGTTCGTGCCTTGCTCGCTCTCGGGACCTGCGCCGGAGCGCAGCTCCAAATTGCAAACGTCCAGCAACTGCTCCCACACCAAAGGTGCCAGGCCTCCCAGGTGTTGCCGGCCCTCGCGTCTCCCTGGCACTCCTTCCACAGCCCCCCACACACTGGGGCTCCGGCCTTGCCAGCCAGCTCAGGGGGCCGACGTTCGTGCCTTGCTCGCTGTCGGCACCTGCGCCGGAGCCCAGCTCCAAATTGCAAACGTCCAGCGACTGCTCCCACACCAAAGGTGCCAGGCCTCCCATGTGTTGCCGGCCCTCGCCTTGCCCTGGCAGCCCTTCCACAGCCCCACACACACTGGGGCTCCGGCCTTGCCAGCCAGCTCAGGCTGCCGACGTTCGTGCCTTGCTCGCTCTCGGGACCTGCGCCGGAGCCCAGCTCCAAATTGCGAACGTCCAGCGACTGCTCCCACACCAAAGGTGCCAGGCCTCCCATGTTTTGCCGGCCCTCGCCTTGCCCTGGCAGCCCTTCCACAGCCCCACACACACTGGGGCTCCGGCCTTGCCAGCCAGCTCAGGCTGCCGACATTCGTGCCTTGCTCGCTCTCGGGACCTGCGCCAGAGCCCAGCTCCAAATTGCAAACATCCGGCAACTGCTCCCACACTAAAGGTGCCAGGCCTCCCAGGTGTTGCCGGCCCTCGCCTTGCCCTGGCAGCCCTTCCACAGCCCCACACACACTGGGGCTCCGGCCTTGCCAGCCAGCTCAGGGGGCCGACGTTAGTGTCTCGCTTGCTCTCGGCACCTGCGCCGGAGCGCAGCTCCAAATTGCGAACGTCCAGCGACTGCTCCCACACCAAAGGTGCCAGGCCTCCCAGGTGTTGCCGGCCCTCGCCTTGCCCTGGCAGCCCTTCCACAGCCCCACACACACTGGGGCTCCGGCCTTGCCAGCCAGCTCAGGGGGCCGACGTTCGTGCCTTGCTCGCTCTCGGGACCTGCGCCTGAGCCCAGCTCCAAATTGCAAACATCCAGCAACTGCTCCCACACTAAAGGTGCCAGGCCTCCCAGGTGTTGCCGGCCCTCGCGTCTCCCTGGCACTCCTTCCACAGCCCCACACACACTGGGGCTCCGGCCTTGCCAGCCAGCTCAGGGGGCCGACGTTCGTGCCTTGCTCGCTCTAGGCACCTGCGCCGGAGCCCAGCTCCAAATTGCGAACGTCCAGCGACTGCTCCCACACCAAAGGTGCCAGGCCTCCCATGTTTTGCCGGCCCTCGCCTTGCCCTGGCAGCCCTTCCACAGCCCCACACGCACTGGGGCTCCGGCCTTGCCAGCCAGCTCAGGCTGCCGACGTTCGTGCCTTGCTCGCTCTCGGCACCTGCGCCGCAGCCCAGCTCCAAATTCCGAACGTCCAGCGACTGCTCCCACACCAAAGGTGCCAGGCCTCCCATGTTTTGCCGGCCCTCGCCTTGCCCTGGCAGCCCTTCCACAGCCCCACACACTGGGGCTCCAGACTTGCCAGCCAGCTCAGGGGGCCGATGTTCGTGCCTTGCTCGCTCTCGGGACCTGCGCCTGAGCCCAGCTCCGAATTGCAAACGTCCAGCGACTGCTCCCACACTAAAGGTGCCAGGCCTCCCAGGTGTTGCCGGCCCTCGCCTTGCCCTGGCAGCCCTTCCACAGCCCCACACACACTGGGGCTCCGGCCTTGCCAGCCAGCTCAGGGGGCCGACGTTCGTGTCTCGCTTGCTCTCGGCACCTGCGCCGGAGCGCAGCTCCAAATTGCGAACGTCCAGCGACTGCTCCCACACCAAAGGTGCCAGGCCTCCCAGGTGTTGCTGGCCCTCGCCTTGCCCTGGCAGCCCTTCCACAGCCCCACACACACTGGGGCTCCGGCCTTGCCAGCCAGCTCAGGGGGCCGACGTTCGTGTCTCGCTTGCTTTCGGCACCTGCGCCGGAGCCCAGCTCCAAATTGCAAACGTCCAGCGACTGCTCCCACACCAAAGGTGCCAGGCCTCCCATGTGTTGCCGGCCCTCGCCTTGCCCTGGCAGCCCTTCCACAGCCCCACACACACTGGGGCTCCGGCCTTGCCAGCCAGCTCAGGGGGCCGACGTTCGTGCCTTGCTCGCTCTCGGGACCTGCGCCGGAGCGCAGCTCCAAATTGCAAACGTCCAGCAACTGCTCCCACACTAAAGGTGCCAGGCCTCCCAGGTGTTGCCGGCCCTCGCCTTGCCCTGGCAGCCCTTCCACAGCCCCACACACACTGGGGCTCCGGCCTTGCCAGCCAGCTCAGGGGGCCGACGTTCATGTCTCGCTTGCTCTCGGCACCTGCGCCGGAGCGCAGCTCCAAATTGCGAACGTCCAGCGACTGCTCCCACACCAAAGGTGCCAGGCCTCCCAGGTGTTGCCGGCCCTCGCCTTGCCCTGGCAGCCCTTCCACAGCCCCACACACACTGGGGCTCCGGCCTTGCCAGCCAGCTCAGGGGGCCGACGTTCGTGCCTTGCTCGCTCTCGGGACCTGCGCCTGAGCCCAGCTCCAAATTGCAAACATCCAGCAACTGCTCCCACACTAAAGGTGCCAGAACTCCAAGGTGTTGCCGGCCCTCGCGTCTCCCTGGCACTCCTTCCACAGCCCCACACACACTGGGGCTCCGGCCTTGCCAGCCAGCTCAGGGGGCCGACGTTCGTGCCTTGCTCGCTGTCGGCACCTGCGCCGGAGCCCAGCTCCGAATTGCAAACGTCCAGCGACTGCTCCCACACCAAAGGTGCCAGGCCTCCCATGTGTTGCCGGCCCTCGCCTTGCCCTGGCAGCCCTTCCACAGCCCCACACACACTGGGGCTGCGGCCTTGCCAGCCAGCTCAGGCTGCCGACGTTCGTGCCTTGCTCGCTCTCGGCACCTGCGCCGCAGCCCAGCTCCAAATTCCGAACGTCCAGCGACTGCTCCCACACCAAAGGTGCCAGGCCTCCCAGGTGTTGCCGGCCCTCGCCTTGCCCTGGCAGCCCTTCCACAGCCCCACACACTGGGGCTCCGGACTTGCCAGCCAGCTCAGGGTGCCGATGTTCGTGCCTTGCTCGCTCTCGGGACCTGCGCCTGAGCCCAGCTCCGAATTGCAAACGTCCAGCGACTGCTCCCACACTAAAGGTGCCAGGCCTCCCAGGTGTTGCCGGCCCTCGCCTTGCCCTGGCAGCCCTTCCACAGCCCCACACACACTGGGGCTCCGGCCTTGCCAGCCAGCTCAGGGGGCCGACGTTCGTGTCTCGCTTGCTCTCGGCACCTGCGCCGGAGCCGAGCTCCAAATTGCAAACGTCCAGCGACTGCTCCCACACCAAAGGTGCCAGGCCTCCCAGGTGTTGCTGGCCCTCGCCTTGCCCTGGCAGCCCTTCCACAGCCCCACACACACTGGGGCTCTGGCCTTGCCAGCCAGCTCAGGGGGCCGACGTTCGTGTCTCGCTTGCTCTCTGCACCTGCGCCGGAGCGCAGCTCCAAATTGCGAACGTCCAGCGACTGCTCCCACACCAAAGGTGCCAGGCCTCCCAGGTGTTGCCGGCCCTCGCGTCTCCGCGGCAGCCCTTCCACAGCCCCACACACACTGGGGCTCCGGCCTTGCCAGCCAGATCAGGGGGCCGACGTTCGTGCCTTGCTCGCTCTCTTGACCTGCGCCTGAGCCCAGCTCCAAATTGCAAACGTCCAACGACTGCTCCCACACCAAAGGTGCCAGGCCTCCCAGGTGTTGCTGGCCCTCGCCCTGCCCTGGCAGCCCTTCCACAGCCCCACACACACTGGGTCTCGGGCCTTTCCAGCCAGCTCAGGGGGCCGACGTTCGTGCCTTGCTCGCTCTCGGCACCTGTGCCGGAGCCCAGCTCCGAATTGCAAACGTCCAGCGACTGCTCCCACACTAAAGGTGCCAGGCCTCCCAGGTGTTGCCGGCCCTCGCCTTGCCCTGGCAGCCCTTCCACAGCCCCACACACACTGGGGCTCCGGCCTTGCCAGCCAGCTCAGGGGGCCGACGTTCGTGTCTCGCTTGCTCTCGGCACCTGCGCCGGAGCGCAGCTCCAAATTGCGAACGTCCAGCGACTGCTCCCACACCAAAGGTGCCAGGCCTCCCAGGTGTTGCTGGCCCTCGCCTTGCCCTGGCAGCCCTTCCACAGCCCCACACACACTGGGGCTCCGGCCTTGCCAGCCAGCTCAGGGGGCCGACGTTCGTGTCTCGCTTGCTCTCGGCACCTGCGCCGGAGCGCAGCTCCAAATTGCGAACGTCCAGCGACTGCTCCCACACCAAAGGTGCCAGGCCTCCCAGGTGTTGCCGGCCCTCGCCTTGCCCTGGCAGCCCTTCCACAGCCCCACACACACTGGGGCTCCGGCCTTGCCAGCCAGCTCAGGGGGCCGACGTTCGTGCCTTGCTCGCTCTCGGGACCTGCGCCGGAGCGCAGCTCCAAATTGCAAACGTCCAGCAACTGCTCCCACACCAAAGGTGCCAGGCCTCCCAGGTGTTGCCGGCCCTCGCGTCTCCCTGGCACTCCTTCCACAGCCCCCCACACACTGGGGCTCCGGCCTTGCCAGCCAGCTCAGGGGGCCGACGTTCGTGCCTTGCTCGCTGTCGGCACCTGCGCCGGAGCCCAGCTCCGAATTGCAAACGTCCAGCGACTGCTCCCACACCAAAGGTGCCAGGCCTCCCATGTGTTGCCGGCCCTCGCCTTGCCCTGGCAGCCCTTCCACAGCCCCACACACACTGGGGCTCCGGCCTTGCCAGCCAGCTCAGGCTGCCGACGTTCGTGCCTTGCTCGCTCTCGGGACCTGCGCCGGAGCCCAGCTCCAAATTGCAAACGTCCAGCGACTGCTCCCACACCAAAGGTGCCAGGCCTCCCATGTTTTGCTGGCCCTCGCCTTGCCCTGGCAGCCCTTCCACAGCCCCACACACACTGGGGCTCCGGCCTTGCCAGCCAGCTCAGGCTGCCGACATTCGTGCCTTGCTCGCTCTCGGGACCTGCGCCAGAGCCCAGCTCCAAATTGCAAACATCCGGCAACTGCTCCCACACTAAAGGTGCCAGGCCTCCCAGGTGTTGCCGGCCCTCGCCTTGCCCTGGCAGCCCTTCCACAGCCCCACACACACTGGGGCTCCGGCCTTGCCAGCCAGCTCAGGGGGCCGACGTTCGTGTCTCGCTTGCTCTCGGCACCTGCGCCGGAGCGCAGCTCCAAATTGCGAACGTCCAGCGACTGCTCCCACACCAAAGGTGCCAGGCCTCCCAGGTGTTGCCGGCCCTCGCCTTGCCCTGGCAGCCCTTCCACAGCCCCACACACACTGGGGCTCCGGCCTTGCCAGCCAGATCAGGGGGCCGACGTTCGTGCCTTGCTCGCTCTCGGGACCTGCGCCTGAGCCCAGCTCCAAATTGCAAACATCCAGCAACTGCTCCCACACTAAAGGTGCCAGAACTCCAAGGTGTTTTGCAGGCCCTCGCGTCTCCCTGGCACTCCTTCCACAGCCCCACACACACTGGGGCTCCGGCCTTGCCAGCCAGCTCAGGGGGCCGACGTTCGTGCCTTGCTCGCTGTCGGCACCTGCGCCGGAGCCCAGCTCCGAATTGCAAACGTCCAGCGACTGCTCCCACACCAAAGGTGCCAGGCCTCCCATGTGTTGCCGGCCCTCGCCTTGCCCTGGCAGCCCTTCCACAGCCCCACACACACTGGGGCTGCAGCCTTGCCAGCCAGCTCAGGCTGCCGACGTTCGTGCCTTGCTCGCTCTCGGCACCTGCGCCGCAGCCCAGCTCCAAATTCCGAACGTCCAGCGACTGCTCCCACACCAAAGGTGCCAGGCCTCCCAGGTGTTGCTGGCCCTCGCCTTGCCCTGGCAGCCCTTCCACAGCCCCACACACTGGGGCTCCGGACTTGCCAGCCAGCTCAGGGTGCCGACGTTCGTGCCTTGCTCGCTCTCGGGACCTGCGCCTGAGCCCAGCTCCGAATTGCAAACGTCCAGCGACTGCTCCCACACTAAAGGTGCCAGGCCTCCCAGGTGTTGCCGGCCCTCGCCTTGCCCTGGCAGCCCTTCCACAGCCCCACACACACTGGGGCTCCGGCCTTGCCAGCCAGCTCAGGGGGCCGACGTTCGTGTCTCGCTTGCTCTCGGCACCTGCGCCGGAGCGCAGCTCCAAATTGCGAACGTCCAGCGACTGCTCCCACACCAAAGGTGCCAGGCCTCCCAGGTGTTGCTGGCCCTCGCCTTGCCCTGGCAGCCCTTCCACAGCCCCACACACACTGGGGCTCCGGCCTTGCCAGCCAGCTCAGGGGGCCGACGTTCGTGTCTCGCTTGCTCTCGGCACCTGCGCCGGAGCCCAGCTCCAAATTGCGAACGTCCAGCGACTGCTCCCACACCAAAGGTGCCAGGCCTCCCAGGTGTTGCTGGCCCTCGCCTTGCCCTGGCAGCCCTTCCACAGCCCCACACACACTGGGGCTCCGGCCTTGCCAGCCAGCTCAGGGGGCCGACGTTCGTGCCTTGCTCGCTCTCGGCACCTGCGCCGGAGCCCAGCTCCAAATTGCGAACGTCCAGCAACTGCTCCCACACCAAAGGTGCCAGGCCTCCCATGTGTTGCCGGCCCTCGCCTTGCCCTGGCAGCCCTTCCACAGCCCCACACACACTGGGGCTCCGGCCTTGCCAGCCAGCTCAGGGGGCCGACGTTCGTGTCTCGCTTGCTCTCGGCACCTGCGCCGGAGCGCAGCTCCAAATTGCGAACGTCCAGCGACTGCTCCCACACCAAAGGTGCCAGGCCTCCCATGTTTTGCCGGCCCTCGTCTACCCCTGGCAGCCCTTCCACAGCCCCACACACTGGTGCTCCGGACTTGCCAGCCAGCTCAGGGGGCCGACGTTCGTGCCTTGCTCGCTCTCGGGACCTGCGCCGGAGCGCAGCTCCAAATTGCGAACGTCCAGCGACTGCTCCCACACCAAAGGTGCCAGGCCTCCCAGGTGTTGCCGGCCCTCGCGTCTCCGCGGCAGCCCTTCCACAGCCCCACACACACTGGGGCTCCGGCCTTGCCAGCCAGATCAGGGGGCCGACGTTCGTGCCTTGCTCGCTCTCTTGACCTGCGCCTGAGCCCAGCTCCAAATTGCAAACGTCCAACGACTGCTCCCACACCAAAGGTGCCAGGCCTCCCAGGTGTTGCTGGCCCTCGCCCTGCCCTGGCAGCCCTTCCACAGCCCCACACACACTGGGGCTCCGGCCTTGCCAGCCAGCTCAGGGGGCCGACGTTCGTGCCTTGCTCGCTCTCGGCACCTGCGCCGGAGCCGAGCTCCAAATTGCAAACGTCCAGCGACTGCTCCCACACCAAAGGTGCCAGGCCTCCCATGTGTTGCCGGCCCTCGCCTTGCCCTGGCAGCCCTTCCACAGCCCCACACACACTGGGGCTCCGGCCTTGCCAGCCAGCTCAGGGGGCCGACGTTCGTGCCTTGCTCGCTCTCGGGACCTGCGCCGGAGCGCAGCTCCAAATTGCGAACGTCCAGCGACTGCTCCCACACCAAAGGTGCCAGGCCTCCCATGTTTTGCCGGCCCTCGCCTTGCCCTGGCAGCCCTTCCACAGCCCCACACGCACTGGGGCTCCGGCCTTGCCAGCCAGCTCAGGGGGCCGACGTTCGTGCCTTGCTCGCTCTCGGCACCTGTGCCGGAGCCCAGCTCCGAATTGCAAACGTCCAGCGACTGCTCCCACACTAAAGGTGCCAGGCCTCCCAGGTGTTGCCGGCCCTCGCCTTGCCCTGGCAGCCCTTCCACAGCCCCACACACACTGGGGCTCTGGCCTTGCCAGCCAGCTCAGGGGGCCGACGTTCGTGTCTCGCTTGCTCTCGGCACCTGCGCCGGAGCGCAGCTCCAAATTGCGAACGTCCAGCGACTGCTCCCACACCAAAGGTGCCAGGCCTCCCAGGTGTTGCTGGCCCTCGCCTTGCCCTGGCAGCCCTTCCACAGCCCCACACACACTGGGGCTCCGGCCTTGCCAGCCAGCTCAGGGGGCCGACGTTCGTGCCTTGCTCGCTCTCGGGACCTGCGCCGGAGCGCAGCTCCAAATTGCAAACGTCCAGCAACTGCTCCCACACCAAAGGTGCCAGGCCTCCCAGGTGTTGCCGGCCCTCGCGTCTCCCTGGCACTCCTTCCACAGCCCCCCACACACTGGGGCTCCGGCCTTGCCAGCCAGCTCAGGGGGCCGACGTTCGTGCCTTGCTCGCTGTCGGCACCTGCGCCGGAGCCCAGCTCCAAATTGCAAACGTCCAGCGACTGCTCCCACACCAAAGGTGCCAGGCCTCCCATGTGTTGCCGGCCCTCGCCTTGCCCTGGCAGCCCTTCCACAGCCCCACACACACTGGGGCTCCGGCCTTGCCAGCCAGCTCAGGCTGCCGACGTTCGTGCCTTGCTCGCTCTCGGGACCTGCGCCGGAGCCCAGCTCCAAATTGCGAACGTCCAGCGACTGCTCCCACACCAAAGGTGCCAGGCCTCCCAGGTGTTGCCGGCCCTCGCCTTGCCCTGGCAGCCCTTCCACAGCCCCACACACACTGGGGCTCCGGCCTTGCCAGCCAGCTCAGGCTGCCGACATTCGTGCCTTGCTCGCTCTCGGGACCTGCGCCAGAGCCCAGCTCCAAATTGCAAACATCCAGCAACTGCTCCCACACTAAAGGTGCCAGGCCTCCCAGGTGTTGCCGGCCCTCGCCTTGCCCTGGCAGCCCTTCCACAGCCCCACACACACTGGGGCTCCGGCCTTGCCAGCCAGCTCAGGGGGCCGACGTTCGTGTCTCGCTTGCTCTCGGCACCTGCGCCGGAGCGCAGCTCCAAATTGCGAACGTCCAGCGACTGCTCCCACACCAAAGGTGCCAGGCCTCCCAGGTGTTGCCGGCCCTCGCCTTGCCCTGGCAGCCCTTCCACAGCCCCACACACACTGGGGCTCCGGCCTTGCCAGCCAGCTCAGGGGGCCGACGTTCGTGCCTTGCTCGCTCTCGGGACCTGCGCCTGAGCCCAGCTCCAAATTGCAAACATCCAGCAACTGCTCCCACACTAAAGGTGCCAGAACTCCAAGGTGTTGCCGGCCCTCGCGTCTCCCTGGCACTCCTTCCACAGCCCCACACACACTGGGGCTCCGGCCTTGCCAGCCAGCTCAGGGGGCCGACGTTCGTGCCTTGCTCGCTGTCGGCACCTGCGCCGGAGCCCAGCTCCGAATTGCAAACGTCCAGCGACTGCTCCCACACCAAAGGTGCCAGGCCTCCCATGTGTTGCCGGCCCTCGCCTTGCCCTGGCAGCCCTTCCACAGCCCCACACACACTGGGGCTGCAGCCTTGCCAGCCAGCTCAGGCTGCCGACGTTCGTGCCTTGCTCGCTCTCGGCACCTGCGCCGCAGCCCAGCTCCAAATTCCGAACGTCCAGCGACTGCTCCCACACCAAAGGTGCCAGGCCTCCCAGGTGTTGCTGGCCCTCGCCTTGCCCTGGCAGCCCTTCCACAGCCCCACACACTGGGGCTCCGGACTTGCCAGCCAGCTCAGGGTGCCGATGTTCGTGCCTTGCTCGCTCTCGGGACCTGCGCCTGAGCCCAGCTCCGAATTGCAAACGTCCAGCGACTGCTCCCACACCAAAGGTGCCAGGCCTCCCAGGTGTTGCTGGCCCTCGCCTTGCCCTGGCAGCCCTTCCACAGCCCCACACACACTGGGGCTCCGGCCTTGCCAGCCAGCTCAGGGGGCCGACGTTCGTGCCTTGCTCGCTCTCGGCACCTGCGCCGGAGCGCAGCTCCAAATTGCGAACGTCCAGCAACTGCTCCCACACCAAAGGTGCCAGGCCTCCCAGGTGTTGCCGGCCCTCGCCTTGCCCTGGCAGCTCTTCCACAGCCTCACACACTGGGGCTCCGGACTTGCCAGCCAGCTCAGGGTGCCGATGTTCGTGCCTTGCTCGCTCTCGGGACCTGCGCCTGAGCCGAGCTCCAAATTGCAAACGTCCAGCGACTGCTCCCACACCAAAGGTGCCAGGCCTCCCAGGTGTTGCCGGCCCTCGCCTTGCCCTGGCAGCCCTTCCACAGCCCCACACACACTGGGGCTCCGGCCTTGCCAGCCAGCTCAGGGGGCCGACGTTCGTGTCTCGCTTGCTCTCGGCACCTGCGCCGCAGCCCAGCTCCAAATTGCGAACGTCCAGCGACTGCTCCCACACTAAAGGTGCCAGGCCTCACAGGTGTTGCTGGCCCTCGCCTTGCCCTGGCAGCCCTTCCACAGCCCCACACACACTGGGGCTCCGGCCTTGCCAGCCAGCTCAGGGGGCCGACGTTCGTGCCTTGCTCGCTCTCGGGACCTGCGCCGGAGCCCAGCTCCAAATTGCAAACATCCAGCAACTGCTCCCACACTAAAGGTGCCAGAACTCCAAGGTGTTGCCGGCCCTCGCGTCTCCCTGGCACTCCTTCCACAGCCCCACACACACTGGGGCTCCGGCCTTGCCAGCCAGCTCAGGGGGCCGACGTTCGTGCCTTGCTCGCTGTCGGCACCTGCGCCGGAGCCCAGCTCCAAATTGCAAACGTCCAGCGACTGCTCCCACACCAAAGGTGCCAGGCCTCCCATGTGTTGCCGGCCCTCGCCTTGCCCTGGCAGCCCTTCCACAGCCCCACACACACTGGGGCTCCGGCCTTGCCAGCCAGCTCAGGGGGCCGACGTTCGTGTCTCGCTTGCTCTCGGCACCTGCGCCGGAGCGCAGCTCCAAATTGCGAACGTCCAGCGACTGCTCCCACACCAAAGGTGCCAGGCCTCCCATGTTTTGCCGGCCCTCGTCTTCCCCTGGCAGCCCTTCCACAGCCCCACACACTGGTGCTCCGGACTTGCCAGCCAGCTCAGGGGGCCGACGTTCGTGCCTTGCTCGCTCTCGGGACCTGCGCCGGAGCGCAGCTCCAAATTGCGAACGTCCAGCGACTGCTCCCACACCAAAGGTGCCAGGCCTCCCAGGTGTTGCCGGCCCTCGCCTTGCCCTGGCAGCCCTTCCACAGCCCCACACACACTGGGGCTCCGGCCTTGCCAGCCAGCTCAGGGGGCCGACGTTCGTGCCTTGCTCGCTCTCGGGACCTGCGCCTGAGCCCAGCTCCAAATTGCAAACATCCAGCAACTGCTCCCACACTAAAGGTGCCAGAACTCCAAGGTGTTGCCGGCCCTCGCGTCTCCCTGGCACTCCTTCCACAGCCCCACACACACTGGGGCTCCGGCCTTGCCAGCCAGCTCAGGGGGCCGACGTTCGTGCCTTGCTCGCTGTCGGCACCTGCGCCGGAGCCCAGCTCCGAATTGCAAACGTCCAGCGACTGCTCCAACACCAAAGGTGCCAGGCCTCCCATGTGTTGCCGGCCCTGGCCTTGCCCTGGCAGCCCTTCCACAGCCCCACACACACTGGGGCTGCGGCCTTGCCAGCCAGCTCAGGCTGCCGACGTTCGTGCCTTGCTCGCTCTCGGCACCTGCGCCGCAGCCCAGCTCCAAATTCTGAACGTCCAGCGACTGCTCCCACACCAAAGGTGCCAGGCCTCCCAGGTGTTGCTGGCCCTCGCCTTGCCCTGGCAGCCCTTCCACAGCCCCACACACTGGGGCTCCGGACTTGCCAGCCAGCTCAGGGTGCCGATGTTCGTGCCTTGCTCGCTCTCGGGACCTGCGCCTGAGCCCAGCTCCGAATTGCAAACGTCCAGCGACTGCTCCCACACTAAAGGTGCCAGGCCTCCCAGGTGTTGCCGGCCCTCGCCTTGCCCTGGCAGCCCTTCCACAGCCCCACACACACTGGGGCTCCGGCCTTGCCAGCCAGCTCAGGGGGCCGACGTTCGTGTCTCGCTTGCTCTCGGCACCTGCGCCGGAGCGCAGCTCCAAATTGCGAACGTCCAGCGACTGCTCCCACACCAAAGGTGCCAGGCCTCCCAGGTGTTGCTGGCCCTCGCCTTGCCCTGGCAGCCCTTCCACAGCCCCACACACACTGGGGCTCCGGCCTTGCCAGCCAGCTCAGGCTGCCGACGTTCGTGCCTTGCTCGCTCTCGGGACCTGCGCCGGAGCCCAGCTCCAAATTGCAAACATCCAGCAACTGCTCCCACACTAAAGGTGCCAGAACTCCAAGGTGTTGCCGGCCCTCGCGTCTCCCTGGCACTCCTTCCACAGCCCCACACACACTGGGGCTCCGGCCTTGCCAGCCAGCTCAGGGTGCCGACGTTCGTGTCTCGCTTGCTCTCGGCACCTGCGCCGCAGCCCAGCTCCAAATTCCGAACGTCCAGCGACTGCTCCCACAGCAAAGGTGCCAGGCCTCCCATGTTTTGCCGGCCCTCGCCTTGCCCTGGCAGCCCTTCCACAGCCCCACACACACTGGGGCTCCGGCCTTGCCAGCCAGCTCAGGGGGCCGACGTTCGTGTCTCGCTTGCTCTCGGGACCTGCGCCGGAGCGCAGCTCCAAATTGCGAACGTCCAGCGACTGCTCCCACACCAAAGGTGCCAGGCCTCCCAGGTGTTGCTGGCCCTCGCCTTGCCCTGGCAGCCCTTCCACAGCCCCACACACACTGGGGCTCCGGCCTTGCCAGCCAGCTCAGGGTGCCGACGTTCGTGCCTTGCTCGCTCTCGGGACCTGCGCCGGAGCCCAGCTCCAAATTGCAAACATCCAGCAACTGCTCCCACACTAAAGGTGCCAGAACTCCAAGGTGTTGCCGGCCCTCGCGTCTCCCTGGCACTCCTTCCACAGCCCCACACACACTGGGGCTCCGGCCTTGCCAGCCAGCTCAGGGGGCCGACGTTCGTGCCTTGCTCGCTGTCGGCACCTGCGCCGGAGCCCAGCTCCAAATTGCAAACGTCCAGCGACTGCTCCCACACCAAAGGTGCCAGGCCTCCCATGTGTTGCCGGCCCTCGCCTTGCCCTGGCAGCCCTTCCACAGCCCCACACACACTGGGGCTCCGGCCTTGCCAGCCAGCTCAGGGGGCCGACGTTCGTGTCTCGCTTGCTCTCGGCACCTGCGCCGGAGCGCAGCTCCAAATTGCGAACGTCCAGCGACTGCTCCCACACCAAAGGTGCCAGGCCTCCCATGTTTTGCCGGCCCTCGTCTTCCCCTGGCAGCCCTTCCACAGCCCCACACACTGGTGCTCCGGACTTGCCAGCCAGCTCAGGGGGCCGATGTTCGTGCCTTGCTCGCTCTCGGGACCTGCGCCGGAGCGCAGCTCCAAATTGCGAACGTCCAGCGACTGCTCCCACACCAAAAGTGCCAGGCCTCCCAGGTGTTGCCGGCCCTCGCGTCTCCGCGGCAGCCCTTCCACAGCCCCACACACACTGGGGCTCCGGCCTTGCCAGCCAGATCAGGGGGCCGACGTTCGTGCCTTGCTCGCTCTCTTGACCTGCGCCTGAGCCCAGCTCCAAATTGCAAACATCCAGCGACTGCTCCCACACCAAAGGTGCCAGGCCTCCCAGGTGTTGCTGGCCCTCGCCCTGCCCTGGCAGCCCTTCCACAGCCCCACACACACTGGGGCTCCGGCCTTGCCAGCCAGCTCAGGGGGCCGACGTTCGTGCCTTGCTCGCTCTCGGCACCTGCGCCGGAGCCGAGCTCCAAATTGCAAACGTCCAGCGACTGCTCCCACACCAAAGGTGCCAGGCCTCCCATGTGTTGCCGGCCCTCGCCTTGCCCTGGCAGCCCTTCCACAGCCCCACACACACTGGGGCTCCGGCCTTGCCAGCCAGCTCAGGGGGCCGACGTTCGTGCCTTGCTCGCTCTCGGGAGCTGCGCCGGAGCCCAGCTCCAAATTGCAAACGTCCAGCGACTGCTCCCACACCAAAGGTGCCAGGCCTCCCATGTTTTGCCGGCCCTCGCCTTGCCCTGGCAGCCCTTCCACAGCCCCACACGCACTGGGGCTCCGGCCTTGCCAGCCAGCTCAGGGGGCCGACGTTCGTGCCTTGCTCGCTCTCGGCACCTGCGCCGGAGCGCAGCTCCAAATTGCAAACATCCAGCAACTGCTCCCACACTAAAGGTGCCAGGCCTCCCAGGTGTTGCCGGCCCTCGCCTTGCCCTGGCAGCCCTTCCACAGCCCCACACGCACTGGGGCTCCGGCCTTGCCAGCCAGCTCAGGGGGCCGACGTTCGTGCCTTGCTCGCTCTCGGCACCTGCGCCGCAGCCCAGCTCCAAATTGCAAACATCCAGCAACTGCTCCCACACTAAAGGTGCCAGGCCTCCCAGGTGTTGCCGGCCCTCGCGTCTCCGCGGCAGCCCTTCCACAGCCCCACACACACTGGGGCTCTGGCCTTGCCAGCCAGCTCAGGGGGCCGACGTTCGTGCCTTGCTCGCTCTCGGGACCTGCGCCGGAGCCCAGCTCCAAATTGCAAACGTCCAGCGACTGCTCCCACACTAAAGGTGCCAGGCCTCCCAGGTGTTGCCGGCCCTCGCCTTGCCCTGGCAGCCCTTCCACAGCCCCACACACACTGGGGCTCCGGCCTTGCCAGCCAGATCAGGGGGCCGACGTTCGTGCCTTGCTCGCTCTCGGGACCTGCGCCGGAGCCCAGCTCCAAATTGCAAACATCCAGCAACTGCTCCCACACGAAAGGTGCCAGGCCTCCCAGGTGTTGCCGGCCCTCGCCTTGCCCTGGCAGCCCTTCCACAGCCCCACACACACTGGGGCTCCGGCCTTGCCAGCCAGCTCAGGGGGCCGACGTTCGTGTCTCGCTTGCTCTCGGCACCTGCGCCGGAGCGCAGCTCCAAATTGCGAACGTCCAGCGACTGCTCCCACACCAAAGGTGCCAGGCCTCCCAGGTGTTGCTGGCCCTCGCCTTGCCCTGGCAGCCCTTCCACAGCCCCACACACACTGGGGCTCCGGCCTTGCCAGCCAGCTCAGGGTGCCGACGTTCGTGCCTTGCTCGCTCTCGGGACCTGCGCCGGAGCCCAGCTCCAAATTGCAAACATCCAGCAACTGCTCCCACACTAAAGGTGCCAGAACTCCAAGGTGTTGCCGGCCCTCGCGTCTCCCTGGCACTCCTTCCACAGCCCCACACACACTGGGGCTCCGGCCTTGCCAGCCAGCTCAGGGGGCCGACGTTCGTGCCTTGCTCGCTCTCGGCACCTGCGCCGGAGCCCAGCTCCGAATTGCAAACGTCCAGCGACTGCTCCCACACCAAAGGTGCCAGGCCTCCCATGTGTTGCCGGCCCTCGCCTTGCCCTGGCAGCCCTTCCACAGCCCCACACGCACTGGGGCTCCGGCCTTGCCAGCCAGCTCAGGGTGCCGACATTCGTGCCTTGCTCGCTCTCGGGACCTGCGCCGGAGCCCAGCTCCAAATTGCAAACGTCCAGCGACTGCTCCCACACCAAAGGTGCCAGGCCTCCCAGGTGTTGCCGGCCCTCGCCTTGCCCTGGCACTCCTTCCACAGCCCCACACACACTGGGGCTCCGGCCTTGCCAGCCAGCTCAGGGGGCCGACGTTCGTGCCTTGCTCGCTCTCGGCACCTGCGCCGGAGCCCAGCTCCAAATTGCAAACGTCCAGCGACTGCTCCCACACCAAAGGTGCCAGGCCTCCCAGGTGTTGCCGGCCCTCGCCTTCCCCCGGCAGCCCTTCCACAGCCCCACACACACTGGGGTTCCGGCCTTGCCAGCCAGCTCAGGCTGCCGATGTTCGTGCCTTGCTCGCTCTCGGGACCTGCGCCTGAGCCCATCTCCAAATTGGAAACATCCAGCAACTGCTCCCACACGAAAGGTGCCAGGCCTCCCATGTGTTGCCGGCCCTCGCCTTGCCCTGGCAGCCCTTCCACAGCCCCACACACACTGGGGCTCCGGCCTTGCCAGCCAGCTCAGGGGGCCGACGTTCGTGCCTTGCTCGCTCTCAGCACCTGCGCCGGAGCCCAGCTCCAAATTGCGAACGTCCAGCGACTGCTCCCACACCAAAGGTGCCAGGCCTCCCATGTGTTGCCGGCCCTCGCCTTGCCCTGGCAGCCCTTCCACAGCCCCACACACTGGGGCTCCGGACTTGCCAGCCAGCTCAGGTTGCCGATGTTTGTGCCTTGCTCGCTCTCGGGACCTGCGCCGGAGCCCAGCTCCAAATTGCAAACATCCAGCAACTGCTCCCACACTAAAGGTGCCAGGCCTCCCAGGTGTTGCCGGCCCTCGCGTCTCCCTGGCACTCCTTCCACAGCCCCACACACACTGGGGCTCCGGCCTTGCCAGCCAGCTCAGGGGGCCGACGTTCGTGCCTTGCTCGCTCTCGGGACCTGCGCCGGAGCCCAGCTCCAAATTGCAAACGTCCAGCGACTGCTCCCACACCAAAGGTGCCAGGCCTCCCAGGTGTTGCCGGCCCTCGCCTTGCCCTGGCAGCCCTTCCACAGCCCCACACACACTGGGGCTCCGGCCTTGCCAGCCAGCTCAGGGGGCCGACGGTCGTGCCTTGCTCGCTCTCGGCACCTGCGCCGGAGCCCAGCTCCAAATTGCAAACGTCCAGCGACTGCTCCCACACCAAAGGTGCCAGGCCTCCCAGGTGTTGCTGGCCCTCGCCTCTCCCCGGCAGCCGTTCCACAGCCCCACACACACTGGGGCTCCGGCCTTGCCAGCCAGCTCAGGGGGCCGACGTTCGTGCCTTGCTCGCTCTCGGGACCTGCGCCTGAGCCCAGCTCCAAATTGCAAACGTCCAGCGACTGCTCCCACACCAAAGGTGCCAGGCCTCCCAGGTGTTGCCGGCCCTCGCCTTGCCCTGGCAGCCCTTCCACAGCCCCACACACACTGGCGCTCCGGCCTTGCCAGCCAGCTCAGGGGGCCGACGTTCGTGCCTTGCTCGCTCTCGGGACCTGCGCCTGAGCCCAGCTCCAAATTGCAAACATCCAGCAACTGCTCCCACATTAAAGGTGCCAGAACTCCAAGGTGTTGCCAGCCCTCGCGTCTCCCTGGCACTCCTTCCACAGCCCCACACACACTGGGGCTCCGGCCTTGCCAGCCAGCTCAGGGGGCCGACGTTCGTGCCTTGCTCGCTCTCGGCACCTGCGCCGGAGCCCAGCTCCGAATTGCAAACGTCCAGCGACTGCTCCCACACCAAAGGTGCCAGGCCTCCCATGTGTTGCCGGCCCTCGCCTTGCCCTGGCAGCCCTTCCACAGCCCCACACGCACTGGGGCTCCGGCCTTGCCAGCCAGCTCAGGGGGCCGACGTTCGTGCCTTGCTCGCTCTCGGGACCTGCGCCGGAGCCCAGCTCCAAATTGCAAACGTCCAGCGACTGCTCCCACACCAAAGGTGCCAGGCCTCCCAGGTGTTGCCGGCCCTCGCCTTGCCCTGGCAGCCCTTCCACAGCCCCACACACACTGGGGCTCCGGCCTTGCCAGCCAGCTCAGGGGGCCGACGTTCGTGCCTTGCTCGCTCTCGGGACCTGCGCCTGAGCCCAGCTCCAAATTGCAAACATCCAGCAACTACTCCCACACTAAAGGTGCCAGAACTCCCAGGTGTTGCCGGCCCTCGCGTCTCCCTGGCACTCCTTCCACAGCCCCACACACACTGGGGCTCCGGCCTTGCCAGCCAGCTCAGGGGGCCGACGTTCGTGCCTTGCTCGCTGTCGGCACCTGCGCCGGAGCCCAGCTCCGAATTGCAAACGTCCTGCGACTGCTCCCACACCAAAGGTGCCAGGCCTCCCATGTGTTGCCGGCCCTCGCCTTGCCCTGGCAGCCCTTCCACAGCCCCACACGCACTGGGGCTCCGGCCTTGCCAGCCAGCTCAGGGGGCCGACGTTCGTGCCTTGCTCGCTCTCGGCACCTGCGCCGCAGCCCAGCTCCAAATTGCAAACATCCAGCAACTGCTCCCACACTAAAGGTGCCAGGCCTCCCAGGTGTTGCCGGCCCTCGCGTCTCCCTGGCACTCCTTCCACAGCCCCACACACACTGGGGCTCCGGCCTTGCCAGCCAGCTCAGGGGGCCGACGTTCGTGCCTTGCTCGCTCTCGGGACCTGCGCCGGAGCCCAGCTCCAAATTGCAAACGTCCAGCGACTGCTCCCACACCAAAGGTGCCAGGCCTCCCATGTGTTGCCGGCCCTCGTCTTGCCCTGGCAGCCCTTCCACAGCCCCACACGCACTGGGGCTCCGGCCTTGCCAGCCAGCTCAGGGGGCCGACGTTCGTGCCTTGCTCGCTCTCGGGACCTGCGCCGCAGCCCAGCTCCAAATTGCAAACATCCAGCAACTGCTCCCACACTAAAAGTGCCAGGCCTCCCAGGTGTTGCCGGCCCTCGCGTCTCCCTGGCACTCCTTCCACAGCCCCACACACACTGGGGCTCCGGCCTTGCCAGCCAGCTCAGGGGGCCGACGTTCGTGCCTTGCTCGCTGTCGGCACCTGCGCCTGAGCCCAGCTCCGAATTGCAAACGTCCAGCGACTGCTCCCACACCAAAGGTGCCAGGCCTCCCATGTGTTGCCGGCCCTCGCCTTGCCCTGGCAGCCCTTCCACAGCCCCACACGCACTGGGGCTCCGGCCTTGCCAGCCAGCTCAGGGGGCCGACGTTCGTGTCTCGTTCGCTCTCGGGACCT
The DNA here is from genome assembly GCA_027474245.1 of Spheniscus humboldti. Taxonomy (NCBI): domain Eukaryota; kingdom Metazoa; phylum Chordata; class Aves; order Sphenisciformes; family Spheniscidae; genus Spheniscus; species Spheniscus humboldti. Next base: position 133,484,882 of record CM049889.1, read on the forward strand.
GCGCCGCAGCCCAGCTCCAAATTGCAAACGTCCAGCGACTGCTCCCACACCAAAGGTGCCAGGCCTCCCAGGTGTTGCCGGCCCTCGCCTTGCCCTGGCAGTCCTTCCACAGCCCCACACACACTGGGGCTCCGGCCTTGCCAGCCAGCTCAGGGGGCCGACGTTCGTGCCTTGCTCGCTCTCGGGACCTGCGCCTGAGCCCAGCTCCAAATTGCAAACGTCCAGCGACTGCTCCCACACCAAAGGTGCCAGGCCTCCCATGTGTTGCCGGCCCTCGCCTTGCCCTGGCAGCCCTTCCACAGCCCCACACACACTGGGGCTCCGGCCTTGCCAGGAGCTCAGGGGGCCGACGTTCGTGCCTTGCTCGCTCTCGGGACCTGCGCCGGAGCCCAGCTCCAAATTGCAAACATCCAGCAACTGCTCCCACACTAAAGGTGCCAGAACTCCAAGGTGTTGCCGGCCCTCGCGTCTCCCTGGCACTCCTTCCACAGCCCCACACACACTGGGGCTCCGGCCTTGCCAGCCAGCTCAGGGGGCCGACGTTCGTGCCTTGCTCGCTCTCGGGACCTGCGCCGGAGCCCAGCTCCAAATTGCAAACGTCCAGCGACTGCTCCCACACCAAAGGTGCCAGGCCTCCCAGGTGTTGCCGGCCCTCGCCTTGCCCTGGCAGCCCTTCCACAGCCCCACACACACTGGGGCTCCGGCCTTGCCAGCCAGCTCAGGGGGCCGACGTTCGTGCCTTGCTCGCTCTCGGGACCTGCGCCTGAGCCCAGCTCCAAATTGCAAACATCCAGCAACTGCTCCCACACCAAAGGTGCCAGGCCTCCCAGGTGTTGACGGCCCTCGCGTCTCCCTGGCACTCCTTCCACAGCCCCACACACACTGGGGCTCCGGCCTTGCCAGCCAGCTCAGGGGGCCGACGTTCGTGCCTTGCTCGCTGTCGGCACCTGCGCCGGAGCCCAGCTCCGAATTGCAAACGTCCTGCGACTGCTCCCACACCAAAGGTGCCAGGCCTCCCATGTGTTGCCGGCCCTCGCCTTGCCCTGGCAGCCCTTCCACAGCCCCACACGCACTGGGGCTCCGGCCTTGCCAGCCAGCTCAGGGGGCCGACGTTCGTGCCTTGCTCGCTCTCGGCACCTGCGCCGCAGCCCAGCTCCAAATTGCAAACATCCAGCAACTGCTCCCACACTAAAGGTGCCAGGCCTCCCAGGTGTTGCCGGCCCTCGCGTCTCCCTGGCACTCCTTCCACAGCCCCACACACACTGGGGCTCCGGCCTTGCCAGCCAGCTCAGGGGGCCGACGTTCGTGCCTTGCTCGCTGTCGGCACCTGCGCCGGAGCGCAGCTCCAAATTGCAAACGTCCAGCGACTGCTCCCACACCAAAGGTGCCAGGCCTCCCATGTGTTGCCGGCCCTCGCCTTGCCCTGGCAGCCCTTCCACAGCCCCACACGCACTGGGGCTCCGGCCTTGCCAGCCAGCTCAGGGGGCCGACGTTCGTGCCTTGCTCGCTCTCGGGACCTGCGCCGGAGCCCAGCTCCAAATTGCAAACGTCCAGCGACTGCTCCCACACCAAAGGTGCCAGGCCTCCCATGTGTTGCCGGCCCTCGTCTTGCCCTGGCAGCCCTTCCACAGCCCCACACGCACTGGGGCTCCGGCCTTGCCAGCCAGCTCAGGGTGCCGACGTTCGTGCCTTGCTCGCTCTCGGGACCTGCGCCTGAGCCCAGCTCCGAATTGCAAACGTCCAGCGACTGCTCCCACACCAAAGGTGCCAGGCCTCCCATGTGTTGCCGGCCCTCGCCTTGCCCTGGCAGCCCTTCCACAGCCCCACACGCACTGGGGCTCCGGCCTTGCCAGCCAGCTCAGGGGGCCGACGTTCGTGTCTCGTTCGCTCTCGGGACCTGCGCCGCAGCCCAGCTCCAAATTGCAAACGTCCAGCGACTGCTCCCACACCAAAGGTGCCAGGCCTCCCAGGTGTTGCCGGCCCTCGCCTTGCCCTGGCAGTCCTTCCACAGCCCCACACACACTGGGGCTCCGGCCTTGCCAGCCAGCTCAGGGGGCCGACGTTCGTGCCTTGCTCGCTCTCGGGACCTGCGCCTGAGCCCAGCTCCAAATTGCAAACGTCCAGCGACTGCTCCCACACCAAAGGTGCCAGGCCTCCCATGTGTTGCCGGCCCTCGCCTTGCCCTGGCAGCCCTTCCACAGCCCCACACACACTGGGGCTCCGGCCTTGCCAGGAGCTCAGGGGGCCGACGTTCGTGCCTTGCTCGCTCTCGGGACCTGCGCCGGAGCCCAGCTCCAAATTGCAAACATCCAGCAACTGCTCCCACACTAAAGGTGCCAGAACTCCAAGGTGTTGCCGGCCCTCGCGTCTCCCTGGCACTCCTTCCACAGCCCCACACACACTGGGGCTCCGGCCTTGCCAGCCAGCTCAGGGGGCCGACGTTCGTGCCTTGCTCGCTCTCGGCACCTGCGCCGGAGCCCAGCTCCGAATTGCAAACGTCCAGCGACTGCTCCCACACCAAAGGTGCCAGGCCTCCCATGTGTTGCCGGCCCTCGCCTTGCCCTGGCAGCCCTTCCACAGCCCCACACGCACTGGGGCTCCGGCCTTGCCAGCCAGCTCAGGGGGCCGACGTTCGTGCCTTGCTCGCTCTCGGGACCTGCGCCGGAGCCCAGCTCCAAATTGCAAACGTCCAGCGACTGCTCCCACACCAAAGGTGCCAGGCCTCCCAGGTGTTGCCGGCCCTCGCCTTGCCCTGGCAGCCCTTCCACAGCCCCACACGCACTGGGGCTCCGGCCTTGCCAGCCAGCTCAGGGTGCCGATGTTCGTGCCTTGCTCGCTCTCGGGACCTGCGCCTGAGCCCAGCTCCAAATTGCAAACATCCAGCAACTGCTCCCACACTAAAGGTGCCAGGCCTCCCAGGTGTTGCCGGCCCTCGCGTCTCCCTGGCACTCCTTCCACAGCCCCACACACACTGGGGCTCCGGCCTTGCCAGCCAGCTCAGGGGGCCGACGTTCGTGCCTTGCTCGCTGTCGGCACCTGCGCCGGAGCCCAGCTCCGAATTGCAAACGTCCAGCGACTGCTCCCACACCAAAGGTGCCAGGCCTCCCAGGTGTTGCCGGCCCTCGCCTTGCCCTGGCAGCCCTTCCACAGCCCCACACGCACTGGGGCTCCGGCCTTGCCAGCCAGCTCAGGGGGCCGACGTTCGTGCCTTGCTCGCTCTCGGCACCTGCGCCGCAGCCCAGCTCCAAATTGCAAACATCCAGCAACTGCTCCCACACTAAAGGTGCCAGGCCTCCCAGGTGTTGCCGGCCCTCGCGTCTCCCTGGCACTCCTTCCACAGCCCCACACACACTGGGGCTCCGGCCTTGCCAGCCAGCTCAGGGGGCCGACGTTCGTGCCTTGCTCGCTGTCGGCACCTGCGCCGGAGCGCAGCTCCAAATTGCAAACGTCCAGCGACTGCTCCCACACCAAAGGTGCCAGGCCTCCCATGTGTTGCCGGCCCTCGCCATGCCCTGGCAGCCCTTCCACAGCCCCACACGCACTGGGGCTCCGGCCTTGCCAGCCAGCTCAGGGGGCCGACGTTCGTGCCTTGCTCGCTCTCGGGACCTGCGCCGGAGCCCAGCTCCAAATTGCAAACGTCCAGCGACTGCTCCCACACCAAAGGTGCCAGGCCTCCCAGGTGTTGCCGGCCCTCGCGTCTCCCTGGCACTCCTTCCACAGCCCCACACACACTGGGGCTCCGGCCTTGCCAGCCAGCTCAGGGGGCCGACGGTCGTGCCTTGCTCGCTCTCGGCACCTGCGCCGGAGCCCAGCTCCAAATTGCAAACGTCCAGCGACTGCTCCCACACCAAAGGTGCCAGGCCTCCCAGGTGTTGCTGGCCCTCGCCTCTCCCCGGCAGCCGTTCCACAGCCCCACACACACTGGGGCTCCGGCCTTGCCAGCCAGCTCAGGGGGCCGACGTTCGTGCCTTGCTCGCTCTCGGGACCTGCGCCGGAGCCCAGCTCCAAATTGCAAACGTCCAGCGACTGCTCCCACACCAAAGGTGCCAGGCCTCCCATGTGTTGCCGGCCCTCGCCTTGCCCTGGCAGCCCTTCCACAGCCCCACACACACTGGGGCTCCGGCCTTGCCAGGAGCTCAGGGGGCCGACGTTCGTGCCTTGCTCGCTCTCGGGACCTGCGCCGGAGCCCAGCTCCAAATTGCAAACATCCAGCAACTGCTCCCACACTAAAGGTGCCAGAACTCCAAGGTGTTGCCGGCCCTCGCGTCTCCCTGGCACTCCTTCCACAGCCCCACACACACTGGGGCTCCGGCCTTGCCAGCCAGCTCAGGGGGCCGACGTTCGTGCCTTGCTCGCTGTCGGCACCTGCGCCGGAGCCCAGCTCCAAATTGCAAACGTCCAGCGACTGCTCCCACACCAAAGGTGCCAGGCCTCCCATGTGTTGCCGGCCCTCGCCTTGCCCTGGCAGCCCTTCCACAGCCCCACACGCACTGGGGCTCCGGCCTTGCCAGCCAGCTCAGGGGGCCGATGTTCGTGCCTTGCTCGCTCTCGGGACCTGCGCCGGAGCCCAGCTCCAAATTGCAAACGTCCAGCGACTGCTCCCACACCAAAGGTGCCAGGCCTCCCAGGTGTTGCCGGCCCTCGCCTTGCCCTGGCAGCCCTTCCACAGCCCCACACGCACTGGGGCTCCGGCCTTGCCAGCCAGCTCAGGGGGCCGACGTTCGTGCCTTGCTCGCTGTCGGCACCTGCGCCGGAGCCCAGCTCCGAATTCCAAACGTCCAGCGACTGCTCCCACACCAAAGGTGCCAGGCCTCCCAGGTGTTGCCGGCCCTCGCCTTGCCCTGGCAGCCCTTCCACAGCCCCACACGCACTGGGGCTCCGGCCTTGCCAGCCAGCTCAGGGGGCCGACGTTCGTGCCTTGCTCGCTCTCGGCACCTGCGCCGCAGCCCAGCTCCAAATTGCAAACATCCAGCAACTGCTCCCACACTAAAGGTGCCAGGCCTCCCAGGTGTTGCCGGCCCTCGCCTTGCCCTGGCAGCCCTTCCACAGCCCCACACACACTGGGGCTCAGGCCTTGCCAGCCAGCTCAGGGGGCCGACGTTCGTGCCTTGCTCGCTCTCGGGACCTGCGCCTGAACACAGCTCCAAATTGCAAGCATCCAGCAACTACTCCCACACTAAAGGTGCCAGAACTCCCAGGTGTTGCCGGCCCTCGCGTCTCCCTGGCACTCCTTCCACAGCCCCACACACACTGGGGCTCCGGCCTTGCCAGCCAGCTCAGGGGGACGACGTTCGTGCCTTGCTCGCTGTCGGCACCTGCGCCGGAGCCCAGCTCCGAATTGCAAACGTCCAGCGACTGCTCCCACACCAAAGGTGCCAGGCCTCCCAGGTGTTGCCGGCCCTCGCCTTGCCCTGGCAGCCCTTCCACAGCCCCACACGCACTGGGGCTCCGGCCTTGCCAGCCAGCTCAGGGGGACGACGTTCGTGCCTTGCTCGCTGTCGGCACCTGCGCCGGAGCCCAGCTCCGAATTGCAAACGTCCAGCGACTGCTCCCACACCAAAGGTGCCAGGCCTCCCATGTGTTGCCGGCCCTCGCCATGCCCTGGCAGCCCTTCCACAGCCCCACACGCACTGGGGCTCCGGCCTTGCCAGCCAGCTCAGGGGGCCGACGTTCGTGCCTTGCTCGCTGTCGGCACCTGCGCCGGAGCCCAGCTCCAAATTGCAAACGTCCAGCGACTGCTCCCACACCAAAGGTGCCAGGCCTCCCAGGTGTTGCCGGCCCTCGCGTCTCCCTGGCACTCCTTCCACAGCCCCACACACACTGGGGCTCCGGCCTTGCCAGCCAGCTCAGGGGGCCGACGTTCGTGCCTTGCTCGCTCTCGGCACCTGCGCCGGAGCCCAGCTCCAAATTGCAAACGTCCAGCGACTGCTCCCACACCAAAGGTGCCAGGCCTCCCAGGTGTTGCTGGCCCTCGCCTCTCCCCGGCAGCCGTTCCACAGCCCCACACACACTGGGGCTCCGGCCTTGCCAGCCAGCTCAGGGGGCCGACGTTCGTGCCTTGCTCGCTCTCGGGACCTGCGCCTGAGCCCAGCTCCAAATTGCAAACGTCCAGCGACTGCTCCCACACCAAAGGTGCCAGGCCTCCCAGGTGTTGCCGGCCCTCGCCTTGCCCTGGCAGCCCTTCCACAGCCCCACACACACTGGCGCTCCGGCCTTGCCAGCCAGCTCAGGGGGCCGACGTTCGTGCCTTGCTCGCTCTCGGGACCTGCGCCTGAGCCCAGCTCCAAATTGCAAACATCCAGCAACTGCTCCCACATTAAAGGTGCCAGAACTCCAAGGTGTTGCCAGCCCTCGCGTCTCCCTGGCACTCCTTCCACAGCCCCACACACACTGGGGCTCCGGCCTTGCCAGCCAGCTCAGGGGGCCGACGTTCGTGCCTTGCTCGCTCTCGGCACCTGCGCCGGAGCCCAGCTCCGAATTGCAAACGTCCAGCGACTGCTCCCACACCAAAGGTGCCAGGCCTCCCATGTGTTACCGGCCCTCGCCTTGCCCTGGCAGCCCTTCCACAGCCCCACACACACTGGGGCTCCGGCCTTGCCAGCCAGCTCAGGGGGCCGACGTTCATGCCTTGCTCGCTCTCGGGACCTGCGCCGGAGCCCAGCTCCAAATTGCAAACGTCCAGCGACTGCTCCCACACCAAAGGTGCCAGGCCTCCCAGGTGTTGCCGGCCCTCGCCTTGCCCTGGCAGCCCTTCCACAGCCCCACACACACTGGGGCTCCGGCCTTGCCAGCCAGCTCAGGGTGCCGACGTTCGTGCCTTGCTCGCTCTCGGGACCTGCGCCTGAGCCCAGCTCCAAATTGCAAACATCCAGCAACTACTCCCACACTAAAGGTGCCAGAACTCCCAGGTGTTGCCGGCCCTCGCGTCTCCCTGGCACTCCTTCCACAGCCCCACACACACTGGGGCTCCGGCCTTGCCAGCCAGCTCAGGGGGCCGACGTTCGTGCCTTGCTCGCTGTCGGCACCTGCGCCGGAGCCCAGCTCCGAATTGCAAACGTCCTGCGACTGCTCCCACACCAAAGGTGCCAGGCCTCCCATGTGTTGCCGGCCCTCGCCTTGCCCTGGCAGCCCTTCCACAGCCCCACACGCACTGGGGCTCCGGCCTTGCCAGCCAGCTCAGGGGGCCGACGTTCGTGCCTTGCTCGCTCTCGGCACCTGCGCCGGAGCCCAGCTCCAAATTGCAAACGTCCAGCGACTGCTCCCACACTAAAGGTGCCAGGCCTCCCAGGTGTTGCCGGCCCTCGCGTCTCCCTGGCACTCCTTCCACAGCCCCACACACACTGGGGCTCCGGCCTTGCCAGCCAGCTCAGGGGGCCGACGTTCGTGCCTTGCTCGCTCTCGGGACCTGCGCCGGAGCCGAGCTCCAAATTGCAAACGTCCAGCGACTGCTCCCACACCAAAGGTGCCAGGCCTCCCATGTGTTGCCGGCCCTCGTCTTGCCCTGGCAGCCCTTCCACAGCCCCACACGCACTGGGGCTCCGGCCTTGCCAGCCAGCTCAGGGGGCCGACGTTCGTGCCTTGCTCGCTCTCGGCACCTGCGCCGCAGCCCAGCTCCAAATTGCAAACATCCAGCAACTGCTCCCACACTAAAGGTGCCAGGCCTCCCAGGTGTTGCCGGCCCTCGCGTCTCCCTGGCACTCCTTCCACAGCCCCACACACACTGGGGCTCCGGCCTTGCCAGCCAGCTCAGGGGGCCGACGTTCGTGCCTTGCTCGCTGTCGGCACCTGCGCCTGAGCCCAGCTCCGAATTGCAAACGTCCAGCGACTGCTCCCACACCAAAGGTGCCAGGCCTCCCATGTGTTGCCGGCCCTCGCCTTGCCCTGGCAGCCCTTCCACAGCCCCACACGCACTGGGGCTCCGGCCTTGCCAGCCAGCTCAGGGGGCCGACGTTCGTGCCTTGCTCGCTCTCGGCACCTGCGCCTGAGCCCAGCTCCAAATTGCAAACATCCAGCAACTGCTCCCACACTAAAGGTGCCAGGCCTCCCAGGTGTTGCCGGCCCTCGCGTCTCCCTGGCACTCCTTCCACAGCCCCACACACACTGGGGCTCCGGCCTTGCCAGCCAGCTCAGGGGGCCGACGTTCGTGCCTTGCTCGCTCTCGGCACCTGCGCCAGAGCGCAGCTCCAAATTGCAAACGTCCAGCGACTGCTCCCACACCAAAAGTGCCAGGCCTCCCAGGTGTTGCCGGCCCTCGCCTTCCCCCGGCAGCCCTTCCACAGCCCCACACACACTGGGGCTCCGGCCTTGCCAGCCAGCTCAGGGGGCCGACGTTCGTGTCTCGTTCGCTCTCGGGACCTGCGCCGCAGCCCAGCTCCAAATTGCAAACGTCCAGCGACTGCTCCCACACCAAAGGTGCCAGGCCTCCCAGGTGTTGCCGGCCCTCGCCTTGCCCTGGCAGTCCTTCCACAGCCCCACACACACTGGGGCTCCGGCCTTGCCAGCCAGCTCAGGGGGCCGACATTCGTGCCTTGCTCGCTCTCGGGACCTGCGCCTGAGCCCAGCTCCAAATTGCAAACGTCCAGCGACTGCTCCCACACCAAAGGTGCCAGGCCTCCCATGTGTTGCCGGCCCTCGCCTTGCCCTGGCAGCCCTTCCACAGCCCCACACACACTGGGGCTCCGGCCTTGCCAGGAGCTCAGGGGGCCGACGTTCGTGCCTTGCTCGCTGTCGGGACCTGCGCCGGAGCCCAGCTCCAAATTGCAAACATCCAGCAACTGCTCCCACACTAAAGGTGCCAGAACTCCAAGGTGTTGCCGGCCCTCGCGTCTCCCTGGCACTCCTTCCACAGCCCCACACACACTGGGGCTCCGGCCTTGCCAGCCAGCTCAGGGGGCCGACGTTCGTGCCTTGCTCGCTGTCGGCACCTGCGCCGGAGTCCAGCTCCGAATTGCAAACGTCCAGCGACTGCTCCCACACCAAAGGTGCCAGGCCTCCCATGTGTTGCCGGCCCTCGCCTTGCCCTGGCAGCCCTTCCACAGCCCCACACGCACTGGGGCTCCGGCCTTGCCAGCCAGCTCAGGGGGCCGACGTTCGTGCCTTGCTCGCTCTCGGGACCTGCGCCGGAGCCCAGCTCCAAATTGCAAACGTCCAGCGACTGCTCCCACACCAAAGGTGCCAGGCCTCCCAGGTGTTGCCGGCCCTCGCCTTGCCCTGGCAGCCCTTCCACAGCCCCACACGCACTGGGGCTCCGGCCTTGCCAGCCAGCTCAGGGTGCCGACGTTCGTGCCTTGCTCGCTCTCGGGACCTGCGCCTGAGCCCAGCTCCAAATTGCAAACATCCAGCAACTGCTCCCACACTAAAGGTGCCAGGCCTCCCAGGTGTTGCCGGCCCTCGACTTGCCCTGGCACTCCTTCCACAGCCCCACACACACTGGGGCTCCGGCCTTGCCAGCCAGCTCAGGGGGCCGACGTTCGTGCCTTGCTCGCTGTCGGCACCTGCGCCGGAGCCCAGCTCCGAATTGCAAACGTCCAGCGACTGCTCCCACACCAAAGGTGCCAGGCCTCCCAGGTGTTGCCGGCCCTCGCCTTGCCCTGGCAGCCCTTCCACAGCCCCACACGCACTGGGGCTCCGGCCTTGCCAGCCAGCTCAGGGGGCCGACGTTCGTGCCTTGCTCGCTCTCGGCACCTGCGCCGCAGCCCAGCTCCAAATTGCAAACATCCAGCAACTGCTCCCACACTAAAGGTGCCAGGCCTCCCAGGTGTTGCCGGCCCTCGCCTTGCCCTGGCAGCCCTTCCACAGCCCCACACACACTGGGGCTCAGGCCTTGCCAGCCAGCTCAGGGGGCCGACGTTCGTGCCTTGCTCGCTCTCGGGACCTGCGCCTGAGCCCAGCTCCAAATTGCAAGCATCCAGCAACTACTCCCACACTAAAGGTGCCAGAACTCCCAGGTGTTGCCGGCCCTCGCGTCTCCCTGGCACTCCTTCCACAGCCCCACACACACTGGGGCTCCGGCCTTGCCAGCCAGCTCAGGGGGCCGACGTTCGTGCCTTGCTCGCTCTCGGCACCTGCGCCGGAGCCCAGCTCCGAATTGCAAACGTCCAGCGACTGCTCCCACACCAAAGGTGCCAGGCCTCCCAGGTGTTGCCGGCCCTCGCCTTGCCCTGGCAGCCCTTCCACAGCCCCACACGCACTGGGGCTCCGGCCTTGCCAGCCAGCTCAGGGGGCCGACGTTCGTGCCTTGCTCGCTCTCGGGACCTGCGCCGCAGCCCAGCTCCAAATTGCAAACATCCAGCAACTGCTCCCACACTAAAGGTGCCAGGCCTCCCAGGTGTTGCCGGCCCTCGCGTCTCCCTGGCACTCCTTCCACAGCCCCACACACACTGGGGCTCCGGCCTTGCCAGCCAGCTCAGGGGGCCGACGTTCGTGCCTTGCTCGCTGTCGGCACCTGCGCCGGAGCCCAGCTCCAAATTGCAAACGTCCAGCGACTGCTCCCACACCAAAGGTGCCAGGCCTCCCATGTGTTGCCGGCCCTCGCCATGCCCTGGCAGCCCTTCCACAGCCCCACACGCACTGGGGCTCCGGCCTTGCCAGCCAGCTCAGGGGGCCGACGTTCGTGCCTTGCTCGCTCTCGGCACCTGCGCCGGAGCCCAGCTCCAAATTGCAAACGTCCAGCGACTGCTCCCACACCAAAGGTGCCAGGCCTCCCATGTGTTGCCAGCCCTCGCCTTGCCCTGGCAGCCCTTCCACAGCCCCACACGCACTGGGGCTCCGGCCTTGCCAGCCAGCTCAGGGTGCCGACGTTCGTGCCTTGCTCGCTCTCGGGACCTGCGCCGGAGCGCAGCTCCAAATTGCAAACATCCAGCAACTGCTCCCACACTAAAGGTGCCAGGCCTCCCAGGTGTTGCCGGCCCTCGCCTTGCCCTGGCAGCCCTTCCACAGCCTCACACACACTGGCGCTCCGGCCTTGCCAGCCAGCTCAGGGGGCCGACGTTCGTGCCTTGCTCGCTCTCGGGACCTGCGCCGGAGCGCAGCTCCAAATTGCAAACGTCCAGCGACTGCTCCCACACCAAAGGTGCCAGGCCTCCCAGGTGTTGCCGGCCCTCGCCTTGCCCTGGCAGTCCTTCCACAGCCCCACACACACAGGGGCTCCGGCCTTGCCAGCCAGCTCAGGGGGCCGACGTTCGTGCCTTGCTCGCTGTCGGCACCTGCGCCGCAGCCCAGCTCCAAATTGCAAACGTCCAGCGACTGCTCCCACACCAAAGGTGCCAGGCCTCCCATGTGTTGCCGGCCCTCGCCTTGCCCTGGCAGCCCTTCCACAGCCCCACACACACTGGGGCTCCGGCCTTGCCAGCCAGCTCAGGGGGCCGACGTTCGTGCCTTGCTCGCTCTCGGCACCTGCGCCGGAGCCCAGCTCCAAATTGCAAACATCCAGCAACTGCTCCCACACTAAAGGTGCCAGAACTCCAAGGTGTTGCCGGCCCTCGCGTCTCCCTGGCACTCCTTCCACAGCCCCACACACACTGGGGCTCCGGCCTTGCCAGCCAGCTCAGGGGGCCGACGTTCGTGCCTTGCTCGCTGTCGGCACCTGCGCCGGAGCCCAGCTCCGAATTGCAAACGTCCAGCGACTGCTCCCACACCAAAGGTGCCAGGCCTCCCATGTGTTGCCGGCCCTCGCCTTGCCCTGGCAGCCCTTCCACAGCCCCACACGCACTGGGGCTCCGGCCTTGCCAGCCAGCTCAGGGGGCCGACGTTCGTGCCTTGCTCGCTCTCGGGACCTGCGCCGGAGCGCAGCTCCAAATTGCAAACATCCAGCAACTGCTCCCACACTAAAGGTGCCAGGCCTCCCATGTGTTGCCGGCCCTCGCCTTGCCCTGGCAGCCCTTCCACAGCCCCACACGCACTGGGGCTCCGGCCTTGCCAGCCAGCTCAGGGGGCCGACGTTCGTGCCTTGCTCGCTCTCGGCACCTGCGCCGGAGCCCAGCTCCAAATTGCAAACATCCAGCAACTGCTCCCACACTAAAGGTGCCAGGCCTCCCAGGTGTTGCCGGCCCTCGCGTCTCCCTGGCACTCCTTCCACAGCCCCACACACACTGGGGCTCCGGCCTTGCCAGCCAGCTCAGGGGGCCGACGTTCGTGCCTTGCTCGCTGTCGGCACCTGCGCCGGAGCCCAGCTCCAAATTGCAAACGTCCAGCGACTGCTCCCACACCAAAGGTGCCAGGCCTCCCATGTGTTGCCGGCCCTCGCCTTGCCCTGGCAGCCCTTCCACAGCCCCACACACACTGGGGCTCCGGCCTTGCCAGCCAGCTCAGGGGGCCGACGTTCGTGCCTTGCTCGCTCTCGGGACCTGCGCCGGAGCCCAGCTCCAAATTGCAAACATCCAGCAACTGCTCCCACACTAAAGGTGCCAGGCCTCCCAGGTGTTGCCGGCCGTCGCGTCTCCCTGGCACTCCTTCCACAGCCCCACACACACTGGGGCTCCGGCCTTGCCAGCCAGCTCAGGGGGCCGACGTTCGTGCCTTGCTCGCTGTCGGCACCTGCGCCGGAGCCCAGCTCCAAATTGCAAACGTCCAGCGACTGCTCCCACACCAAAGGTGCCAGGCCTCCCAGGTGTTGCCGGCCCTCGCGTCTCCCTGGCACTCCTTCCACAGCCCCACACACACTGGGGCTCCGGCCTTGCCAGCCAGCTCAGGGGGCTGACGTTCGTGCCTTGCTCGTTCTCGGCACCTGCGCCGGAGCCCAGCTCCAAATTGCAAACGTCCTGCGACTGCTCCCACACCAAAGGTGCCAGGCCTCCCAGGTGTTGCCGGCCCTCGCCTTCCCCCGGCAGCCCTTCCACAGCCCCACACACACTGGGGCTCCGGCCTTGCCAGCCAGCTCAGGGGGCCGACGTTCGTGCCTTGCTCGCTCTCGGGACCTGCGCCGGAGCCGAGCTCCAAATTGCAAACGTCCAGCGACTGCTCCCACACCAAAGGTGCCAGGCCTCCCAGGTGTTGATGGCCCTCGCCTCTCCCCGGCAGCCCTTCCACAGCCCCACACACACTGGGGCTCCGGCCTTGCCAGCCAGCTCAGGGGGCCGACGTTCGTGCCTTGCTCGCTCTCGGGAGCTGCGCCGGAGCCCAGCTCCAAATTGCAAACGTCCAGCGACTGCTCCCACACCAAAGGTGCCAGGCCTCCCAGGTGTTGCCGGCCCTCGCCTTCCCCCGGCAGCCCTTCCACAGCCCCACACACACTGGGGCTCCGGCCTTGCCAGCCAGCTCAGGGGGCCGACGTTCGTGCCTTGCTCGCTCTCGGCACCTGCGCCGGAGCGCAGCTCCAAATTGCGAACGTCCAGCAACTGCTCCCACACCAAAGGTGCCAGGCCTCCCAGGTGTTGCTGGCCCTCGCCTTGCCCTGGCAGCCCTTCCACAGCCCCACACACACTGGGGCTCCGGCCTTGCCAGCCAGCTCAGGGGGCCGACGTTCGTGCCTTGCTCGCTCTCGGGACCTGCGCCGGAGCCCAGCTCCAAATTGCAAACGTCCAGCGACTGCTCCCACACCAAAGGTGCCAGGCCTCCCATGTGTTGCCGGCCCTCGCCTTGCCCTGGCAGCCCTTCCACAGCCCCACACACACTGGGGCTCAGGCCTTGCCAGCCAGCTCAGGGTGCCGACGTTCGTGCCTTGCTCGCTCTCGGGACCTGCGCCTGAGCCCAGCTCCAAATTGCAAACATCCAGCAACTGCTCCCACACTAAAGGTGCCTGAACTCCAAGGTGTTGCCGGCCCTCGCGTCTCCCTGGCACTCCTTCCACAGCCCCACACACACTGGGGCTCCGGCCTTGCCAGCCAGCTCAGGGGGCCGACGTTCGTGCCTTGCTCGCTCTCGGCACCTGCGCCGGAGCCCAGCTCCAAATTGCAAACGTCCTGCGACTGCTCCCACACCAAAGGTGCCAGGCCTCCCAGGTGTTGCCGGCCCTCGCCTTCCCCCGGCAGCCCTTCCACAGCCCCACACACACTGGGGCTCCGGCCTTGCCAGCCAGCTCAGGGGGCCGACGTTCGTGCCTTGCTCGCTCTCGGGACCTTCGCCGGAGCCGAGCTCCAAATTGCAAACGTCCAGCGACTGCTCCCACACCAAAGGTGCCAGGCCTCCCAGGTGTTGATGGCCCTCGCCTCTCCCCGGCAGCCCTTCCACAGCCCCACACACACTGGGGCTCCGGCCTTGCCAGCCAGCTCAGGGGGCCGACGTTCGTGCCTTGCTCGCTCTCGGGAGCTGCGCCGGAGCCCAGCTCCAAATTGCAAACGTCCAGCGACTGCTCCCACACTAAAGGTTCCAGAACTCCAAGGTGTTGCCGGCCCTCGCGTCTCCCTGGCACTCCTTCCACAGCCCCACACACACTGGGGCTCCGGCCTTGCCAGCCAGCTCAGGGGGCCGACGTTCGTGCCTTGCTCGCTGTCGGCACCTGCGCCGGAGCCCAGCTCCGAATTGCAAACGTCCAGCGACTGCTCCCACACCAAAGGTGCCAGGCCTCCCAGGTGTTGCCGGCCCTCGCCTTCCCCCGGCAGCCCTTCCACAGCCCCACACACACTGGGGCTCCGGCCTTGCCAGCCAGCTCAGGGGGCCGACGTTCGTGCCTTGCTCGCTCTCGGCACCTGCGCCGCAGCCCAGCTCCAAATTGCGAACGTCCAGCAACTGCTCCCACACCAAAGGTGCCAGGCCTCCCAGGTGTTGCTGGCCCTCGCCTTGCCCTGGCAGCCCTTCCACAGCCCCACACACACTGGGGCTCCGGCCTTGCCAGCCAGCTCAGGGGGCCGACGTTCGTGCCTTGCTCGCTCTCGGGACCTGCGCCGGAGCCCAGCTCCAAATTGCAAACGTCCAGCGACTGCTCCCACACCAAAGGTGCCAGGCCTCCCATGTGTTGCCGGCCCTCGCCTTGCCCTGGCAGCCCTTCCACAGCCCCACACACACTGGGGCTCAGGCCTTGCCAGCCAGCTCAGGGTGCCGACGTTCGTGCCTTGCTCGCTCTCGGGACCTGCGCCTGAGCCCAGCTCCAAATTGCAAACATCCAGCAACTGCTCCCACACTAAAGGTGCCTGAACTCCCAGGTGTTGCCGGCCCTCGCGTCTCCCTGGCACTCCTTCCACAGCCCCACACACACTGGGGCTCCGGCCTTGCCAGCCAGCTCAGGGGGCCGACATTCGTGCCTTGCTCGCTCTCGGCACCTGCGCCGGAGCCCAGCTCCAAATTGCAAACGTCCAGCGACTGCTCCCACACCAAAGGTGCCAGGCCTCCCATGTGTTGCCGGCCCTCGCCTTGCCCTGGCAGCCCTTCCACAGCCCCACACACACTGGGGCTCCGGCCTTACCAGCCAGCTCAGGGGGCCGACGTTCGTGCCTTGCTCGCTCTCGGGACCTGCGCCGGAGCCCAGCTCCAAATTGCAAACATCCAGCAACTGCTCCCACACTAAAGGTGCCAGAACTCCAAGGTGTTGCCGGCCCTCGCCTTGCCCTGGCACTCCTTCCACAGCCCCACACACACTGGGGCTCCGGCCTTGCCAGCCAGCTCAGGGGGCCGACGTTCGTGCCTTGCTCGCTGTCGGCACCTGCGCCGGAGCCCAGCTCCAAATTGCAAACGTCCAGCGACTGCTCCCACACGAAAGGTGCCAGGCCTCCCATGTGTTGCCGGCCCTCGCCTTGCCCTGGCAGCCCTTCCACAGCCCCACACACACTGGGGCTCCGGCCTTGCCAGCCAGCTCAGGGGGCCGACGTTCGTGCCTTGCTCGCTCTCGGGACCTTCGCCGGAGCCGAGCTCCAAATTGCGAACGTCCAGCGACTGCTCCCACACCAAAGGTGCCAGGCCTCCCAGGTGTTGCTGGCCCTCGCCTTGCCCTGGCAGCCCTTCCACAGCCCCACAGACACTGGGGCTCCGGCCTTGCCAGCCAGCTCAGGGGGCCGACGTTCGTGCCTTGCTCGCTCTCGGGACCTGCGCCGGAGCCCAGCTCCAAATTGCAAACGTCCAGCGACTGCTCCCACACCAAAGGTGCCAGGCCTCCCATGTGTTGCCGGCCCTCGCCTTGCCCTGGCAGCCCTTCCACAGCCCCACACACACTGGGGCTCAGGCCTTGCCAGCCAGCTCAGGGGGCCGACGTTCGTGCCTTGCTCGCTCTCGGGACCTGCGCCGGAGCCCAGCTCCAAATTGCAAACATCCAGCAACTGCTCCCACACTAAAGGTGCCAGAACTCCAAGGTGTTGCCGGCCCTCGCGTCTCCCTGGCACTCCTTCCACAGCCCCACACACACTGGGGCTCCGGCCTTGCCAGCCAGCTCAGGGGGCCGACGTTCGTGCCTTGCTCGCTCTCGGCACCTGCGCCGGAGCCCAGCTCCTAATTGCAAACGTCCTGCGACTGCTCCCACACCAAAGGTGCCAGGCCTCCCATGTGTTGCCGGCCCTCGCCTTGCCCTGGCAGCCCTTCCACAGCCCCACACACACTGGGGCTCCGGCCTTGCCAGCCAGCTCAGGGGGCCGACGTTCGTGCCTTGCTCGCTCTCGGGACCTTCGCCGGAGCCGAGCTCCAAATTGCGAACGTCCAGCGACTGCTCCCACACCAAAGGTGCCAGGCCTCCCAGGTGTTGCTGGCCCTCGCCTTGCCCTGGCAGCCCTTCCACAGCCCCACACACACTGGGGCTCCGGCCTTGCCAGCCAGCTCAGGGGGCCGACGTTCGTGCCTTGCTCGCTCTCGGGACCTGCGCCGGAGCCCAGCTCCAAATTGCAAACGTCCAGCGACTGCTCCCACACCAAAGGTGCCAGGCCTCCCATGTGTTGCCGGCCCTCGCCTTGCCCTGGCAGCCCTTCCACAGCCCCACACACACTGGGGCTCAGGCCTTGCCAGCCAGCTCAGGGGGCCGACGTTCGTGCCTTGCTCGCTCTCGGGACCTGCGCCGCAGCCCAGCTCCAAATTGCAAACGTCCAGCGACTGCTCCCACACCAAAGGTGCCAGGCCTCCCAGGTGTTGCTGGCCCTCGCCTTGCCCTGGCAGCCCTTCCACAGCCCCACACACACTGGGGCTCCGGCCTTCACAGCCAGCTCAGGGGGCCGACGTTCGTGCCTTGCTCGCTCTCAGGACCTGCGCCGGAGCCCAGCTCCAAATTGCAAACGTCCAGCGACTGCTCCCACACCAAAGGTGCCAGGCCTCCCAGGTGTTGCCGGCCCTCGCCTTGCCCTGGCAGCCCTTCCACAGCCCCACACACACTGGGGCTCCGGCCTTGCCAGCCAGCTCAGGGGGCCGACGTTCGTGCCTTGCTCGCTCTCGGGACCTGCGCCGGAGCCCAGCTCCAAATTGCAAACATCCAGCAACTGCTCCCACACTAAAGGTGCCAGAACTCCAAGGTGTTGCCGGCCCTCGCGTCTCCCTGGCACTCCTTCCACAGCCCCACACACACTGGGGCTCCGGCCTTGCCAGCCAGCTCAGGGGGCCGACGTTCGTGCCTTGCTCGCTCTCGGCACCTGCGCCGGAGCCCAGCTCCAAATTGCAAACGTCCAGCGACTGCTCCCACACTAAAGGTGCCAGGCCTCCCAGGTGTTGCCGGCCCTCGCGTCTCCCTGGCACTCCTTCCACAGCCCCACACACACTGGGGCTCCGGCCTTGCCAGCCAGCTCAGGGGGCCGACGTTCGTGCCTTGCTTGCTCTCGGGAGCTGCGCCTGAGCCCAGCTCCAAATTGCAAACGTCCTGCGACTGCTCCCACACCAAAGGTGCCAGGCCTCCCAGGTGTTGCCGGCCCTCGCCTTCCCCCGGCAGCCCTTCCACAGCCCCACACACACTGGGGCTCCGGCCTTGCCAGCCAGCTCAGGGGGCCGACGTTCGTGCCTTGCTCGCTCTCGGCACCTGCGCCGGAGCCCAGCTCCAAATTGCAAACGTCCAGCGACTGCTCCCACACCAAAGGTGCCAGGCCTCCCAGGTGTTGATGGCCCTCGCCTCTCCCCGGCAGCCCTTCCACAGCCCCACACACACTGGGGCTCCGGCCTTGCCAGCCAGCTCAGGGGGCCGACGTTCGTGCCTTGCTCGCTCTCGGCACCTGCGCCGGAGCCCAGCTCCAAATTGCAAACTTCCAGCGACTGCTCCCACACTAAAGGTGCCAGAACTCCAAGGTGTTGCCGGCCCTCGCGTCTCCCTGGCACTCCTTCCACAGCCCCACACACACTGGGGCTCCGGCCTTGCCAGCCAGCTCAGGGGGCCGACGTTCGTGCCTTGCTCGCTCTCGGCACCTGCGCCGGAGCCCAGCTCCGAATTGCAAACGTCCAGCGACTGCTCCCACACCAAAGGTGCCAGGCCTCCCAGGTGTTGCCGGCCCTCGCCTTCCCCCGGCAGCCCTTCCACAGCCCCACACACACTGGGGCTCCGGCCTTGCCAGCCAGCTCAGGGGGCCGACGTTCGTGTCTCGTTCGCTCTCGGGACCTGCGCCGCAGCCCAGCTCCAAATTGCAAACGTCCAGCGACTGCTCCCACACCAAAGGTGCCAGGCCTCCCAGGTGTTGCCGGCCCTCGCCTTGCCCTGGCAGTCCTTCCACAGCCCCACACACACTGGGGCTCCGGCCTTGCCAGCCAGCTCAGGGGGCCGACGTTCGTGCCTTGCTCGCTCTCGGGACCTGCGCCTGAGCCCAGCTCCAAATTGCAAACGTCCAGCGACTGCTCCCACACGAAAGGTGCCAGGCCTCCCAGGTGTTGCCGGCCCTCGCCTTGCCCTGGCAGCCCTTCCACAGCCCCACACACACTGGGGCTCCGGCCTTGCCAGCCAGCTCAGGGGGCCGACGTTCGTGCCTTGCTCGCTCTCGGGACCTGCGCCGGAGCCCAGCTCCAAATTGCAAACATCCAGCAACTGCTCCCACACTAAAGGTGCCAGAACTCCAAGGTGTTGCCGGCCCTCGCGTCTCCCTGGCACTCCTTCCACAGCCCCACACACACTGGGGCTCCGGCCTTGCCAGCCAGCTCAGGGGGCCGACGTTCGTGCCTTGCTCGCTGTCGGCACCTGCGCCGGAGCCCAGCTCCGAATTGCAAACGTCCAGCGACTGCTCCCACACCAAAGGTGCCAGGCCTCCCATGTGTTGCCGGCCCTCGCCTTGCCCTGGCAGCCCTTCCACAGCCCCACACGCACTGGGGCTCCGGCCTTGCCAGCCAGCTCAGGGGGCCGACGTTCGTGCCTTGCTCGCTCTCGGGACCTGCGCCGGAGCCCAGCTCCAAATTGCAAACGTCCAGCGACTGCTCCCACACCAAAGGTGCCAGGCCTCCCAGGTGTTGCCGGCCCTCGCCTTGCCCTGGCAGCCCTTCCACAGCCCCACACGCACTGGGGCTCCGGCCTTGCCAGCCAGCTCAGGGTGCCGACGTTCGTGCCTTGCTCGCTCTCGGCACCTGCGCCGCAGCCCAGCTCCAAATTGCAAACATCCAGCAACTGCTCCCACACTAAAGGTGCCAGGCCTCCCAGGTGTTGCCGGCCCTCGCCTTGCCCTGGCAGCCCTTCCACAGCCCCACACACACTGGGGCTCAGGCCTTGCCAGCCAGCTCAGGGGGCTGACGTTCGTGCCTTGCTCGCTCTCGGGACCTTCGCCGGAGCCGAGCTCCAAATTGCAAACATCCAGCAACTGCTCCCACACTAAAGGTGCCAGAACTCCAAGGTGTTGCCGGCCCTCGCGTCTCCCTGGCACTCCTTCCACAGCCCCACACACACTGGGGCTCCGGCCTTGCCAGCCAGCTCAGGGGGCCGACGTTCGTGCCTTGCTCGCTGTCGGCACCTGCGCCGGAGCGCAGCTCCAAATTGCAAACGTCCAGCGACTGCTCCCACACCAAAGGTGCCAGGCCTCCCAGGTGTTGCTGGCCCTCGCCTCTCCCCGGCAGCCGTTCCACAGCCCCACACACACTGGGGCTCCGGCCTTCACAGCCAGCTCAGGGGGCCGACGTTCGTGCCTTGCTCGCTCTCAGGACCTGCGCCGGAGCCCAGCTCCAAATTGCAAACGTCCAGCGACTGCTCCCACACCAAAGGTGCCAGGCCTCCCAGGTGTTGCCGGCCCTCGCCTTGCCCTGGCAGCCCTTCCACAGCCCCACACACACTGGGGCTCCGGCCTTGCCAGCCAGCTCAGGGGGCCGACGTTCGTGCCTTGCTCGCTCTCGGGACCTGCGCCGGAGCCCAGCTCCAAATTGCAAACATCCAGCAACTGCTCCCACACTAAAGGTGCCAGAACTCCAAGGTGTTGCCGGCCCTCGCCTTGCCCTGGCAGCCCTTCCACAGCCCCACACACACTGGGGCTCCGGCCTTGCCAGCCAGCTCAGGGGGCCGACGTTCGTGCCTTGCTCGCTCTCGGCACCTGCGCCGGAGCCCAGCTCCAAATTGCAAACGTCCAGCGACTGCTCCCACACTAAAGGTGCCAGGCCTCCCAGGTGTTGCCGGCCCTCGCGTCTCCCTGGCACTCCTTCCACAGCCCCACACACACTGGGGCTCCGGCCTTGCCAGCCAGCTCAGGGGGCCGACGTTCGTGCCTTGCTTGCTCTCGGGAGCTGCGCCTGAGCCCAGCTCCAAATTGCAAACGTCCTGCGACTGCTCCCACACCAAAGGTGCCAGGCCTCCCAGGTGTTGCCGGCCCTCGCCTTCCCCCGGCAGCCCTTCCACAGCCCCACACACACTGGGGCTCCGGCCTTGCCAGCCAGCTCAGGGGGCCGACGTTCGTGCCTTGCTCGCTCTCGGCACCTGCGCCGGAGCCCAGCTCCAAATTGCAAACGTCCAGCGACTGCTCCCACACCAAAGGTGCCAGGCCTCCCAGGTGTTGATGGCCCTCGCCTCTCCCCGGCAGCCCTTCCACAGCCCCACACACACTGGGGCTCCGGCCTTGCCAGCCAGCTCAGGGGGCCGACGTTCGTGCCTTGCTCGCTCTCGGGAGCTGCGCCGGAGCCCAGCTCCAAATTGCAAACTTCCAGCGACTGCTCCCACACTAAAGGTGCCAGAACTCCAAGGTGTTGCCGGCCCTCGCGTCTCCCTGGCACTCCTTCCACAGCCCCACACACACTGGGGCTCCGGCCTTGCCAGCCAGCTCAGGGGGCCGACGTTCGTGCCTTGCTCGCTCTCGGCACCTGCGCCGGAGCCCAGCTCCGAATTGCAAACGTCCAGCGACTGCTCCCACACCAAAGGTGCCAGGCCTCCCAGGTGTTGCCGGCCCTCGCCTTCCCCCGGCAGCCCTTCCACAGCCCCACACACACTGGGGCTCCGGCCTTGCCAGCCAGCTCAGGGGGCCGACGTTCGTGTCTCGTTCGCTCTCGGGACCTGCGCCGCAGCCCAGCTCCAAATTGCAAACGTCCAGCGACTGCTCCCACACCAAAGGTGCCAGGCCTCCCAGGTGTTGCCGGCCCTCGCCTTGCCCTGGCAGTCCTTCCACAGCCCCACACACACTGGGGCTCCGGCCTTGCCAGCCAGCTCAGGGGGCCGACGTTCGTGCCTTGCTCGCTCTCGGGACCTGCGCCTGAGCCCAGCTCCAAATTGCAAACGTCCAGCGACTGCTCCCACACGAAAGGTGCCAGGCCTCCCAGGTGTTGCCGGCCCTCGCCTTGCCCTGGCAGCCCTTCCACAGCCCCACACACACTGGGGCTCCGGCCTTGCCAGCCAGCTCAGGGGGCCGACGTTCGTGCCTTGCTCGCTCTCGGGACCTGCGCCGGAGCCCAGCTCCAAATTGCAAACATCCAGCAACTGCTCCCACACTAAAGGTGCCAGAACTCCAAGGTGTTGCCGGCCCTCGCGTCTCCCTGGCACTCCTTCCACAGCCCCACACACACTGGGGCTCCGGCCTTGCCAGCCAGCTCAGGGGGCCGACGTTCGTGCCTTGCTCGCTGTCGGCACCTGCGCCGGAGCCCAGCTCCGAATTGCAAACGTCCAGCGACTGCTCCCACACCAAAGGTGCCAGGCCTCCCATGTGTTGCCGGCCCTCGCCTTGCCCTGGCAGCCCTTCCACAGCCCCACACGCACTGGGGCTCCGGCCTTGCCAGCCAGCTCAGGGGGCCGACGTTCGTGCCTTGCTCGCTCTCGGGACCTGCGCCGGAGCCCAGCTCCAAATTGCAAACGTCCAGCGACTGCTCCCACACCAAAGGTGCCAGGCCTCCCAGGTGTTGCCGGCCCTCGCCTTGCCCTGGCAGCCCTTCCACAGCCCCACACGCACTGGGGCTCCGGCCTTGCCAGCCAGCTCAGGGTGCCGACGTTCGTGCCTTGCTCGCTCTCGGCACCTGCGCCGCAGCCCAGCTCCAAATTGCAAACATCCAGCAACTGCTCCCACACTAAAGGTGCCAGGCCTCCCAGGTGTTGCCGGCCCTCGCCTTGCCCTGGCAGCCCTTCCACAGCCCCACACACACTGGGGCTCAGGCCTTGCCAGCCAGCTCAGGGGGCTGACGTTCGTGCCTTGCTCGCTCTCGGGACCTTCGCCGGAGCCGAGCTCCAAATTGCAAACATCCAGCAACTGCTCCCACACTAAAGGTGCCAGGCCTCCCAGGTGTTGCCGGCCCTCGCGTCTCCCTGGCACTCCTTCCACAGCCCCACACACACTGGGGCTCCGGCCTTGCCAGCCAGCTCAGGGGGCCGACGTTCGTGCCTTGCTCGCTGTCGGCACCTGCGCCGGAGCGCAGCTCCAAATTGCAAACGTCCAGCGACTGCTCCCACACCAAAGGTGCCAGGCCTCCCATGTGTTGCCGGCCCTCGCCTTGCCCTGGCAGCCCTTCCACAGCCCCACACGCACTGGGGCTCCGGCCTTGCCAGCCAGCTCAGGGGGCCGACGTTCGTGCCTTGCTCGCTCTCGGGACCTGCGCCGCAGCCCAGCTCCAAATTGCAAACGTCCAGCGACTGCTCCCACACCAAAGGTGCCAGGCCTCCCAGGTGTTGCCGGCCCTCGCCTTGCCCTGGCAGCCCTTCCACAGCCCCACACGCACTGGGGCTCCGGCCTTGCCAGCCAGCTCAGGGGGCCGACGTTCGTGCCTTGCTCGCTCTCGGGACCTGCGCCTGAGCCCAGCTCCAAATTGCAAACATCCAGCAACTGCTCCCACACTAAAGGTGCCAGGCCTCCCAGGTGTTGCCGGCCCTCGCCTTGCCCTGGCAGCCCTTCCACAGCCCCACACGCACTGGGGCTCCGGCCTTGCCAGCCAGCTCAGGGGGCCGACGTTCGTGCCTTGCTCGCTCTCGGCACCTGCGCCGGAGCCCAGCTCCAAATTGCAAACGTCCAGCGACTGCTCCCACACCAAAGGTGCCAGGCCTCCCAGGTGTTGCCGGCCCTCGCCTTGCCCTGGCAGCCCTTCCACAGCCCCACACACACTGGGGCTCCGGCCTTGCCAGCCAGCTCAGGGGGCCGACGTTCGTGCCTTGCTCGCTCTCGGGACCTGCGCCGGAGCCCAGCTCCAAATTGCAAACGTCCAGCGACTGCTCCCACACCAAAGGTGCCAGGCCTCCCAGGTGTTGCCGGCCCTCGCCTTGCCCCGGCAGCCCTTCCACAGCCCCACACACACTGGGGCTCCGGCCTTGCCAGCCAGCTCAGGGGGCCGACGTTCGTGCCTTGCTCGCTCTCGGGACCTGCGCCGGAGCCCAGCTCCAAATTGCAAACATCCAGCAACTGCTCCCACACTAAAGGTGCCAGAACTCCAAGGTGTTGCCGGCCCTCGCGTCTCCCTGGCACTCCTTCCACAGCCCCACACACACTGGGGCTCCGGCCTTGCCAGCCAGCTCAGGGGGCCGACGTTCGTGCCTTGCTCGCTGTCGGCACCTGCGCCGGAGCCCAGCTCCGCATTGCAAACGTCCAGCGACTGCTCCCACACCAAAGGTGCCAGGCCTCCCATGTGTTGCCGGCCCTCGCCTTGCCCTGGCAGCCCTTCCACAGCCCCACACGCACTGGGGCTCCGGCCTTGCCAGCCAGCTCAGGGGGCCGACGTTCGTGCCTTGCTCGCTCTCGGGACCTGCGCCGGAGCCCAGCTCCAAATTGCAAACGTCCAGCGACTGCTCCCACACCAAAGGTGCCAGGCCTCCCAGGTGTTGCCGGCCCTCGCCTTGCCCTGGCAGCCCTTCCACAGCCCCACACGCACTGGGGCTCCGGCCTTGCCAGCCAGCTCAGGGTGCCGACGTTCGTGCCTTGCTCGCTCTCGGCACCTGCGCCGCAGCCCAGCTCCGAATTGCAAACGTCCAGCGACTGCTCCCACACCAAAGGTGCCAGGCCTCCCAGGTGTTGCCGGCCCTCGCCTTGCCCTGGCAGCCCTTCCACAGCCCCACACACACTGGGGCTCCGGCCTTGCCAGCCAGCTCAGGGTGCCGACGTTCGTGCCTTGCTCGCTCTCGGGACCTGCGCCGGAGCCCAGCTCCAAATTGCAAACATCCAGCAACTGCTCCCACACTAAAGGTGCCAGAACTCCAAGGTGTTGCCGGCCCTCGCGTCTCCCTGGCACTCCTTCCACAGCCCCACACACACTGGGGCTCAGGCCTTGCCAGCCAGCTCAGGGGGCCGACGTTCGTGCCTTGCTCGCTCTCGGGACCTTCGCCGGAGCCGAGCTCCAAATTGCAAACATCCAGCAACTGCTCCCACACTAAAGGTGCCAGGCCTCCCAGGTGTTGCCGGCCCTCGCCTTGCCCTGGCAGCCCTTCCACAGCCCCACACGCACTGGGGCTCCGGCCTTGCCAGCCAGCTCAGGGGGCCGACGTTCGTGCCTTGCTCGCTCTCGGGACCTGCGCCGCAGCCCAGCTCCAAATTGCAAACGTCCAGCGACTGCTCCCACACCAAAGGTGCCAGGCCTCCCATGTGTTGCCGGCCCTCGCCTTGCCCTGGCAGCCCTTCCACAGCCCCACACGCACTGGGGCTCCGGCCTTGCCAGCCAGCTCAGGGGGCCGACGTTCGTGCCTTGCTCGCTCTCGGGACCTGCGCCGGAGCCCAGCTCCAAATTGCAAACATCCAGCGACTGCTCCCACACCAAAGGTGCCAGGCCTCCCAGGTGTTGCCGGCCCTCGCCTTGCCCTGGCAGCCCTTCCACAGCCCCACACGCACTGGGGCTCCGGCCTTGCCAGCCAGCTCAGGGGGCCGACGTTCGTGCCTTGCTCGCTCTCGGCACCTGCGCCGGAGCCCAGCTCCAAATTGCAAACGTCCAGCGACTGCTCCCACACCAAAGGTGCCAGGCCTCCCAGGTGTTGCTGGCCCTCGCCTCTCCCCGGCAGCCGTTCCACAGCCCCACACACACTGGGGCTCCGGCCTTCACAGCCAGCTCAGGGGGCCGACGTTCGTGCCTTGCTCGCTCTCAGGACCTGCGCCGGAGCCCAGCTCCAAATTGCAAACGTCCAGCGACTGCTCCCACACCAAAGGTGCCAGGCCTCCCAGGTGTTGCCGGCCCTCGCCTTGCCCTGGCAGCCCTTCCACAGCCCCACACACACTGGGGCTCCGGCCTTGCCAGCCAGCTCAGGGGGCCGACGTTCGTGCCTTGCTCGCTCTCGGGACCTGCGCCGGAGCCCAGCTCCAAATTGCAAACATCCAGCAACTGCTCCCACACTAAAGGTGCCAGAACTCCAAGGTGTTGCCGGCCCTCGCCTTGCCCTGGCAGCCCTTCCACAGCCCCACACACACTGGGGCTCCGGCCTTGCCAGCCAGCTCAGGGGGCCGACGTTCGTGCCTTGCTCGCTCTCGGCACCTGCGCCGGAGCCCAGCTCCAAATTGCAAACGTCCAGCGACTGCTCCCACACTAAAGGTGCCAGGCCTCCCAGGTGTTGCCGGCCCTCGCGTCTCCCTGGCACTCCTTCCACAGCCCCACACACACTGGGGCTCCGGCCTTGCCAGCCAGCTCAGGGGGCCGACGTTCGTGCCTTGCTTGCTCTCGGGAGCTGCGCCTGAGCCCAGCTCCAAATTGCAAACGTCCTGCGACTGCTCCCACACCAAAGGTGCCAGGCCTCCCAGGTGTTGCCGGCCCTCGCCTTCCCCCGGCAGCCCTTCCACAGCCCCACACACACTGGGGCTCCGGCCTTGCCAGCCAGCTCAGGGGGCCGACGTTCGTGCCTTGCTCGCTCTCGGCACCTGCGCCGGAGCCCAGCTCCAAATTGCAAACGTCCAGCGACTGCTCCCACACCAAAGGTGCCAGGCCTCCCAGGTGTTGATGGCCCTCGCCTCTCCCCGGCAGCCCTTCCACAGCCCCACACACACTGGGGCTCCGGCCTTGCCAGCCAGCTCAGGGGGCCGACGTTCGTGCCTTGCTCGCTCTCGGGAGCTGCGCCGGAGCCCAGCTCCAAATTGCAAACTTCCAGCGACTGCTCCCACACTAAAGGTGCCAGAACTCCAAGGTGTTGCCGGCCCTCGCGTCTCCCTGGCACTCCTTCCACAGCCCCACACACACTGGGGCTCCGGCCTTGCCAGCCAGCTCAGGGGGCCGACGTTCGTGCCTTGCTCGCTCTCGGCACCTGCGCCGGAGCCCAGCTCCGAATTGCAAACGTCCAGCGACTGCTCCCACACCAAAGGTGCCAGGCCTCCCAGGTGTTGCCGGCCCTCGCCTTCCCCCGGCAGCCCTTCCACAGCCCCACACACACTGGGGCTCCGGCCTTGCCAGCCAGCTCAGGGGGCCGACGTTCGTGTCTCGTTCGCTCTCGGGACCTGCGCCGCAGCCCAGCTCCAAATTGCAAACGTCCAGCGACTGCTCCCACACCAAAGGTGCCAGGCCTCCCAGGTGTTGCCGGCCCTCGCCTTGCCCTGGCAGTCCTTCCACAGCCCCACACACACTGGGGCTCCGGCCTTGCCAGCCAGCTCAGGGGGCCGACGTTCGTGCCTTGCTCGCTCTCGGGACCTGCGCCTGAGCCCAGCTCCAAATTGCAAACGTCCAGCGACTGCTCCCACACGAAAGGTGCCAGGCCTCCCAGGTGTTGCCGGCCCTCGCCTTGCCCTGGCAGCCCTTCCACAGCCCCACACACACTGGGGCTCCGGCCTTGCCAGCCAGCTCAGGGGGCCGACGTTCGTGCCTTGCTCGCTCTCGGCACCTGCGCCGGAGCCCAGCTCCAAATTGCAAACATCCAGCAACTGCTCCCACACTAAAGGTGCCAGAACTCCAAGGTGTTGCCGGCCCTCGCGTCTCCCTGGCACTCCTTCCACAGCCCCACACACACTGGGGCTCCGGCCTTGCCAGCCAGCTCAGGGGGCCGACGTTCGTGCCTTGCTCGCTGTCGGCACCTGCGCCGGAGCCCAGCTCCGAATTGCAAACGTCCAGCGACTGCTCCCACACCAAAGGTGCCAGGCCTCCCATGTGTTGCCGGCCCTCGCCTTGCCCTGGCAGCCCTTCCACAGCCCCACACGCACTGGGGCTCCGGCCTTGCCAGCCAGCTCAGGGGGCCGACGTTCGTGCCTTGCTCGCTCTCGGGACCTGCGCCGGAGCCCAGCTCCAAATTGCAAACGTCCAGCGACTGCTCCCACACCAAAGGTGCCAGGCCTCCCAGGTGTTGCCGGCCCTCGCCTTGCCCTGGCAGCCCTTCCACAGCCCCACACGCACTGGGGCTCCGGCCTTGCCAGCCAGCTCAGGGTGCCGACGTTCGTGCCTTGCTCGCTCTCGGCACCTGCGCCGCAGCCCAGCTCCAAATTGCAAACATCCAGCAACTGCTCCCACACTAAAGGTGCCAGGCCTCCCAGGTGTTGCCGGCCCTCGCCTTGCCCTGGCAGCCCTTCCACAGCCCCACACACACTGGGGCTCAGGCCTTGCCAGCCAGCTCAGGGGGCTGACGTTCGTGCCTTGCTCGCTCTCGGGACCTTCGCCGGAGCCGAGCTCCAAATTGCAAACATCCAGCAACTGCTCCCACACTAAAGGTGCCAGGCCTCCCAGGTGTTGCCGGCCCTCGCGTCTCCCTGGCACTCCTTCCACAGCCCCACACACACTGGGGCTCCGGCCTTGCCAGCCAGCTCAGGGGGCCGACGTTCGTGCCTTGCTCGCTCTCGGCACCTGCGCCGGAGCGCAGCTCCAAATTGCAAACGTCCAGCGACTGCTCCCACACCAAAGGTGCCAGGCCTCCCATGTGTTGCCGGCCCTCGCCTTGCCCTGGCAGCCCTTCCACAGCCCCACACGCACTGGGGCTCCGGCCTTGCCAGCCAGCTCAGGGGGCCGACGTTCGTGCCTTGCTCGCTCTCGGGACCTGCGCCGCAGCCCAGCTCCAAATTGCAAACGTCCAGCGACTGCTCCCACACCAAAGGTGCCAGGCCTCCCAGGTGTTGCCGGCCCTCGCCTTGCCCTGGCAGCCCTTCCACAGCCCCACACGCACTGGGGCTCCGGCCTTGCCAGCCAGCTCAGGGGGCCGACGTTCGTGCCTTGCTCGCTCTCGGGACCTGCGCCGGAGCCCAGCTCCAAATTGCAAACGTCCAGCGACTGCTCCCACACCAAAGGTGCCAGGCCTCCCATGTGTTGCCGGCCCTCGCCTTGCCCTGGCAGCCCTTCCACAGCCCCACACGCACTGGGGCTCCGGCCTTGCCAGCCAGCTCAGGGTGCCGACGTTCGTGCCTTGCTCGCTCTCGGGACCTGCGCCTGAGCCCAGCTCCAAATTGCAAACATCCAGCAACTGCTCCCACACTAAAGGTGCCAGGCCTCCCAGGTGTTGCCGGCCCTCGCCTTGCCCTGGCAGCCCTTCCACAGCCCCACACGCACTGGGGCTCCGGCCTTGCCAGCCAGCTCAGGGGGCCGACGTTCGTGCCTTGCTCGCTCTCGGCACCTGCGCCGGAGCCCAGCTCCAAATTGCAAACGTCCAGCGACTGCTCCCACACCAAAGGTGCCAGGCCTCCCAGGTGTTGCCGGCCCTCGCCTTGCCCTGGCAGCCCTTCCACAGCCCCACACACACTGGGGCTCCGGCCTTGCCAGCCAGCTCAGGGGGCCGACGTTCGTGCCTTGCTCGCTCTCGGGACCTGCGCCGGAGCCCAGCTCCAAATTGCAAACGTCCAGCGACTGCTCCCACACCAAAGGTGCCAGGCCTCCCAGGTGTTGCCGGCCCTCGCCTTGCCCCGGCAGCCCTTCCACAGCCCCACACACACTGGGGCTCCGGCCTTGCCAGCCAGCTCAGGGGGCCGACGTTCGTGCCTTGCTCGCTCTCGGGACCTGCGCCGGAGCCCAGCTCCAAATTGCAAACATCCAGCAACTGCTCCCACACTAAAGGTGCCAGAACTCCAAGGTGTTGCCGGCCCTCGCGTCTCCCTGGCACTCCTTCCACAGCCCCACACACACTGGGGCTCCGGCCTTGCCAGCCAGCTCAGGGGGCCGACGTTCGTGCCTTGCTCGCTGTCGGCACCTGCGCCGGAGCCCAGCTCCGCATTGCAAACGTCCAGCGACTGCTCCCACACCAAAGGTGCCAGGCCTCCCATGTGTTGCCGGCCCTCGCCTTGCCCTGGCAGCCCTTCCACAGCCCCACACGCACTGGGGCTCCGGCCTTGCCAGCCAGCTCAGGGGGCCGACGTTCGTGCCTTGCTCGCTCTCGGGACCTGCGCCGGAGCCCAGCTCCAAATTGCAAACGTCCAGCGACTGCTCCCACACCAAAGGTGCCAGGCCTCCCAGGTGTTGCCGGCCCTCGCCTTGCCCTGGCAGCCCTTCCACAGCCCCACACGCACTGGGGCTCCGGCCTTGCCAGCCAGCTCAGGGTGCCGACGTTCGTGCCTTGCTCGCTCTCGGCACCTGCGCCGCAGCCCAGCTCCGAATTGCAAACGTCCAGCGACTGCTCCCACACCAAAGGTGCCAGGCCTCCCAGGTGTTGCCGGCCCTCGCCTTGCCCTGGCAGCCCTTCCACAGCCCCACACACACTGGGGCTCCGGCCTTGCCAGCCAGCTCAGGGTGCCGACGTTCGTGCCTTGCTCGCTCTCGGGACCTGCGCCGGAGCCCAGCTCCAAATTGCAAACATCCAGCAACTGCTCCCACACTAAAGGTGCCAGAACTCCAAGGTGTTGCCGGCCCTCGCGTCTCCCTGGCACTCCTTCCACAGCCCCACACACACTGGGGCTCAGGCCTTGCCAGCCAGCTCAGGGGGCCGACGTTCGTGCCTTGCTCGCTCTCGGGACCTTCGCCGGAGCCGAGCTCCAAATTGCAAACATCCAGCAACTGCTCCCACACTAAAGGTGCCAGGCCTCCCAGGTGTTGCCGGCCCTCGCCTTGCCCTGGCAGCCCTTCCACAGCCCCACACGCACTGGGGCTCCGGCCTTGCCAGCCAGCTCAGGGGGCCGACGTTCGTGCCTTGCTCGCTCTCGGGACCTGCGCCGCAGCCCAGCTCCAAATTGCAAACGTCCAGCGACTGCTCCCACACCAAAGGTGCCAGGCCTCCCATGTGTTGCCGGCCCTCGCCTTGCCCTGGCAGCCCTTCCACAGCCCCACACGCACTGGGGCTCCGGCCTTGCCAGCCAGCTCAGGGGGCCGACGTTCGTGCCTTGCTCGCTCTCGGGACCTGCGCCGGAGCCCAGCTCCAAATTGCAAACATCCAGCGACTGCTCCCACACCAAAGGTGCCAGGCCTCCCAGGTGTTGCCGGCCCTCGCCTTGCCCTGGCAGCCCTTCCACAGCCCCACACGCACTGGGGCTCCGGCCTTGCCAGCCAGCTCAGGGGGCCGACGTTCGTGCCTTGCTCGCTCTCGGCACCTGCGCCGGAGCCCAGCTCCAAATTGCGAACGTCCAGCGACTGCTCCCACACCAAAGGTGCCAGGCCTCCCATGTGTTGCCGGCCCTCGCCTTGCCCTGGCAGCCCTTCCACAGCCCCACACGCACTGGGGCTCCGGCCTTGCCAGCCAGCTCAGGGTGCCGACGTTCGTGCCTTGCTCGCTCTCGGGACCTGCGCCTGAGCCCAGCTCCAAATTGCAAACATCCAGCAACTGCTCCCACACTAAAGGTGCCAGGCCTCCCAGGTGTTGCCGGCCCTCGCCTTGCCCTGGCAGCCCTTCCACAGCCCCACACGCACTGGGGCTCCGGCCTTGCCAGCCAGCTCAGGGGGCCGACGTTCGTGCCTTGCTCGCTCTCGGCACCTGCGCCGGAGCCCAGCTCCAAATTGCAAACGTCCAGCGACTGCTCCCACACCAAAGGTGCCAGGCCTCCCAGGTGTTGCCGGCCCTCGCCTTGCCCTGGCAGCCCTTCCACAGCCCCACACACACTGGGGCTCCGGCCTTGCCAGCCAGCTCAGGGGGCCGACGTTCGTGCCTTGCTCGCTCTCGGGACCTGCGCCGGAGCCCAGCTCCAAATTGCAAACATCCAGCGACTGCTCCCACACCAAAGGTGCCAGGCCTCCCAGGTGTTGCCGGCCCTCGCCTTGCCCTGGCAGCCCTTCCACAGCCCCACACGCACTGGGGCTCCGGCCTTGCCAGCCAGCTCAGGGGGCCGACGTTCGTGCCTTGCTCGCTCTCGGGACCTGCGCCGGAGCCCAGCTCCAAATTGCAAACATCCAGCGACTGCTCCCACACTAAAGGTGCCAGAACTCCAAGGTGTTGCCGGCCCTCGCGTCTCCCTGGCACTCCTTCCACAGCCCCACACACACTGGGGCTCCGGCCTTGCCAGCCAGCTCAGGGGGCCGACGTTCGTGCCTTGCTCGCTCTCGGCACCTGCGCCGGAGCCCAGCTCCAAATTGCAAACGTCCAGCGACTGCTCCCACACTAAAGGTGCCAGGCCTCCCAGGTGTTGCCGGCCCTCGCGTCTCCCTGGCACTCCTTCCACAGCCCCACACACACTGGGGCTCCGGCCTTGCCAGCCAGCTCAGGGGGCCGACGTTCGTGCCTTGCTTGCTCTCGGGAGCTGCGCCTGAGCCCAGCTCCAAATTGCAAACGTCCTGCGACTGCTCCCACACCAAAGGTGCCAGGCCTCCCAGGTGTTGCCGGCCCTCGCCTTCCCCCGGCAGCCCTTCCACAGCCCCACACACACTGGGGCTCCGGCCTTGCCAGCCAGCTCAGGGGGCCGACGTTCGTGCCTTGCTCGCTCTCGGCACCTGCGCCGGAGCCCAGCTCCAAATTGCAAACGTCCAGCGACTGCTCCCACACCAAAGGTGCCAGGCCTCCCAGGTGTTGATGGCCCTCGCCTCTCCCCGGCAGCCCTTCCACAGCCCCACACACACTGGGGCTCCGGCCTTGCCAGCCAGCTCAGGGGGCCGACGTTCGTGCCTTGCTCGCTCTCGGGAGCTGCGCCGGAGCCCAGCTCCAAATTGCAAACTTCCAGCGACTGCTCCCACACTAAAGGTGCCAGAACTCCAAGGTGTTGCCGGCCCTCGCGTCTCCCTGGCACTCCTTCCACAGCCCCACACACACTGGGGCTCCGGCCTTGCCAGCCAGCTCAGGGGGCCGACGTTCGTGCCTTGCTCGCTCTCGGCACCTGCGCCGGAGCCCAGCTCCGAATTGCAAACGTCCAGCGACTGCTCCCACACCAAAGGTGCCAGGCCTCCCAGGTGTTGCCGGCCCTCGCCTTCCCCCGGCAGCCCTTCCACAGCCCCACACACACTGGGGCTCCGGCCTTGCCAGCCAGCTCAGGGGGCCGACGTTCGTGTCTCGTTCGCTCTCGGGACCTGCGCCGCAGCCCAGCTCCAAATTGCAAACGTCCAGCGACTGCTCCCACACCAAAGGTGCCAGGCCTCCCAGGTGTTGCCGGCCCTCGCCTTGCCCTGGCAGTCCTTCCACAGCCCCACACACACTGGGGCTCCGGCCTTGCCAGCCAGCTCAGGGGGCCGACGTTCGTGCCTTGCTCGCTCTCGGGACCTGCGCCTGAGCCCAGCTCCAAATTGCAAACGTCCAGCGACTGCTCCCACACCAAAGGTGCCAGGCCTCCCAGGTGTTGCCGGCCCTCGCCTTGCCCTGGCAGCCCTTCCACAGCCCCACACACACTGGGGCTCCGGCCTTGCCAGCCAGCTCAGGGGGCCGACGTTCGTGCCTTGCTCGCTCTCGGGACCTGCGCCGGAGCCCAGCTCCAAATTGCAAACATCCAGCAACTGCTCCCACACTAAAGGTGCCAGAACTCCAAGGTGTTGCCGGCCCTCGCGTCTCCCTGGCACTCCTTCCACAGCCCCACACACACTGGGGCTCCGGCCTTGCCAGCCAGCTCAGGGGGCCGACGTTCGTGCCTTGCTCGCTGTCGGCACCTGCGCCGGAGCCCAGCTCCGAATTGCAAACGTCCAGCGACTGCTCCCACACCAAAGGTGCCAGGCCTCCCATGTGTTGCCGGCCCTCGCCTTGCCCTGGCAGCCCTTCCACAGCCCCACACGCACTGGGGCTCCGGCCTTGCCAGCCAGCTCAGGGGGCCGACGTTCGTGCCTTGCTCGCTGTCGGCACCTGCGCCGGAGCCCAGCTCCAAATTGCAAACGTCCAGCGACTGCTCCCACACCAAAGGTGCCAGGCCTCCCAGGTGTTGCCGGCCCTCGCCTTGCCCTGGCAGCCCTTCCACAGCCCCACACGCACTGGGGCTCCGGCCTTGCCAGCCAGCTCAGGGGGCCGACGTTCGTGCCTTGCTCGCTCTCGGGACCTGCGCCTGAGCCCAGCTCCAAATTGCAAACGTCCAGCGACTGCTCCCACACCAAAGGTGCCAGGCCTCCCAGGTGTTGCCGGCCCTCGCCTTGCCCTGGCAGCCCTTCCACAGCCCCACACACACTGGGGCTCCGGCCTTGCCAGCCAGCTCAGGGGGCCGACGTTCGTGCCTTGCTCGCTCTCGGGACCTGCGCCGGAGCCCAGCTCCAAATTGCAAACATCCAGCAACTGCTCCCACACTAAAGGTGCCAGAACTCCAAGGTGTTGCCGGCCCTCGCGTCTCCCTGGCACTCCTTCCACAGCCCCACACACACTGGGGCTCCGGCCTTGCCAGCCAGCTCAGGGGGCCGACGTTCGTGCCTTGCTCGCTGTCGGCACCTGCGCCGGAGCCCAGCTCCGAATTGCAAACGTCCAGCGACTGCTCCCACACCAAAGGTGCCAGGCCTCCCATGTGTTGCCGGCCCTCGCCTTGCCCTGGCAGCCCTTCCACAGCCCCACACGCACTGGGGCTCCGGCCTTGCCAGCCAGCTCAGGGGGCCGACGTTCGTGCCTTGCTCGCTGTCGGCACCTGCGCCGGAGCCCAGCTCCAAATTGCAAACGTCCAGCGACTGCTCCCACACCAAAGGTGCCAGGCCTCCCAGGTGTTGCCGGCCCTCGCCTTGCCCTGGCAGCCCTTCCACAGCCCCACACGCACTGGGGCTCCGGCCTTGCCAGCCAGCTCAGGGGGCCGACGTTCGTGCCTTGCTCGCTCTCGGGACCTGCGCCGCAGCCCAGCTCCAAATTGCAAACATCCAGCAACTGCTCCCACACTAAAGGTGCCAGGCCTCCCAGGTGTTGCCGGCCCTCGCCTTGCCCTGGCAGCCCTTCCACAGCCCCACACACACTGGGGCTCAGGCCTTGCCAGCCAGCTCAGGGGGCCGACGTTCGTGCCTTGCTCGCTCTCGGGACCTTCGCCGGAGCCGAGCTCCAAATTGCAAACATCCAGCAACTGCTCCCACACTAAAGGTGCCAGGCCTCCCAGGTGTTGCCGGCCCTCGCGTCTCCCTGGCACTCCTTCCACAGCCCCACACACACTGGGGCTCCGGCCTTGCCAGCCAGCTCAGGGGGCCGACGTTCGTGCCTTGCTCGCTGTCGGCACCTGCGCCGGAGCGCAGCTCCAAATTGCAAACGTCCAGCGACTGCTCCCACACCAAAGGTGCCAGGCCTCCCATGTGTTGCCGGCCCTCGCCTTGCCCTGGCAGCCCTTCCACAGCCCCACACGCACTGGGGCTCCGGCCTTGCCAGCCAGCTCAGGGGGCCGACGTTCGTGCCTTGCTCGCTCTCGGGACCTGCGCCGCAGCCCAGCTCCAAATTGCAAACGTCCAGCGACTGCTCCCACACGAAAGGTGCCAGGCCTCCCAGGTGTTGCCGGCCCTCGCCTTGCCCTGGCAGCCCTTCCACAGCCCCACACACACTGGGGCTCCGGCCTTGCCAGCCAGCTCAGGGGGCCGACGTTCGTGCCTTGCTCGCTCTCGGGACCTGCGCCGGAGCCCAGCTCCAAATTGCAAACGTCCAGCGACTGCTCCCACACCAAAGGTGCCAGGCCTCCCATGTGTTGCCGGCCCTCGCCTTGCCCTGGCAGCCCTTCCACAGCCCCACACGCACTGGGGCTCCGGCCTTGCCAGCCAGCTCACGGGGCCGACGTTCGTGCCTTGCTCGCTCTCGGCACCTGCGCCGGAGCCCAGCTCCAAATTGCAAACGTCCAGCGACTGCTCCCACACCAAAGGTGCCAGGCCTCCCAGGTGTTGATGGCCCTCGCCTCTCCCCGGCAGCCCTTCCACAGCCCCACACACACTGGGGCTCCGGCCTTGCCAGCCAGCTCAGGGGGCCGACGTTCGTGCCTTGCTCGCTCTCGGGAGCTGCGCCGGAGCCCAGCTCCAAATTGCAAACTTCCAGCGACTGCTCCCACACTAAAGGTGCCAGAACTCCAAGGTGTTGCCGGCCCTCGCGTCTCCCTGGCACTCCTTCCACAGCCCCACACACACTGGGGCTCCGGCCTTGCCAGCCAGCTCAGGGGGCCGACGTTCGTGCCTTGCTCGCTCTCGGCACCTGCGCCGGAGCCCAGCTCCGAATTGCAAACGTCCAGCGACTGCTCCCACACCAAAGGTGCCAGGCCTCCCAGGTGTTGCCGGCCCTCGCCTTCCCCCGGCAGCCCTTCCACAGCCCCACACACACTGGGGCTCCGGCCTTGCCAGCCAGCTCAGGGGGCCGACGTTCGTGTCTCGTTCGCTCTCGGGACCTGCGCCGCAGCCCAGCTCCAAATTGCAAACGTCCAGCGACTGCTCCCACACCAAAGGTGCCAGGCCTCCCAGGTGTTGCCGGCCCTCGCCTTGCCCTGGCAGTCCTTCCACAGCCCCACACACACTGGGGCTCCGGCCTTGCCAGCCAGCTCAGGGGGCCGACGTTCGTGCCTTGCTCGCTCTCGGGACCTGCGCCTGAGCCCAGCTCCAAATTGCAAACGTCCAGCGACTGCTCCCACACCAAAGGTGCCAGGCCTCCCAGGTGTTGCCGGCCCTCGCCTTGCCCTGGCAGCCCTTCCACAGCCCCACACACACTGGGGCTCCGGCCTTGCCAGCCAGCTCAGGGGGCCGACGTTCGTGCCTTGCTCGCTCTCGGGACCTGCGCCGGAGCCCAGCTCCAAATTGCAAACATCCAGCAACTGCTCCCACACTAAAGGTGCCAGGCCTCCCAGGTGTTGCCGGCCCTCGCGTCTCCCTGGCACTCCTTCCACAGCCCCACACACACTGGGGCTCCGGCCTTGCCAGCCAGCTCAGGGGGCCGACGTTCGTGCCTTGCTCGCTGTCGGCACCTACGCCGGAGCCCAGCTCCGAATTGCAAACGTCCAGCGACTGCTCCCACACCAAAGGTGCCAGGCCTCCCATGTGTTGCCGGCCCTCGCCTTGCCCTGGCAGCCCTTCCACAGCCCCACACGCACTGGGGCTCCGGCCTTGCCAGCCAGCTCAGGGGGCCGACGTTCGTGCCTTGCTCGCTCTCGGCACCTGCGCCGGAGCCCAGCTCCAAATTCCGAACGTCCAGCGACTGCTCCCACACCAAAGGTGCCAGGCCTCCCAGGTGTTGCCGGCCCTCGCCTTGCCCTGGCAGCCCTTCCACAGCCCCACACGCACTGGGGCTCCGGCCTTGCCAGCCAGCTCAGGGGGCCGACGTTCGTGCCTTGCTCGCTCTCGGGACCTGCGCCGCAGCCCAGCTCCAAATTGCAAACATCCAGCAACTGCTCCCACACTAAAGGTGCCAGGCCTCCCAGGTGTTGCCGGCCCTCGCCTTGCCCTGGCAGCCCTTCCACAGCCCCACACACACTGGGGCTCAGGCCTTGCCAGCCAGCTCAGGGGGCCGACGTTCGTGCCTTGCTCGCTCTCGGGACCTTCGCCGGAGCCGAGCTCCAAATTGCAAACATCCAGCAACTGCTCCCACACTAAAGGTGCCAGGCCTCCCAGGTGTTGCCGGCCCTCGCGTCTCCCTGGCACTCCTTCCACAGCCCCACACACACTGGGGCTCCGGCCTTGCCAGCCAGCTCAGGGGGCCGACGTTCGTGCCTTGCTCGCTGTCGGCACCTGCGCCGGAGCGCAGCTCCAAATTGCAAACGTCCAGCGACTGCTCCCACACCAAAGGTGCCAGGCCTCCCATGTGTTGCCGGCCCTCGCCTTGCCCTGGCAGCCCTTCCACAGCCCCACACGCACTGGGGCTCCGGCCTTGCCAGCCAGCTCAGGGGGCCGACGTTCGTGCCTTGCTCGCTCTCGGGACCTGCGCCGCAGCCCAGCTCCAAATTGCAAACGTCCAGCGACTGCTCCCACACCAAAGGTGCCAGGCCTCCCAGGTGTTGCCGGCCCTCGCCTTGCCCTGGCAGCCCTTCCACAGCCCCACACACACTGGGGCTCCGGCCTTGCCAGCCAGCTCAGGGGGCCGACGTTCGTGCCTTGCTCGCTCTCGGCACCTGCGCCGGAGCCCAGCTCCAAATTGCAAACGTCCAGCGACTGCTCCCACACCAAAGGTGCCAGGCCTCCCATGTGTTGCCGGCCCTCGCCTTGCCCTGGCAGCCCTTCCACAGCCCCACACGCACTGGGGCTCCGGCCTTGCCAGCCAGCTCAGGGTGCCGACGTTCGTGCCTTGCTGGCTCTCGGGACCTGCGCCTGAGCCCAGCTCCAAATTGCAAACATCCAGCAACTGCTCCCACACTAAAGGTGCCAGGCCTCCCAGGTGTTGCCGGCCCTCGCCTTGCCCTGGCAGCCCTTCCACAGCCCCACACGCACTGGGGCTCCGGCCTTGCCAGCCAGCTCAGGGGGCCGACGTTCGTGCCTTGCTCGCTCTCGGCACCTGCGCCGGAGCCCAGCTCCAAATTGCAAACGTCCAGCGACTGCTCCCACACCAAAGGTGCCAGGCCTCCCAGGTGTTGCCGGCCCTCGCCTTGCCCTGGCAGCCCTTCCACAGCCCCACACACACTGGGGCTCCGGCCTTGCCAGCCAGCTCAGGGGGCCGACGTTCGTGCCTTGCTCGCTCTCGGGACCTGCGCCGGAGCCCAGCTCCAAATTGCAAACGTCCAGCGACTGCTCCCACACCAAAGGTGCCAGGCCTCCCAGGTGTTGCCGGCCCTCGCCTTGCCCTGGCAGCCCTTCCACAGCCCCACACGCACTGGGGCTCCGGCCTTGCCAGCCAGCTCAGGGGGCCGACGTTCGTGCCTTGCTCGCTCTCGGCACCTGCGCCGGAGCCCAGCTCCAAATTGCAAACATCCAGCAACTGCTCCCACACTAAAGGTGCCAGAACTCCAAGGTGTTGCCGGCCCTCGCGTCTCCCTGGCACTCCTTCCACAGCCCCACACACACTGGGGCTCCGGCCTTGCCAGCCAGCTCAGGGGGCCGACGTTCGTGCCTTGCTCGCTGTCGGCACCTGCGCCGGAGCCCAGCTCCGAATTGCAAACGTCCAGCGACTGCTCCCACACCAAAGGTGCCAGGCCTCCCATGTGTTGCCGGCCCTCGCCTTGCCCTGGCAGCCCTTCCACAGCCCCACACGCACTGGGGCTCCGGCCTTGCCAGCCAGCTCAGGGGGCCGACGTTCGTGCCTTGCTCGCTCTCGGGACCTGCGCCGCAGCCCAGCTCCAAATTGCAAACGTCCAGCGACTGCTCCCACACCAAAGGTGCCAGGCCTCCCAGGTGTTGCCGGCCCTCGCCTTGCCCTGGCAGTCCTTCCACAGCCCCACACACACTGGGGCTCCGGCCTTGCCAGCCAGCTCAGGGGGCCGACGTTCGTGCCTTGCTCGCTCTCGGGACCTGCGCCTGAGCCCAGCTCCGAATTGCAAACGTCCAGCGACTGCTCCCACACCAAAGGTGCCAGGCCTCCCAGGTGTTGCCGGCCCTCGCCTTGCCCTGGCAGCCCTTCCACAGCCCCACACACACTGGGGCTCCGGCCTTGCCAGCCAGCTCAGGGGGCCGACGTTCGTGCCTTGCTCGCTCTCGGGACCTGCGCCGGAGCCCAGCTCCAAATTGCAAACATCCAGCAACTGCTCCCACACTAAAGGTGCCAGAACTCCAAGGTGTTGCCGGCCCTCGCGTCTCCCTGGCACTCCTTCCACAGCCCCACACACACTGGGGCTCCGGCCTTGCCAGCCAGCTCAGGGGGCCGACGTTCGTGCCTTGCTCGCTCTCGGCACCTGCGCCGGAGCCCAGCTCCGAATTGCAAACGTCCAGCGACTGCTCCCACACCAAAGGTGCCAGGCCTCCCATGTGTTGCCGGCCCTCGCCTTGCCCTGGCAGCCCTTCCACAGCCCCACACGCACTGGGGCTCCGGCCTTGCCAGCCAGCTCAGGGGGCCGACGTTCGTGCCTTGCTCGCTCTCGGGACCTGCGCCGGAGCCCAGCTCCAAATTGCAAACGTCCAGCGACTGCTCCCACACCAAAGGTGCCAGGCCTCCCAGGTGTTGCCGGCCCTCGCCTTGCCCTGGCAGCCCTTCCACAGCCCCACACGCACTGGGGCTCCGGCCTTGCCAGCCAGCTCAGGGTGCCGACGTTCGTGCCTTGCTCGCTCTCGGCACCTGCGCCGCAGCCCAGCTCCAAATTGCAAACATCCAGCAACTGCTCCCACACTAAAGGTGCCAGGCCTCCCAGGTGTTGCCGGCCCTCGCGTCTCCCTGGCACTCCTTCCACAGCCCCACACACACTGGGGCTCCGGCCTTGCCAGCCAGCTCAGGGGGCCGACGTTCGTGCCTTGCTCGCTCTCGGCACCTGCGCCGGAGCGCAGCTCCAAATTGCAAACGTCCAGCGACTGCTCCCACACCAAAGGTGCCAGGCCTCCCAGGTGTTGCCGGCCCTCGCCTTGCCCTGGCAGCCCTTCCACAGCCCCACACGCACTGGGGCTCCGGCCTTGCCAGCCAGCTCAGGGGGCCGACGTTCGTGCCTTGCTCGCTCTCGGGACCTGCGCCGGAGCCCAGCTCCAAATTGCAAACGTCCAGCGACTGCTCCCACACCAAAGGTGCCAGGCCTCCCAGGTGTTGCCGGCCCTCGCCTTGCCCTGGCAGCCCTTCCACAGCCCCACACGCACTGGGGCTCCGGCCTTGCCAGCCAGCTCAGGGGGCCGACGTTCGTGCCTTGCTCGCTCTCGGCACCTGCGCCGGAGCCCAGCTCCAAATTGCAAACGTCCAGCGACTGCTCCCACACCAAAGGTGCCAGGCCTCCCATGTGTTGCCGGCCCTCGCCTTGCCCTGGCAGCCCTTCCACAGCCCCACACGCACTGGGGCTCCGGCCTTGCCAGCCAGCTCAGGGTGCCGACGTTCGTGCCTTGCTCGCTCTCGGGACCTGCGCCTGAGCCCAGCTCCAAATTGCAAACATCCAGCGACTGCTCCCACACTAAAGGTGCCAGGCCTCCCAGGTGTTGCCGGCCCTCGCCTTGCCCTGGCAGCCCTTCCACAGCCCCACACGCACTGGGGCTCCGGCCTTGCCAGCCAGCTCAGGGGGCCGACGTTCGTGCCTTGCTCGCTCTCGGCACCTGCGCCGGAGCCCAGCTCCAAATTGCAAACGTCCAGCGACTGCTCCCACACCAAAGGTGCCAGGCCTCCCAGGTGTTGCCGGCCCTCGCCTTGCCCTGGCAGCCCTTCCACAGCCCCACACACACTGGGGCTCCGGCCTTGCCAGCCAGCTCAGGGGGCCGACGTTCGTGCCTTGCTCGCTCTCGGGACCTGCGCCGGAGCCCAGCTCCAAATTGCAAACATCCAGCAACTGCTCCCACACTAAAGGTGCCAGAACTCCAAGGTGTTGCCGGCCCTCGCGTCTCCCTGGCACTCCTTCCACAGCCCCACACACACTGGGGCTCCGGCCTTGCCAGCCAGCTCAGGGGGCCGACGTTCGTGCCTTGCTCGCTGTCGGCACCTGCGCCGGAGCCCAGCTCCGAATTGCAAACGTCCAGCGACTGCTCCCACACCAAAGGTGCCAGGCCTCCCATGTGTTGCCGGCCCTCGCCTTGCCCTGGCAGCCCTTCCACAGCCCCACACGCACTGGGGCTCCGGCCTTGCCAGCCAGCTCAGGGGGCCGACGTTCGTGCCTTGCTCGCTCTCGGCACCTGCGCCGCAGCCCAGCTCCAAATTGCAAACATCCAGCAACTGCTCCCACACTAAAGGTGCCAGGCCTCCCAGGTGTTGCCGGCCCTCGCGTCTCCCTGGCACTCCTTCCACAGCCCCACACACACTGGGGCTCCGGCCTTGCCAGCCAGCTCAGGGGGCCGACGTTCGTGCCTTGCTCGCTCTCGGCACCTGCGCCGGAGCCCAGCTCCAAATTGCAAACGTCCAGCGACTGCTCCCACACCAAAGGTGCCAGGCCTCCCAGGTGTTGCCGGCCCTCGCCTTGCCCTGGCAGCCCTTCCACAGCCCCACACACACTGGGGCTCCGGCCTTGCCAGCCAGCTCAGGGGGCCGACGTTCGTGCCTTGCTCGCTCTCGGGACCTGCGCCGGAGCCCAGCTCCAAATTGCAAACATCCAGCAACTGCTCCCACACTAAAGGTGCCAGAACTCCAAGGTGTTGCCGGCCGTCGCGTCTCCCTGGCACTCCTTCCACAGCCCCACACACACTGGGGCTCCGGCCTTGCCAGCCAGCTCAGGGGGCCGACGTTCGTGCCTTGCTCGCTCTCGGCACCTGCGCCGGAGCCCAGCTCCAAATTG
Source organism: Spheniscus humboldti (assembly GCA_027474245.1). NCBI lineage: Eukaryota > Metazoa > Chordata > Aves > Sphenisciformes > Spheniscidae > Spheniscus > Spheniscus humboldti. The sequence goes on from CM049889.1 coordinate 133,526,512, forward strand.
CAAACGTCCAGCGACTGCTCCCACACCAAAGGTGCCAGGCCTCCCAGGTGTTGCCGGCCCTCGCGTCTCCCTGGCACTCCTTCCACAGCCCCACACACACTGGGGCTCCGGCCTTGCCAGCCAGCTCAGGGGGCCGACGTTCGTGCCTTGCTCGTTCTCGGCACCTGCGCCGGAGCCCAGCTCCAAATTGCAAACGTCCTGCGACTGCTCCCACACCAAAGGTGCCAGGCCTCCCAGGTGTTGCCGGCCCTCGCCTTCCCCCGGCAGCCCTTCCACAGCCCCACACACACTGGGGCTCCGGCCTTGCCAGCCAGCTCAGGGGGCCGACGTTCGTGCCTTGCTCGCTCTCGGGACCTTCGCCGGAGCCGAGCTCCAAATTGCAAACGTCCAGCGACTGCTCCCACACCAAAGGTGCCAGGCCTCCCAGGTGTTGATGGCCCTCGCCTCTCCCCGGCAGCCCTTCCACAGCCCCACACACACTGGGGCTCCGGCCTTGCCAGCCAGCTCAGGGGGCCGACGTTCGTGCCTTGCTCGCTGTCGGCACCTGCGCCGGAGCGCAGCTCCAAATTGCAAACGTCCAGCGACTGCTCCCACACCAAAGGTGCCAGGCCTCCCATGTGTTGCCGGCCCTCGCCTTGCCCTGGCAGCCCTTCCACAGCCCCACACACACTGGGGCTCCGGCCTTGCCAGCCAGCTCAGGGGGCCGACGTTCGTGCCTTGCTCGCTCTCGGCACCTGCGCCGGAGCCCAGCTCCAAATTGCAAACGTCCAGCGACTGCTCCCACACCAAAGGTGCCAGGCCTCCCAGGTGTTGCCGGCCCTCGCCTTGCCCTGGCAGCCCTTCCACAGCCCCACACACACTGGGGCTCCGGCCTTGCCAGCCAGCTCAGGGGGCCGACGTTCGTGCCTTGCTCGCTCTCGGGACCTGCGCCGGAGCCCAGCTCCAAATTGCAAACATCCAGCAACTGCTCCCACACTAAAGGTGCCAGAACTCCAAGGTGTTGCCGGCCGTCGCGTCTCCCTGGCACTCCTTCCACAGCCCCACACACACTGGGGCTCCGGCCTTGCCAGCCAGCTCAGGGGGCCGACGTTCGTGCCTTGCTCGCTCTCGGCACCTGCGCCGGAGCCCAGCTCCAAATTGCAAACGTCCAGCGACTGCTCCCACACCAAAGGTGCCAGGCCTCCCAGGTGTTGCCGGCCCTCGCGTCTCCCTGGCACTCCTTCCACAGCCCCACACACACTGGGGCTCCGGCCTTGCCAGCCAGCTCAGGGGGCCGACGTTCGTGCCTTGCTCGTTCTCGGCACCTGCGCCGGAGCCCAGCTCCAAATTGCAAACGTCCTGCGACTGCTCCCACACCAAAGGTGCCAGGCCTCCCAGGTGTTGCCGGCCCTCGCCTTCCCCCGGCAGCCCTTCCACAGCCCCACACACACTGGGGCTCCGGCCTTGCCAGCCAGCTCAGGGGGCCGACGTTCGTGCCTTGCTCGCTCTCGGGACCTTCGCCGGAGCCGAGCTCCAAATTGCAAACGTCCAGCGACTGCTCCCACACCAAAGGTGCCAGGCCTCCCAGGTGTTGATGGCCCTCGCCTCTCCCCGGCAGCCCTTCCACAGCCCCACACACACTGGGGCTCCGGCCTTGCCAGCCAGCTCAGGGGGCCGACGTTCGTGCCTTGCTCGCTGTCGGCACCTGCGCCGGAGCGCAGCTCCAAATTGCAAACGTCCAGCGACTGCTCCCACACCAAAGGTGCCAGGCCTCCCATGTGTTGCCGGCCCTCGCCTTGCCCTGGCAGCCCTTCCACAGCCCCACACACACTGGGGCTCCGGCCTTGCCAGCCAGCTCAGGGGGCCGACGTTCGTGCCTTGCTCGCTCTCGGCACCTGCGCCGGAGCCCAGCTCCAAATTGCAAACGTCCAGCGACTGCTCCCACACCAAAGGTGCCAGGCCTCCCATGTGTTGCCGGCCCTCGCCTTGCCCTGGCAGCCCTTCCACAGCCCCACACGCACTGGGGCTCCGGCCTTGCCAGCCAGCTCAGGGGGCCGACGTTCGTGCCTTGCTCGCTCTCGGGACCTGCGCCTGAGCCCAGCTCCAAATTGCAAACATCCAGCAACTGCTCCCACACTAAAGGTGCCAGGCCTCCCAGGTGTTGCCGGCCCTCGCCTTGCCCTGGCAGCCCTTCCACAGCCCCACACGCACTGGGGCTCCGGCCTTGCCAGCCAGCTCAGGGGGCCGACGTTCGTGCCTTGCTCGCTCTCGGCACCTGCGCCGGAGCCCAGCTCCAAATTGCAAACGTCCAGCGACTGCTCCCACACCAAAGGTGCCAGGCCTCCCAGGTGTTGCCGGCCCTCGCCTTGCCCTGGCAGTCCTTCCACAGCCCCACACACACTGGGGCTCCGGCCTTGCCAGCCAGCTCAGGGGGCCGACGTTCGTGCCTTGCTCGCTCTCGGCACCTGCGCCGCAGCCCAGCTCCAAATTGCAAACGTCCAGCGACTGCTCCCACACCAAAGGTGCCAGGCCTCCCAGGTGTTGCCGGCCCTCGCCTTGCCCTGGCAGCCCTTCCACAGCCCCACACACACTGGGGCTCCGGCCTTGCCAGCCAGCTCAGGGGGCCGACGTTCGTGCCTTGCTCGCTCTCGGGACCTGCGCCGGAGCCCAGCTCCAAATTGCAAACATCCAGCAACTGCTCCCACACTAAAGGTGCCAGAACTCCAAGGTGTTGCCGGCCCTCGCGTCTCCCTGGCACTCCTTCCACAGCCCCACACACACTGGGGCTCCGGCCTTGCCAGCCAGCTCAGGGGGCCGACGTTCGTGCCTTGCTCGCTGTCGGCACCTGCGCCGGAGCCCAGCTCCGAATTGCAAACGTCCAGCGACTGCTCCCACACCAAAGGTGCCAGGCCTCCCATGTGTTGCCGGCCCTCGCCTTGCCCTGGCAGCCCTTCCACAGCCCCACACACACTGGGGCTCCGGCCTTGCCAGCCAGCTCAGGGGGCCGACGTTCGTGCCTTGCTCGCTCTCGGCACCTGCGCCGCAGCCCAGCTCCAAATTGCAAACATCCAGCAACTGCTCCCACACTAAAGGTGCCAGGCCTCCCAGGTGTTGCCGGCCCTCGCCTTGCCCTGGCAGCCCTTCCACAGCCCCACACACACTGGGGCTCCGGCCTTGCCAGCCAGCTCAGGGGGCCGACGTTCGTGCCTTGCTCGCTCTCGGGACCTGCGCCTGAGCCCAGCTCCAAATTGCAAACATCCAGCAACTACTCCCACACTAAAGGTGCCAGAACTCCCAGGTGTTGCCGGCCCTCGCGTCTCCCTGGCACTCCTTCCACAGCCCCACACACACTGGGGCTCCGGCCTTGCCAGCCAGCTCAGGGGGCCGACGTTCGTGCCTTGCTCGCTGTCGGCACCTGCGCCGGAGCCCAGCTCCGAATTGCAAACGTCCAGCGACTGCTCCCACACCAAAGGTGCCAGGCCTCCCATGTGTTGCCGGCCCTCGCCTTGCCCTGGCAGCCCTTCCACAGCCCCACACGCACTGGGGCTCCGGCCTTGCCAGCCAGCTCAGGGGGCCGACGTTCGTGCCTTGCTCGCTCTCGGCACCTGCGCCGCAGCCCAGCTCCAAATTGCAAACATCCAGCAACTGCTCCCACACTAAAGGTGCCAGGCCTCCCAGGTGTTGCCGGCCCTCGCGTCTCCCTGGCACTCCTTCCACAGCCCCACACACACTGGGGCTCCGGCCTTGCCAGCCAGCTCAGGGGGCCGACGTTCGTGCCTTGCTCGCTGTCGGCACCTGCGCCGGAGCCCAGCTCCAAATTGCAAACGTCCAGCGACTGCTCCCACACCAAAGGTGCCAGGCCTCCCAGGTGTTGCCGGCCCTCGCCTTGCCCTGGCAGCCCTTCCACAGCCCCACACACACTGGGGCTCCGGCCTTGCCAGCCAGCTCAGGGGGCCGACGTTCGTGCCTTGCTCGCTCTCGGGACCTGCGCCGGAGCCCAGCTCCAAATTGCAAACATCCAGCAACTGCTCCCACACTAAAGGTGCCAGAACTCCAAGGTGTTGCCGGCCCTCGCGTCTCCCTGGCACTCCTTCCACAGCCCCACACACACTGGGGCTCCGGCCTTGCCAGCCAGCTCAGGGGGCCGACGTTCGTGCCTTGCTCGCTGTCGGCACCTGCGCCGGAGCCCAGCTCCAAATTGCAAACATCCAGCGACTGCTCCCACACCAAAGGTGCCAGGCCTCCCAGGTGTTGCCGGCCCTCGCGTCTCCCTGGCACTCCTTCCACAGCCCCACACACACTGGGGCTCCGGCCTTGCCAGCCAGCTCAGGGGGCCGACGTTCGTGCCTTGCTCGTTCTCGGCACCTGCGCCGGAGCCCAGCTCCAAATTGCAAACGTCCTGCGACTGCTCCCACACCAAAGGTGCCAGGCCTCCCAGGTGTTGCCGGCCCTCGCCTTGCCCTGGCAGCCCTTCCACAGCCCCACACACACTGGGGCTCCGGCCTTGCCAGCCAGCTCAGGGGGCCGACGTTCGTGCCTTGCTCGCTCTCGGGACCTTCGCCGGAGCCGAGCTCCAAATTGCAAACGTCCAGCGACTGCTCCCACACCAAAGGTGCCAGGCCTCCCAGGTGTTGATGGCCCTCGCCTCTCCCCGGCAGCCCTTCCACAGCCCCACACACACTGGGGCTCCGGCCTTGCCAGCCAGCTCAGGGGGCCGACGTTCGTGCCTTGCTCGCTCTCGGGACCTGCGCCTGAGCCCAGCTCCAAATTGCAAACATCCAGCAACTGCTCCCCCACTAAAGGTGCCAGAACTCCAAGGTGTTGCCGGCCCTCGCGTCTCCCTGGCACTCCTTCCACAGCCCCACACACACTGGGGCTCCGGCCTTGCCAGCCAGCTCAGGGGGCCGACGTTCGTGCCTTGCTCGCTGTCGGCACCTGCGCCGGAGCCCAACTCCAAATTGCAAACGTCCAGCGACTGCTCCCACACTAAAGGTGCCAGGCCTCCCAGGTGTTGCCGGCCCTCGCATCTCCCTGGCACTCCTTCCACAGCCCCACACACACTGGGGCTCCGGCCTTGCCAGCCAGCTCAGGGGGCCGACGTTCGTGCCTTGCTCGCTCTCGGCACCTGCGCCGGAGCCCAGCTCCAAATTGCAAACGTCCAGCGACTGCTCCCACACCAAAGGTGCCAGGCCTCCCAGGTGTTGCCGGCCCTCGCCTTCCCCCGGCAGCCCTTCCACAGCCCCACACACACTGGGGCTCCGGCCTTGCCAGCCAGCTCAGGGGGCCGACATTCGTGCCTTGCTCGCTCTCGGCACCTGCGCCGGAGCCCAGCTCCAAATTGCAAACGTCCAGCGACTGCTCCCACACCAAAGGTGCCAGGCCTCCCATGTGTTGCCGGCCCTCGCCTTGCCCTGGCAGCCCTTCCACAGCCCCACACACACTGGGGCTCCGGCCTTGCCAGCCAGCTCAGGGGGCCGACGTTCATGCCTTGCTCGCTCTCGGGACCTGCGCCGGAGCCCAGCTCCAAATTGCAAACATCCAGCAACTGCTCCCACACTAAAGGTGCCAGAACTCCAAGGTGTTGCCGGCCCTCGCGTCTCCCTGGCAGCCCTTCCACAGCCCCACACACACTGGGGCTCCGGCCTTGCCAGCCAGCTCAGGGGGCCGACGTTCGTGCCTTGCTCGCTCTCGGGACCTGCGCCGGAGCCCAGCTCCAAATTGCAAACGTCCAGCGACTGCTCCCACACCAAAGGTGCCAGGCCTCCCAGGTGTTGCCGGCCCTCGCCTTGCCCTGGCAGCCCTTCCACAGCCCCACACACACTGGGGCTCCGGCCTTGCCAGCCAGCTCAGGGGGCCGACGTTCGTGCCTTGCTCGCTCTCGGGAGCTGCGCCGGAGCCCAGCTCCAAATTGCAAACATCCAGCAACTGCTCCCACACTAAAGGTGCCAGAACTCCAAGGTGTTGCCGGCCCTCGCGTCTCCCTGGCACTCCTTCCACAGCCCCACACACACTGGGGCTCCGGCCTTGCCAGCCAGCTCAGGGGGCCGACGTTCGTGCCTTGCTCGCTGTCGGCACCTGCGCCGGAGCCCAACTCCAAATTGCAAACGTCCAGCGACTGCTCCCACACTAAAGGTGCCAGGCCTCCCAGGTGTTGCCGGCCCTCGCGTCTCCCTGGCACTCCTTCCACAGCCCCACACACACTGGGGCTCCGGCCTTGCCAGCCAGCTCAGGGGGCCGACGTTCGTGCCTTGCTCGCTCTCGGCACCTGCGCCGGAGCCCAGCTCCAAATTGCAAACGTCCTGCGACTGCTCCCACACCAAAGGTGCCAGGCCTCCCAGGTGTTGCCGGCCCTCGCCTTCCCCCGGCAGCCCTTCCACAGCCCCACACACACTGGGGCTCCGGCCTTGCCAGCCAGCTCAGGGGGCCGACATTCGTGCCTTGCTCGCTCTCGGCACCTGCGCCGGAGCCCAGCTCCAAATTGCAAACGTCCAGCGACTGCTCCCACACCAAAGGTGCCAGGCCTCCCATGTGTTGCCGGCCCTCGCCTTGCCCTGGCAGCCCTTCCACAGCCCCACACACACTGGGGCTCCGGCCTTGCCAGCCAGCTCAGGGGGCCGACGTTCGTGCCTTGCTCGCTCTCGGGACCTGCGCCGGAGCCCAGCTCCAAATTGCAAACATCCAGCAACTGCTCCCACACTAAAGGTGCCAGAACTCCAAGGTGTTGCCGGCCCTCGCGTCTCCCTGGCAGCCCTTCCACAGCCCCACACACACTGGGGCTCCGGCCTTGCCAGCCAGCTCAGGGGGCCGACGTTCGTGCCTTGCTCGCTCTCGGGACCTGCGCCGGAGCCCAGCTCCAAATTGCAAACGTCCAGCGACTGCTCCCACACTAAAGGTGCCAGGCCTCCCAGGTGTTGCCGGCCCTCGCGTCTCCCTGGCACTCCTTCCACAGCCCCACACACACTGGGGCTCCGGCCTTGCCAGCCAGCTCAGGGGGCCGACGTTCGTGCCTTGCTTGCTCTCGGGAGCTGCGCCGCAGCCCAGCTCCAAATTGCAAACGTCCTGCGACTGCTCCCACACCAAAGGTGCCAGGCCTCCCAGGTGTTGCCGGCCCTCGCCTTCCCCCGGCAGCCCTTCCACAGCCCCACACACACTGGGGCTCCGGCCTTGCCAGCCAGCTCAGGGGGCCGACGTTCGTGCCTTGCTCGCTCTCGGGACCTGCGCCGGAGCCGAGCTCCAAATTGCAAACGTCCAGCGACTGCTCCCACACCAAAGGTGCCAGGCCTCCCAGGTGTTGATGGCCCTCGCCTCTCCCCGGCAGCCCTTCCACAGCCCCACACACACTGGGGCTCCGGCCTTGCCAGCCAGCTCAGGGGGCCGACGTTCGTGCCTTGCTCGCTGTCGGCACCTGCGCCGGAGCCCAGCTCCGAATTGCAAACGTCCAGCGACTGCTCCCACACCAAAGGTGCCAGGCCTCCCATGTGTTGCCGGCCCTCGCCTTGCCCTGGCAGCCCTTCCACAGCCCCACACGCACTGGGGCTCCGGCCTTGCCAGCCAGCTCAGGGGGCCGACGTTCGTGCCTTGCTCGCTCTCGGCACCTGCGCCGCAGCCCAGCTCCAAATTGCAAACATCCAGCAACTGCTCCCACACTAAAGGTGCCAGGCCTCCCAGGTGTTGCCGGCCCTCGCCTTGCCCTGGCAGCCCTTCCACAGCCCCACACACACTGGGGCTCCGGCCTTGCCAGCCAGCTCAGGGGGCCGACGTTCGTGCCTTGCTCGCTCTCGGGACCTGCGCCTGAGCCCAGCTCCAAATTGCAAACATCCAGCAACTACTCCCACACTAAAGGTGCCAGAACTCCCAGGTGTTGCCGGCCCTCGCGTCTCCCTGGCACTCCTTCCACAGCCCCACACACACTGGGGCTCCGGCCTTGCCAGCCAGCTCAGGGGGCCGACGTTCGTGCCTTGCTCGCTGTCGGCACCTGCGCCGGAGCCCAGCTCCGAATTGCAAACGTCCAGCGACTGCTCCCACACCAAAGGTGCCAGGCCTCCCATGTGTTGCCGGCCCTCGCCTTGCCCTGGCAGCCCTTCCACAGCCCCACACGCACTGGGGCTCCGGCCTTGCCAGCCAGCTCAGGGGGCCGACGTTCGTGCCTTGCTCGCTCTCGGCACCTGCGCCGCAGCCCAGCTCCAAATTGCAAACATCCAGCAACTGCTCCCACACTAAAGGTGCCAGGCCTCCCAGGTGTTGCCGGCCCTCGCGTCTCCCTGGCACTCCTTCCACAGCCCCACACACACTGGGGCTCCGGCCTTGCCAGCCAGCTCAGGGGGCCGACGTTCGTGCCTTGCTCGCTGTCGGCACCTGCGCCGGAGCCCAGCTCCAAATTGCAAACGTCCAGCGACTGCTCCCACACCAAAGGTGCCAGGCCTCCCAGGTGTTGCCGGCCCTCGCCTTGCCCTGGCAGCCCTTCCACAGCCCCACACACACTGGGGCTCCGGCCTTGCCAGCCAGCTCAGGGGGCCGACGTTCGTGCCTTGCTCGCTCTCGGGACCTGCGCCGGAGCCCAGCTCCAAATTGCAAACATCCAGCAACTGCTCCCACACTAAAGGTGCCAGAACTCCAAGGTGTTGCCGGCCCTCGCGTCTCCCTGGCACTCCTTCCACAGCCCCACACACACTGGGGCTCCGGCCTTGCCAGCCAGCTCAGGGGGCCGACGTTCGTGCCTTGCTCGCTGTCGGCACCTGCGCCGGAGCCCAGCTCCAAATTGCAAACATCCAGCGACTGCTCCCACACCAAAGGTGCCAGGCCTCCCAGGTGTTGCCGGCCCTCGCGTCTCCCTGGCACTCCTTCCACAGCCCCACACACACTGGGGCTCCGGCCTTGCCAGCCAGCTCAGGGGGCCGACGTTCGTGCCTTGCTCGTTCTCGGCACCTGCGCCGGAGCCCAGCTCCAAATTGCAAACGTCCTGCGACTGCTCCCACACCAAAGGTGCCAGGCCTCCCAGGTGTTGCCGGCCCTCGCCTTGCCCTGGCAGCCCTTCCACAGCCCCACACACACTGGGGCTCCGGCCTTGCCAGCCAGCTCAGGGGGCCGACGTTCGTGCCTTGCTCGCTCTCGGGACCTTCGCCGGAGCCAAGCTCCAAATTGCAAACGTCCAGCGACTGCTCCCACACCAAAGGTGCCAGGCCTCCCAGGTGTTGATGGCCCTCGCCTCTCCCCGGCAGCCCTTCCACAGCCCCACACACACTGGGGCTCCGGCCTTGCCAGCCAGCTCAGGGGGCCGACGTTCGTGCCTTGCTCGCTCTCGGGACCTGCGCCTGAGCCCAGCTCCAAATTGCAAACATCCAGCAACTGCTCCCCCACTAAAGGTGCCAGAACTCCAAGGTGTTGCCGGCCCTCGCGTCTCCCTGGCACTCCTTCCACAGCCCCACACACACTGGGGCTCCGGCCTTGCCAGCCAGCTCAGGGGGCCGACGTTCGTGCCTTGCTCGCTGTCGGCACCTGCGCCGGAGCCCAACTCCAAATTGCAAACGTCCAGCGACTGCTCCCACACTAAAGGTGCCAGGCCTCCCAGGTGTTGCCGGCCCTCGCATCTCCCTGGCACTCCTTCCACAGCCCCACACACACTGGGGCTCCAGCCTTGCCAGCCAGCTCAGGGGGCCGACGTTCGTGCCTTGCTCGCTCTCGGCACCTGCGCCGGAGCCCAGCTCCAAATTGCAAACGTCCAGCGACTGCTCCCACACCAAAGGTGCCAGGCCTCCCAGGTGTTGCCGGCCCTCGCCTTCCCCCGGCAGCCCTTCCACAGCCCCACACACACTGGGGCTCCGGCCTTGCCAGCCAGCTCAGGGGGCCGACATTCGTGCCTTGCTCGCTCTCGGCACCTGCGCCGGAGCCCAGCTCCAAATTGCAAACGTCCAGCGACTGCTCCCACACCAAAGGTGCCAGGCCTCCCATGTGTTGCCGGCCCTCGCCTTGCCCTGGCAGCCCTTCCACAGCCCCACACACACTGGGGCTCCGGCCTTGCCAGCCAGCTCAGGGGGCCGACGTTCATGCCTTGCTCGCTCTCGGGACCTGCGCCGGAGCCCAGCTCCAAATTGCAAACATCCAGCAACTGCTCCCACACTAAAGGTGCCAGAACTCCAAGGTGTTGCCGGCCCTCGCGTCTCCCTGGCAGCCCTTCCACAGCCCCACACACACTGGGGCTCCGGCCTTGCCAGCCAGCTCAGGGGGCCGACGTTCGTGCCTTGCTCGCTCTCGGGACCTGCGCCGGAGCCCAGCTCCAAATTGCAAACGTCCAGCGACTGCTCCCACACCAAAGGTGCCAGGCCTCCCAGGTGTTGCCGGCCCTCGCCTTGCCCTGGCAGCCCTTCCACAGCCCCACACACACTGGGGCTCCGGCCTTGCCAGCCAGCTCAGGGGGCCGACGTTCGTGCCTTGCTCGCTCTCGGGACCTGCGCCGGAGCCCAGCTCCAAATTGCAAACATCCAGCAACTGCTCCCACACTAAAGGTGCCAGAACTCCAAGGTGTTGCCGGCCCTCGCGTCTCCCTGGCACTCCTTCCACAGCCCCACACACACTGGGGCTCCGGCCTTGCCAGCCAGCTCAGGGGGCCGACGTTCGTGCCTTGCTCGCTGTCGGCACCTGCGCCGGAGCCCAGCTCCAAATTGCAAACGTCCAGCGACTGCTCCCACACCAAAGGTGCCAGGCCTCCCAGGTGTTGCCGGCCCTCGCGTCTCCCTGGCACTCCTTCCACAGCCCCACACACACTGGGGCTCCGGCCTTGCCAGCCAGCTCAGGGGGCCGACGTTCGTGCCTTGCTCGTTCTCGGCACCTGCGCCGGAGCCCAGCTCCAAATTGCAAACGTCCTGCGACTGCTCCCACACCAAAGGTGCCAGGCCTCCCAGGTGTTGATGGCCCTCGCCTCTCCCCGGCAGCCCTTCCACAGCCCCACACACACTGGGGCTCCGGCCTTGCCAGCCAGCTCAGGGGGCCGACGTTCGTGCCTTGCTCGCTCTCGGGAGCTGCGCCGGAGCCCAGCTCCAAATTGCAAACATCCAGCAACTGCTCCCACACTAAAGGTGCCAGAACTCCAAGGTGTTGCCGGCCCTCGCGTCTCCCTGGCACTCCTTCCACAGCCCCACACACACTGGGGCTCCGGCCTTGCCAGCCAGCTCAGGGGGCCGACGTTCGTGCCTTGCTCGCTGTCGGCACCTGCGCCGGAGCCCAACTCCAAATTGCAAACGTCCAGCGACTGCTCCCACACTAAAGGTGCCAGGCCTCCCAGGTGTTGCCGGCCCTCGCGTCTCCCTGGCACTCCTTCCACAGCCCCACACACACTGGGGCTCCGGCCTTGCCAGCCAGCTCAGGGGGCCGACGTTCGTGCCTTGCTCGCTCTCGGCACCTGCGCCGGAGCCCAGCTCCAAATTGCAAACGTCCTGCGACTGCTCCCACACCAAAGGTGCCAGGCCTCCCAGGTGTTGCCGGCCCTCGCCTTCCCCCGGCAGCCCTTCCACAGCCCCACACACACTGGGGCTCCGGCCTTGCCAGCCAGCTCAGGGGGCCGACATTCGTGCCTTGCTCGCTCTCGGCACCTGCGCCGGAGCCCAGCTCCAAATTGCAAACGTCCAGCGACTGCTCCCACACCAAAGGTGCCAGGCCTCCCATGTGTTGCCGGCCCTCGCCTTGCCCTGGCAGCCCTTCCACAGCCCCACACACACTGGGGCTCCGGCCTTGCCAGCCAGCTCAGGGGGCCGACGTTCGTGCCTTGCTCGCTCTCGGGACCTGCGCCGGAGCCCAGCTCCAAATTGCAAACATCCAGCAACTGCTCCCACACTAAAGGTGCCAGAACTCCAAGGTGTTGCCGGCCCTCGCGTCTCCCTGGCAGCCCTTCCACAGCCCCACACACACTGGGGCTCCGGCCTTGCCAGCCAGCTCAGGGGGCCGACGTTCGTGCCTTGCTCGCTCTCGGGACCTGCGCCGGAGCCCAGCTCCAAATTGCAAACGTCCAGCGACTGCTCCCACACTAAAGGTGCCAGGCCTCCCAGGTGTTGCCGGCCCTCGCGTCTCCCTGGCACTCCTTCCACAGCCCCACACACACTGGGGCTCCGGCCTTGCCAGCCAGCTCAGGGGGCCGACGTTCGTGCCTTGCTTGCTCTCGGGAGCTGCGCCGCAGCCCAGCTCCAAATTGCAAACGTCCTGCGACTGCTCCCACACCAAAGGTGCCAGGCCTCCCAGGTGTTGCCGGCCCTCGCCTTCCCCCGGCAGCCCTTCCACAGCCCCACACACACTGGGGCTCCGGCCTTGCCAGCCAGCTCAGGGGGCCGACGTTCGTGCCTTGCTCGCTCTCGGGACCTGCGCCGGAGCCGAGCTCCAAATTGCAAACGTCCAGCGACTGCTCCCACACCAAAGGTGCCAGGCCTCCCAGGTGTTGATGGCCCTCGCCTCTCCCCGGCAGCCCTTCCACAGCCCCACACACACTGGGGCTCCGGCCTTGCCAGCCAGCTCAGGGGGCCGACGTTCGTGCCTTGCTCGCTCTCGGGAGCTGCGCCGGAGCCCAGCTCCAAATTGCAAACTTCCAGCGACTGCTCCCACACTAAAGGTGCCAGAACTCCAAGGTGTTGCCGGCCCTCGCGTCTCCCTGGCACTCCTTCCACAGCCCCACACACACTGGGGCTCCGGCCTTGCCAGCCAGCTCAGGGGGCCGACGTTCGTGCCTTGCTCGCTCTCGGCACCTGCGCCGGAGCCCAGCTCCGAATTGCAAACGTCCAGCGACTGCTCCCACACCAAAGGTGCCAGGCCTCCCAGGTGTTGCCGGCCCTCGCGTCTCCCCGGCAGCCCTTCCACAGCCCCACACACACTGGGGCTCCGGCCTTGCCAGCCAGCTCAGGGGGCCGACGTTCGTGTCTCGTTCGCTCTCGGGACCTGCGCCGCAGCCCAGCTCCAAATTGCAAACGTCCAGCGACTGCTCCCACACCAAAGGTGCCAGGCCTCCCAGGTGTTGCCGGCCCTCGCCTTGCCCTGGCAGTCCTTCCACAGCCCCACACACACTGGGGCTCCGGCCTTGCCAGCCAGCTCAGGGGGCCGACGTTCGTGCCTTGCTCGCTCTCGGGACCTGCGCCTGAGCCCAGCTCCAAATTGCAAACGTCCAGCGACTGCTCCCACACCAAAGGTGCCAGGCCTCCCAGGTGTTGCCGGCCCTCGCCTTGCCCTGGCAGCCCTTCCACAGCCCCACACACACTGGGGCTCCGGCCTTGCCAGCCAGCTCAGGGGGCCGACGTTCGTGCCTTGCTCGCTCTCGGCACCTGCGCCGGAGCCCAGCTCCAAATTGCAAACATCCAGCAACTGCTCCCACACTAAAGGTGCCAGAACTCCAAGGTGTTGCCGGCCCTCGCGTCTCCCTGGCACTCCTTCCACAGCCCCACACACACTGGGGCTCCGGCCTTGCCAGCCAGCTCAGGGGGCCGACGTTCGTGCCTTGCTCGCTGTCGGCACCTGCGCCGGAGCCCAGCCCCGAATTGCAAACGTCCAGCGACTGCTCCCACACCAAAGGTGCCAGGCCTCCCATGTGTTGCCGGCCCTCGCCTTGCCCTGGCAGCCCTTCCACAGCCCCACACGCACTGGGGCTCCGGCCTTGCCAGCCAGCTCAGGGGGCCGACGTTCGTGCCTTGCTCGCTCTCGGGACCTGCGCCTGAGCCCAGCTCCAAATTGCAAACGTCCAGCGACTGCTCCCACACCAAAGGTGCCAGGCCTCCCATGTGTTGCCGGCCCTCGCCGTGCCCTGGCAGCCCTTCCACAGCCCCACACGCACTGGGGCTCCGGCCTTGCCAGCCAGCTCAGGGGGCCGACGTTCGTGCCTTGCTCGCTCTCGGGACCTGCGCCTGAGCCCAGCTCCAAATTGCAAACATCCAGCAACTGCTCCCACACTAAAGGTGCCAGGCCTCCCAGGTGTTGCCGGCCCTCGCCTTGCCCTGGCAGCCCTTCCACAGCCCCACACGCACTGGGGCTCCGGCCTTGCCAGCCAGCTCAGGGGGCCGACGTTCGTGCCTTGCTCGCTCTCGGCACCTGCGCCGGAGCCCAGCTCCAAATTGCAAACGTCCAGCGACTGCTCCCACACCAAAGGTGCCAGGCCTCCCAGGTGTTGCCGGCATTCGCCTTGCCCTGGCAGTCCTTCCACAGCCCCACACACACTGGGGCTCCGGCCTTGCCAGCCAGCTCAGGGGGCCGACGTTCGTGCCTTGCTCACTCTCGGGACCTGCGCCGCAGCCCAGCTCCAAATTGCAAACGTCCAGCGACTGCTCCCACACCAAAGGTGCCAGGCCTCCCAGGTGTTGCCGGCCCTCGCCTTGCCCTGGCAGCCCTTCCACAGCCCCACACACACTGGGGCTCCGGCCTTGCCAGCCAGCTCAGGGGGCCGACGTTCGTGCCTTGCTCGCTCTCGGGACCTGCGCCGGAGCCCAGCTCCAAATTGCAAACATCCAGCAACTGCTCCCACACTAAAGGTGCCAGAACTCCAAGGTGTTGCCGGCCCTCGCCTTGCCCTGGCACTCCTTCCACAGCCCCACACACACTGGGGCTCCGGCCTTGCCAGCCAGCTCAGGGGGCCGACGTTCGTGCCTTGCTCGCTGTCGGCACCTGCGCCGGAGCCCAGCTCCAAATTGCAAACGTCCAGCGACTGCTCCCACACCAAAGGTGCCAGGCCTCCCAGGTGTTGCCGGCCCTCGCCTTGCCCTGGCAGCCCTTCCACAGCCCCACACGCACTGGGGCTCCGGCCTTGCCAGCCAGCTCAGGGGGCCGACGTTCGTGCCTTGCTCGCTCTCGGCACCTGCGCCGCAGCCCAGCTCCAAATTGCAAACATCCAGCAACTACTCCCACACTAAAGGTGCCAGGCCTCCCATGTGTTGCCGGCCCTCGCCTTGCCCTGGCAGCCCTTCCACAGCCCCACACACACTGGGGCTCAGGCCTTGCCAGCCAGCTCAGGGGGCCGACGTTCGTGCCTTGCTCGCTCTCGGGACCTGCGCCTGAGCCCAGCTCCAAATTGCAAACATCCAGCAACTACTCCCACACTAAAGGTGCCAGAACTCCCAGGTGTTGCCGGCCCTCGCGTCTCCCTGGCACTCCTTCCACAGCCCCACACACACTGGGGCTCCGGCCTTGCCAGCCAGCTCAGGGGGCCGACGTTCGTGCCTTGCTCGCTGTCGGCACCTGCGCCGGAGCCCAGCTCCGAATTGCAAACGTCCAGCGACTGCTCCCACACCAAAGGTGCCAGGCCTCCCAGGTGTTGCCGGCCCTCGCCTTGCCCTGGCAGCCCTTCCACAGCCCCACACGCACTGGGGCTCCGGCCTTGCCAGCCAGCTCAGGGGGCCGACGTTCGTGCCTTGCTCGCTCTCGGCACCTGCGCCGCAGCCCAGCTCCAAATTGCAAACATCCAGCAACTGCTCCCACACCAAAGGTGCCAGGCCTCCCAGGTGTTGCCGGCCCTCGCGTCTCCCTGGCACTCCTTCCACAGCCCCACACACAATGGGGCTCCGGCCTTGCCAGCCAGCTCAGGGGGCCGACGTTCGTGCCTTGCTCGCTCTCGGCACCTGCGCCGCAGCCCAGCTCCAAATTGCAAACGTCCAGCGACTGCTCCCACACCAAAGGTGCCAGGCCTCCCAGGTGTTGCCGGCCCTCGCCTTGCCCTGGCAGCCCTTCCACATCCCCACACACACTGGGGCTCCGGCCTTGCCAGCCAGCTCAGGGGGCCGACGTTCGTGCCTTGCTCGCTGTCGTCACCTGCGCCGGAGCCCAACTCCAAATTGCAAACGTCCAGCGACTGCTCCCACACTAAAGGTGCCAGGCCTCCCAGGTGTTGCCGGCCCTCGCGTCTCCCTGGCACTCCTTCACAGCCCCACACACACTGGGGCTCCGGCCTTGCCAGCCAGCTCAGGGGGCCGACGTTCGTGCCTTGCTCGCTGTCGGCACCTGCGCCGGAGCCCAGCTCCAAATTGCAAACGTCCAGCGACTGCTCCCACACCAAAGGTGCCAGGCCTCCCAGGTGTTGCCGGCCCTCGCGTCTCCCTGGCACTCCTTCCACAGCCCCACACACACTGGGGCTCCGGCCTTGCCAGCCAGCTCAGGGGGCCGACGTTCGTGCCTTGCTCGTTCTCGGCACCTGCGCCGGAGCCCAGCTCCAAATTGCAAACGTCCTGCGACTGCTCCCACACCAAAGGTGCCAGGCCTCCCAGGTGTTGCCGGCCCTCGCCTTCCCCCGGCAGCCCTTCCACAGCCCCACACACACTGGGGCTCCGGCCTTGCCAGCCAGCTCAGGGGGCCGACGTTCGTGCCTTGCTCGCTCTCGGGACCTTCGCCGGAGCCGAGCTCCAAATTGCAAACGTCCAGCGACTGCTCCCACACTAAAGGTGCCAGGCCTCCCAGGTGTTGCCGGCCCTCGCGTCTCCCTGGCACTCCTTCCACAGCCCCACACACACTGGGGCTCCGGCCTTGCCAGCCAGCTCAGGGGGCCGACGTTCGTGCCTTGCTCGCTCTCGGGAGCTGCGCCGGAGCCCAGCTCCAAATTGCAAACGTCCAGCGACTGCTCCCACACTAAAGGTTCCAGAACTCCAAGGTGTTGCCGGCCCTCGCGTCTCCCTGGCACTCCTTCCACAGCCCCCCACACACTGGGGCTCCGGCCTTGCCAGCCAGCTCAGGGGGCCGACGTTCGTGCCTTGCTCGCTCTCGGCACCTGCGCCGGAGCCCAGCTCCGAATTGCAAACGTCCAGCGACTGCTCCCACACCAAAGGTGCCAGGCCTCCCAGGTGTTGCCGGCCCTCGCCTTCCCCCGGCAGCCCTTCCACAGCCCCACACACACTGGGGCTCCGGCCTTGCCAGCCAGCTCAGGGGGCCGACGTTCGTGCCTTGCTCGCTCTCGGCACCTGCGCCGGAGCGCAGCTCCAAATTGCGAACGTCCAGCAACTGCTCCCACACCAAAGGTGCCAGGCCTCCCAGGTGTTGCTGGCCCTCGCCTTGCCCTGGCAGCCCTTCCACAGCCCCACACACACTGGGGCTCCGGCCTTGCCAGCCAGCTCAGGGGGCCGACGTTCGTGCCTTGCTCGCTCTCGGGACCTGCGCCGGAGCCCAGCTCCAAATTGCAAACGTCCAGCGACTGCTCCCACACCAAAGGTGCCAGGCCTCCCATGTGTTGCCGGCCCTCGCCTTGCCCTGGCAGCCCTTCCACAGCCCCACACACACTGGGGCTCAGGCCTTGCCAGCCAGCTCAGGGTGCCGACGTTCGTGCCTTGCTCGCTCTCGGGACCTGCGCCTGAGCCCAGCTCCAAATTGCAAACATCCAGCAACTGCTCCCACACCAAAGGTGCCTGAACTCCAAGGTGTTGCCGGCCCTCGCGTCTCCCTGGCACTCCTTCCACAGCCCGACACACACTGGGGCTCCGGCCTTGTCAGCCAGCTCAGGGGGCCGACATTCGTGCCTTGCTCGCTGTCGGCACCTGCGCCGGAGCCCAGCTCCAAATTGCAAACGTCCAGCGACTGCTCCCACACCAAAGGTGCCAGGCCTCCCATGTGTTGCCGGCCCTCGCCTTGCCCTGGCAGCCCTTCCACAGCCCCACACACACTGGGGCTCCGGCCTTACCAGCCAGCTCAGGGGGCCGACGTTCGTGCCTTGCTCGCTCTCGGGACCTGCGCCGGAGCCCAGCTCCAAATTGCAAACATCCAGCAACTGCTCCCACACTAAAGGTGCCAGAACTCCCAGGTGTTGCCGGCCCTCGCGTCTCCCTGGCACTCCTTCCACAGCCCCACACACACTGGGGCTCCGGCCTTGCCAGCCAGCTCAGGGGGCCGACGTTCGTGCCTTGCTCGCTGTCGTCACCTGCGCCGGAGCCCAACTCCAAATTGCAAACGTCCAGCGACTGCTCCCACACTAAAGGTGCCAGGCCTCCCAGGTGTTGCCGGCCCTCGCGTCTCCCTGGCACTCCTTCCACAGCCCCACACACACTGGGGCTCCGGCCTTGCCAGCCAGCTCAGGGGGCCGACGTTCGTGCCTTGCTCGCTCTCGGCACCTGCGCCGGAGCCCAGCTCCAAATTGCAAACATCCAGCGACTGCTCCCACACCAAAGGTGCCAGGCCTCCCAGGTGTTGCCGGCCCTCGCCTTCCCCCGGCAGCCCTTCCACAGCCCCACACACACTGGGGCTCCGGCCTTGCCAGCCAGCTCAGGGTGCCGACGTTCGTGCCTTGCTCGCTCTCGGGGCTGGCACCGGAGCCGAGCTCCAAATTGCAAACGTCCAGCGACTGCTCCCACACCAAAGGTGCCAGGCCTCCCATGTGTTGCCGGCCCTCGCCTTCCCCCGGCAGCCCTTCCACAGCCCCACACACACTGGGGCTCCGGCCTTGCCAGCCAGCTCAGGGGGCCGACGTTCGTGCCTTGCTCGCTCTCGGGACCTTCGCCGGAGCCGAGCTCCAAATTGCGAACGTCCAGCGACTGCTCCCACACCAAAGGTGCCAGGCCTCCCAGGTGTTGCCGGCCCTCGCCTTGCCCTGGCAGCCCTTCCACAGCCCCACACACACTGGGGCTCCGGCCTTGCCAGCCAGCTCAGGGGGCCGACGTTCGTGCCTTGCTCGCTCTCGGGACCTGCGCCGGAGCCCAGCTCCAAATTGCAAACATCCAGCAACTGCTCCCACACTAAAGGTGCCAGAACTCCAAGGTGTTGCCGGCCCTCGCCTTGCCCTGGCACTCCTTCCACAGCCCCACACACACTGGGGCTCCGGCCTTGCCAGCCAGCTCAGGGGGCCGACGTTCGTGCCTTGCTCGCTGTCGGCACCTGCGCCGGAGCCCAGCTCCAAATTGCAAACGTCCAGCGACTGCTCCCACACCAAAGGTGCCAGGCCTCCCAGGTGTTGCCGGCCCTCGCCTTGCCCTGGCAGCCCTTCCACAGCCCCACACGCACTGGGGCTCCGGCCTTGCCAGCCAGCTCAGGGGGCCGACGTTCGTGCCTTGCTCGCTCTCGGCACCTGCGCCGCAGCCCAGCTCCAAATTGCAAACATCCAGCAACTACTCCCACACTAAAGGTGCCAGGCCTCCCATGTGTTGCCGGCCCTCGCCTTGCCCTGGCAGCCCTTCCACAGCCCCACACACACTGGGGCTCAGGCCTTGCCAGCCAGCTCAGGGGGCCGACGTTCGTGCCTTGCTCGCTCTCGGGACCTGCGCCTGAGCCCAGCTCCAAATTGCAAACATCCAGCAACTACTCCCACACTAAAGGTGCCAGAACTCCCAGGTGTTGCCGGCCCTCGCGTCTCCCTGGCACTCCTTCCACAGCCCCACACACACTGGGGCTCCGGCCTTGCCAGCCAGCTCAGGGGGCCGACGTTCGTGCCTTGCTCGCTGTCGGCACCTGCGCCGGAGCCCAGCTCCGAATTGCAAACGTCCAGCGACTGCTCCCACACCAAAGGTGCCAGGCCTCCCAGGTGTTGCCGGCCCTCGCCTTGCCCTGGCAGCCCTTCCACAGCCCCACACGCACTGGGGCTCCGGCCTTGCCAGCCAGCTCAGGGGGCCGACGTTCGTGCCTTGCTCGCTCTCGGCACCTGCGCCGCAGCCCAGCTCCAAATTGCAAACATCCAGCAACTGCTCCCACACCAAAGGTGCCAGGCCTCCCAGGTGTTGCCGGCCCTCGCGTCTCCCTGGCACTCCTTCCACAGCCCCACACACAATGGGGCTCCGGCCTTGCCAGCCAGCTCAGGGGGCCGACGTTCGTGCCTTGCTCGCTCTCGGCACCTGCGCCGCAGCCCAGCTCCAAATTGCAAACGTCCAGCGACTGCTCCCACACCAAAGGTGCCAGGCCTCCCAGGTGTTGCCGGCCCTCGCCTTGCCCTGGCAGCCCTTCCACATCCCCACACACACTGGGGCTCCGGCCTTGCCAGCCAGCTCAGGGGGCCGACGTTCGTGCCTTGCTCGCTGTCGTCACCTGCGCCGGAGCCCAACTCCAAATTGCAAACGTCCAGCGACTGCTCCCACACTAAAGGTGCCAGGCCTCCCAGGTGTTGCCGGCCCTCGCGTCTCCCTGGCACTCCTTCACAGCCCCACACACACTGGGGCTCCGGCCTTGCCAGCCAGCTCAGGGGGCCGACGTTCGTGCCTTGCTCGCTGTCGGCACCTGCGCCGGAGCCCAGCTCCAAATTGCAAACGTCCAGCGACTGCTCCCACACCAAAGGTGCCAGGCCTCCCAGGTGTTGCCGGCCCTCGCGTCTCCCTGGCACTCCTTCCACAGCCCCACACACACTGGGGCTCCGGCCTTGCCAGCCAGCTCAGGGGGCCGACGTTCGTGCCTTGCTCGTTCTCGGCACCTGCGCCGGAGCCCAGCTCCAAATTGCAAACGTCCTGCGACTGCTCCCACACCAAAGGTGCCAGGCCTCCCAGGTGTTGCCGGCCCTCGCCTTCCCCCGGCAGCCCTTCCACAGCCCCACACACACTGGGGCTCCGGCCTTGCCAGCCAGCTCAGGGGGCCGACGTTCGTGCCTTGCTCGCTCTCGGGACCTTCGCCGGAGCCAAGCTCCAAATTGCAAACGTCCAGCGACTGCTCCCACACTAAAGGTGCCAGGCCTCCCAGGTGTTGCCGGCCCTCGCGTCTCCCTGGCACTCCTTCCACAGCCCCACACACACTGGGGCTCCGGCCTTGCCAGCCAGCTCAGGGGGCCGACGTTCGTGCCTTGCTCGCTCTCGGGAGCTGCGCCGGAGCCCAGCTCCAAATTGCAAACGTCCAGCGACTGCTCCCACACTAAAGGTTCCAGAACTCCAAGGTGTTGCCGGCCCTCGCGTCTCCCTGGCACTCCTTCCACAGCCCCCCACACACTGGGGCTCCGGCCTTGCCAGCCAGCTCAGGGGGCCGACGTTCGTGCCTTGCTCGCTCTCGGCACCTGCGCCGGAGCCCAGCTCCGAATTGCAAACGTCCAGCAACTGCTCCCACACCAAAGGTGCCAGGCCTCCCAGGTGTTGCCGGCCCTCGCCTTCCCCCGGCAGCCCTTCCACAGCCCCACACACACCGGGGCTCCGGCCTTGCCAGCCAGCTCAGGGGGCCGACGTTCGTGCCTTGCTCGCTCTCGGCACCTGCGCCGGAGCGCAGCTCCAAATTGCGAACGTCCAGCAACTGCTCCCACACCAAAGGTGCCAGGCCTCCCAGGTGTTGCTGGCCCTCGCCTTGCCCTGGCAGCCCTTCCACAGCCCCACACACACTGGGGCTCCGGCCTTGCCAGCCAGCTCAGGGGGCCGACGTTCGTGCCTTGCTCGCTCTCGGGACCTGCGCCGGAGCCCAGCTCCAAATTGCAAACGTCCAGCGACTGCTCCCACACCAAAGGTGCCAGGCCTCCCATGTGTTGCCGGCCCTCGCCTT
This sequence comes from Spheniscus humboldti, assembly GCA_027474245.1. Classification (NCBI taxonomy): domain Eukaryota; kingdom Metazoa; phylum Chordata; class Aves; order Sphenisciformes; family Spheniscidae; genus Spheniscus; species Spheniscus humboldti. The sequence goes on from CM049889.1 coordinate 133,547,857, forward strand.
GCCCTGGCAGCCCTTCCACAGCCCCACACACACTGGGGCTCAGGCCTTGCCAGCCAGCTCAGGGTGCCGACGTTCGTGCCTTGCTCGCTCTCGGGACCTGCGCCTGAGCCCAGCTCCAAATTGCAAACATCCAGCAACTGCTCCCACACCAAAGGTGCCTGAACTCCAAGGTGTTGCCGGCCCTCGCGTCTCCCTGGCACTCCTTCCACAGCCCGACACACACTGGGGCTCCGGCCTTGTCAGCCAGCTCAGGGGGCCGACATTCGTGCCTTGCTCGCTGTCGGCACCTGCGCCGGAGCCCAGCTCCAAATTGCAAACGTCCAGCGACTGCTCCCACACCAAAGGTGCCAGGCCTCCCAGGTGTTGCCGGCCCTCGCCTTGCCCTGGCAGCCCTTCCACAGCCCCACACACACTGGGGCTCCGGCCTTACCAGCCAGCTCAGGGGGCCGACGTTCGTGCCTTGCTCGCTCTCGGGACCTGCGCCGGAGCCCAGCTCCAAATTGCAAACATCCAGCAACTGCTCCCACACTAAAGGTGCCAGAACTCCAAGGTGTTGCCGGCCCTCGCGTCTCCCTGGCACTCCTTCCACAGCCCCACACACACTGGGGCTCCGGCCTTGCCAGCCAGCTCAGGGGGCCGACGTTCGTGCCTTGCTCGCTGTCGTCACCTGCGCCGGAGCCCAACTCCAAATTGCAAACGTCCAGCGACTGCTCCCACACTAAAGGTGCCAGGCCTCCCAGGTGTTGCCGGCCCTCGCGTCTCCCTGGCACTCCTTCCACAGCCCCACACACACTGGGGCTCCGGCCTTGCCAGCCAGCTCAGGGGGCCGACGTTCGTGCCTTGCTCGCTCTCGGCACCTGCGCCGGAGCCCAGCTCCAAATTGCAAACATCCAGCGACTGCTCCCACACCAAAGGTGCCAGGCCTCCCAGGTGTTGCCGGCCCTCGCCTTCCCCCGGCAGCCCTTCCACAGCCCCACACACACTGGGGCTCCGGCCTTGCCAGCCAGCTCAGGGTGCCGACGTTCGTGCCTTGCTCGCTCTCGGGGCTGGCACCGGAGCCGAGCTCCAAATTGCAAACGTCCAGCGACTGCTCCCACACCAAAGGTGCCAGGCCTCCCATGTGTTGCCGGCCCTCGCCTTCCCCCGGCAGCCCTTCCACAGCCCCACACACACTGGGGCTCCGGCCTTGCCAGCCAGCTCAGGGGGCCGACGTTCGTGCCTTGCTCGCTCTCGGGACCTTCGCCGGAGCCGAGCTCCAAATTGCGAACGTCCAGCGACTGCTCCCACACCAAAGGTGCCAGGCCTCCCAGGTGTTGCCGGCCCTCGCCTTGCCCTGGCAGCCCTTCCACAGCCCCACACACACTGGGGCTCCGGCCTTGCCAGCCAGCTCAGGGGGCCGACGTTCGTGCCTTGCTCGCTCTCGGGACCTGCGCCGGAGCCCAGCTCCAAATTGCAAACATCCAGCAACTGCTCCCACACCAAAGGTGCCAGGCCTCCCAGGTGTTGCCGGCCCTCGCGTCTCCCTGGCACTCCTTCCACAGCCCCACACACACTGGGGCTCCGGCCTTGCCAGCCAGCTCAGGGGGCCGACGTTCGTGCCTTGCTCGTTCTCGGCACCTGCGCCGGAGCCCAGCTCCAAATTGCAAACGTCCTGCGACTGCTCCCACACCAAAGGTGCCAGGCCTCCCAGGTGTTGCCGGCCCTCGCCTTCCCCCGGCAGCCCTTCCACAGCCCCACACACACTGGGGCTCCGGCCTTGCCAGCCAGCTCAGGGGGCCGACGTTCGTGCCTTGCTCGCTCTCGGGACCTTCGCCGGAGCCGAGCTCCAAATTGCAAACGTCCAGCGACTGCTCCCACACCAAAGGTGCCAGGCCTCCCAGGTGCTGATGGCCCTCGCCTCTCCCCGGCAGCCCTTCCACAGCCCCACACACACTGGGGCTCCGGCCTTGCCAGCCAGCTCAGGGGACCGACGTTCGTGCCTTGCTCGCTCTCGGGAGCTGCGCCGGAGCCCAGCTCCAAATTGCAAACGTCCAGCGACTGCTCCCACACTAAAGGTGCCAGAACTCCAAGGTGTTGCCGGCCCTCGCGTCTCCCTGGCACTCCTTCCACAGCCCCACACACACTGGGGCTCCGGCCTTGCCAGCCAGCTCAGGGGGCCGACGTTCGTGCCTTGCTCGCTCTCGGCACCTGCGCCGGAGCCCAGCTCCGAATTGCAAACGTCCAGCGACTGCTCCCACACCAAAGGTGCCAGGCCTCCCAGGTGTTGCCGGCCCTCGCCTTCCCCCGGCAGCCCTTCCACAGCCCCACACACACTGGGGCTCCGGCCTTGCCAGCCAGCTCAGGGGGCCGACGTTCGTGCCTTGCTCGCTCTCGGCACCTGCGCCGGAGCGCAGCTCCAAATTGCGAACGTCCAGCAACTGCTCCCACACCAAAGGTGCCAGGCCTCCCAGGTGTTGATGGCCCTCGCCTTGCCCTGGCAGCCCTTCCACAGCCCCACACACACTGGGGCTCCGGCCTTGCCAGCCAGCTCAGGGGGCCGACGTTCGTGCCTTGCTCGCTCTCAGGACCTGCGCCGGAGCCCAGCTCCAAATTGCAAACGTCCAGCGACTGCTCCCACACCAAAGGTGCCAGGCCTCCCATGTGTTGCCGGCCCTCGCCTTGCCCTGGCAGCCCTTCCACAGCCCCACACACACTGGGGCTCAGGCCTTGCCAGCCAGCTCAGGGTGCCGACGTTCGTGCCTTGCTCGCTCTCGGGACCTGCGCCTGAGCCCAGCTCCAAATTGCAAACATCCAGCAACTGCTCCCACACTAAAGGTGCCTGAACTCCAAGGTGTTGCCGGCCCTCGCGTCTCCCTGGCACTCCTTCCATAGCCCGACACACACTGGGGCTCCGGCCTTGCCAGCCAGCTCAGGGGGCCGACATTCGTGCCTTGCTCGCTCTCGGCACCTGCGCCGGAGCCCAGCTCCAAATTGCAAACGTCCAGCGACTGCTCCCACACCAAAGGTGCCAGGCCTCCCATGTGTTGCCGGCCCTCGCCTTGCCCTGGCAGCCCTTCCACAGCCCCACACACACTGGGGCTCCGGCCTTGCCAGCCAGCTCAGGGGGCCGACGTTCGTGCCTTGCTCGCTCTCGGGACCTGCGCCGGAGCCCAGCTCCAAATTGCAAACATCCAGCAACTGCTCCCACACTAAAGGTGCCAGAACTCCAAAGTGTTGCCGGCCCTCGCGTCTCCCTGGCACTCCTTCCACAGCCCCACACACACTGGGGCTCCGGCCTTGCCAGCCAGCTCAGGGGGCCGACGTTCGTGCCTTGCTCGCTGTCGGCACCTGCGCCGGAGCCCAACTCCAAATTGCAAACGTCCAGCGACTGCTCCCACACTAAAGGTGCCAGGCCTCCCAGGTGTTGCCGGCCCTCGCGTCTCCCTGGCACTCCTTCCACAGCCCCACACACACTGGGGCTCCGGCCTTGCCAGCCAGCTCAGGGGGCCGACGTTCGTGCCTTGCTCGCTCTCGGCACCTGCGCCGGAGCCCAGCTCCAAATTGCAAACGTCCTGCGACTGCTCCCACACCAAAGGTGCCAGGCGTCCCAGGTGTTGCCGGCCCTCGCCTTCCCCCGGCAGCCCTTCCACAGCCCCACACACACTGGGGCTCCGGCCTTGCCAGCCAGCTCAGGGGGCCGACGTTCATGCCTTGCTCGCTCTCGGGACCTTCGCCGGAGCCGAGCTCCAAATTGCAAACGTCCAGCGACTGCTCCCACACCAAAGGTGCCAGGCCTCCCAGGTGTTGCCGGCCCTCGCCTTCCCCCGGCAGCCCTTCCACAGCCCCACACACACTGGGGCTCCGGCCTTGCCAGCCAGCTCAGGGGGCCGACGTTCGTGCCTTGCTCGCTCTCGGCACCTACGCCGGAGCGCAGCTCCAAATTGCGAACGTCCAGCGACTGCTCCCACACCAAAGGTGCCAGGCCTCCCAGGTGTTGCTGGCCCTCGCCTTGCCCTGGCAGCCCTTCCACAGCCCCACACACACTGGGGCTCCGGCCTTGCCAGCCAGCTCAGGGGGCCAACGTTCGTGCCTTGCTCGCTCTCGGCACCTGCGCCGCAGCCCAGCTCCAAATTGCAAACATCCAGCAACTACTCCCACACTAAAGGTGCCAGGCCTCCCATGTGTTGCCGGCCCTCGCCTTGCCCTGGCAGCCCTTCCACAGCCCCACACACACTGGGGCTCAGGCCTTGCCAGCCAGCTCAGGGGGCCGACGTTCGTGCCTTGCTCGCTCTCGGGACCTGCGCCTGAGCCCAGCTCCAAATTGCAAACATCCAGCAACTACTCCCACACTAAAGGTGCCAGAACTCCCAGGTGTTGCCGGCCCTCGCGTCTCCCTGGCACTCCTTCCACAGCCCCACACACACTGGGGCTCCGGCCTTGCCAGCCAGCTCAGGGGGCCGACGTTCGTGCCTTGCTCGCTGTCGGCACCTGCGCCGGAGCCCAGCTCCGAATTGCAAACGTCCAGCGACTGCTCCCACACCAAAGGTGCCAGGCCTCCCAGGTGTTGCCGGCCCTCGCCTTGCCCTGGCAGCCCTTCCACAGCCCCACACGCACTGGGGCTCCGGCCTTGCCAGCCAGCTCAGGGGGCCGACGTTCGTGCCTTGCTCGCTCTCGGCACCTGCGCCGCAGCCCAGCTCCAAATTGCAAACATCCAGCAACTGCTCCCACACCAAAGGTGCCAGGCCTCCCAGGTGTTGCCGGCCCTCGCGTCTCCCTGGCACTCCTTCCACAGCCCCACACACACTGGGGCTCCGGCCTTGCCAGCCAGCTCAGGGGGCCGACGTTCGTGCCTTGCTCGCTCTCGGCACCTGCGCCGCAGCCCAGCTCCAAATTGCAAACGTCCAGCGACTGCTCCCACACCAAAGGTGCCAGGCCTCCCAGGTGTTGCCGGCCCTCGCCTTGCCCTGGCAGCCCTTCCACATCCCCACACACACTGGGGCTCCGGCCTTGCCAGCCAGCTCAGGGGGCCGACGTTCGTGCCTTGCTCGCTGTCGTCACCTGCGCCGGAGCCCAACTCCAAATTGCAAACGTCCAGCGACTGCTCCCACACTAAAGGTGCCAGGCCTCCCAGGTGTTGCCGGCCCTCGCGTCTCCCTGGCACTCCTTCACAGCCCCACACACACTGGGGCTCCGGCCTTGCCAGCCAGCTCAGGGGGCCGACGTTCGTGCCTTGCTCGCTGTCGGCACCTGCGCCGGAGCCCAGCTCCAAATTGCAAACGTCCAGCGACTGCTCCCACACCAAAGGTGCCAGGCCTCCCAGGTGTTGCCGGCCCTCGCGTCTCCCTGGCACTCCTTCCACAGCCCCACACACACTGGGGCTCCGGCCTTGCCAGCCAGCTCAGGGGGCCGACGTTCGTGCCTTGCTCGTTCTCGGCACCTGCGCCGGAGCCCAGCTCCAAATTGCAAACGTCCTGCGACTGCTCCCACACCAAAGGTGCCAGGCCTCCCAGGTGTTGCCGGCCCTCGCCTTCCCCCGGCAGCCCTTCCACAGCCCCACACACACTGGGGCTCCGGCCTTGCCAGCCAGCTCAGGGGGCCGACGTTCGTGCCTTGCTCGCTCTCGGGACCTTCGCCGGAGCCGAGCTCCAAATTGCAAACGTCCAGCGACTGCTCCCACACTAAAGGTGCCAGGCCTCCCAGGTGTTGCCGGCCCTCGCGTCTCCCTGGCACTCCTTCCACAGCCCCACACACACTGGGGCTCCGGCCTTGCCAGCCAGCTCAGGGGGCCGACGTTCGTGCCTTGCTCGCTCTCGGGAGCTGCGCCGGAGCCCAGCTCCAAATTGCAAACGTCCAGCGACTGCTCCCACACTAAAGGTTCCAGAACTCCAAGGTGTTGCCGGCCCTCGCGTCTCCCTGGCACTCCTTCCACAGCCCCCCACACACTGGGGCTCCGGCCTTGCCAGCCAGCTCAGGGGGCCGACGTTCGTGCCTTGCTCGCTCTCGGCACCTGCGCCGGAGCCCAGCTCCGAATTGCAAACGTCCAGCGACTGCTCCCACACCAAAGGTGCCAGGCCTCCCAGGTGTTGCCGGCCCTCGCCTTCCCCCGGCAGCCCTTCCACAGCCCCACACACACCGGGGCTCCGGCCTTGCCAGCCAGCTCAGGGGGCCGACGTTCGTGCCTTGCTCGCTCTCGGCACCTGCGCCGGAGCGCAGCTCCAAATTGCGAACGTCCAGCAACTGCTCCCACACCAAAGGTGCCAGGCCTCCCAGGTGTTGCTGGCCCTCGCCTTGCCCTGGCAGCCCTTCCACAGCCCCACACACACTGGGGCTCCGGCCTTGCCAGCCAGCTCAGGGGGCCGACGTTCGTGCCTTGCTCGCTCTCGGGACCTGCGCCGGAGCCCAGCTCCAAATTGCAAACATCCAGCAACTGCTCCCACACCAAAGGTGCCAGGCCTCCCATGTGTTGCCGGCCCTCGCCTTGCCCTGGCAGCCCTTCCACAGCCCCACACACACTGGGGCTCAGGCCTTGCCAGCCAGCTCAGGGTGCCGACGTTCGTGCCTTGCTCGCTCTCGGGACCTGCGCCTGAGCCCAGCTCCAAATTGCAAACATCCAGCAACTGCTCCCACACCAAAGGTGCCTGAACTCCAAGGTGTTGCCGGCCCTCGCGTCTCCCTGGCACTCCTTCCACAGCCCGACACACACTGGGGCTCCGGCCTTGTCAGCCAGCTCAGGGGGCCGACATTCGTGCCTTGCTCGCTCTCGGGACCTGCGCCGGAGCCCAGCTCCAAATTGCAAACATCCAGCAACTGCTCCCACACTAAAGGTGCCAGAACTCCAAGGTGTTGCCGGCCCTCGCGTCTCCCTGGCACTCCTTCCACAGCCCCACACACACTGGGGCTCCGGCCTTGCCAGCCAGCTCAGGGGGCCGACGTTCGTGCCTTGCTCGCTGTCGTCACCTGCGCCGGAGCCCAACTCCAAATTGCAAACGTCCAGCGACTGCTCCCACACTAAAGGTGCCAGGCCTCCCAGGTGTTGCCGGCCCTCGCGTCTCCCTGGCACTCCTTCCACAGCCCCACACACACTGGGGCTCCGGCCTTGCCAGCCAGCTCAGGGGGCCGACGTTCGTGCCTTGCTCGCTCTCGGCACCTGCGCCGGAGCCCAGCTCCAAATTGCAAACATCCAGCGACTGCTCCCACACCAAAGGTGCCAGGCCTCCCAGGTGTTGCCGGCCCTCGCCTTCCCCCGGCAGCCCTTCCACAGCCCCACACACACTGGGGCTCCGGCCTTGCCAGCCAGCTCAGGGTGCCGACGTTCGTGCCTTGCTCGCTCTCGGGGCTGGCACCGGAGCCGAGCTCCAAATTGCAAACGTCCAGCGACTGCTCCCACACCAAAGGTGCCAGGCCTCCCATGTGTTGCCGGCCCTCGCCTTCCCCCGGCAGCCCTTCCACAGCCCCACACACACTGGGGCTCCGGCCTTGCCAGCCAGCTCAGGGGGCCGACGTTCGTGCCTTGCTCGCTCTCGGGACCTTCGCCGGAGCCGAGCTCCAAATTGCGAACGTCCAGCGACTGCTCCCACACCAAAGGTGCCAGGCCTCCCAGGTGTTGCCGGCCCTCGCCTTGCCCTGGCAGCCCTTCCACAGCCCCACACACACTGGGGCTCCGGCCTTGCCAGCCAGCTCAGGGGGCCGACGTTCGTGCCTTGCTCGCTCTCGGGACCTGCGCCGGAGCCCAGCTCCAAATTGCAAACATCCAGCAACTGCTCCCACACCAAAGGTGCCAGGCCTCCCAGGTGTTGCCGGCCCTCGCGTCTCCCTGGCACTCCTTCCACAGCCCCACACACACTGGGGCTCCGGCCTTGCCAGCCAGCTCAGGGGGCCGACGTTCGTGCCTTGCTCGTTCTCGGCACCTGCGCCGGAGCCCAGCTCCAAATTGCAAACGTCCTGCGACTGCTCCCACACCAAAGGTGCCAGGCCTCCCAGGTGTTGCCGGCCCTCGCCTTCCCCCGGCAGCCCTTCCACAGCCCCACACACACTGGGGCTCCGGCCTTGCCAGCCAGCTCAGGGGGCCGACGTTCGTGCCTTGCTCGCTCTCGGGACCTTCGCCGGAGCCGAGCTCCAAATTGCAAACGTCCAGCGACTGCTCCCACACCAAAGGTGCCAGGCCTCCCAGGTGCTGATGGCCCTCGCCTCTCCCCGGCAGCCCTTCCACAGCCCCACACACACTGGGGCTCCGGCCTTGCCAGCCAGCTCAGGGGACCGACGTTCGTGCCTTGCTCGCTCTCGGGAGCTGCGCCGGAGCCCAGCTCCAAATTGCAAACGTCCAGCGACTGCTCCCACACTAAAGGTGCCAGAACTCCAAGGTGTTGCCGGCCCTCGCGTCTCCCTGGCACTCCTTCCACAGCCCCACACACACTGGGGCTCCGGCCTTGCCAGCCAGCTCAGGGGGCCGACGTTCGTGCCTTGCTCGCTCTCGGCACCTGCGCCGGAGCCCAGCTCCGAATTGCAAACGTCCAGCGACTGCTCCCACACCAAAGGTGCCAGGCCTCCCAGGTGTTGCCGGCCCTCGCCTTCCCCCGGCAGCCCTTCCACAGCCCCACACACACTGGGGCTCCGGCCTTGCCAGCCAGCTCAGGGGGCCGACGTTCGTGCCTTGCTCGCTCTCGGCACCTGCGCCGGAGCGCAGCTCCAAATTGCGAACGTCCAGCAACTGCTCCCACACCAAAGGTGCCAGGCCTCCCAGGTGTTGATGGCCCTCGCCTTGCCCTGGCAGCCCTTCCACAGCCCCACACACACTGGGGCTCCGGCCTTGCCAGCCAGCTCAGGGGGCCGACGTTCGTGCCTTGCTCGCTCTCAGGACCTGCGCCGGAGCCCAGCTCCAAATTGCAAACGTCCAGCGACTGCTCCCACACCAAAGGTGCCAGGCCTCCCATGTGTTGCCGGCCCTCGCCTTGCCCTGGCAGCCCTTCCACAGCCCCACACACACTGGGGCTCAGGCCTTGCCAGCCAGCTCAGGGTGCCGACGTTCGTGCCTTGCTCGCTCTCGGGACCTGCGCCTGAGCCCAGCTCCAAATTGCAAACATCCAGCAACTGCTCCCACACTAAAGGTGCCTGAACTCCAAGGTGTTGCCGGCCCTCGCGTCTCCCTGGCACTCCTTCCATAGCCCGACACACACTGGGGCTCCGGCCTTGCCAGCCAGCTCAGGGGGCCGACATTCGTGCCTTGCTCGCTCTCGGCACCTGCGCCGGAGCCCAGCTCCAAATTGCAAACGTCCAGCGACTGCTCCCACACCAAAGGTGCCAGGCCTCCCATGTGTTGCCGGCCCTCGCCTTGCCCTGGCAGCCCTTCCACAGCCCCACACACACTGGGGCTCCGGCCTTACCAGCCAGCTCAGGGGGCCGACGTTCGTGCCTTGCTCGCTCTCGGGACCTGCGCCGGAGCCCAGCTCCAAATTGCAAACATCCAGCAACTGCTCCCACACTAAAGGTGCCAGAACTCCAAAGTGTTGCCGGCCCTCGCGTCTCCCTGGCACTCCTTCCACAGCCCCACACACACTGGGGCTCCGGCCTTGCCAGCCAGCTCAGGGGGCCGACGTTCGTGCCTTGCTCGCTGTCGGCACCTGCGCCGGAGCCCAACTCCAAATTGCAAACGTCCAGCGACTGCTCCCACACTAAAGGTGCCAGGCCTCCCAGGTGTTGCCGGCCCTCGCGTCTCCCTGGCACTCCTTCCACAGCCCCACACACACTGGGGCTCCGGCCTTGCCAGCCAGCTCAGGGGGCCGACGTTCGTGCCTTGCTCGCTCTCGGCACCTGCGCCGGAGCCCAGCTCCAAATTGCAAACGTCCTGCGACTGCTCCCACACCAAAGGTGCCAGGCGTCCCAGGTGTTGCCGGCCCTCGCCTTCCCCCGGCAGCCCTTCCACAGCCCCACACACACTGGGGCTCCGGCCTTGCCAGCCAGCTCAGGGGGCCGACGTTCGTGCCTTGCTCGCTCTCGGGACCTTCGCCGGAGCCGAGCTCCAAATTGCAAACGTCCAGCGACTGCTCCCACACCAAAGGTGCCAGGCCTCCCAGGTGTTGCCGGCCCTCGCCTTCCCCCGGCAGCCCTTCCACAGCCCCACACACACTGGGGCTCCGGCCTTGCCAGCCAGCTCAGGGGGCCGACGTTCGTGCCTTGCTCGCTCTCGGCACCTACGCCGGAGCGCAGCTCCAAATTGCGAACGTCCAGCGACTGCTCCCACACCAAAGGTGCCAGGCCTCCCAGGTGTTGCTGGCCCTCGCCTTGCCCTGGCAGCCCTTCCACAGCCCCACACACACTGGGGCTCCGGCCTTGCCAGCCAGCTCAGGGGGCCAACGTTCGTGCCTTGCTCGCTCTCGGCACCTGCGCCGGAGCCCAGCTCCAAATTGCAAACGTCCAGCGACTGCTCCCACACCAAAGGTGCCAGGCCTCCCAGGTGTTGCCGGCCCTCGCCTTGCCCTGGCAGCCCTTCCACAGCCCCACACACACTGGGGCTCCGGCCTTGCCAGCCAGCTCAGGGGGCCGACGTTCGTGCCTTGCTCGCTCTCGGGACCTGCGCCTGAGCCCAGCTCCAAATTGCAAACATCCAGCAACTGCTCCCACACTAAAGGTGCCAGAACTCCAAGGTGTTGCCGGCCCTCGCGTCTCCCTGGCACTCCTTCCACAGCCCCACACACACTGGGGCTCCGGCCTTGCCAGCCAGCTCAGGGGGCCGACATTCGTGCCTTGCTCGCTGTCGGCACCTGCGCCGGAGCCCAGCTCCAAATTGCAAACGTCCAGCGACTGCTCCCACACCAAAGGTGCCAGGCCTCCCATGTGTTGCCGGCCCTCGCCTTGCCCTGGCAGCCCTTCCACAGCCCCACACACACTGGGGCTCCGGCCTTGCCAGCCAGCTCAGGGGGCCGACGTTCGTGCCTTGCTCGCTCTCGGGACCTGCGCCGGAGCCCAGCTCCAAATTGCAAACATCCAGCAACTGCTCCCACACTAAAGGTGCCAGAACTCCAAGGTGTTGCCGGCCCTCGCGTCTCCCTGGCACTCCTTCCACAGCCCCACACACACTGGGGCTCCGGCCTTGCCAGCCAGCTCAGGGGGCCGACGTTCGTGCCTTGCTCGCTCTCGGGACCTGCGCCGGAGCCCAGCTCCAAATTGCAAACGTCCAGCGACTGCTCCCACACTAAAGGTGCCAGGCCTCCCAGGTGTTGCCGGCCCTCGCGTCTCCCTGGCACTCCTTCCACAGCCCCACACACACTGGGGCTCCGGCCTTGCCAGCCAGCTCAGGGGGCCGACGTTCGTGCCTTGCTTGCTCTCGGGAGCTGCGCCTGAGCCCAGCTCCAAATTGCAAACGTCCTGCGACTGCTCCCACACCAAAGGTGCCAGGCCTCCCAGGTGTTGCCGGCCCTCGCCTTCCCCCGGCAGCCCTTCCACAGCCCCACACACACTGGGGCTCCGGCCTTGCCAGCCAGCTCAGGGGGCCGACGTTCGTGCCTTGCTCGCTCTCGGGACCTGCGCCGGAGCCCAGCTCCAAATTGCAAACTTCCAGCGACTGCTCCCACACTAAAGGTGCCAGAACTCCAAGGTGTTGCCGGCCCTCGCGTCTCCCTGGCACTCCTTCCACAGCCCCACACACACTGGGGCTCCGGCCTTGCCAGCCAGCTCAGGGTGCCGACGTTCGTGCCTTGCTTGCTCTCGGGACCTGCGCCAGAGCCCAGCTCCGAATTGCAAACGTCCAGCGACTGCTCCCACACCAAAGGTGCCAGGCCTCCCAGGTGTTGCCGGCCCTCGCCTTCCCCCGGCAGCCCTTCCACAGCCCCACACACACTGGGGCTCCGGCCTTGCCAGCCAGCTCAGGGGGCCGACGTTCGTGCCTTGCTCGCTCTCGGCACCTGCGCCGGAGCGCAGCTCCAAATTGCGAACGTCCAGCGACTGCTCCCACACCAAAGGTGCCAGGCCTCCCAGGTGTTGATGGCCCTCGCCTTGCCCTGGCAGCCCTTCCACAGCCCCACACACACTGGGGCTCCGGCCTTGCCAGCCAGCTCAGGGGGCCGACGTTCGTGCCTTGCTCGCTCTCGGGACCTGCGCCGGAGCCCAGCTCCAAATTGCAAACGTCCAGCGACTGCTCCCACACCAAAGGTGCCAGAACTCCCAGGTGTTGCCGGCCCTCGCGTCTCCCTGGCACTCCTTCCACAGCCCCACACACACTGGGGCTCCGGCTCTTGCCAGCCAGCTCAGGGGGCCGACATTCGTGCCTTGCTCGCTGTCGGCACCTGCGCCGGAGCCCAGCTCCAAATTGCAAACGTCCAGCGACTGCTCCCACACCAAAGGTGCCAGGCCTCCCAGGTGTTGCCGGCCCTCGCCTTGCCCTGGCAGCCCTTCCACAGCCCCACACACACTGGGGCTCAGGCCTTGCCAGCCAGCTCAGGGGGCCGACGTTCGTGCCTTGCTCGCTCTCGGCACCTGCGCCGGAGCACAGCTCCAAATTGCAAACATCCAGCAACTGCTCCCACACTAAAGGTGCCAGAACTCCAAGGTGTTGCCGGCCGTCGCGTCTCCCTGGCACTCCTTCCACAGCCCCACACACACTGGGGCTCCGGCCTTGCCAGCCAGCTCAGGGGGCCGACGTTCGTGCCTTGCTCGCTCTCGGCACCTGCGCCGGAGCCCAGCTCCAAATTGCAAACGTCCTGCGACTGCTCCCACACCAAAGGTGCCAGGCCTCCCTGGTGTTGCCGGCCCTCGCGTCTCCCCGGCAGCCCTTCCACAGCCCCACACACACTGGGGCTCCGGCCTTGCCAGCCAGCTCAGGGGGCCGACGTTCGTGCCTTGCTCGCTCTCGGGACCTTCGCCGGAGCCGAGCTCCAAATTGCAAACGTCCAGCGACTGCTCCCACACCAAAGGTGCCAGGCCTCCCAGGTGTTGATGGCCCTCGCCTCTCCCCAGCAGCCCTTCCACAGCCCCACACACACTGGGGCTCCGGCCTTGCCAGCCAGCTCAGGGGGCCGACGTTCGTGCCTTGCTCGCTCTCGGCACCTGCGCCGGAGCCCAGCTCCAAATTGCGAACGTCCAGCGACTGCTCCCACACCAAAGGTGCCAGGCCTCCCAGGTGTTGCCGGCCCTCGCCTTGCCCTGGCAGCCCTTCCACAGCCCCACACACACTGGGGCTCCGGCCTTGCCAGCCAGATCAGGGGGCCGACGTTCGTGTCTCGCTCGCTCTCGGGACCTGCGCCGCAGCCCAGCTCCAAATTGCGAACGTCCAGCGACTGCTCCCACACCAAAGGTGCCAGGCCTCCCAGGTGTTGCTGGCCCTCGCCTCTCCCCGGCAGCCGTTCCACAGCCCCACACACACTGGGGCTCCGGCCTTGCCAGCCAGCTCAGGGGGCCGAGTTTCGTGCCTCGCTAGCTGTCGGCACCTGTGCTGGAGCCCAGCTCCGAATTGCAAACGTCCAGCGACTGCTCCCACACCAAAGGTGCCAGGCCTCCCAGGTGTTGCTGGCCCTCGCCTTGCCCTGGCAGCCCTTCCACAGCCCCACACACACTGGGGCTCCGGCCTTGCCAGCCAGCTCAGGGGGCCGACGTTCGTGCCTCGCTCGCTGTCGGCACCTGTGCTGGAGCCCAGCTCCGAATTGCAAACGTCCAGCGACTGCTCCCACACCAAAGGTGCCAGGCCTCCCAGGTGTTGATGGCCCTCGCCTGTCCACAGCAGTCCTTCCACAGCCCCACACACACTGGGGCTCCGGCCTTGCCAGCCAGCTCAGGGGGCCGACGTTCGTGCCTCGCTCGCTCTCGGCACCTGCGCCGGAGCCGAGCTCCAAATTGCAAACGTCCAGCGACTGCTCCCACACCAAAGGTGCCAGGCCTCCCATGTGTTGCCGGCCCTCGCCTTGCCCTGGCAGCCCTTCCACAGCCCCACACACACTGGGGCTCCGGCCTTGCCAGCCAGCTCAGGCTGCCGACGTTCGTGCCTTGCTCGCTCTCGGCACCTGCGCCGGAGCGCAGCTCCAAATTGCAAACATCCAGCGACTGCTCCCACACCAAAGGTGCCAGAACTCCCAGGTGTTGCCGGCCCTCGCGTTGCCCTGGCAGCCCTTCCACAGCCCCACACACACTGGGGCTCCGGCCTTGCCAGCCAGCTCAGGCTGCCGACGTTCGTGCCTTGCTCGCTCTCGGGACCTGCGCCGGAGCGCAGCTCCAAATTGCAAACATCCAGCGACTGCTCCCACACCAAAGGTGCCAGGCCTCCCAGGTGTTGCCGGCCCTCGCGTTTCCCTGGCAGCCCTTCCACAGCCCCACACACACTGGGGCTCCGGCCTTGCCAGCCAGCTCAGGGGGCCGACGTTCGTGCCTTGCTCGCTCTCGGGACCTGCGCCGGAGCCCAGCTCCAAATGGCGAACATCCAGCGACTGCTCCCACACCAAAGGTGCCAGGCCTCCCAGGTGTTGCCGGCCCTCGCCTTGCCCTGGCAGCCCTTCCACAGCCCCACACACACTGGGGCTCCGGCCTTGCCAGCCAGCTCAGGGGGCCGACGTTCGTGCCTTGCTCGCTCTCGGGACCTGCGCCGGAGCCGAGCTCCAAATTGCAAACGTCCAGCGACTGCTCCCACACCAAAGGTGCCAGGCCTCCCAGGTGTTGCCGTCCCTCGCGTCTCCCTGGCAGCCCTTCCACAGCCCCACACACACTGGGGCTCCGGCCTTGCCAGCCAGCTCAGGGGGCCGACGTTCGTGCCTTGCTCGCTCTCGGCACCTGCGCCAGAGCGCAGCTCCAAATTGCAAACATCCAGCAACTGCTCCCACACTAAAGGTGCCAGGCCTCCCAGGTGTTGCCGGCCCTCGCGTCTCCCTGGCACTCCTTCCACAGCCCCACACACACTGGGGCTCCGGCCTTGCCAGCCAGCTCAGGGGGCCGACGTTCGTGCCTTGCTCGCTCTCGGGACCTGCGCCGGAGCCCAGCTCCAAATTGCAAACATCCAGCGACTGCTCCCACACCAAAGGTGCCAGGCCTCCCATGTGTTGCCGGCGATCGCGTCTCCCTGGCAGCCCTTCCACAGCCCCACACACACTGGGGCTCCGGCCTTGCCAGCCAGCTCAGGGGGCCGACGTTCGTGCCTTGCTCGCTCTCGGGACCTGTGCCGGAGCCCAGCTCCAAAAAGCGAACGTCCAGCGACTGCTCCCACACCAAAGGTGCCAGGCCTCCCATGTGTTGCCGGCCCTCGCCTTGCCCTAGCAGCCCTTCCACAGCCCCACACACACTGGGGCTCCGGCCTTGCCAGCCAGCCCAGGGGGCCGACGTTCGTGCCTTGCTCGCTCTCGGCACCTGCGCCGGAGCCCAGCTCCAAATTGCAAACGTCCAGCGACTGCTCCCACACTAAAGGTGCCAGAACTCCAAGGTGTTGCCGGCCCTCGCGTCTCCCTGGCACTCCTTCCACAGCCCCACACACACTGGGGCTCCGGCCTTGCCAGCCAGCTCAGGGGGCCGACGTTCGTGCCTTGCTCGCTCTCGGGACCTGCGCCGGAGCCCAGCTCCAAATTGCAAACATCCAGCGACTGCTCCCACACCAAAGGTGCCAGGCCTCCCAGGTGTTGATGGCCCTCGCCTGTCCAGAGCAGTCTTCCACAGCCCCACACACTGGGGCTCCGGCCTTGCCAGCCAGCTCAGGGGGCCGACGTTCGTGCCTTGCTCGCTCTTGGGACCTGCGCCGAGCCCAGCTCCAAATTGCAAACATCCAGCAACTGCTCCCACACTAAAGGTGCCAGGCCTCCCAGGTGTTGCCGGCCCTCGCGTCTCCCTGGCACTCCTTCCACAGCCCCACACACACTGGGGCTCCGGCCTTGCCAGCCAGCTCAGGGCGCCGACGTTCGTGCCTGGCTCGCTGTCAGCACCTGCGCCTGAGCCCAGCTCCAAATTGCAAACATCCAGCGACTGCTCCCACACCAAAGGTGCCAGGCCTCCCATGTTTTGCCGGCCCTCGCCTTGCCCTGGCAGCCCTTCCACAGCCCCACACACACTGGGGCTCAGGCCTTGCCAGCCAGCTCAGGGGGCCGACGTTCGTGCCTTGCTCGCTCTCGGGACCTGCGCCGGAGCCCAGCTCCAAATTGCAAACATCCAGCAACTGCTCCCACACCAAAGGTGCCAGGCCTCCCAGGTGTTGCCGGCGATCGCGTCTCCCTGGCAGCCCTTCCACAGCCCCACACACACTGGGGCTCCGGCCTTGCCAGCCAGCTCAGGGGGCCCACGTTCGTGCCTTGCTCGCTCTCGGGACCTGCGCCGCAGCCCAGCTCCAAATTGCAAACATCCAGCGACTGCTCCCACACCAAAGGTGCCAGACCTCCCATGTGTTGCCGGCCCTCGCCTTGCCCTGGCAGCCCTTCCACAGCCCCACACACACTGGGGCTCCGGCCTTGCCAGCCAGCTCAGGGGGCCGACGTTCGTGCCTTGCTCGCTCTCGGGACCTGCGCCGGAGCCGAGCTCCAAATTGCAAATGTCCAGCGACTGCTCCCACACCAAAGGTGCCAGGCCTCCCATGTGTTGCCGGCCCTCGCCTTGCCCTGGCAGCCCTTCCACAGCCCCACACACACTGGGGCTCCGGCCTTGCCAGCCAGCTCAGGGGGCCGACGTTCGTGCCTTGCTCGCTCTCGGGAGCTGCGCCGGAGCCCAGCTCCAAATTGCAAACGTCCAGCAACTGCTCCCACACCAAAGGTGCCAGGCCTCCCATGTGTTGCCGGCCCTCGCCTTGCCCTGGCAGCCCTTCCACAGCCGCACACACACTGGGGCTCCGGCCTTGCCAGCCAGCTCAGGCTGCCGACGTTCGTGCCTTGCTCGCTCTCGGGACCTGCGCCTGAGCCCAGCTCCAAATTGCAAACATCCAGCAACTGCTCCCACACTAAAGGTGCCAGGCCTCCCAGGTGTTGCCGGCCCTCGCGTCTCCCTGGCACTCCTTCCACAGCCCCACACACACTGGGGCTCCGGCCTTGCCAGCCAACTCAGGGGGCCGACGTTCGTGCCTTGCTCGCTCTCGGGACCTGCGCCGGAGCCGAGCTCCAAATTGCGAACGTCCAGCGACTGCTCCCACACCAAAGGTGCCAGGCCTCCCAGGTGTTGCCGGCCCTCGCCTTGCCCTGGCAGCCCTTCCACAGCCCCACACACACTGGGGCTCCGGCCTTGCCAGCCAGCTCAGGGGGCCGACGTTCGTGCCTGGCTCGCTGTCGGCACCTGCGCCTGAGCCCAGCTCCGAATTCCAAACGTCCAGCGACTGCTCCCACACCAAAGGTGCCAGGCCTCCCATGTGTTGCCGGCCCTCGCCTTGCCCTGGCAGCCCTTCCACAGCCCCACACACACTGGGGCTCAGGCCTTGCAGCCAGCTCAGGGGGCCGACGTTCGTGCCTTGCTCGCTCTCGGGACCTGCGCCGGAGCGCAGCTCCAAATTGCAAACATCCAGCAACTGCTCCCACACTAAAGGTGCCAGAACTCCAAGGTGTTGCCGGCGATCGCGTCTCCCTGGCACTCCTTCCACAGCCCCACACACACTGGGGCTCCGGCCTTGCCAGCCAGCTCAGGGGGCCGACGTTCGTGCCTTGCTCGCTCTCGGGACCTGCGCCGGAGCCCAGCTCCAAATTGCAAACGTCCAGCGACTGCTCCCACACCAAAGGTGCCAGGCCTCCCATGTGTTGCCGGCCCTCGCCTTGCCCTAGCAGCCCTTCCACAGCCCCACACACACTGGGGCTCCGGCCTTGCCAGCCAGCCCAGGGGGCCAACGTTCGTGCCTTGCTCGCTGTCGGCACCTGCGCCGGAGCCCAGCTCCAAATTGCAAACGTCCAGCGACTGCTCCCACACTAAAGGTGCCAGAACTCCAAGGTGTTGCCGGCCCTCGCGTCTCCCTGGCACTCCTTCCACAGCCCCACACACACTGGGGCTCCGGCCTTGCCAGCCAGCTCAGGGGGCCGACGTTCGTGCCTTGCTCGCTCTCGGGACCTGCGCCGGAGCCCAGCTCCAAATTGCAAACATCCAGCGACTGCTCCCACACCAAAGGTGCCAGGCGTCCCAGGTGTTGCCGGCCCTCGCCTGTCCAGAGCAGTCTTCCACAGCCCCACACACTGGGGCTCCGGCCTTGCCAGCCAGCTCAGGGGGCCGACGTTCGTGCCTTGCTCGCTCTTGGGACCTGCGCCGAGCCCAGCTCCAAATTGCAAACATCCAGCAACTGCTCCCACACTAAAGGTGCCAGGCCTCCCAGGTGTTGCCGGCCCTCGCGTCTCCCTGGCACTCCTTCCACAGCCCCACACACACTGGGGCTCCGGCCTTGCCAGCCAGCTCAGGGCGCCGACGTTCGTGCCTGGCTCGCTGTCAGCACCTGCGCCTGAGCCCAGGTCCAAATTGCAAACATCCAGCGACTGCTCCCACACCAAAGGTGCCAGGCCTCCCATGTTTTGCCGGCCCTCGCCTTGCCCTGGCAGCCCTTCCACAGCCCCACACACACTGGGGCTCAGGCCTTGCCAGCCAGCTCAGGGGGCCGACGTTCGTGCCTTGCTCGCTCTCGGGACCTGCGCCGGAGCCCAGCTCCAAATTGCAAACATCCAGCAACTGCTCCCACACCAAAGGTGCCAGGCCTCCCAGGTGTTGCCGGCGATCGCGTCTCCCTGGCAGCCCTTCCACAGCCCCACACACACTGGGGCTCCGGCCTTCACAGCCAGCTCAGGGGGCCCACGTTCGTGTCTCGCTCGCTCTCGGGACCTGCGCCGAGCCCAGCTCCAAATTGCAAACATCCAGCGACTGCTCCCACACCAAAGGTGCCAGGCCTCCCATGTGTTGCCGGCCCTCGCCTTGCCCTGGCAGCCCTTCCACAGCCCCACACACACTGGGGCTCCGGCCTTGCCAGCCAGCTCAGGGGGCCGACGTTCGTGCCTTGCTCGCTCTCGGGAGCTGCGCCGGAGCCCAGCTCCAAATTGCAAACGTCCAGCAACTGCTCCCACACCAAAGGTGCCAGGCCTCCCATGTGTTGCCGGCCCTCGCCTTGCCCTGGCAGCCCTTCCACAGCCGCACACACACTGGGGCTCCGGCCTTGCCAGCCAGCTCAGGCTGCCGACGTTCGTGCCTTGCTCGCTCTCGGGACCTGCGCCTGAGCCCAGCTCCAAATTGCAAACATCCAGCAACTGCTCCCACACTAAAGGTGCCAGGCCTCCCAGGTGTTGCCGGCCCTCGCGTCTCCCTGGCACTCCTTCCACAGCCCCACACACACTGGGGCTCCGGCCTTGCCAGCCAACTCAGGGGGCCGACGTTCGTGCCTTGCTCGCTCTCGGGACCTGCGCCGGAGCCGAGCTCCAAATTGCGAACGTCCAGCGACTGCTCCCACACCAAAGGTGCCAGGCCTCCCAGGTGTTGCCGGCCCTCGCCTTGCCCTGGCAGCCCTTCCACAGCCCCACACACACTGGGGCTCCGGCCTTGCCAGCCAGCTCAGGGGGCCGACGTTCGTGCCTGGCTCGCTGTCGGCACCTGCGCCTGAGCCCAGCTCCAAATTGCAAACATCCAGCGACTGCTCCCACACCAAAGGTGCCAGGCCTCCCAGGTGTTGATAGACCTCGCCTGTCCACAGCAGTCCTTCCACATCCCCACACACTGGGGCTCCGGCCTTGCCAGCCAGCTCAGGGGGCCGACGTTAGTGCCTCACTCGCTCTCGGCACCTGCGCCGTAGCCGAGCTCCAAATTGCAAACGTCCAGCGACTGCTCCCACACCAAAGGTGCCAGGCCTCCCAGGTGTTGCCGGCGATCGCGTCTCCCTGGCAGCCCTTCCACAGCCCCACACACACTGGGGCTCCGGCCTTGCCAGCCAGCTCAGGGGGCCGACGTTCGTGCCTTGCTCGCTCTCGGGACCTGCGCCTGAGCCCAGCTCCGAATTCCAAACGTCCAGCGACTGCTCCCACACCAAAGGTGCCAGGCCTCCCATGTTTTGCCGGCCCTCGACTTGCCCTGGCAGCCCTTCCACAGCCCCACACACACTGGGGCTCCGGCCTTGCCAGCCAGCTCAGGGGGCCGACGTTCGTGCCTTGCTCGCTCTCGGGACCTGCGCCGGAGCCCAGCTCCAAATTGCAAACATCAAGCAACTGCTCCCACACTAAAGGTGCCAGGCCTCCCAGGTGTTGCCGGCCCTCGCGTCTCCCTGGCACTCCTTCCACAGCCCCACACACACTGGGGCTCCGGCCTTGCCAGCCAGCTCAGGGCGCCGACGTTCGTGCCTGGCTCGCTGTCAGCACCTGCGCCTGAGCCCAGCTCCAAATTGCAAACATCCAGCGACTGCTCCCACACCAAAGGTGCCAGGCCTCCCATGTTTTGCCGGCCCTCGCCTTGCCCTGGCAGCCCTTCCACAGCCCCACACACACTGGGGCTCCGGCCTTGCCAGCCAGCTCAGGGGGCCGACGTTCGTGCCTTGCTCGCTCTCGGGACCTGCGCCGGAGCCCAGCTCCAAATTGCAAACATCCAGCAACTGCTCCCACACTAAAGGTGCCAGGCCTCCCAGGTGTTGCCGGCGATCGCGTCTCCCTGGCAGCCCTTCCACAGCCCCACACACACTGGGGCTCCGGCCTTGCCAGCCAGCTCAGGGGGCCCACGTTCGTGCCTTGCTCGCTCTCGGGACCTGCGCCGAGCCCAGCTCCAAATTGCAAACATCCAGCGACTGCTCCCACACCAAAGGTGCCAGGCCTCCCATGTGTTGCCGGCCCTCGCCTTGCCCTGGCAGCCCTTCCACAGCCCCACACACACTGGGGCTCCGGCCTTGCCAGCCAGCTCAGGGGGCCGACGTTCGTGCCTTGCTCGCTCTCGGGACCTGCGCCGGAGCCGAGCTCCAAATTGCGAACGTCCAGCGACTGCTCCCACACCAAAGGTGCCAGGCCTCCCATGTGTTGCCGGCCCTCGCCTTGCCCTGGCAGCCCTTCCACAGCCCCACACACACTGGGGCTCCGGCCTTGCCAGCCAGCTCAGGCTGCCGACGTTCGTGCCTTGCTCGCTCTCGGGACCTGCGCCGGAGCGCAGCTCCAAATTGCAAACATCCAGCGACTGCTCCCACACCAAAGGTGCCAGAACTCCCAGGTGTTGCCGGCCCTCGCGTCTCCCTGGCACTCCTTCCACAGCCCCACACACACTGGGGCTCCGGCCTTGCCAGCCAGCTCAGGGGGCCGACGTTCGTGCCTTGCTCGCTCTCGGGACCTGCGCCGGAGCCCAGCTCCAAATTGCGAACATCCAGCGACTGCTCCCACACCAAAGGTGCCAGGCCTCCCAGGTGTTGCCGGCCCTCACCTTGCCCTGGCAGCCCTTCCACAGCCCCACACACACTGGGGCTCCGGCCTTGCCAGCCAGCTCAGGGGGCCGACGTTCGTGCCTTGCTCGCTCTCGGGACCTGCGCCGGAGCCCAGCTCCAAATTGCAAACGTCCAGCGACTGCTCCCACACCAAAGGTGCCAGGCCTCCCAGGTGTTGCCGGCCCTTGCGTCTCCCTGGCAGCCCTTCCACAGCCCCACACACACTGGGGCTCCGGCCTTGCCAGCCAGCTCAGGGGGCCGACGTTCGTGCCTTGCTCGCTCTCGGCACCTCCGCCGGAGCCCAGCTCCAAATTCCAAACGTCCAGCGACTGCTCCCACACCAAAGGTGCCAGGCCTCCCATGTGTTGCCGGCCCTCGACTTGCCCTGGCAGCCCTTCCACAGCCCCACACACACTGGGGCTCCGGCCTTGCCAGCCAGCTCAGGCTGCCGACGTTCGTGCCTTGCTCGCTCTCGGGACCTGCGCCGGAGCGCAGCTCCAAATTGCAAACATCCAGCGACTGCTCCCACACCAAAGGTGCCAGGCCTCCCAGGTGTTGCCGGCCCTCGCGTTTCCCTGGCAGCCCTTCCACAGCCCCACACACACTGGGGCTCCGGCCTTGCCAGCCAGCTCAGGGGGCCGACGTTCGTGCATTGCTCGCTCTCGGGACCTGCGCCGGAGCCGAGCTCCAAATGGCGAACATCCAGCGACTGCTCCCACACCAAAGGTGCCAGGCCTCCCAGGTGTTGCCGGCCCTCGCCTTGCCCTGGCAGCCCTTCCACAGCCCCACACACACTGGGGCTCCGGCCTTGCCAGCCAGCTCAGGGTGCCGACGTTCGTGCCTTGCTCGCTCTCGGGACCTGCGCCGGAGCCCAGCTCCAAATTGCAAACATCCAGCAACTGCTCCCACACTAAAGGTGCCAGGCCTCCCAGGTGTTGCCGGCCCTCGCGTCTCCCTGGCACTCCTTCCACAGCCCCACACACACTGGGGCTCCGGCCTTGCCAGCCAGCTCAGGGGGCCGACGTTCGTGCCTTGCTCGCTCTCGGGACCTGCGCCTGAGCCCAGCTCCGAATTCCAAACGTCCAGCGACTGCTCCCACACCAAAGGTGCCAGGCCTCCCATGTGTTGCCGGCCCTCGACTTGCCCTGGCAGCCCTTCCACAGCCCCACACACACTGGGGCTCCGGCCTTGCCAGCCAGCTCAGGCTGCCGACGTTCGTGCCTTGCTCGCTCTCAGGACCTGCGCCGGAGCCCAGCTCCAAATTGCAAACATCCAGCAACTGCTCCCACACTAAAGGTGCCAGAACTCCAAGGTGTTGCCGGCCCTCGCGTCTCCCTAGCACTCCTTCCACAGCCCCACACACACTGGGGCTCCGGCCTTGCCAGCCAGCTCAGGGGGCCGACGTTCGTGCCTTGCTCGCTCTCGGCACCTGCGCCGGAGCCCACCTCCAAATTGCAAACATCCAGCAACTGCTCCCACACCAAAGGTGCCAGGCCTCCCAGGTGTTGCCGGCGATCGCGTCTCCCTGGCAGCCCTTCCACAGCCCCACACACACTGGGGCTCTGGCCTTGCCAGCCAGCTCAGGGGGCCGACGTTCGTGCCTTGCTCGCTCTCGGGACCTGCGCCTGAGCCCAGCTCCAAAAAGCGAACGTCCAGCGACTGCTCCCACACCAAAGGTGCCAGGCCTCCCAGGTGTTGATGGCCCTCGCGTGTCGAGAGCAGTCCTTCCACAGCCCCACACACTGGGGCTCCGGCCTTGCCAGCCAGCTCAGGGGGCCGACGTTCGTGCCTTGCTCGCTCTCGGGACCTGTGCCGGAGCCCAGCTCCAAAAAGCGAACGTCCAGCGACTGCTCCCACACCAAAGGTGCCAGGCCTCCCATGTGTTGCCGGCCCTCGCCTTGCCCTAGCAGCCCTTCCACAGCCCCACACACACTGGGGCTCCGGCCTTGCCAGCCAGCCCAGGGGGCCGACGTTCGTGCCTTGCTCGCTCTCGGGACCTGCGCCGGAGCCCAGCTCCAAATTGCAAACGTCCAGCGACTGCTCCCACACTAAAGGTGCCAGGCCTCCCAGGTGTTGCCGGCCCTCGCGTCTCCCTGGCACTCCTTCCACAGCCCCACACACACTGGGGCTCCGGCCTTGCCAGCCAGCTCAGGGGGCCGACGTTCGTGCCTTGCTCGCTCTCGGGACCTGCGTCGAGCCCAGCTCCAAAAAGCGAACGTCCAGCGACTGCTCCCACACCAAAGGTGCCAGGCCTCCCATGTGTTGCCGGCCCTCGCCTTGCCATAGCAGCCCTTCCACAGCCCCACACACACTGGGGCTCCGGCCTTGCCAGCCAGCCCAGGGGGCCGACGTTCGTGCCTTGCTCGCTCTCGGCACCTGCGCCGGAGCCCAGCTCCAAATTGCAAACGTCCAGCGACTGCTCCCACACTAAAGGTGCCAGAACTCCAAGGTGTTGCCGGCCCTCGCGTCTCCCTGGCACTCCTTCCACAGCCCCACACACACTGGGGCTCCGGCCTTGCCAGCCAGCTCAGGGGGCCGACGTTCGTGCCTTGCTCGCTCTCGGGACCTGCGCCGAGCCCAGCTCCAAATTGCAAACATCCAGCGACTGCTCCCACACCAAAGGTGCCAGGCCTCCCAGGTGTTGATGGCCCTCGCCTGTCCAGAGCAGTCCTTCCACAGCCCCACACACTGGGGCTCCGGCCTTGCCAGCCAGCTCAGGGGGCCGACGTTCGTGCCTTGCTCGCTCTCGGGACCTGTGCCGGAGCCCAGCTCCAAAAAGCGAACGTCCAGCGACTGCTCCCACACCAAAGGTGCCAGGCCTCCCAGGTGTTGCCGGCCCTCGACTTGCCCTGGCAGCCCTTCCACAGCCCCACACACACTGGGGCTCCGGCCTTGCCAGCCAGCTCAGGGGGCCGACGTTCGTGCCTTGCTCGCTCTCTGGACCTGCGTCGAGCCCAGCTCCAAATTGCAAACATCCAGCGACTGCTCCCACACCAAAGGTGCCAGGCCTCCCAGGTGTTGCCGGCCCTCGCCTTGCCCTGGCACTCCTTCCACAGCCCCACACACACACTGGGGCTCCGGCCTTGCCAGCCAGCTCAGGGGGCCGACGTTCGTGCCTTGCTCGCTGTCGGCACCTGCGCCGGAGCCGAGCTCCAAATTGCAAACGTCCAGCGACTGCTCCCACACCAAAGGTGCCAGGCCTCCCAGGTGTTGCCGGCCCTCGCGTCTCCCTGGCACTCCTTCCACAGCCCCACACACACTGGGGCTCTGGCCTTGCCAGCCAGCTCAGGGGGCCGACGTTCGTGCCTTGCTCGCTCTCGGGACCTGCGCCTGAGCCCAGCTCCGAATTCCAAACGTCCAGCGACTGCTCCCACACCAAAGGTGCCAGGCCTCCCAGGTGTTGCCGGCCCTCGACTTGCCCTGGCAGCCCTTCCACAGCCCCACACACACTGGGGCTCCGGCCTTGCCAGCCAGCTCAGGGGGCCGACGTTCGTGCCTTGCTCGCTCTCGGGAACTGCGCCGCAGCCCAGCTCCAAATTGCAAACATCCAGCGACTGCTCCCACACCAAAGGTGCCAGGCCTCCCAGGTGTTGCCCGCGATCGCGTCTCCCTGGCAGCCCTTCCACACCCCCACACACACTGGGCTCCGGCCTTGCCAGCCAGCTCAGGGGGCCGACGTTCGTGCCTTGCTCGCTCTCGGGACCTGCGCCGGAGCCCAGCTCCAAATTGCAAACATCCAGCGACTGCTCCCACACTAAAGGTGCCAGAACTCCAAGGTGTTGCCCGCCCTCGCGTCTCCCTGGCACTCCTTCCACAGCCCCACACACACTGGGGCTCCGGCCTTGCCAGCCAGCTCAGGGGGCCGACGTTCGTGCCTTGCTCGCTGTCGGCACCTGCCCCGGAGCCCAGCTCCAAATTGTGAACGTCCAGCGACTGCTCCCACACCAAAGGTGCCAGGCCTCCCATGTGTTGATGGCCCTCGCCTGTCCATAGCAGTCCTTCCACAGCCCCACACACTGGGGCTCCGGCCTTGCCAGCCAGCTCAGGGGGCCGACGTTCGTGCCTTGCTCGCTCTCGGGACCTGCGCCGGAGCGCAGCTCCAAATTGCAAACATCCAGCAACTGCTCCCACACCAAAGGTGCCAGGCCTCCCAGGTGTTGCCGGCCCTCGCGTCTCACTGCCACTCCTTCCACAGCCCCACACACACTGGGGCTCCGGCCTTGCCAGCCAGCTCAGGGGGCCGACGTTCGTGCCTTGCTCGCTCTCGGGACCTGCGCCGAGCCCACCTCCAAATTCCAAACGTCCAGCGACTGCTCCCACACCAAAGGTGCCAGACCTCCCATGTGTTGCCGGCCCTCGACTTGCCCTGGCAGCCATTCCACAGCCCCACACACACTGGGGCTCAGGCCTTGCCAGCCAGCTCAGGGGGCCGACGTTCGTGCCTTGCTCGCTCTCGGGACCTGCGCCTGAGCCCAGCTCCAAATTGCAAACATCCAGCGACTGCTCCCACACCAAAGGTGCCAGGCCTCCCAGGTGTTGCCCGCGATCGCGTCTCCCTGGCAGCCCTTCCACACACACGGGGCTCCGGCCTTGCCAGCCAGCTCAGGGGGCCGACGTTCGTGCCTTGCTCGCTCTCGGGACCTGCGCCGGAGCCCAGCTCCAAATTGCAAACATCCAGCGACTGCTCCCACCCTAAAGGTGCCAGAACTCCCATGTGTTGCCGGCCCTCGCCTTGCCCTGGCAGCCCTTCCACAGCCCCACACACACTGGGGCTCCGGCCTTGCCAGCCAGCTCAGGGGGCCGACGTTCGTGCCTTGCTCGCTCTCGGGACCTGCGCCGGAGCCCAGCTCCAAATTGCAAACGTCCAGCGACTGCTCCCACACCAAAGGTGCCAGGCCTCCCATGTGTTGCCGGCCCTCGCCTTGCCCTGGCAGCCCTTCCACAGCCCCACACACACTGGGGCTCCGGCCTTGCCAGCCAGCTCAGGCTGCCGACGTTCGTGCCTTGCTCGCTCTCGGGACCTGCGCCGGAGCGCAGCTCCAAATTGCAAACATCCAGCAACTGCTCCCACACTAAAGGTGCCAGGCCTCCCATGTGTTGCCGGCCCTCGCGTCTCCCTGGCACTCCTTCCACAGCCCCACACACACTGGGGCTCCGGCCTTGCCAGCCAGCTCAGGGGGCCGACGTTCGTGCCTTGCTCGCTCTCGGGACCTGCGCCGGAGCCCAGCTCCGAATTCCAAACGTCCAGCGACTGCTCCCACACCAAAGGTGCCAGGCCTCCCATGTGTTGCCGGCCCTCGACTTGCCCTGGCAGCCCTTCCACAGCCCCACACACACTGGGGCTCCGGCCTTGCCAGCCAGCTCAGGCTGCCGACGTTCGTGCCTTGCTCGCTCTCGGGACCTGCGCCGGAGCGCAGCTCCAAATTGCAAACATCCAGCAACTGCTCCCACACTAAAGGTGCCAGGCCTCCCAGGTGTTGCCGGCCCTCGCGTCTCCCTGGCACTCCTTCCACAGCCCCACACACACTGGGGCTCCGGCCTTGCCAGCCAGCTCAGGGGGCCGACATTCGTGCCTTGCTCGCTCTCGGGACCTGCGCCGAGCCCAGCTCCAAATTGCAAACATCCAGCGACTGCTCCCACACCAAAGGTGCCAGGCCTCCCAGGTGTTGATGGCCCTCGCCTATCCAGAGCAGTCCTTCCACAGCCCCACACACTGGGGCTCCGGCCTTGCCAGCCAGCTCAGGGGGCCGACGTTCGTGCCTTGCTCGCTCTCGGGACCTGTGCCGGAGCCCAGCTCCAAAAAGCGAACGTCCAGCGACTGCTCCCACACCAAAGGTGCCAGGCCTCCCAGGTGTTGCCGGCCCTCGACTTGCCCTGGCAGCCCTTCCACAGCCCCACACACACTGGGGCTCCGGCCTTGCCAGCCAGCTCAGGGGGCCGACGTTCGTGCCTTGCTCGCTCTCTGGACCTGCGTCGAGCCCAGCTCCAAATTGCAAACATCCAGCGACTGCTCCCACACCAAAGGTGCCAGGCCTCCCAGGTGTTGCCGGCCCTCGCCTTGGCCTGGCACTCCTTCCACAGCCCCACACACACACTGGGGCTCCGGCCTTGCCAGCCAGCTCAGGGGGCCGACGTTCGTGCCTTGCTCGCTGTCGGCACCTGCGCCGGAGCCGAGCTCCAAATTGCAAACGTCCAGCGACTGCTCCCACACCAAAGGTGCCAGGCCTCCCAGGTGTTGCCGGCCCTCGCGTCTCCCTGGCACTCCTTCCACAGCCCCACACACACTGGGGCTCTGGCCTTGCCAGCCAGCTCAGGGGGCCGACGTTCGTGCCTTGCTCGCTCTCGGGACCTGCGCCTGAGCCCAGCTCCTAATTCCAAACGTCCAGCGACTGCTCCCACACCAAAGGTGCCAGGCCTCCCAGGTGTTGCCGGCCCTCGCCTTGCCCTGGCAGCCCTTCCACAGCCCCACACACACTGGGCTCCGGCCTTGCCAGCCAGCTCAGGGGGCCGACGTTCGTGCCTTGCTCGCTCTCGGGACCTGCGCCGGAGCCCAGCTCCAAATTGCAAACATCCAGCGACTGCTCCCACACTAAAGGTGCCAGAACTCCAAGGTGTTGCCCGCCCTCGCGTCTCCCTGGCACTCCTTCCACAGCCCCACACACACTGGGGCTCCGGCCTTGCCAGCCAGCTCAGGGGGCCGACGTTCGTGCCTTGCTCGCTGTCGGCACCTGCCCCGGAGCCCAGCTCCAAATTGTGAACGTCCAGCGACTGCTCCCACACCAAAGGTGCCAGGCCTCCCATGTGTTGATGGCCCTCGCCTGTCCATAGCAGTCCTTCCACAGCCCCACACACTGGGGCTCCGGCCTTCCCAGCCAGCTCAGGGGGCCGACGTTCGTGCCTTGCTCGCTCTCGGGACATGCGCCGGAGCGCAGCTCCAAATTGCAAACATCCAGCAACTGCTCCCACACCAAAGGTGCCAGGCCTCCCAGGTGTTGCCGGCCCTCGCGTCTCCCTGGCACTCCTTCCACAGCCCCACACACAGTGGGGCTCCGGCCTTGCCAGCCAGCTCAGGGGGCCGACGTTCGTGCCTTGCTCGCTCTCGGGACCTGCGCCGAGCCCAGCTCCAAATTGCGAACGTCCAGCGACTGCTCCCACACCAAAGGTGCCAGGCCTCCCAGGTGTTGCCGGCCCTCGACTTGCCCTGGCAGCCATTCCACAGCCCCACACACACTGGGGCTCAGGCCTTGCCAGCCAGCTCAGGGGGCCGACGTTTGTGCCTTGCTCGCTCTCGGGACCTGCGCCGGAGCGCAGCTCCAAATTGCAAACATCCAGCGACTGCTCCCACACCAAAGGTGCCAGGCCTCCCAGGTGTTGCCCGCGATCGCGTCTCCCTGGCAGCCCTTCCACACACACTGGGCTCCAGCCTTGCCAGCCAGCTCAGGGGGCCGACGTTCGTGCCTTGCTCGCTCTCGGGACCTGCGCCTGAGCCCAGCTCCAAATTGCAAACATCCAGCGACTGCTCCCACACTAAAGGTGCCAGAACTCCCATGTGTTGCCGGCCCTCGCCTTGCCCTGGCAGCCCTTCCACAGCCCCACACACACTGGGGCTCCGGCCTTGCCAGCCAGCTCAGGGGGCCCACGTTCGTGCCTTGCTCGCTCTCGGGACCTGCGCCGGAGCCCAGCTCCAAATTGCAAACGTCCAGCGACTGCTCCCACACCAAAGGTGCCAGGCCTCCCATGTGTTGCCGGCCCTCGCCTTGCCCTGGCAGCCCTTCCACAGCCCCACACACACTGGGGCTCCGGCCTTGCCAGCCAGCTCAGGCTGCCGACGTTCGTGCCTTGCTCGCTCTCGGGACCTGCGCCGGAGCGCAGCTCCAAATTGCAAACATCCAGCAACTGCTCCCACACTAAAGGTGCCAGGCCTCCCATGTGTTGCCGGCCCTCGCGTCTCCCTGGCACTCCTTCCACAGCCCCACACACACTGGGGCTCCGGCCTTGCCAGCCAGCTCAGGGGGCCGACGTTCGTGCCTTGCTCGCTCTCGGGACCTGCGCCTGAGCCCAGCTCCGAATTCCAAACGTCCAGCGACTGCTCCCACACCAAAGGTGCCAGGCCTCCCATGTGTTGCCGGCCCTCGACTTGCCCTGGCAGCCCTTCCACAGCCCCACACACACTGGGGCTCCGGCCTTGCCAGCCAGCTCAGGGGGCCGACGTTCGTGCCTTGCTCGCTCTCGGGAGCTGCGCCTGAGCCCAGCTCCAAATTGCAAACATCCAGCGACTGCTCCCACACCAAAGGTGCCAGGCCTCCCAGGTGTTGCCGGCCCTCGCGTCTCCCTGGCACTCCTTCCACAGCCCCACACACACTGGGGCTCCGGCCTTGCCAGCCAGCTCAGGGGGCCGACGTTCGTGCCTTGCTCGCTCTCGGGACCTGCGCTGGAGCCGAGCTCCAAATTGCAAACGTCCAGCGACTGCTCCCACACCAAAGGTGCCAGGCCTCCCATGTGTTGCCGGCCCTCGACTTGCCCTGGCAGCCCTTCCACAGCCCCACACACACTGGGGCTCCGGCCTTGCCAGCCAGCTCAGGCTGCCGACGTTCGTGCCTTGCTCGCTCTCGGGACCTGCGCCGGAGCGCAGCTCCAAATTGCAAACATCCAGCAACTGCTCCCACACTAAAGGTGCCAGGCCTCCCAGGTGTTGCCGGCCCTCGCGTCTCCCTGGCACTCCTTCCACAGCCCCACACACACTGGGGCTCCGGCCTTGCCAGCCAGCTCAGGGGGCCGACGTTCGTGCCTTGCTCGCTATCGGGACCTGCGCCTGAGCCCAGCTCCGAATTCCAAACGTCCAGCGACTGCTCCCACACCAAAGGTGCCAGGCCTCCCATGTGTTGCCGGCCCTCGACTTGCCCTGGCAGCCCTTCCACAGCCCCACACACACTGGAGCTCCGGCCTTGCCAGCCAGCTCAGGGGGCCGACGTTCGTGCCTTGCTCGCTCTCGGGACCTGCGCCGGAGCCGAGCTCCAAATTGCAAACATCCAGCGACTGCTCCCACACCAAAGGTGCCAGACCTCCCATGTGTTGCCGGCCCTCGCCTTGCCCTGGCAGCCCTTCCACAGCCCCACACACACTGGGGCTCCGGCCTTGCCAGCCAGCTCAGGGGGCCGACGTTCGTGCCTTGCTCGCTCTCGGGACCTGCGCCGGAGCCGAGCTCCAAATTGCAAATGTCCAGCGACTGCTCCCACACCAAAGGTGCCAGGCCTCCCATGTGTTGCCGGCCCTCGCCTTGCCCTGGCAGCCCTTCCACAGCCCCACACACACTGGGGCTCCGGCCTTGCCAGCCAGCTCAGGGGGCCGACGTTCGTGCCTTGCTCGCTCTCGGGAGCTGCGCCGGAGCCCAGCTCCAAATTGCAAACGTCCAGCAACTGCTCCCACACCAAAGGTGCCAGGCCTCCCATGTGTTGCCGGCCCTCGCCTTGCCCTGGCAGCCCTTCCACAGCCGCACACACACTGGGGCTCCGGCCTTGCCAGCCAGCTCAGGCTGCCGACGTTCGTGCCTTGCTCGCTCTCGGGACCTGCGCCTGAGCCCAGCTCCAAATTGCAAACATCCAGCAACTGCTCCCACACTAAAGGTGCCAGGCCTCCCAGGTGTTGCCGGCCCTCGCGTCTCCCTGGCACTCCTTCCACAGCCCCACACACACTGGGGCTCCGGCCTTGCCAGCCAACTCAGGGGGCCGACGTTCGTGCCTTGCTCGCTCTCGGGACCTGCGCCGGAGCCGAGCTCCAAATTGCGAACGTCCAGCGACTGCTCCCACACCAAAGGTGCCAGGCCTCCCAGGTGTTGCCGGCCCTCGCCTTGCCCTGGCAGCCCTTCCACAGCCCCACACACACTGGGGCTCCGGCCTTGCCAGCCAGCTCAGGGGGCCGACGTTCGTGCCTGGCTCGCTGTCGGCACCTGCGCCTGAGCCCAGCTCCGAATTCCAAACGTCCAGCGACTGCTCCCACACCAAAGGTGCCAGGCCTCCCATGTGTTGCCGGCCCTCGCCTTGCCCTGGCAGCCCTTCCACAGCCCCACACACACTGGGGCTCAGGCCTTGCAGCCAGCTCAGGGGGCCGACGTTCGTGCCTTGCTCGCTCTCGGGACCTGCGCCGGAGCGCAGCTCCAAATTGCAAACATCCAGCAACTGCTCCCACACTAAAGGTGCCAGAACTCCAAGGTGTTGCCGGCGATCGCGTCTCCCTGGCACTCCTTCCACAGCCCCACACACACTGGGGCTCCGGCCTTGCCAGCCAGCTCAGGGGGCCGACGTTCGTGCCTTGCTCGCTCTCGGGACCTGCGCCGGAGCCCAGCTCCAAATTGCAAACGTCCAGCGACTGCTCCCACACCAAAGGTGCCAGGCCTCCCATGTGTTGCCGGCCCTCGCCTTGCCCTAGCAGCCCTTCCACAGCCCCACACACACTGGGGCTCCGGCCTTGCCAGCCAGCCCAGGGGGCCAACGTTCGTGCCTTGCTCGCTGTCGGCACCTGCGCCGGAGCCCAGCTCCAAATTGCAAACGTCCAGCGACTGCTCCCACACTAAAGGTGCCAGAACTCCAAGGTGTTGCCGGCCCTCGCGTCTCCCTGGCACTCCTTCCACAGCCCCACACACACTGGGGCTCCGGCCTTGCCAGCCAGCTCAGGGGGCCGACGTTCGTGCCTTGCTCGCTCTCGGGACCTGCGCCGGAGCCCAGCTCCAAATTGCAAACATCCAGCGACTGCTCCCACACCAAAGGTGCCAGGCGTCCCAGGTGTTGCCGGCCCTCGCCTGTCCAGAGCAGTCTTCCACAGCCCCACACACTGGGGCTCCGGCCTTGCCAGCCAGCTCAGGGGGCCGACGTTCGTGCCTTGCTCGCTCTTGGGACCTGCGCCGAGCCCAGCTCCAAATTGCAAACATCCAGCAACTGCTCCCACACTAAAGGTGCCAGGCCTCCCAGGTGTTGCCGGCCCTCGCGTCTCCCTGGCACTCCTTCCACAGCCCCACACACACTGGGGCTCCGGCCTTGCCAGCCAGCTCAGGGCGCCGACGTTCGTGCCTGGCTCGCTGTCAGCACCTGCGCCTGAGCCCAGGTCCAAATTGCAAACATCCAGCGACTGCTCCCACACCAAAGGTGCCAGGCCTCCCATGTTTTGCCGGCCCTCGCCTTGCCCTGGCAGCCCTTCCACAGCCCCACACACACTGGGGCTCAGGCCTTGCCAGCCAGCTCAGGGGGCCGACGTTCGTGCCTTGCTCGCTCTCGGGACCTGCGCCGGAGCCCAGCTCCAAATTGCAAACATCCAGCAACTGCTCCCACACCAAAGGTGCCAGGCCTCCCAGGTGTTGCCGGCGATCGCGTCTCCCTGGCAGCCCTTCCACAGCCCCACACACACTGGGGCTCCGGCCTTCACAGCCAGCTCAGGGGGCCCACGTTCGTGTCTCGCTCGCTCTCGGGACCTGCGCCGAGCCCAGCTCCAAATTGCAAACATCCAGCGACTGCTCCCACACCAAAGGTGCCAGGCCTCCCATGTGTTGCCGGCCCTCGCCTTGCCCTGGCAGCCCTTCCACAGCCCCACACACACTGGGGCTCCGGCCTTGCCAGCCAGCTCAGGGGGCCGACGTTCGTGCCTTGCTCGCTCTCGGGAGCTGCGCCGGAGCCCAGCTCCAAATTGCAAACGTCCAGCAACTGCTCCCACACCAAAGGTGCCAGGCCTCCCATGTGTTGCCGGCCCTCGCCTTGCCCTGGCAGCCCTTCCACAGCCGCACACACACTGGGGCTCCGGCCTTGCCAGCCAGCTCAGGCTGCCGACGTTCGTGCCTTGCTCGCTCTCGGGACCTGCGCCTGAGCCCAGCTCCAAATTGCAAACATCCAGCAACTGCTCCCACACTAAAGGTGCCAGGCCTCCCAGGTGTTGCCGGCCCTCGCGTCTCCCTGGCACTCCTTCCACAGCCCCACACACACTGGGGCTCCGGCCTTGCCAGCCAACTCAGGGGGCCGACGTTCGTGCCTTGCTCGCTCTCGGGACCTGCGCCGGAGCCGAGCTCCAAATTGCGAACGTCCAGCGACTGCTCCCACACCAAAGGTGCCAGGCCTCCCAGGTGTTGCCGGCCCTCGCCTTGCCCTGGCAGCCCTTCCACAGCCCCACACACACTGGGGCTCCGGCCTTGCCAGCCAGCTCAGGGGGCCGACGTTCGTGCCTGGCTCGCTGTCGGCACCTGCGCCTGAGCCCAGCTCCAAATTGCAAACATCCAGCGACTGCTCCCACACCAAAGGTGCCAGGCCTCCCAGGTGTTGATAGACCTCGCCTGTCCACAGCAGTCCTTCCACATCCCCACACACTGGGGCTCCGGCCTTGCCAGCCAGCTCAGGGGGCCGACGTTAGTGCCTCACTCGCTCTCGGCACCTGCGCCGTAGCCGAGCTCCAAATTGCAAACGTCCAGCGACTGCTCCCACACCAAAGGTGCCAGGCCTCCCAGGTGTTGCCGGCGATCGCGTCTCCCTGGCAGCCCTTCCACAGCCCCACACACACTGGGGCTCCGGCCTTGCCAGCCAGCTCAGGGGGCCGACGTTCGTGCCTTGCTCGCTCTCGGGACCTGCGCCTGAGCCCAGCTCCGAATTCCAAACGTCCAGCGACTGCTCCCACACCAAAGGTGCCAGGCCTCCCATGTTTTGCCGGCCCTCGACTTGCCCTGGCAGCCCTTCCACAGCCCCACACACACTGGGGCTCCGGCCTTGCCAGCCAGCTCAGGGGGCCGACGTTCGTGCCTTGCTCGCTCTCGGGACCTGCGCCGGAGCCCAGCTCCAAATTGCAAACATCAAGCAACTGCTCCCACACTAAAGGTGCCAGGCCTCCCAGGTGTTGCCGGCCCTCGCGTCTCCCTGGCACTCCTTCCACAGCCCCACACACACTGGGGCTCCGGCCTTGCCAGCCAGCTCAGGGCGCCGACGTTCGTGCCTGGCTCGCTGTCAGCACCTGCGCCTGAGCCCAGCTCCAAATTGCAAACATCCAGCGACTGCTCCCACACCAAAGGTGCCAGGCCTCCCATGTTTTGCCGGCCCTCGCCTTGCCCTGGCAGCCCTTCCACAGCCCCACACACACTGGGGCTCCGGCCTTGCCAGCCAGCTCAGGGGGCCGACGTTCGTGCCTTGCTCGCTCTCGGGACCTGCGCCGGAGCCCAGCTCCAAATTGCAAACATCCAGCAACTGCTCCCACACTAAAGGTGCCAGGCCTCCCAGGTGTTGCCGGCGATCGCGTCTCCCTGGCAGCCCTTCCACAGCCCCACACACACTGGGGCTCCGGCCTTGCCAGCCAGCTCAGGGGGCCCACGTTCGTGCCTTGCTCGCTCTCGGGACCTGCGCCGAGCCCAGCTCCAAATTGCAAACATCCAGCGACTGCTCCCACACCAAAGGTGCCAGGCCTCCCATGTGTTGCCGGCCCTCGCCTTGCCCTGGCAGCCCTTCCACAGCCCCACACACACTGGGGCTCCGGCCTTGCCAGCCAGCTCAGGGGGCCGACGTTCGTGCCTTGCTCGCTCTCGGGACCTGCGCCGGAGCCGAGCTCCAAATTGCGAACGTCCAGCGACTGCTCCCACACCAAAGGTGCCAGGCCTCCCATGTGTTGCCGGCCCTCGCCTTGCCCTGGCAGCCCTTCCACAGCCCCACACACACTGGGGCTCCGGCCTTGCCAGCCAGCTCAGGCTGCCGACGTTCGTGCCTTGCTCGCTCTCGGGACCTGCGCCGGAGCGCAGCTCCAAATTGCAAACATCCAGCGACTGCTCCCACACCAAAGGTGCCAGAACTCCCAGGTGTTGCCGGCCCTCGCGTCTCCCTGGCACTCCTTCCACAGCCCCACACACACTGGGGCTCCGGCCTTGCCAGCCAGCTCAGGGGGCCGACGTTCGTGCCTTGCTCGCTCTCGGGACCTGCGCCGGAGCCCAGCTCCAAATTGCGAACATCCAGCGACTGCTCCCACACCAAAGGTGCCAGGCCTCCCAGGTGTTGCCGGCCCTCACCTTGCCCTGGCAGCCCTTCCACAGCCCCACACACACTGGGGCTCCGGCCTTGCCAGCCAGCTCAGGGGGCCGACGTTCGTGCCTTGCTCGCTCTCGGGACCTGCGCCGGAGCCCAGCTCCAAATTGCAAACGTCCAGCGACTGCTCCCACACCAAAGGTGCCAGGCCTCCCAGGTGTTGCCGGCCCTTGCGTCTCCCTGGCAGCCCTTCCACAGCCCCACACACACTGGGGCTCCGGCCTTGCCAGCCAGCTCAGGGGGCCGACGTTCGTGCCTTGCTCGCTCTCGGCACCTCCGCCGGAGCCCAGCTCCAAATTCCAAACGTCCAGCGACTGCTCCCACACCAAAGGTGCCAGGCCTCCCATGTGTTGCCGGCCCTCGACTTGCCCTGGCAGCCCTTCCACAGCCCCACACACACTGGGGCTCCGGCCTTGCCAGCCAGCTCAGGCTGCCGACGTTCGTGCCTTGCTCGCTCTCGGGACCTGCGCCGGAGCGCAGCTCCAAATTGCAAACATCCAGCGACTGCTCCCACACCAAAGGTGCCAGGCCTCCCAGGTGTTGCCGGCCCTCGCGTTTCCCTGGCAGCCCTTCCACAGCCCCACACACACTGGGGCTCCGGCCTTGCCAGCCAGCTCAGGGGGCCGACGTTCGTGCATTGCTCGCTCTCGGGACCTGCGCCGGAGCCGAGCTCCAAATGGCGAACATCCAGCGACTGCTCCCACACCAAAGGTGCCAGGCCTCCCAGGTGTTGCCGGCCCTCGCCTTGCCCTGGCAGCCCTTCCACAGCCCCACACACACTGGGGCTCCGGCCTTGCCAGCCAGCTCAGGGTGCCGACGTTCGTGCCTTGCTCGCTCTCGGGACCTGCGCCGGAGCCCAGCTCCAAATTGCAAACATCCAGCAACTGCTCCCACACTAAAGGTGCCAGGCCTCCCAGGTGTTGCCGGCCCTCGCGTCTCCCTGGCACTCCTTCCACAGCCCCACACACACTGGGGCTCCGGCCTTGCCAGCCAGCTCAGGGGGCCGACGTTCGTGCCTTGCTCGCTCTCGGGACCTGCGCCTGAGCCCAGCTCCGAATTCCAAACGTCCAGCGACTGCTCCCACACCAAAGGTGCCAGGCCTCCCATGTGTTGCCGGCCCTCGACTTGCCCTGGCAGCCCTTCCACAGCCCCACACACACTGGGGCTCCGGCCTTGCCAGCCAGCTCAGGCTGCCGACGTTCGTGCCTTGCTCGCTCTCAGGACCTGCGCCGGAGCCCAGCTCCAAATTGCAAACATCCAGCAACTGCTCCCACACTAAAGGTGCCAGAACTCCAAGGTGTTGCCGGCCCTCGCGTCTCCCTAGCACTCCTTCCACAGCCCCACACACACTGGGGCTCCGGCCTTGCCAGCCAGCTCAGGGGGCCGACGTTCGTGCCTTGCTCGCTCTCGGCACCTGCGCCGGAGCCCACCTCCAAATTGCAAACATCCAGCAACTGCTCCCACACCAAAGGTGCCAGGCCTCCCAGGTGTTGCCGGCGATCGCGTCTCCCTGGCAGCCCTTCCACAGCCCCACACACACTGGGGCTCTGGCCTTGCCAGCCAGCTCAGGGGGCCGACGTTCGTGCCTTGCTCGCTCTCGGGACCTGCGCCTGAGCCCAGCTCCAAAAAGCGAACGTCCAGCGACTGCTCCCACACCAAAGGTGCCAGGCCTCCCAGGTGTTGATGGCCCTCGCGTGTCGAGAGCAGTCCTTCCACAGCCCCACACACTGGGGCTCCGGCCTTGCCAGCCAGCTCAGGGGGCCGACGTTCGTGCCTTGCTCGCTCTCGGGACCTGTGCCGGAGCCCAGCTCCAAAAAGCGAACGTCCAGCGACTGCTCCCACACCAAAGGTGCCAGGCCTCCCATGTGTTGCCGGCCCTCGCCTTGCCCTAGCAGCCCTTCCACAGCCCCACACACACTGGGGCTCCGGCCTTGCCAGCCAGCCCAGGGGGCCGACGTTCGTGCCTTGCTCGCTCTCGGGACCTGCGCCGGAGCCCAGCTCCAAATTGCAAACGTCCAGCGACTGCTCCCACACTAAAGGTGCCAGGCCTCCCAGGTGTTGCCGGCCCTCGCGTCTCCCTGGCACTCCTTCCACAGCCCCACACACACTGGGGCTCCGGCCTTGCCAGCCAGCCCAGGGGGCCGACGTTCGTGCCTTGCTCGCTCTCGGGACCTGCGTCGAGCCCAGCTCCAAAAAGCGAACGTCCAGCGACTGCTCCCACACCAAAGGTGCCAGGCCTCCCATGTGTTGCCGGCCCTCGCCTTGCCATAGCAGCCCTTCCACAGCCCCACACACACTGGGGCTCCGGCCTTGCCAGCCAGCCCAGGGGGCCGACGTTCGTGCCTTGCTCGCTCTCGGCACCTGCGCCGGAGCCCAGCTCCAAATTGCAAACGTCCAGCGACTGCTCCCACACTAAAGGTGCCAGAACTCCAAGGTGTTGCCGGCCCTCGCGTCTCCCTGGCACTCCTTCCACAGCCCCACACACACTGGGGCTCCGGCCTTGCCAGCCAGCTCAGGGGGCCGACGTTCGTGCCTTGCTCGCTCTCGGGACCTGCGCCGAGCCCAGCTCCAAATTGCAAACATCCAGCGACTGCTCCCACACCAAAGGTGCCAGGCCTCCCAGGTGTTGATGGCCCTCGCCTGTCCAGAGCAGTCCTTCCACAGCCCCACACACTGGGGCTCCGGCCTTGCCAGCCAGCTCAGGGGGCCGACGTTCGTGCCTTGCTCGCTCTCGGGACCTGTGCCGGAGCCCAGCTCCAAAAAGCGAACGTCCAGCGACTGCTCCCACACCAAAGGTGCCAGGCCTCCCAGGTGTTGCCGGCCCTCGACTTGCCCTGGCAGCCCTTCCACAGCCCCACACACACTGGGGCTCCGGCCTTGCCAGCCAGCTCAGGGGGCCGACGTTCGTGCCTTGCTCGCTCTCTGGACCTGCGTCGAGCCCAGCTCCAAATTGCAAACATCCAGCGACTGCTCCCACACCAAAGGTGCCAGGCCTCCCAGGTGTTGCCGGCCCTCGCCTTGCCCTGGCACTCCTTCCACAGCCCCACACACACACTGGGGCTCCGGCCTTGCCAGCCAGCTCAGGGGGCCGACGTTCGTGCCTTGCTCGCTGTCGGCACCTGCGCCGGAGCCGAGCTCCAAATTGCAAACGTCCAGCGACTGCTCCCACACCAAAGGTGCCAGGCCTCCCAGGTGTTGCCGGCCCTCGCGTCTCCCTGGCACTCCTTCCACAGCCCCACACACACTGGGGCTCTGGCCTTGCCAGCCAGCTCAGGGGGCCGACGTTCGTGCCTTGCTCGCTCTCGGGACCTGCGCCTGAGCCCAGCTCCGAATTCCAAACGTCCAGCGACTGCTCCCACACCAAAGGTGCCAGGCCTCCCAGGTGTTGCCGGCCCTCGACTTGCCCTGGCAGCCCTTCCACAGCCCCACACACACTGGGGCTCCGGCCTTGCCAGCCAGCTCAGGGGGCCGACGTTCGTGCCTTGCTCGCTCTCGGGAACTGCGCCGCAGCCCAGCTCCAAATTGCAAACATCCAGCGACTGCTCCCACACCAAAGGTGCCAGGCCTCCCAGGTGTTGCCCGCGATCGCGTCTCCCTGGCAGCCCTTCCACACCCCCACACACACTGGGCTCCGGCCTTGCCAGCCAGCTCAGGGGGCCGACGTTCGTGCCTTGCTCGCTCTCGGGACCTGCGCCGGAGCCCAGCTCCAAATTGCAAACATCCAGCGACTGCTCCCACACTAAAGGTGCCAGAACTCCAAGGTGTTGCCCGCCCTCGCGTCTCCCTGGCACTCCTTCCACAGCCCCACACACACTGGGGCTCCGGCCTTGCCAGCCAGCTCAGGGGGCCGACGTTCGTGCCTTGCTCGCTGTCGGCACCTGCCCCGGAGCCCAGCTCCAAATTGTGAACGTCCAGCGACTGCTCCCACACCAAAGGTGCCAGGCCTCCCATGTGTTGATGGCCCTCGCCTGTCCATAGCAGTCCTTCCACAGCCCCACACACTGGGGCTCCGGCCTTGCCAGCCAGCTCAGGGGGCCGACGTTCGTGCCTTGCTCGCTCTCGGGACCTGCGCCGGAGCGCAGCTCCAAATTGCAAACATCCAGCAACTGCTCCCACACCAAAGGTGCCAGGCCTCCCAGGTGTTGCCGGCCCTCGCGTCTCACTGCCACTCCTTCCACAGCCCCACACACACTGGGGCTCCGGCCTTGCCAGCCAGCTCAGGGGGCCGACGTTCGTGCCTTGCTCGCTCTCGGGACCTGCGCCGAGCCCACCTCCAAATTCCAAACGTCCAGCGACTGCTCCCACACCAAAGGTGCCAGACCTCCCATGTGTTGCCGGCCCTCGACTTGCCCTGGCAGCCATTCCACAGCCCCACACACACTGGGGCTCAGGCCTTGCCAGCCAGCTCAGGGGGCCGACGTTCGTGCCTTGCTCGCTCTCGGGACCTGCGCCTGAGCCCAGCTCCAAATTGCAAACATCCAGCGACTGCTCCCACACCAAAGGTGCCAGGCCTCCCAGGTGTTGCCCGCGATCGCGTCTCCCTGGCAGCCCTTCCACACACACGGGGCTCCGGCCTTGCCAGCCAGCTCAGGGGGCCGACGTTCGTGCCTTGCTCGCTCTCGGGACCTGCGCCGGAGCCCAGCTCCAAATTGCAAACATCCAGCGACTGCTCCCACCCTAAAGGTGCCAGAACTCCCATGTGTTGCCGGCCCTCGCCTTGCCCTGGCAGCCCTTCCACAGCCCCACACACACTGGGGCTCCGGCCTTGCCAGCCAGCTCAGGGGGCCGACGTTCGTGCCTTGCTCGCTCTCGGGACCTGCGCCGGAGCCCAGCTCCAAATTGCAAACGTCCAGCGACTGCTCCCACACCAAAGGTGCCAGGCCTCCCATGTGTTGCCGGCCCTCGCCTTGCCCTGGCAGCCCTTCCACAGCCCCACACACACTGGGGCTCCGGCCTTGCCAGCCAGCTCAGGCTGCCGACGTTCGTGCCTTGCTCGCTCTCGGGACCTGCGCCGGAGCGCAGCTCCAAATTGCAAACATCCAGCAACTGCTCCCACACTAAAGGTGCCAGGCCTCCCATGTGTTGCCGGCCCTCGCGTCTCCCTGGCACTCCTTCCACAGCCCCACACACACTGGGGCTCCGGCCTTGCCAGCCAGCTCAGGGGGCCGACGTTCGTGCCTTGCTCGCTCTCGGGACCTGCGCCGGAGCCCAGCTCCGAATTCCAAACGTCCAGCGACTGCTCCCACACCAAAGGTGCCAGGCCTCCCATGTGTTGCCGGCCCTCGACTTGCCCTGGCAGCCCTTCCACAGCCCCACACACACTGGGGCTCCGGCCTTGCCAGCCAGCTCAGGCTGCCGACGTTCGTGCCTTGCTCGCTCTCGGGACCTGCGCCGGAGCGCAGCTCCAAATTGCAAACATCCAGCAACTGCTCCCACACTAAAGGTGCCAGGCCTCCCAGGTGTTGCCGGCCCTCGCGTCTCCCTGGCACTCCTTCCACAGCCCCACACACACTGGGGCTCCGGCCTTGCCAGCCAGCTCAGGGGGCCGACATTCGTGCCTTGCTCGCTCTCGGGACCTGCGCCGAGCCCAGCTCCAAATTGCAAACATCCAGCGACTGCTCCCACACCAAAGGTGCCAGGCCTCCCAGGTGTTGATGGCCCTCGCCTATCCAGAGCAGTCCTTCCACAGCCCCACACACTGGGGCTCCGGCCTTGCCAGCCAGCTCAGGGGGCCGACGTTCGTGCCTTGCTCGCTCTCGGGACCTGTGCCGGAGCCCAGCTCCAAAAAGCGAACGTCCAGCGACTGCTCCCACACCAAAGGTGCCAGGCCTCCCAGGTGTTGCCGGCCCTCGACTTGCCCTGGCAGCCCTTCCACAGCCCCACACACACTGGGGCTCCGGCCTTGCCAGCCAGCTCAGGGGGCCGACGTTCGTGCCTTGCTCGCTCTCTGGACCTGCGTCGAGCCCAGCTCCAAATTGCAAACATCCAGCGACTGCTCCCACACCAAAGGTGCCAGGCCTCCCAGGTGTTGCCGGCCCTCGCCTTGGCCTGGCACTCCTTCCACAGCCCCACACACACACTGGGGCTCCGGCCTTGCCAGCCAGCTCAGGGGGCCGACGTTCGTGCCTTGCTCGCTGTCGGCACCTGCGCCGGAGCCGAGCTCCAAATTGCAAACGTCCAGCGACTGCTCCCACACCAAAGGTGCCAGGCCTCCCAGGTGTTGCCGGCCCTCGCGTCTCCCTGGCACTCCTTCCACAGCCCCACACACACTGGGGCTCTGGCCTTGCCAGCCAGCTCAGGGGGCCGACGTTCGTGCCTTGCTCGCTCTCGGGACCTGCGCCTGAGCCCAGCTCCGAATTCCAAACGTCCAGCGACTGCTCCCACACCAAAGGTGCCAGGCCTCCCAGGTGTTGCCGGCCCTCGCCTTGCCCTGGCAGCCCTTCCACAGCCCCACACACACTGGGCTCCGGCCTTGCCAGCCAGCTCAGGGGGCCGACGTTCGTGCCTTGCTCGCTCTCGGGACCTGCGCCGGAGCCCAGCTCCAAATTGCAAACATCCAGCGACTGCTCCCACACTAAAGGTGCCAGAACTCCAAGGTGTTGCCCGCCCTCGCGTCTCCCTGGCACTCCTTCCACAGCCCCACACACACTGGGGCTCCGGCCTTGCCAGCCAGCTCAGGGGGCCGACGTTCGTGCCTTGCTCGCTGTCGGCACCTGCCCCGGAGCCCAGCTCCAAATTGTGAACGTCCAGCGACTGCTCCCACACCAAAGGTGCCAGGCCTCCCATGTGTTGATGGCCCTCGCCTGTCCATAGCAGTCCTTCCACAGCCCCACACACTGGGGCTCCGGCCTTCCCAGCCAGCTCAGGGGGCCGACGTTCGTGCCTTGCTCGCTCTCGGGACATGCGCCGGAGCGCAGCTCCAAATTGCAAACATCCAGCAACTGCTCCCACACCAAAGGTGCCAGGCCTCCCAGGTGTTGCCGGCCCTCGCGTCTCCCTGGCACTCCTTCCACAGCCCCACACACAGTGGGGCTCCGGCCTTGCCAGCCAGCTCAGGGGGCCGACGTTCGTGCCTTGCTCGCTCTCGGGACCTGCGCCGAGCCCAGCTCCAAATTGCGAACGTCCAGCGACTGCTCCCACACCAAAGGTGCCAGGCCTCCCAGGTGTTGCCGGCCCTCGACTTGCCCTGGCAGCCATTCCACAGCCCCACACACACTGGGGCTCAGGCCTTGCCAGCCAGCTCAGGGGGCCGACGTTTGTGCCTTGCTCGCTCTCGGGACCTGCGCCGGAGCGCAGCTCCAAATTGCAAACATCCAGCGACTGCTCCCACACCAAAGGTGCCAGGCCTCCCAGGTGTTGCCCGCGATCGCGTCTCCCTGGCAGCCCTTCCACACACACTGGGCTCCAGCCTTGCCAGCCAGCTCAGGGGGCCGACGTTCGTGCCTTGCTCGCTCTCGGGACCTGCGCCTGAGCCCAGCTCCAAATTGCAAACATCCAGCGACTGCTCCCACACTAAAGGTGCCAGAACTCCCATGTGTTGCCGGCCCTCGCCTTGCCCTGGCAGCCCTTCCACAGCCCCACACACACTGGGGCTCCGGCCTTGCCAGCCAGCTCAGGGGGCCCACGTTCGTGCCTTGCTCGCTCTCGGGACCTGCGCCGGAGCCCAGCTCCAAATTGCAAACGTCCAGCGACTGCTCCCACACCAAAGGTGCCAGGCCTCCCATGTGTTGCCGGCCCTCGCCTTGCCCTGGCAGCCCTTCCACAGCCCCACACACACTGGGGCTCCGGCCTTGCCAGCCAGCTCAGGCTGCCGACGTTCGTGCCTTGCTCGCTCTCGGGACCTGCGCCGGAGCGCAGCTCCAAATTGCAAACATCCAGCAACTGCTCCCACACTAAAGGTGCCAGGCCTCCCATGTGTTGCCGGCCCTCGCGTCTCCCTGGCACTCCTTCCACAGCCCCACACACACTGGGGCTCCGGCCTTGCCAGCCAGCTCAGGGGGCCGACGTTCGTGCCTTGCTCGCTCTCGGGACCTGCGCCTGAGCCCAGCTCCGAATTCCAAACGTCCAGCGACTGCTCCCACACCAAAGGTGCCAGGCCTCCCATGTGTTGCCGGCCCTCGACTTGCCCTGGCAGCCCTTCCACAGCCCCACACACACTGGGGCTCCGGCCTTGCCAGCCAGCTCAGGGGGCCGACGTTCGTGCCTTGCTCGCTCTCGGGAGCTGCGCCTGAGCCCAGCTCCAAATTGCAAACATCCAGCGACTGCTCCCACACCAAAGGTGCCAGGCCTCCCAGGTGTTGCCGGCCCTCGCGTCTCCCTGGCACTCCTTCCACAGCCCCACACACACTGGGGCTCCGGCCTTGCCAGCCAGCTCAGGGGGCCGACGTTCGTGCCTTGCTCGCTCTCGGGACCTGCGCTGGAGCCGAGCTCCAAATTGCAAACGTCCAGCGACTGCTCCCACACCAAAGGTGCCAGGCCTCCCATGTGTTGCCGGCCCTCGACTTGCCCTGGCAGCCCTTCCACAGCCCCACACACACTGGGGCTCCGGCCTTGCCAGCCAGCTCAGGCTGCCGACGTTCGTGCCTTGCTCGCTCTCGGGACCTGCGCCGGAGCGCAGCTCCAAATTGCAAACATCCAGCAACTGCTCCCACACTAAAGGTGCCAGGCCTCCCAGGTGTTGCCGGCCCTCGCGTCTCCCTGGCACTCCTTCCACAGCCCCACACACACTGGGGCTCCGGCCTTGCCAGCCAGCTCAGGGGGCCGACGTTCGTGCCTTGCTCGCTATCGGGACCTGCGCCTGAGCCCAGCTCCGAATT
Organism: Spheniscus humboldti; assembly: GCA_027474245.1. NCBI lineage: Eukaryota > Metazoa > Chordata > Aves > Sphenisciformes > Spheniscidae > Spheniscus > Spheniscus humboldti. Next base: position 133,591,971 of record CM049889.1, read on the forward strand.
CCAAACGTCCAGCGACTGCTCCCACACCAAAGGTGCCAGGCCTCCCATGTGTTGCCGGCCCTCGACTTGCCCTGGCAGCCCTTCCACAGCCCCACACACACTGGGGCTCAGGCCTTGCAGCCAGCTCAGGCTGCCGACGTTCATGCCTTGCTCGCTCTCGGGACCTGCGCCTGAGCCCAGCTCCAAATTGCAAACATCCAGCAACTGCTCCCACACTAAAGGTGCCAGAACTCCAAGGTGTTGCCGGCCCTCGCGTCTCCCTGGCACTCCTTCCACAGCCCCACACACACTGGGGCTCAGGCCTTGCCAGCCAGCTCAGGGGGCCGACGTTCGTGCCTTGCTCGCTCTCGGGACCTGCGCCGGAGCCCAGCTCCAAATTGCAAACATCCAGCGACTGCTCCCACACCAAAGGTGCCAGGCCTCCCAGGTGTTGCCGGCGATCGCGTCTCCCTGGCAGCCCTTCCACAGCCCCACACACACTGGGGCTCTGGCCTTGCCAGCCAGCTCAGGGGGCCGACGTTCGTGCCTTGCTCGCTCTCGGGACCTGCGCCGAGCCCAGCTCCAAAAAGCGAACGTCCAGCGACTGCTCCCACACCAAAGGTGCCAGGCCTCCCAGGTGTTGATGGCCCTCGCCTGTCCAGAGCAGTCCTTCCACAGCCCCACACACTGGGGCTCCGGCCTTGCCAGCCAGCTCAGGGGGCCCACGTTCGTGCATTGCTCGCTCTCGGGACCTGTGCCGGAGCCCAGCTCCAAAAAGCGAACGTCCAGCGACTGCTCCCACACCAAAGGTGCCAGGCCTCCCATGTGTTGCCGGCCCTCGCCTTGCCCTAGCAGCCCTTCCACAGCCCCACACACACTGGGGCTCCGGCCTTGCCAGCCAGCCCAGGGGGCCGACGTTCGTGCCTTGCTCGCTCTCGGCACCTGCGCCGGAGCCCAGCTCCAAATTGCAAACGTCCAGCGACTGCTCCCACACTAAAGGTGCCAGAACTCCAAGGTGTTGCCGGCCCTCGCGTCTCCCTGGCACTCCTTCCACAGCCCCACACACACTGGGGCTCCGGCCTTGCCAGCCAGCTCAGGGGGCCGACGTTCGTGCCTTGCTCGCTCTCGGGACCTGCGCCGGAGCCCAGCTCCGAATTGCAAACGTCCAGCGACTGCTCCCACACCAAAGGTGCCAGGCCTCCCATGTGTTGCCGGCCCTCGCCTTGCCCTGGCAGCCCTTCCACAGCCCCACACACACTGGGGCTCCGGCCTTGCCAGCCAGCTCAGGGGGCCGACGTTCGTGCCTTGCTCGCTCTCGGGACCTGTGCCGGAGCCCAGCTCCAAAAAGCGAACGTCCAGCGACTGCTCCCACACCAAAGGTGCCAGGCCTCCCATGTGTTGCCGGCCCTCGACTTGCCCTGGCAGCCCTTCCACAGCCCCACACACACTGGGGCTCCGGCCTTGCCAGCCAGCTCAGGGGGCCGACGTTCGTGCCTTGCTCGCTCTCTGGACCTGCGTCGAGCCCAGCTCCAAATTGCAAACATCCAGCGACTGCTCCCACACCAAAGGTGCCAGGCCTCCCAGGTGTTGCTGTCCCTCGCGTCTCCCTGGCACTCCTTCCACAGCCCCACACACACTGGGGCTCTGGCCTTGCCAGCCAGCTCAGGGGGCCGACGTTCGTGCCTTGCTCGCTCTCGGGACCTGCGCCTGAGCCCAGCTCCGAATTCCAAACGTCCAGCGACTGCTCCCACACCAAAGGTGCCAGGCCTCCCAGGTGTTGCCGGCCCTCGACTTGCCCTGGCAGCCCTTCCACAGCCCCACACACACTGGCGCTCCGGCCTTGCCAGCCAGCTCAGGGGGCCGACGTTCGTGCCTTGCTCGCTCTCGGGACCTGCGCCTGAGCCCAGCTCCAAATTGCAAACGTCCAGCGACTGCTCCCACACCAAAGGTGCCAGGCCTCCCAGGTGTTGCCGGCCCTCGCCTTGCCCTGGCAGCCCTTCCACAGCCCCACACACACTGGGGCTCCGGCCTTGCCAGCCAGCTCAGGGGGCCGACGTTCGTGCCTTGCTCGCTCTCGGGACCTGCGCCGGAGCGCAGCTCCAAATTGCAAACATCCAGCGACTGCTCCCACACTAAAGGTGCCAGAACTCCAAGGTGTTGCCCGCCCTCGCGTCTCCCTGGCACTCCTTCCACAGCCCCACACACACTGGGGCTCCGGCCTTGCCAGCCAGCTCAGGGGGCCGACGTTCGTGCCTTGCTCGCTGTCGGCACCTGACCCGGAGCCCAGCTCCAAATTGTGAACGTCCAGCGACTGCTCCCACACCAAAGGTGCCAGGCCTCCCATGTGTTGATGGCCCTCGCCTGTCCACAGCAGTCCTTCCACAGCCCCACACACTGGGGCGCCGGCCTTGCCAGCCAGCTCAGGGGGCCGACGTTCGTGCCTTGCTCGCTCTCGGGACCTGCGCCGGAGCGCAGCTCCAAATTGCAAACATCCAGCAACTGCTCCCACACCAAAGGTGCCAGGCCTCCCAGGTGTTGCCGGCCCTCGCGTCTCACTGCCACTCCTTCCACAGCCCCACACACACTGGGGCTCCGGCCTTGCCAGCCAGCTCAGGGGGCCGACGTTCGTGCCTTGCTCGCTCTCGGGACCTGCGCCGAGCCCAGCTCCAAATTCCAAACGTCCAGCGACTGCTCCCACACCAAAGGTGCCAGGCCTCCCAGGTGTTGCCGGCCCTCGACTTGCCCTGGCAGCCATTCCACAGCCCCACACACACTGGGGCTCCGGCCTTGCCAGCCAGCTCAGGGGGCCGACGTTCGTGCCTTGCTCGCTCTCGGGACCTGCGCCGGAGCCCAGCTCCAAATTGCAAACGTCCAGCGACTGCTCCCACACCAAAGGTGCCAGGCCTCCCATGTGTTGCCGGCCCTCGCCTTGACCTGGCAGCCCTTCCACAGCCCCACACACACTGGGGCTCCGGCCTTGCCAGCCAGCTCAGGCTGCCGACGTTCGTGCCTTGCTCGCTCTCGGGACCTGCGCCGGAGCGCAGCTCCAAATTGCAAACATCCAGCAACTGCTCCCACACTAAAGGTGCCAGGCCTCCCATGTGTTGCCGGCCCTCGCGTCTCCCTGGCACTCCTTCCACAGCCCCACACACACTGGGGCTCCGGCCTTGCCAGCCAGCTCAGGGGGCCGACGTTCGTGCCTTGCTCGCTCTCGGGACCTGCGCCTGAGCCCAGCTCCGAATTCCAAACGTCCAGCGACTGCTCCCACACCAAAGGTGCCAGGCCTCCCATGTGTTGCCGGCCCTCGACTTGCCCTGGCAGCCCTTCCACAGCCCCACACACACTGGGGCTCCGGCCTTGCCAGCCAGCTCAGGGGGCCGACGTTCGTGCCTTGCTCGCTCTCGGGAGCTGCGCCTGAGCCCAGCTCCAAATTGCAAACATCCAGCGACTGCTCCCACACCAAAGGTGCCAGGCCTCCCAGGTGTTGCTGACCCTCGACTTGCCCTGGCACTCCTTCCACAGCCCCACACACACTGGGGCTCCGGCCTTGCCAGCCAGCTCAGGGGGCCGACGTTCGTGCCTTGCTCGCTCTCGGGACCTGCGCTGGAGCCGAGCTCCAAATTGCAAACGTCCAGCGACTGCTCCCACACCAAAGGTGCCAGGCCTCCCATGTGTTGCCGGCCCTCGCCTTGCCCTGGCAGCCCTTCCACAGCCCCACACACACTGGGGCTCCGGCCTTGCCAGCCAGCTCAGGCTGCCGACGTTCGTGCCTTGCTCGCTCTCGGGACCTGCGCCGGAGCGCAGCTCCAAATTGCAAACATCCAGCAACTGCTCCCACACTAAAGGTGCCAGGCCTCCCAGGTGTTGCCGGCCCTCGCGTCTCCCTGGCACTCCTTCCACAGCCCCACACACACTGGGGCTCCGGCCTTGCCAGCCAGCTCAGGGGGCCGACGTTCGTGCCTTGCTCGCTATCGGGACCTGCGCCTGAGCCCAGCTCCGAATTCCAAACGTCCAGCGACTGCTCCCACACCAAAGGTGCCAGGCCTCCCATGTGTTGCCGGCCCTCGACTTGCCCTGGCAGCCCTTCCACAGCCCCACACACACTGGGGCTCAGGCCTTGCAGCCAGCTCAGGCTGCCGACGTTCATGCCTTGCTCGCTCTCGGGACCTGCGCCTGAGCCCAGCTCCAAATTGCAAACATCCAGCAACTGCTCCCACACTAAAGGTGCCAGAACTCCAAGGTGTTGCCGGCCCTCGCGTCTCCCTGGCACTCCTTCCACAGCCCCACACACACTGGGGCTCCGGCCTTGCCAGCCAGCTCAGGGGGCCGACGTTCGTGCCTTGCTCGCTCTCGGGACCTGCGCCGAGCCCAGCTCCAAAAAGCGAACGTCCAGCGACTGCTCCCACACCAAAGGTGCCAGGCCTCCCAGGTGTTGATGGCCCTCGCCTGTCCAGAGCAGTCCTTCCACAGCCCCACACACTGGGGCTCCGGCCTTGCCAGCCAGCTCAGGGGGCCCACGTTCGTGCATTGCTCGCTCTCGGGACCTGTGCCGGAGCCCAGCTCCAAAAAGCGAACGTCCAGCGACTGCTCCCACACCAAAGGTGCCAGGCCTCCCATGTGTTGCCGGCCCTCGCCTTGCCCTAGCAGCCCTTCCACAGCCCCACACACACTGGGGCTCCGGCCTTGCCAGCCAGCCCAGGGGGCCGACGTTCGTGCCTTGCTCGCTCTCGGCACCTGCGCCGGAGCCCAGCTCCAAATTGCAAACGTCCAGCGACTGCTCCCACACTAAAGGTGCCAGAACTCCAAGGTGTTGCCGGCCCTCGCGTCTCCCTGGCACTCCTTCCACAGCCCCACACACACTGGGGCTCCGGCCTTGCCAGCCAGCTCAGGGGGCCGACGTTCGTGCCTTGCTCGCTCTCGGGACCTGCGCCGGAGCCCAGCTCCGAATTGCAAACGTCCAGCGACTGCTCCCACACCAAAGGTGCCAGGCCTCCCATGTGTTGCCGGCCCTCGCCTTGCCCTGGCAGCCCTTCCACAGCCCCACACACACTGGGGCTCCGGCCTTGCCAGCCAGCTCAGGGGGCCGACGTTCGTGCCTTGCTCGCTCTCGGCACCTGTGCCGGAGCCCAGCTCCAAAAAGCGAACGTCCAGCGACTGCTCCCACACCAAAGGTGCCAGGCCTCCCATGTGTTGCCGGCCCTCGACTTGCCCTGGCAGCCCTTCCACAGCCCCACACACACTGGGGCTCTGGCCTTGCCAGCCAGCTCAGGGGGCCGACGTTCGTGCCTTGCTCGCTCTCGGGACCTGCGCCTGAGCCCAGCTCCGAATTCCAAACGTCCAGCGACTGCTCCCACACCAAAGGTGCCAGGCCTCCCAGGTGTTGCCGGCCCTCGACTTGCCCTGGCAGCCCTTCCACAGCCCCACACACACTGGGGCTCCGGCCTTGCCAGCCAGCTCAGGGGGCCGACGTTCGTGCCTTGCTCGCTCTCGGCACCTGCGCCTGAGCCCAGCTCCAAATTGCAATCATCCAGCGACTGCTCCCACACCAAAGGTGCCAGGCCTCCCAGGTGTTGCCGGCCCTCGCCTTGCCCTGGCAGCCCTTCCACAGCCCCACACACACTGGGGCTCCGGCCTTGCCAGCCAGCTCAGGGGGCCGACGTTCGTGCCTTGCTCGCTCTCGGGACCTGCGCCGGAGCCCAGCTCCAAATTGCAAACATCCAGCGACTGCTCCCACACTAAAGGTGCCAGAACTCCAAGGTGTTGCCCGCCCTCGCGTCTCCCTGGCACTCCTTCCACAGCCCCACACACACTGGGGCTCCGGCCTTGCCAGCCAGCTCAGGGGGCCGACGTTCGTGCCTTGCTCGCTGTCGGCACCTGCCCCGGAGCCCAGCTCCAAATTGTGAACGTCCAGCGACTGCTCCCACACCAAAGGTGCCAGGCCTCCCATGTGTTGATGGCCCTCGCCTGTCCACAGCAGTCCTTCCACAGCCCCACACACTGGGGCTCCGGCCTTGCCAGCCAGCTCAGGGAGCCGACGTTCGTGCCTTGCTCGCTCTCGGGACCTGCGCCGGAGCGCAGCTCCAAATTGCAAACATCCAGCAACTGCTCCCACACTAAAGGTGCCAGGCCTCCCAGGTGTTGCCGGCCCTCGCGTCTCCCTGGCACTCCTTCCACAGCCCCACACACACTGGGGCTCCGGCCTTGCCAGCCAGCTCAGGGGGCCGACGTTCGTGCCTTGCTCGCTCTCGGGACCTGCGCCTGAGCCCAGCTCCGAATTCCAAACGTCCAGCGACTGCTCCCACACCAAAGGTGCCAGGCCTCCCATGTGTTGCCGGCCCTCGACTTGCCCTGGCAGCCCTTCCACAGCCCCACACACACTGGGGCTCCGGACTTGCCAGCCAGCTCAGGGGGCCGACGTTCGTGCCTTGCTCGCTCTCGGGAGCTGCGCCGGAGCCCAGCTCCAAATTGCAAACGTCCAGCGACTGCTCCCACACCAAAGGTGCCAGGCCTCCCAGGTGTTGCCGGCCCTCGCCTTGCCCTGGCAGCCCTTCCACAGCCCCACACACACTGGGGCTCCGGCCTTGCCAGCCAGCTCAGGCTGCCGACGTTCGTGCCTTGCTCGCTCTCGGGACCTGCGCCTGAGCCCAGCTCCGAATTCCAAACGTCCAGCGACTGCTCCCACACCAAAGGTGCCAGGCCTCCCATGTGTTGCCGGCCCTCGACTTGCCCTGGCAGCCCTTCCACAGCCCCACTCACACTGGGGCTCAGGCCTTGCCAGCCAGCTCAGGGGGCCGACGTTCGTGCCTGGCTCGCTCTCGGGACCTGCACCTGAGCCCAGCTCCAAATTGCAAACATCCAGCGACTGCTCCCACACCAAAGGTGCCAGGCCTCCCAGGTGTTGCCGGCCCTCGCGTCTCCCTGGCACTCCTTCCACAGCCCCACACACACTGGGGCTCTGGCCTTGCCAGCCAGCTCAGGGGGCCGACGTTCGTGCCTTGCTCGCTCTCGGGACCTGCGCCTGAGCCCAGCTCCGAATTCCAAACGTCCAGCGACTGCTCCCACACCAAAGGTGCCAGGCCTCCCAGGTGTTGCCGGCCCTCGACTTGCCCTGGCAGCCCTTCCACAGCCCCACACACACTGGCGCTCCGGCCTTGCCAGCCAGCTCAGGGGGCCGACGTTCGTGCCTTGCTCGCTCTCGGGACCTGCGCCGGAGCCCAGCTCCAAATTGCAAACATCCAGCGACTGCTCCCACACTAAAGGTGCCAGAACTCCAAGGTGTTGCCCGCCCTCGCGTCTCCCTGGCACTCCTTCCACAGCCCCACACACACTGGGGCTCCGGCCTTGCCAGCCAGCTCAGGGGGCCGACGTTCGTGCCTTGCTCGCTGTCGGCACCTGCCCCGGAGCCCAGCTCCAAATTGTGAACGTCCAGCGACTGCTCCCACACCAAAGGTGCCAGGCCTCCCATGTGTTGATGGCCCTCGCCTGTCCACAGCAGTCCTTCCACAGCCCCACACACTGGGGCTCCGGCCTTGCCAGCCAGCTCAGGGGGCCGACGTTCGTGCCTTGCTCGCTCTCGGGACATGCGCCGGAGCGCAGCTCCAAATTGCAAACATCCAGCAACTGCTCCCACACTAAAGGTGCCAGGCCTCCCAGGTGTTGCCGGCCCTCGCGTCTCACTGCCACTCCTTCCACAGCCCCACACACACTGGGGCTCCGGCCTTGCCAGCCAGCTCAGGGGGCCGACGTTCGTGCCTTGCTCGCTCTCGGGACCTGCGCCGAGCCCAGCTCCAAATTCCAAACGTCCAGCGACTGCTCCCACACCAAAGGTGCCAGGCCTCCCATGTGTTGCTGGCCCTCGACTTGCCCTGGCAGCCATTCCACAGCCCCACACACACTGGGGCTCAGGCCTTGCCAGCCAGCTCAGGGGGCCGACGTTCGTGCCTTGCTCGCTGTCGGCACCTGCCCCGGAGCGCAGCTCCAAATTGCAAACATCCAGCGACTGCTCCCACACCAAAGGTGCCAGGCCTCCCAGGTGTTGATGGCCCTCGCCTGTCCACAGCAGTCCTTCCACAGCCCCACACACTGGGGCTCCGGCCTTGCCAGCCAGCTCAGGGAGCCGACGTTCGTGCCTTGCTCGCTCTCGGGACCTGCGCCGGAGCGCAGCTCCAAATTGCAAACATCCAGCAACTGCTCCCACACTAAAGGTGCCAGGCCTCCCAGGTGTTGCCGGCCCTCGCGTCTCCCTGGCACTCCTTCCACAGCCCCACACACACTGGGGCTCCGGCCTTGCCAGCCAGCTCAGGGGGCCGACGTTCGTGCCTTGCTCGCTCTCGGGACCTGCGCCTGAGCCCAGCTCCGAATTCCAAACGTCCAGCGACTGCTCCCACACCAAAGGTGCCAGGCCTCCCATGTGTTGCCGGCCCTCGACTTGCCCTGGCAGCCCTTCCACAGCCCCACACACACTGGGGCTCCGGCCTTGCCAGCCAGCTCAGGGGGCCGACGTTCGTGCCTTGCTCGCTCTCGGGAGCTGCGCCGGAGCCCAGCTCCAAAAAGCGAACGTCCAGCGACTGCTCCCACACCAAAGGTGCCAGGCCTCCCATGTGTTGCCGGCCCTCGCCTTGCCCTAGCAGCCCTTCCACAGCCCCACACACACTGGGGCTCCGGCCTTGCCAGCCAGCCCAGGGGGCCGACGTTCGTGCCTTGCTCGCTCTCGGCACCTGCGCCGGAGCCCAGCTCCAAATTGCAAACGTCCAGCGACTGCTCCCACACTAAAGGTGCCAGAACTCCAAGGTGTTGCCGGCCCTCGCGTCTCCCTGGCACTCCTTCCACAGCCCCACACACACTGGGGCTCCGGCCTTGCCAGCCAGCTCAGGGGGCCGACGTTCGTGCCTTGCTCGCTCTCGGGACCTGCGCCGGAGCCCAGCTCCGAATTGCAAACGTCCAGCGACTGCTCCCACACCAAAGGTGCCAGGCCTCCCATGTGTTGCCGGCCCTCGCCTTGCCCTGGCAGCCCTTCCACAGCCCCACACACACTGGGGCTCCGGCCTTGCCAGCCAGCTCAGGGGGCCGACGTTCGTGCCTTGCTCGCTCTCGGCACCTGTGCCGGAGCCCAGCTCCAAAAAGCGAACGTCCAGCGACTGCTCCCACACCAAAGGTGCCAGGCCTCCCATGTGTTGCCGGCCCTCGACTTGCCCTGGCAGCCCTTCCACAGCCCCACACACACTGGGGCTCTGGCCTTGCCAGCCAGCTCAGGGGGCCGACGTTCGTGCCTTGCTCGCTCTCGGGACCTGCGCCGGAGCCCAGCTCCGAATTCCAAACGTCCAGCGACTGCTCCCACACCAAAGGTGCCAGGCCTCCCAGGTGTTGCCGGCCCTCGACTTGCCCTGGCAGCCCTTCCACAGCCCCACACACACTGGGGCTCCGGCCTTGCCAGCCAGCTCAGGGGGCCGACGTTCGTGCCTTGCTCGCTCTCGGCACCTGCGCCTGAGCCCAGCTCCAAATTGCAATCATCCAGCGACTGCTCCCACACCAAAGGTGCCAGGCCTCCCAGGTGTTGCCGGCCCTCGCCTTGCCCTGGCAGCCCTTCCACAGCCCCACACACACTGGGGCTCCGGCCTTGCCAGCCAGCTCAGGGGGCCGACGTTCGTGCCTTGCTCGCTCTCGGGACCTGCGCCGGAGCCCAGCTCCAAATTGCAAACATCCAGCGACTGCTCCCACACTAAAGGTGCCAGAACTCCAAGGTGTTGCCCGCCCTCGCGTCTCCCTGGCACTCCTTCCACAGCCCCACACACACTGGGGCTCCGGCCTTGCCAGCCAGCTCAGGGGGCCGACGTTCGTGCCTTGCTCGCTGTCGGCACCTGCCCCGGAGCCCAGCTCCAAATTGTGAACGTCCAGCGACTGCTCCCACACCAAAGGTGCCAGGCCTCCCATGTGTTGATGGCCCTCGCCTGTCCACAGCAGTCCTTCCACAGCCCCACACACTGGGGCTCCGGCCTTGCCAGCCAGCTCAGGGAGCCGACGTTCGTGCCTTGCTCGCTCTCGGGACCTGCGCCGGAGCGCAGCTCCAAATTGCAAACATCCAGCAACTGCTCCCACACTAAAGGTGCCAGGCCTCCCAGGTGTTGCCGGCCCTCGCGTCTCCCTGGCACTCCTTCCACAGCCCCACACACACTGGGGCTCCGGCCTTGCCAGCCAGCTCAGGGGGCCGACGTTCGTGCCTTGCTCGCTCTCGGGACCTGCGCCTGAGCCCAGCTCCGAATTCCAAACGTCCAGCGACTGCTCCCACACCAAAGGTGCCAGGCCTCCCATGTGTTGCCGGCCCTCGACTTGCCCTGGCAGCCCTTCCACAGCCCCACACACACTGGGGCTCCGGCCTTGCCAGCCAGCTCAGGGGGCCGACGTTCGTGCCTTGCTCGCTCTCGGGAGCTGCGCCGGAGCCCAGCTCCAAATTGCAAACGTCCAGCGACTGCTCCCACACCAAAGGTGCCAGGCCTCCCAGGTGTTGCCGGCCCTCGCCTTGCCCTGGCAGCCCTTCCACAGCCCCACACACACTGGGGCTCCGGCCTTGCCAGCCAGCTCAGGCTGCCGACGTTCGTGCCTTGCTCGCTCTCGGGACCTGCGCCTGAGCCCAGCTCCGAATTCCAAACGTCCAGCGACTGCTCCCACACCAAAGGTGCCAGGCCTCCCATGTGTTGCCGGCCCTCGACTTGCCCTGGCAGCCCTTCCACAGCCCCACTCACACTGGGGCTCAGGCCTTGCCAGCCAGCTCAGGGGGCCGACGTTCGTGCCTTGCTCGCTCTCGGGACCTGCACCTGAGCCCAGCTCCAAATTGCAAACATCCAGCGACTGCTCCCACACCAAAGGTGCCAGAACTCCAAGGTGTTGCCGGCCCTCGCGTCTCCCTGGCACTCCTTCCACAGCCCCACACACACTGGGGCTCTGGCCTTGCCAGCCAGCTCAGTGGGCCGACGTTCGTGCCTTGCTCGCTCTCGGGACCTGCGCCTGAGCCCAGCTCCGAATTCCAAACGTCCAGCGACTGCTCCCACACCAAAGGTGCCAGGCCTCCCAGGTGTTGCCGGCCCTCGACTTGCCCTGGCAGCCCTTCCACAGCCCCACACACACTGGCGCTCCGGCCTTGCCAGCCAGCTCAGGGGGCCGACGTTCGTGCCTTGCTCGCTCTCGGGACCTGCGCCGGAGCCCAGCTCCAAATTGCAAACATCCAGCGACTGCTCCCACACTAAAGGTGCCAGAACTCCAAGGTGTTGCCCGCCCTCGCGTCTCCCTGGCACTCCTTCCACAGCCCCACACACACTGGGGCTCCGGCCTTGCCAGCCAGCTCAGGGGGCCGACGTTCGTGCCTTGCTCGCTGTCGGCACCTGCCCCGGAGCCCAGCTCCAAATTGTGAACGTCCAGCGACTGCTCCCACACCAAAGGTGCCAGGCCTCCCATGTGTTGATGGCCCTCGCCTGTCCACAGCAGTCCTTCCACAGCCCCACACACTGGGGCTCCGGCCTTGCCAGCCAGCTCAGGGGGCCGACGTTCGTGCCTTGCTCGCTCTCGGGACATGCGCCGGAGCGCAGCTCCAAATTGCAAACATCCAGCAACTGCTCCCACACTAAAGGTGCCAGGCCTCCCAGGTGTTGCCGGCCCTCGCGTCTCACTGCCACTCCTTCCACAGCCCCACACACACTGGGGCTCCGGCCTTGCCAGCCAGCTCAGGGGGCCGACGTTCGTGCCTTGCTCGCTCTCGGGACCTGCGCCGAGCCCAGCTCCAAATTCCAAACGTCCAGCGACTGCTCCCACACCAAAGGTGCCAGGCCTCCCATGTGTTGCTGGCCCTCGACTTGCCCTGGCAGCCATTCCACAGCCCCACACACACTGGGGCTCAGGCCTTGCCAGCCAGCTCAGGGGGCCGACGTTCGTGCCTTGCTCGCTGTCGGCACCTGCCCCGGAGCGCAGCTCCAAATTGCAAACATCCAGCGACTGCTCCCACACCAAAGGTGCCAGGCCTCCCAGGTGTTGATGGCCCTCGCCTGTCCACAGCAGTCCTTCCACAGCCCCACACACTGGGGCTCCGGCCTTGCCAGCCAGCTCAGGGAGCCGACGTTCGTGCCTTGCTCGCTCTCGGGACCTGCGCCGGAGCGCAGCTCCAAATTGCAAACATCCAGCAACTGCTCCCACACTAAAGGTGCCAGGCCTCCCAGGTGTTGCCGGCCCTCGCGTCTCCCTGGCACTCCTTCCACAGCCCCACACACACTGGGGCTCCGGCCTTGCCAGCCAGCTCAGGGGGCCGACGTTCGTGCCTTGCTCGCTCTCGGGACCTGCGCCTGAGCCCAGCTCCGAATTCCAAACGTCCAGCGACTGCTCCCACACCAAAGGTGCCAGGCCTCCCATGTGTTGCCGGCCCTCGACTTGCCCTGGCAGCCCTTCCACAGCCCCACACACACTGGGGCTCCGGCCTTGCCAGCCAGCTCAGGGGGCCGACGTTCGTGCCTTGCTCGCTCTCGGGAGCTGCGCCGGAGCCCAGCTCCAAATTGCAAACGTCCAGCGACTGCTCCCACACCAAAGGTGCCAGGCCTCCCAGGTGTTGCCGGCCCTCACCTTGCCCTGGCAGCCCTTCCACAGCCCCACACACACTGGGGCTCCGGCCTTGCCAGCCAGCTCAGGCTGCCGACGTTCGTGCCTTGCTCGCTCTCGGGACCTGCGCCTGAGCCCAGCTCCGAATTCCAAACGTCCAGCGACTGCTCCCACACCAAAGGTGCCAGGCCTCCCATGTGTTGCCGGCCCTCGACTTGCCCTGGCAGACCTTCCACAGCCCCACTCACACTGGGGCTCAGGCCTTGCCAGCCAGCTCAGGGGGCCGACGTTCGTGCCTTGCTCGCTCTCGGGACCTGCGCCTGAGCCCAGCTCCAAATTGCAAACGTCCAGCGACTGCTCCCACACCAAAGGTGCCAGGCCTCCCAGGTGTTGCCGGCCCTCGCCTTGCCCTGGCAGCCCTTCCACAGCCCCACACACACTGGGCTCCGGCCTTGCCAGCCAGCTCAGGGGGCTGACGTTCGTGCCTTGCTCGCTCTCGGGAGCTGCGCCGGAGCCCAGCTCCAAATTGCAAACATCCAGCGACTGCTCCCACACTAAAGGTGCCAGAACTCCAAGGTGTTGCCCGCGATCGCGTCTCCCTGGCAGCCCTTCCACACCCCCACACACACTGGGGCTCCGGCCTTGCCAGCCAGCCCAGGGGGCCGACGTTCGTGCCTTGCTCGCTCTCGGCACCTGCGCCGGAGCCCAGCTCCAAATTGCAAACGTCCAGCGACTGCTCCCACACCAAAGGTGCCAGGCCTCCCAGGTGTTGCCGGCCCTCGCCTTGCCCTGGCAGCCCTTCCACAGCCCCACACACACTGGGCTCCGGCCTTGCCAGCCAGCTCAGGGGGCCGACGTTCGTGCCTTGCTCGCTGTCGGCACCTGCCCCGGAGCCCAGCTCCAAATTGTGAACGTCCAGCGACTGCTCCCACACCAAAGGTGCCAGGCCTCCCATGTGTTGATGGCCCTCGCCTGTCCACAGCAGTCCTTCCACAGCCCCACACACTGGGGCTCCGGCCTTGCCAGCCAGCTCAGGGGGCCGACGTTCGTGCCTTGCTCGCTCTCGGGACCTGCGCCGGAGCGCAGCTCCGAATTGCAAACGTCCAGCGACTGCTCCCACACCAAAGGTGCCAGGCCTCCCAGGTGTTGCCGGCCCTCGCGTCTCCCTGGCACTCCTTCCACAGCCCCACACACACTGGGGCTCCGGCCTTGCCAGCCAGCTCAGGGGGCCGACGTTCGTGCCTTGCTCGCTCTCGGGACCTGCGCCGAGCCCAGCTCCAAATTCCAAACGTCCAGCGACTGCTCCCACACCAAAGGTGCCAGACCTCCCATGTGTTGCCGGCCCTCGACTTGCCCTGGCAGCCCTTCCACAGCCCCACACACACTGGGGCTCCGGCCTTGCCAGCCAGCTCAGGGGGCCGACGTTCGTGCCTTGCTCGCTCTCTGGACCTGCGTCGAGCCCAGCTCCAAATTGCAAACGTCCAGCGACTGCTCCCACACCAAAGGTGCCAGGCCTCCCAGGTGTTGCCGGCCCTCGCCTTGCCCTGGCACTCCTTCCACAGCCCCACACACACACTGGGGCTCCGGCCTTGCCAGCCAGCTCAGGGGGCCGACGTTCGTGCCTTGCTCGCTGTCGGCACCTGCGCCGGAGCCCAGCTCCAAATTGCAAACGTCCAGCGACTGCTCCCACACCAAAGGTGCCAGGCCTCCCAGGTGTTGCCCGCGATCGCGTCTCCCTGGCAGCCCTTCCACACCCCCACACACACTGGGCTCCGGCCTTGCCAGCCAGCTCAGGGGGCCCACGTTCGTGCCTTGCTCGCTCTCGGGACCTGCGCCGGAGCCCAGCTCCAAATTGCAAACATCCAGCGACTGCTCCCACACTAAAGGTGCCAGAACTCCAAGGTGTTGCCCGCCCTCGCGTCTCCCTGGCACTCCTTCCACAGCCCCACACACACTGGGGCTCCGGCCTTGCCAGCCAGCTCAGGGGGCCGACGTTCGTGCCTTGCTCGCTGTCGGCACCTGCCCCGGAGCCCAGCTCCAAATTGTGAACGTCCAGCGACTGCTCCCACACCAAAGGTGCCAGGCCTCCCAGGTGTTGATGGCCCTCGCCTGTCCACAGCAGTCCTTCCACAGCCCCACACACTGGGGCTCCGGCCTTGCCAGCCAGCTCAGGGGGCCGACGTTCGTGCCTTGCTCGCTCTCGGGACCTGCGCCGGAGCCCAGCTCCAAATTGCAAACATCCAGCAACTGCTCCCACACTAAAGGTGCCAGGCCTCCCAGGTGTTGCCGGCCCTCGCGTCTCACTGGCACTCCTTCCACAGCCCCACACACACTGGGGCTCCGGCCTTGCCAGCCAGCTCAGGGGGCCGACGTTCGTGCCTTGCTCGCTCTCGGGACCTGCGCCGAGCCCAGCTCCAAATTCCAAACGTCCAGCGACTGCTCCCACACCAAAGGTGCCAGACCTCCCATGTGTTGCCGGCCCTCGACTTGCCCTGGCAGCCATTCCACAGCCCCACACACACTGGGGCTCAGGCCTTGCCAGCCAGCTCAGGGGGCCGACGTTCGTGCCTTGCTCGCTCTCGGGACCTGCGTCGAGCCCAGCTCCAAATTGCAAACATCCAGCGACTGCTCCCACACCAAAGGTGCCAGGCCTCCCAGGTGTTGCCGGCCCTCGCCTTGCCCTGGCACTCCTTCCACAGCCCCACACACACACTGGGGCTCCGGCCTTGCCAGCCAGCTCAGGGGGCCGACGTTCGTGCCTTGCTCGCTGTCGGCACCTGCGCCGGAGCCGAGCTCCAAATTGCAAACGTCCAGCGACTGCTCCCACACCAAAGGTGCCAGGCCTCCCAGGTGTTGCCGGCCCTCGCGTCTCCCTGGCACTCCTTCCACAGCCCCACACACACTGGGGCTCCGGCCTTGCCAGCCAGCTCAGGGGGCCGATGTTCGTGCCTTGCTCGCTCTCGGGACCTGCGCCTGAGCCCAGCTCCTTATTACAAACGTCCAGCGACTGCTCCCACACCAAAGGTGCCAGGCCTCCCAGGTGTTGCCGGCCCTCGACTTGCCCTGGCAGCCCTTCCACAGCCCCACACACACTGGGGCTCCGGCCTTGCCAGCCAGCTCAGGGGGCCGACGTTCGTGCCTTGCTCGCTCTCGGGAGCTGCGCCGGAGCCCAGCTCCAAATTGCAAACGTCCAGCGACTGCTCCCACACCAAAGGTGCCAGGCCTCCCAGGTGTTGCCGGCCCTCGCCTTGCCCTGGCACTCCTTCCACAGCCCCACACACACTGGGGCTCTGGCCTTGCCAGCCAGCTCAGGGGGCCGACCTTCGTGTCTCGCTCGCTCTCGGGACCTGCGCCGGAGCCCAGCTCCAAATTGTGAACGTCCAGCGATGCTCCCACACCAAAGGTGCCAGGCCTCCCAGGTGTTGCCGGCCCTCGCCTTGCCCTGGCAGCCCTTCCACAGCCCCACACACACTGGGGCTCAGGCCTTGCCAGCCAGCTCAGGCTGCCGACGTTCGTGCCTTGCTCGCTCTCGGGACCTGCGCCTGAGCACAGCTCCGAATTCCAAACGTCCAGCGACTGCTCCCACACCAAAGGTGCCAGGCCTCCCAGGTGTTGCTGGCCCTCGCCTTGCCCTGGCAGCCCTTCCACAGCCCCACACACACTGGGGCTCCGGCCTTGCCAGCCAGCTCAGGGGGCCGACATTCGTGCCTTGCTCGCTCTCGGGACCTGCGCCGGAGCCCAGCTCCAAATTGCAAACGTCCAGCGACTGCTCCCACACCAAAGGTGCCAGGCCTCCCAGGTGTTGCCGGCCCTCGCGTCTCCCTGGCACTCCTTCCACAGCCCCACACACACTGGGGCTCCGGCCTTGCCAGCCAGCTCAGGGGGCCGATGTTCGTGCCTTGCTCGCTCTCGGGACCTGCGCCTGAGCCCAGCTCCTTATTACAAACGTCCAGCGACTGCTCCCACACCAAAGGTGCCAGGCCTCCCAGGTGTTGCCGGCCCTCGACTTGCCCTGGCAGCCCTTCCACAGCCCCACACACACTGGGGCTCCGGCCTTGCCAGCCAGCTCAGGGGGCCGACGTTCGTGCCTTGCTCGCTCTCGGGAGCTGCGCCGGAGCCCAGCTCCAAATTGCAAACGTCCAGCGACTGCTCCCACACCAAAGGTGCCAGGCCTCCCAGGTGTTGCCGGCCCTCGCCTTGCCCTGGCACTCCTTCCACAGCCCCACACACACTGGGGCTCTGGCCTTGCCAGCCAGCTCAGGGGGCCGACCTTCGTGTCTCGCTCGCTCTCGGGACCTGCGCCGGAGCCCAGCTCCAAATTGTGAACGTCCAGCGACTGCTCCCACACCAAAGGTGCCAGGCCTCCCAGGTGTTGCCGGCCCTCGCCTTGCCCTGGCAGCCCTTCCACAGCCCCACACACACTGGGGCTCAGGCCTTGCCAGCCAGCTCAGGCTGCCGACGTTCGTGCCTTGCTCGCTCTCGGGACCTGCGCCTGAGCACAGCTCCGAATTCCAAACGTCCAGCGACTGCTCCCACACCAAAGGTGCCAGGCCTCCCAGGTGTTGCTGGCCCTCGCCTTGCCCTGGCAGCCCTTCCACAGCCCCACACACACTGGGGCTCCGGCCTTGCCAGCCAGCTCAGGGGGCCGACGTTCGTGCCTTGCTCGCTCTCGGGACCTGCGCCGGAGCCCAGCTCCAAATTGCAAACGTCCAGCGACTGCTCCCACACCAAAGGTGCCAGGCCTCCCAGGTGTTGCCGGCCCTCGCCTTGCCCTGGCAGCCCTTCCACAGCCCCACACACACTGGGGCTCCGGCCTTGCCAGCCAGCTCAGGGGGCCGACGTTCGTGCCTTGCTCGCTCTCGGGAGCTGCGCCTGAGCCCAGCTCCAAATTGCAAACATCCAGCGACTGCTCCCACACCAAAGGTGCCAGGCCTCCCAGGTGTTGCCCGCCCTCGCGTCTCCCTGGCACTCCTTCCACAGCCCCACACACACTGGGTCTCCGGCCTTGCCAGCCAGCTCAGGGGGCCGACGTTCTTGCCTTGCTCGCTGTCGGCACCTGCCCCGGAGCCCAGCTCCAAATTGCGAACGTCCAGCGACTGCTCCCACACCAAAGGTGCCAGGCCTCCCATGTGTTGCCGGCCCTCGCCTTGCCCTGGCAGCCCTTCCACAGCCCCACACACACTGGGGCTCCGGCCTTGCCAGCAGCCCAGGGGGCCGACGTTCGTGCCTTGCTCGCTCTCGGCACCTGCGCCGGAGCCCAGCTCCAAATTGCAAACGTCCAGCAACTGCTCCCACCCCAAAGGTGCCAGGCCTCCCAGGTGTTGCCGGCCCTCGCCTTGCCCTGGCAGCCCTTCCACAGCCCCACACACACTGGGGCTCCGGCCTTGCCAGCCAGCTCAGGAGGCCGACGTTCGTGCCTCGCTCGCTCTCGGGACCTGCGCCGCAGCCCAGCTCCAAATTGCAAACGTCCAGCGACTGCTCCCACACCAAAGGTGCCAGGCCTCCCAGGTGTTGCTGGCCCTCGCCTTGCCCTGGCAGCCCTTCCACAGCCCCACACACACTGGGGCTCCGGCCTTGCCAGCCAGCTCAGGGGGCCGACGTTCGTGCCTTGCTCGCTCTCGGGACCTGCGCCTGAGCCCAGCTCCAAATTGCAAACATCCAGCGACTGCTCCCACACCAAAGGTGCCAGGCCTCCCAGGTGTTGCCGGCCCTCGCCTTGCCCTGGCAGCCCTTCCACAGCCCCACACACACTGGGCTCCGGCCTTGCCAGCCAGCTCAGGGGGCCGACGTTCGTGCCTTGCTCGCTCTCGGGAGCTGCGCCTGAGCCCAGCTCCAAATTGCAAACATCCAGCGACTGCTCCCACACTAAAGGTGCCAGAACTCCAAGGTGTTGCCCGCGATCGCGTCTCCCTGGCAGCCCTTCCACACCCCCACACACACTGGGGCTCCGGCCTTGCCAGCCAGCCCAGGGGGCCGACGTTCGTGCCTTGCTCGCTCTCGGCACCTGCGCCGGAGCCCAGCTCCAAATTGCAAACGTCCAGCGACTGCTCCCACACCAAAGGTGCCAGGCCTCCCAGGTGTTGCCGGCCCTCGCCTTGCCCTGGCAGCCCTTCCACAGCCCCACACACACTGGGCTCCGGCCTTGCCAGCCAGCTCAGGGGGCCCACGTTCGTGCCTTGCTCGCTGTCGGCACCTGCCCCGGAGCCCAGCTCCGAATTGCAAACGTCCAGCGACTGCTCCCACACCAAAGGTGCCAGGCCTCCCAGGTGTTGCCGGCCCTCGCGTCTCCCTGGCACTCCTTCCACAGCCCCACACACACTGGGGCTCCGGCCTTGCCAGCCAGCTCAGGGGGCCGACGTTCGTGCCTTGCTCGCTCTCGGGACCTGCGCCGAGCCCAGCTCCAAATTCCAAACGTCCAGCGACTGCTCCCACACCAAAGGTGCCAGACCTCCCATGTGTTGCCGGCCCTCGACTTGCCCTGGCAGCCCTTCCACAGCCCCACACACACTGGGGCTCCGGCCTTGCCAGCCAGCTCAGGGGGCCGACATTCGTGCCTTGCTCGCTCTCTGGACCTGCGTCGAGCCCAGCTCCAAATTGCAAACGTCCAGCGACTGCTCCCACACCAAAGGTGCCAGGCCTCCCAGGTGTTGCCGGCCCTCGCCTTGCCCTGGCACTCCTTCCACAGCCCCACACACACACTGGGGCTCCGGCCTTGCCAGCCAGCTCAGGGGGCCGACGTTCGTGCCTTGCTCGCTGTCGGCACCTGCGCCGGAGCCCAGCTCCAAATTGCAAACGTCCAGCGACTGCTCCCACACCAAAGGTGCCAGGCCTCCCAGGTGTTGCCCGCGATCGCGTCTCCCTGGCAGCCCTTCCACACCCCCACACACACTGGGCTCCGGCCTTGCCAGCCAGCTCAGGGGGCCGACGTTCGTGCCTTGCTCGCTCTCGGGACCTGCGCCGGAGCCCAGCTCCAAATTGCAAACATCCAGCGACTGCTCCCACACCAAAGGTGCCAGGCCTCCCAGGTGTTGCCCGCCCTCGCGTCTCCCTGGCACTCCTTCCACAGCCCCACACACACTGGGGCTCCGGCCTTGCCAGCCAGCTCAGGGGGCCGACGTTCGTGCCTTGCTCGCTGTCGGCACCTGCCCCGGAGCCCAGCTCCAAATTGTGAACGTCCAGCGACTGCTCCCACACCAAAGGTGCCAGGCCTCCCATGTGTTGATGGCCCTCGCCTGTCCACAGCAGTCCTTCCACAGCCCCACACACTGGGGCTCCGGCCTTGCCAGCCAGCTCAGGGGGCCGACGTTCGTGCCTTGCTCGCTCTCGGGACCTGCGCCGGAGCCCAGCTCCAAATTGCAAACATCCAGCAACTGCTCCCACACTAAAGGTGCCAGGCCTCCCAGGTGTTGCCGGCCCTCGCGTCTCACTGGCACTCCTTCCACAGCCCCACACACACTGGGGCTCCGGCCTTGCCAGCCAGCTCAGGGGGCCGACGTTCGTGCCTTGCTCGCTCTCGGGACCTGCGCCGAGCCCAGCTCCAAATTCCAAACGTCCAGCGACTGCTCCCACACCAAAGGTGCCAGACCTCCCATGTGTTGCCGGCCCTCGACTTGCCCTGGCAGCCATTCCACAGCCCCACACACACTGGGGCTCAGGCCTTGCCAGCCAGCTCAGGGGGCCGACGTTCATGCCTTGCTCGCTCTCGGGACCTGCGTCGAGCCCAGCTCCAAATTGCAAACATCCAGCGACTGCTCCCACACCAAAGGTGCCAGGCCTCCCAGGTGTTGCCGGCCCTCGCCTTGCCCTGGCACTCCTTCCACAGCCCCACACACACACTGGGGCTCCGGCCTTGCCAGCCAGCTCAGGGGGCCGACGTTCGTGCCTTGCTCGCTCTCGGCACCTGCGCCGGAGCCGAGCTCCAAATTGCAAACGTCCAGCGACTGCTCCCACACCAAAGGTGCCAGGCCTCCCAGGTGTTGCCGGCCCTCGCGTCTCCCTGGCACTCCTTCCACAGCCCCACACACACTGGGGCTCCGGCCTTGCCAGCCAGCTCAGGGGGCCGATGTTCGTGCCTTGCTCGCTCTCGGGACCTGCGCCGGAGCCCAGCTCCAAATTGCAAACGTCCAGCGACTGCTCCCACACCAAAGGTGCCAGGCCTCCCAGGTGTTGCCGGCCCTCGACTTGCCCTGGCAGCCCTTCCACAGCCCCACACACACTGGGGCTCCGGCCTTGCCAGCCAGCTCAGGGGGCCGACGTTCTTGCCTTGCTCGCTCTCGGGAGCTGCGCCTGAGCCCAGCTCCAAATTGCAAACATCCAGCGACTGCTCCCACACTAAAGGTGCCAGAACTCCAAGGTGTTGCCCGCCCTCGCGTCTCCCTGGCACTCCTTCCACAGCCCCACACACACTGGGGCTCCGGCCTTGCCAGCCAGCTCAGGGGGCCGACGTTCGTGCCTTGCTCGCTGTCGGCACCTGCCCCGGAGCCCAGCTCCAAATTGTGAACGTCCAGCGACTGCTCCCACACCAAAGGTGCCAGGCCTCCCAGGTGTTGATGGCCCTCGCCTGTCCACAGCAGTCCTTCCACAGCCCCACACACACTGGGGCTCCGGCCTTGCCAGCCAGCTCAGGGGGCCGACGTTCGTGCCTCGCTCGCTCTCGGGACCTGCGCCTGAGCCCAGCTCCAAATTGCGAACGTCCAGCGACTGCTCCCACACCAAAGGTGCCAGGCCTCCCAGGTGTTGCCGGCCCTCGCCTTGCCCTGGCAGCCCTTCCACAGCCCCACACATACTGGGGCTCCGGCCTTGCCAGCAGCCCAGGGGGCCGACGTTCGTGCCTTGCTCGCTCTCGGGACCTGCGCCGGAGCCCAGCTCCAAATTGCAAACGTCCAGCAACTGCTCCCACCCCAAAGGTGCCAGGCCTCCCAGGTGTTGCCGGCCCTCGCCTTGCCCTGGCAGCCCTTCCACAGCCCCACACACACTGGGGCTCAGGCCTTGCCAGCCAGCTCAGGGAGCCGACGTTCGTGCCTTGCTCGCTGTCGGCACCTGCGCCGGAGCCAAGCTCCAAATTGCAAACGTCCAGCGACTGCTCCCACACCAAAGGTGCCAGGCCTCCCATGTGTTGCCGGCCCTCGCCTTGCCCTGGCAGCCCTTCCACAGCCCCACACACACTGGGGCTCCGGCCTTGCCAGCCAGCTCAGGCTGCCGACGTTCGTGCTTTGCTCGCTCTCGGGACCTGCGCCGGAGCGCAGCTCCAAATTGCAAACGTCCAGCGACTGCTCCCACACTAAAGGTGCCAGGCCTCCCAGGTGTTGCCGGCCCTCGCGTCTCCCTGGCACTCCTTCCACAGCCCCACACACACTGGGGCTCCGGCCTTGCCAGCCAGATCAGGGGGCCGACGTTCGTGCCTTGCTCGCTCTCGGCACCTGCGCCGGAGCCCAGCTCCGAATTGCAAACGTCCAGCGACTGCTCCCACACCAAAGGTGCCAGGCCTCCCAGGTGTTGCCGGCCCTCGCGTCTCCCTGGCACTCCTTCCACAGCCCCACACACACTGGGGCTCCGGCCTTGCCAGCCAGCTCAGGGGGCCGACGTTCGTGCCTTGCTCGCTCTCGGGACCTGCGCCGGAGCCGAGCTCCAAATTGCAAACGTCCAGCGACTGCTCCCACACCAAAGGTGCCAGGCCTCCCAGGTGTTGCTGGCCCTCGCCTTGCCCTGGCAGCCCTTCCACAGCCCCACACACACTGGGGCTCCGGCCTTGCCAGCCAGCTCAGGGGGCCGACGTTCGTGCCTTGCTCGCTCTCGGGACCTGCGCCGGAGCCCAGCTCCAAATTGCAAACGTCCAGCGACTGCTCCCACACTAAAGGTGCCAGAACTCCAAGGTGTTGCCCGCCCTCGCGTCTCCCTGGCACTCCTTCCACAGCCCCACACACACTGGGTCTCCGGCCTTGCCAGCCAGCTCAGGGGGCCGACGTTCGTGCCTTGCTCGCTGTCGGCACCTGCCCCGGAGCCGAGCTCCAAATTGTGAACGTCCAGCGACTGCTCCCACACCAAAGGTGCCAGGCCTCCCAGGTGTTGATGGCCCTCTCCTGTCCACAGCAGTCCTTCCACAGCCCCACACACACTGGGGCTCCGGCCTTGCCAGCCAGCTCAGGGGGCCGACGTTCGTGCCTTGCTCGCTCTCGGGACCTGCGCCTGAGCCCAGCTCCAAATTGCGAACGTCCAGCGACTGCTCCCACACCAAAGGTGCCAGGCCTCCCAGGTGTTGCCGGCCCTCGCCTTGCCCTGGCAGCCCTTCCACAGCCCCACACATACTGGGGCTCCGGCCTTGCCAGCAGCCCAGGGGGCCGACGTTCGTGCCTTGCTCGCTCTCGGCACCTGCGCCGGAGCCCAGCTCCAAATTGCAAACGTCCAGCGACTGCTCCCACACCAAAGGTGCCAGGCCTCCCATGTGTTGCCGGCCCTCGCCTTGCCCTGGCAGCCCTTCCACAGCCCCACACACACTGGGGCTCCGGCCTTGCCAGCCAGCTCAGGCTGCCGACGTTCGTGCTTTGCTCGCTCTCGGGACCTGCGCCGGAGCGCAGCTCCAAATTGCAAACATCCAGCAACTGCTCCCACACTAAAGGTGCCAGGCCTCCCAGGTGTTGCCGGCCCTCGCGTCTCCCTGGCACTCCTTCCACAGCCCCACACACACTGGGGCTCCGGCCTTGCCAGCCAGCTCAGGGGGCCGACGTTCGTGCCTTGCTCGCTCTCGGGACCTGCGCCGGAGCCCAGCTCCGAATTGCAAACGTCCAGCGACTGCTCCCACACCAAAGGTGCCAGAACTCCAAGGTGTTGCCGGCCCTCGCCTTGCCCTGGCACTCCTTCCACAGCCCCACACACACTGGGTCTCCGGCCTTGCCAGCCAGCTCAGGGGGCCGACGTTCGTGCCTTGCTCGCTCTCGGCACCTGCGCCGGAGCCCAGCTCCAAATTGCAAACGTCCAGCGACTGCTCCCACACTAAAGGTGCCAGGCCTCCCATGTGTTGCCGGCCCTCGCCTTGCCCTGGCAGCCCTTCCACAGCCCCACACACACTGGGGCTCCGGCCTTGCCAGCCAGCTCAGGCTGCCGACGTTCGAGCCTTGCTCGCTCTCGGGACCTGCGCCGGAGCGCAGCTCCAAATTGCAAACATCCAGCAACTGCTCCCACACCAAAGGTGCCAGGCCTCCCAGGTGTTGCCGGCCCTCGCGTCTCCCTGGCACTCCTTCCACAGCCCCACACACACTGGGGCTCCGGCCTTGCCAGCCAGCTCAGGGGGCCGACGTTCGTGCCTTGCTCGCTCTCGGGACCTGCGCCGAGCCCAGCTCCAAATTCCAAACGTCCAGCGACTGCTCCCACACCAAAGGTGCCAGGCCTCCCATGTGTTGCCGGCCCTCGCCTTGCCCTGGCAGCCCTTCCACAGCCCCACACATACTGGGGCTCCGGCCTTGCCAGCAGCCCAGGGGGCCGACGTTCGTGCCTTGCTCGCTCTCGGGACCTGCGCCGGAGCCCAGCTCCAAATTGCAAACGTCCAGCAACTGCTCCCACCCCAAAGGTGCCAGGCCTCCCAGGTGTTGCCGGCCCTCGCCTTGCCCTGGCAGCCCTTCCACAGCCCCACACACACTGGGGCTCAGGCCTTGCCAGCCAGCTCAGGGAGCCGACGTTCGTGCCTTGCTCGCTGTCGGCACCTGCGCCGGAGCCGAGCTCCAAATTGCAAACGTCCAGCGACTGCTCCCACACCAAAGGTGCCAGGCCTCCCATGTGTTGCCGGCCCTCGCCTTGCCCTGGCAGCCCTTCCACAGCCCCACACACACTGGGGCTCCGGCCTTGCCAGCCAGCTCAGGCTGCCGACGTTCGTGCTTTGCTCGCTCTCGGGACCTGCGCCGGAGCGCAGCTCCAAATTGCAAACATCCAGCAACTGCTCCCACACTAAAGGTGCCAGGCCTCCCAGGTGTTGCCGGCCCTCGCGTCTCCCTGGCACTCCTTCCACAGCCCCACACACACTGGGGCTCCGGCCTTGCCAGCCAGATCAGGGGGCCCACGTTCGTGCCTTGCTCGCTCTCGGGACCTGCGCCGGAGCCCAGCTCCGAATTGCAAACGTCCAGCGACTGCTCCCACACCAAAGGTGCCAGGCCTCCCAGGTGTTGCCGGCCCTCGCGTCTCCCTGGCACTCCTTCCACAGCCCCACACACACTGGGGCTCCGGCCTTGCCAGCCAGCTCAGGGGGCCGACGTTCGTGCCTTGCTCGCTCTCGGGACCTGCGCCGGAGCCGAGCTCCAAATTGCAAACATCCAGCGACTGCTCCCACACCAAAGGTGCCAGGCCTCCCAGGTGTTGCTGGCCCTCGCCTTGCCCTGGCAGCCCTTCCACAGCCCCACACACACTGGGGCTCCGGCCTTGCCAGCCAGCTCAGGGGGCCGACGTTCGTGCCTTGCTCGCTCTCGGCACCTGCGCCGGAGCCCAGCTCCAAATTGCAAACGTCCAGCGACTGCTCCCACACTAAAGGTGCCAGAACTCCAAGGTGTTGCCCGCCCTCGCGTCTCCCTGGCACTCCTTCCACAGCCCCACACACACTGGGGCTCCGGCCTTGCCAGCCAGCTCAGGGGGCCGACGTTCGTGCCTTGCTCGCTGTCGGCACCTGCCCCGGAGCCCAGCTCCAAATTGTGAACGTCCAGCGACTGCTCCCACACCAAAGGTGCCAGGCCTCCCAGGTGTTGATGGCCCTCTCCTGTCCACAGCAGTCCTTCCACAGCCCCACACACACTGGGGCTCCGGCCTTGCCAGCCAGCTCAGGGGGCCGACGTTCGTGCCTTGCTCGCTCTCGGGACCTGCGCCTGAGCCCAGCTCCAAATTGCGAACGTCCAGCGACTGCTCCCACACCAAAGGTGCCAGGCCTCCCAGGTGTTGCCGGCCCTCGCCTTGCCCTGGCAGCCCTTCCACAGCCCCACACATACTGGGGCTCCGGCCTTGCCAGCAGCCCAGGGGGCCGACGTTCGTGCCTTGCTCGCTCTCGGCACCTGCGCCGGAGCCCAGCTCCAAATTGCAAACGTCCAGCGACTGCTCCCACACCAAAGGTGCCAGGCCTCCCATGTGTTGCCGGCCCTCGCCTTGCCCTGGCAGCCCTTCCACAGCCCCACACACACTGGGGCTCCGGCCTTGCCAGCCAGCTCAGGCTGCCGACGTTCGTGCTTTGCTCGCTCTCGGGACCTGCGCCGGAGCGCAGCTCCAAATTGCAAACATCCAGCAACTGCTCCCACACTAAAGGTGCCAGGCCTCCCAGGTGTTGCCGGCCCTCGCGTCTCCCTGGCACTCCTTCCACAGCCCCACACACACTGGGGCTCCGGCCTTGCCAGCCAGCTCAGGGGGCCGACGTTCGTGCCTTGCTCGCTCTCGGGACCTGCGCCGGAGCCCAGCTCCGAATTGCAAACGTCCAGCGACTGCTCCCACACCAAAGGTGCCAGAACTCCAAGGTGTTGCCGGCCCTCGCCTTGCCCTGGCACTCCTTCCACAGCCCCACACACACTGGGTCTCCGGCCTTGCCAGCCAGCTCAGGGGGCCGACGTTCGTGCCTTGCTCGCTCTCGGCACCTGCGCCGGAGCCCAGCTCCAAATTGCAAACGTCCAGCGACTGCTCCCACACTAAAGGTGCCAGGCCTCCCATGTGTTGCCGGCCCTCGCCTTGCCCTGGCAGCCCTTCCACAGCCCCACACACACTGGGGCTCCGGCCTTGCCAGCCAGCTCAGGCTGCCGACGTTCGAGCCTTGCTCGCTCTCGGGACCTGCGCCGGAGCGCAGCTCCAAATTGCAAACATCCAGCAACTGCTCCCACACCAAAGGTGCCAGGCCTCCCAGGTGTTGCCGGCCCTCGCGTCTCCCTGGCACTCCTTCCACAGCCCCACACACACTGGGGCTCCGGCCTTGCCAGCCAGCTCAGGGGGCCGACGTTCGTGCCTTGCTCGCTCTCGGGACCTGCGCCGAGCCCAGCTCCAAATTCCAAACGTCCAGCGACTGCTCCCACACCAAAGGTGCCAGGCCTCCCATGTGTTGCCGGCCCTCGCCTTGCCCTGGCAGCCCTTCCACAGCCCCACACATACTGGGGCTCCGGCCTTGCCAGCAGCCCAGGGGGCCGACGTTCGTGCCTTGCTCGCTCTCGGGACCTGCGCCGGAGCCCAGCTCCAAATTGCAAACGTCCAGCAACTGCTCCCACCCCAAAGGTGCCAGGCCTCCCAGGTGTTGCCGGCCCTCGCCTTGCCCTGGCAGCCCTTCCACAGCCCCACACACACTGGGGCTCAGGCCTTGCCAGCCAGCTCAGGGAGCCGACGTTCGTGCCTTGCTCGCTGTCGGCACCTGCGCCGGAGCCGAGCTCCAAATTGCAAACGTCCAGCGACTGCTCCCACACCAAAGGTGCCAGGCCTCCCATGTGTTGCCGGCCCTCGCCTTGCCCTGGCAGCCCTTCCACAGCCCCACACACACTGGGGCTCCGGCCTTGCCAGCCAGCTCAGGCTGCCGACGTTCGTGCTTTGCTCGCTCTCGGGACCTGCGCCGGAGCGCAGCTCCAAATTGCAAACATCCAGCAACTGCTCCCACACTAAAGGTGCCAGGCCTCCCAGGTGTTGCCGGCCCTCGCGTCTCCCTGGCACTCCTTCCACAGCCCCACACACACTGGGGCTCCGGCCTTGCCAGCCAGATCAGGGGGCCCACGTTCGTGCCTTGCTCGCTCTCGGGACCTGCGCCGGAGCCCAGCTCCGAATTGCAAACGTCCAGCGACTGCTCCCACACCAAAGGTGCCAGGCCTCCCAGGTGTTGCCGGCCCTCGCGTCTCCCTGGCACTCCTTCCACAGCCCCACACACACTGGGGCTCCGGCCTTGCCAGCCAGCTCAGGGGGCCGACGTTCGTGCCTTGCTCGCTCTCGGGACCTGCGCCGGAGCCGAGCTCCAAATTGCAAACATCCAGCGACTGCTCCCACACCAAAGGTGCCAGGCCTCCCAGGTGTTGCTGGCCCTCGCCTTGCCCTGGCAGCCCTTCCACAGCCCCACACACACTGGGGCTCCGGCCTTGCCAGCCAGCTCAGGGGGCCGACGTTCGTGCCTTGCTCGCTCTCGGCACCTGCGCCGGAGCCCAGCTCCAAATTGCAAACGTCCAGCGACTGCTCCCACACTAAAGGTGCCAGAACTCCAAGGTGTTGCCCGCCCTCGCGTCTCCCTGGCACTCCTTCCACAGCCCCACACACACTGGGGCTCCGGCCTTGCCAGCCAGCTCAGGGGGCCGACGTTCGTGCCTTGCTCGCTGTCGGCACCTGCCCCGGAGCCCAGCTCCAAATTGCAAACATCCAGCGACTGCTCCCACACCAAAGGTGCCAGGCCTCCCAGGTGTTGATGGCCCTCTCCTGTCCACAGGAGTCCTTCCACAGCCCCACACACACTGGGGCTCCGGCCTTGCCAGCCAGCTCAGGGGGCCGACGTTCGTGCCTTGCTCGCTCTCGGGACCTGCGCCTGAGCCCAGCTCCAAATTGCGAACGTCCAGCGACTGCTCCCACACCAAAGGTGCCAGGCCTCCCAGGTGTTGCCGGCCCTCGCCTTGCCCTGGCAGCCCTTCCACAGCCCCACACACACTGGGGCTCAGGCCTTGCCAGCCAGCTCAGGGGGCCGACGTTCGTGCCTTGCTCGCTCTCGGCACCTGCGCCGGAGCCCAGCTCCAAATTCCAAACGTCCAGCGACTGCTCCCACACCAAAGGTGCCAGGCCTCCCATGTGTTGCCGGCCCTCGCCTTGCCCTGGCAGCCCTTCCACAGCCCCACACACACTGGGGCTCCGGCCTTGCCAGCCAGCTCAGGCTGCCGACGTTCGTGCTTTGCTCGCTCTCGGGACCTGCGCCGGAGCGCAGCTCCAAATTGCAAACATCCAGCAACTGCTCCCACACTAAAGGTGCCAGGCCTCCCAGGTGTTGCCGGCCCTCGCGTCTCCCTGGCACTCCTTCCACAGCCCCACACACACTGGGTCTCCGGCCTTGCCAGCCAGCTCAGGGGGCCGACGTTCGTGCCTTGCTCGCTCTCGGGACCTGCGCCGGAGCCGAGCTCCAAATTGCAAACGTCCAGCGACTGCTCCCACACTAAAGGTGCCAGGCCTCCCATGTGTTGCCGGCCCTCGCCTTGCCCTGGCAGCCCTTCCACAGCCCCACACACACTGGGGCTCCGGCCTTGCCAGCCAGCTCAGGCTGCCGACGTTCGAGCCTTGCTCGCTCTCGGGACCTGCGCCGGAGCGCAGCTCCAAATTGCAAACATCCAGCAACTGCTCCCACACCAAAGGTGCCAGGCCTCCCAGGTGTTGCCGGCCCTCGCGTCTCCCTGGCACTCCTTCCACAGCCCCACACACACTGGGGCTCCGGCCTTGCCAGCCAGCTCAGGGGGCCGACGTTCGTGCCTTGCTCGCTCTCGGGACCTGCGCCGAGCCCAGCTCCAAATTCCAAACGTCCAGCGACTGCTCCCACACCAAAGGTGCCAGGCCTCCCATGTGTTGCCGGCCCTCGCCTTGCCCTGGCAGCCCTTCCACAGCCCCACACACACTGGGGCTCCGGCCTTGCCAGCCAGCTCAGGGGGCCGACGTTCGTGCCTTGCTCGCTCTCGGGACCTGCGCCGAGCCCAGCTCCAAATTGTGAACGTCCAGCAACTGCTGCCACACGAAAGGTGCCAGGCCTCCCAGGTGTTGCCGGCCCTCGCCTTGCCCTGGCAGCCCTTCCACAGCCCCACACACACTGGGACTCAGGCCTTGCCAGCCAGCTCAGGGTGCCGATGTTCGTGCCTTGCTCGCTCTCGGGACCTGCGCCGGAGCCCAGCTCCAAATTGCAAACGTCCAGCGACTGCTCCCACACCAAAGGTGCCAGGCCTCCCATGTGTTGCCGGCCCTCGCCTCTCCCTGGCAGCCCTTCCACAGCCCCACACACACTGGGGCTCCGGCCTTGCCAGCCATCTCAGGGGGCCGACGTTCGTGCCTTGCTCGCTCTCGGCACCTGCGCCGGAGCCCCACTTCAAATTGCAAACGTCCAGCGACTGCTCCCACACTAAAGGTGCCAGGCTTCCCAGGTGTTGCTGGCCCTCGCCTTGCCCTGGCAGCCCTTCCACAGCCCCACACACACTGGGGCTCCGGCCTTGCCAGCCAGCTCAGGGGGCCGACGTTCGTGCCTTGCTCGCTCTCGGCACCTGCGCCGGAGCCCAGCTCCAAATTGCAAACGTCCAGCGACTGCTCCCACACCAAAGGTGCCAGGCCTTCCAGGTGTTGCTGGCCCTCGCCTCTCCCTGGCACTCCTTCCACAGCCCCACACACACTGGGGCTCCGGCCTTGCCAGCCAGCTCAGGGGGCCGACGTTCGTGCCTTGCTCGCTCTCGGCACCTGCGCCTGAGCCCAGCTCCAAATTGCGAACTTCCAGCGACTGCTCCCACACCAAAGGTGCCAGGCCTGCCAGGTGTTGCTGGCCCTCGCCTCGCCCTGGCACTCCTTCCACAGCCCCACACACACTGGGGCTCCGGCCTTGCCAGCCAGCTCAGGGGGCCGACGTTCGTACCTTGCTCGCTCTCGGGACCTGCGCCTGAGCCCAGCTCCAAATTGCAAACGTGCAGCGACTACTCCCACACCAAAGGTGCCAGGCCTCCCAGGTGTTGCTGGCCCTCGCCTCTCCCTCGCAACCTTCCACAGCCCCACACACACTGGGGCTCCGGCCTTGCCAGCCAGCTCAGGGGGCCGACGTTCGTGTCTCGCTCAGTCTCGGCACCTGCGCCGGAGCCCAGCTTGAAATTGCAAACGTCCACCGACTGCTCCCACACCAAAGGTGCCAGGCCTCCCAGGTGTTGCTGGCCCTCGCCTCTCCCCGGCAGCCCTTCCACAGCCCCACACACACTGGGGCTCCGGCCTTGCCAGCCAACTCAGGGGGCCGACATTCGTGCCTCGCTCGCTCTCGGGTCCTGCGCCGGAGCCCAGCTCGAAATTGCAAACGTCCAGCGACTGCTCCCACACCAAAGGTGCCAGGCCTCCCATGTGTTGCCGGCCCTCGCCTTGCCCTGGCAGTCCTTCCACAGCCCCACACACCCTGGGGCTCAGGCCTTGCCAGCCAGCTCAGGGGGCCGACGTTCGTGCCTCGCTCGCTCTCGGGACCTGCGCCTGAGCCCAGCTCCAAATTGCGAACGTCCAGCGACTGCTCCCACACCAAAGGTGCCAGGCCTCCCAGGTGTTGCCGGCCCTCGCCTTGCCCTGGCAGCCCTTCCACAGCCCCACACATACTGGGGCTCCGGCCTTGCCAGCAGCCCAGGGGGCCGACGTTCGTGCCTTGCTCGCTCTCGGGACCTGCGCCTGAGCCGAGCTCCAAATTGCAAACGTCCAGCGACTGCTCCCACACCAAAGGTGCCAGGCCTCCCAGGTGTTGCCGGCCCTCGCGTCTCCCTGGCACTCCTTCCACAGCCCCACACACACTGGGGCTCCGGCCTTGCCAGCCAGCTCAGGCTGCCGACGTTCGTGCCTTGCTCGCTCTCGGGACCTGCGCCTGAGCACAGCTCCGAATTCCAAACGTCCAGCGACTGCTCCCACACCAAAGGTGCCAGGCCTCCCAGGTGTTGCTGGCCCTCGCCTTGCCCTGGCAGCCCTTCCACAGCCCCACACACACTGGGGCTCCGGCCTTGCCAGCCAGCTCAGGGGGCCGACGTTCGTGCCTTGCTCGCTCTCGGGACCTGCGCCGGAGCCCAGCTCCAAATTGCAAACGTCCAGCGACTGCTCCCACACGAAAGGTGCCAGGCCTCCCAGGTGTTGCCGGCCCTCGCCTTGCCCTGGCACTCCTTCCACAGCCCCACACACACTGGGGCTCCGGCCTTGCCAGCCAGCTCAGGGGGCCGACGTTCGTGCCTTGCTCGCTGTCGGCACCTGCCCCGGAGCCCAGCTCCAAATTGTGAACGTCCAGCGACTGCTCCCACACCAAAGGTGCCAGGCCTCCCAGGTGTTGATGGCCCTCGCCTGTCCACAGCACTCCTTCCACAGCCCCACACACACTGGGGCTCCGGCCTTGCCAGCCAGCTCAGGGGGCCGACGTTCGTGCCTTGCTCGCTCTCGGCACCTGCGCCGGAGCCCAGCTCCAAATTGCAAACGTCCAGCGACTGCTCCCACACCAAAGGTGCCAGGCCTTCCAGGTGTTGCTGGCCCTCGCCTCTCCCTGGCACTCCTTCCACAGCCCCACACACACTGGGGCTCCGGCCTTGCCAGCCAGCTCAGGGGGCCGACGTTCGTGCCTTGCTCGCTCTCGGCACCTGCGCCTGAGCCCAGCTCCAAATTGCGAACTTCCAGCGACTGCTCCCACACCAAAGGTGCCAGGCCTGCCAGGTGTTGCTGGCCCTCGCCTCGCCCTGGCACTCCTTCCACAGCCCCACACACACTGGGGCTCCGGCCTTGCCAGCCAGCTCAGGGGGCCGACGTTCGTACCTTGCTCGCTCTCGGGACCTGCGCCTGAGCCCAGCTCCAAATTGCAAACGTGCAGCGACTACTCCCACCCCAAAGGTGCCAGGCCTCCCAGGTGTTGCTGGCCCTCGCCTCTCCCTCGCAACCTTCCACAGCCCCACACACACTGGGGCTCCGGCCTTGCCAGCCAGCTCAGGGGGCCGACGTTCGTGTCTCGCTCAGTCTCGGCACCTGCGCCGGAGCCCAGCTTGAAATTGCAAACGTCCACCGACTGCTCCCACACCAAAGGTGCCAGGCCTCCCAGGTGTTGCTGGCCCTCGCCTCTCCCCGGCAGCCCTTCCACAGCCCCACACACACTGGGGCTCCGGCCTTGCCAGCCAACTCAGGGGGCCGACATTCGTGCCTCGCTCGCTCTCGGGTCCTGCGCCGGAGCCCAGCTCGAAATTGCAAACGTCCAGCGACTGCTCCCACACCAAAGGTGCCAGGCCTCCCATGTGTTGCCGGCCCTCGCCTTGCCCTGGCAGTCCTTCCACAGCCCCACACACCCTGGGGCTCAGGCCTTGCCAGCCAGCTCAGGGGGCCGACGTTCGTGCCTCGCTCGCTCTCGGGACCTGCGCCTGAGCCCAGCTCCAAATTGCGAACGTCCAGCGACTGCTCCCACACCAAAGGTGCCAGGCCTCCCAGGTGTTGCCGGCCCTCGCCTTGCCCTGGCAGCCCTTCCACAGCCCCACACATACTGGGGCTCCGGCCTTGCCAGCAGCCCAGGGGGCCGACGTTCGTGCCTTGCTCGCTCTCGGGACCTGCGCCTGAGCCGAGCTCCAAATTGCAAACGTCCAGCGACTGCTCCCACACCAAAGGTGCCAGGCCTCCCAGGTGTTGCCGGCCCTCGCGTCTCCCTGGCACTCCTTCCACAGCCCCACACACACTGGGGCTCCGGCCTTGCCAGCCAGCTCAGGCTGCCGACGTTCGTGCCTTGCTCGCTCTCGGGACCTGCGCCTGAGCACAGCTCCGAATTCCAAACGTCCAGCGACTGCTCCCACACCAAAGGTGCCAGGCCTCCCAGGTGTTGCTGGCCCTCGCCTTGCCCTGGCAGCCCTTCCACAGCCCCACACACACTGGGGCTCCGGCCTTGCCAGCCAGCTCAGGGGGCCGACGTTCGTGCCTTGCTCGCTCTCGGGACCTGCGCCGGAGCCCAGCTCCAAATTGCAAACGTCCAGCGACTGCTCCCACACGAAAGGTGCCAGGCCTCCCAGGTGTTGCCGGCCCTCGCCTTGCCCTGGCAGCCCTTCCACAGCCCCACACACACTGGGGCTCCGGCCTTGCCAGCCAGCTCAGGGGGCCGACGTTCTTGCCTTGCTCGCTCTCGGGAGCTGCGCCTGAGCCCAGCTCCAAATTGCAAACATCCAGCGACTGCTCCCACACTAAAGGTGCCAGAACTCCAAGGTGTTGCCCGCCCTCGCGTCTCCCTGGCACTCCTTCCACAGCCCCACACACACTGGGGCTCCGGCCTTGCCAGCCAGCTCAGGGGGCCGACGTTCGTGCCTTGCTCGCTGTCGGCACCTGCCCCGGAGCCCAGCTCCAAATTGTGAACGTCCAGCGACTGCTCCCACACCAAAGGTGCCAGGCCTCCCAGGTGTTGATGGCCCTCGCCTGTCCACAGCAGTCCTTCCACAGCCCCACACACACTGGGGCTCCGGCCTTGCCAGCCAGCTCAGGGGGCCGACGTTCGTGCCTCGCTCGCTCTCGGGACCTGCGCCTGAGCCCAGCTCCAAATTGCGAACGTCCAGCGACTGCTCCCACACCAAAGGTGCCAGGCCTCCCAGGTGTTGCCGGCCCTCGCCTTGCCCTGGCAGCCCTTCCACAGCCCCACACATACTGGGGCTCCGGCCTTGCCAGCAGCCCAGGGGGCCGACGTTCGTGCCTTGCTCGCTCTCGGGACCTGCGCCTGAGCCCAGCTCCAAATTGCAAACGTCCAGCAACTGCTCCCACCCCAAAGGTGCCAGGCCTCCCAGGTGTTGCCGGCCCTCGCCTTGCCCTGGCAGCCCTTCCACAGCCCCACACACACTGGGGCTCAGGCCTTGCCAGCCAGCTCAGGGAGCCGACGTTCGTGCCTTGCTCGCTGTCGGCACCTGCGCCGGAGCCCAGCTCCAAATTGCAAACGTCCAGCGACTGCTCCCACACCAAAGGTGCCAGGCCTCCCATGTGTTGCCGGCCCTCGCCTTGCCCTGGCAGCCCTTCCACAGCCCCACACACACTGGGGCTCCGGCCTTGCCAGCCAGCTCAGGCTGCCGACGTTCGTGCTTTGCTCGCTCTCGGGACCTGCGCCGGAGCGCAGCTCCAAATTGCAAACATCCAGCAACTGCTCCCACACTAAAGGTGCCAGGCCTCCCAGGTGTTGCCGGCCCTCGCGTCTCCCTGGCACTCCTTCCACAGCCCCACACACACTGGGGCTCCGGCCTTGCCAGCCAGATCAGGGGGCCGACGTTCGTGCCTTGCTCGCTCTCGGGACCTGCGCCGGAGCCCAGCTCCGAATTGCAAACGTCCAGCGACTGCTCCCACACCAAAGGTGCCAGGCCTCCCAGGTGTTGCCGGCCCTCGCGTCTCCCTGGCACTCCTTCCACAGCCCCACACACACTGGGGCTCCGGCCTTGCCAGCCAGCTCAGGGGGCCGACGTTCGTGCCTTGCTCGCTGTCGGCACCTGCGCTGGAGCCGAGCTCCAAATTGCAAACGTCCAGCGACTGCTCCCACACCAAAGGTGCCAGGCCTCCCAGGTGTTGCTGGCCCTCGCCTTGCCCTGGCAGCCCTTCCACAGCCCCACACACACTGGGGCTCCGGCCTTGCCAGCCAGCTCACGGGGCCGACGTTCATGCCTTGCTCGCTCTCGGGACCTGCGCCGGAGCCCAGCTCCAAATTGCAAACGTCCAGCGACTGCTCCCACACTAAAGGTGCCAGAACTCCAAGGTGTTGCCCGCCCTCGCGTCTCCCTGGCACTCCTTCCACAGCCCCACACACACTGGGTCTCCGGCCTTGCCAGCCAGCTCAGGGGGCCGACGTTCGTGCCTTGCTCGCTGTCGGCACCTGCCCCGGAGCCGAGCTCCAAATTGTGAACGTCCAGCGACTGCTCCCACACCAAAGGTGCCAGGCCTCCCAGGTGTTGATGGCCCTCTCCTGTCCACAGCAGTCCTTCCACAGCCCCACACACACTGGGGCTCCGGCCTTGCCAGCCAGCTCAGGGGGCCGACGTTCGTGCCTTGCTCGCTCTCGGGACCTGCGCCTGAGCCCAGCTCCAAATTGCAAACGTCCAGCGACTGCTCCCACACCAAAGGTGCCAGGCCTCCCAGGTGTTGCCGGCCCTCGCCTTGCCCTGGCAGCCCTTCCACAGCCCCACACATACTGGGGCTCCGGCCTTGCCAGCAGCCCAGGGGGCCGACGTTCGTGCCTTGCTCGCTCTCGGCACCTGCGCCGGAGCCCAGCTCCAAATTGCAAACGTCCAGCGACTGCTCCCACACCAAAGGTGCCAGGCCTCCCATGTGTTGCCGGCCCTCGCCTTGCCCTGGCAGCCCTTCCACAGCCCCACACACACTGGGGCTCCGGCCTTGCCAGCCAGCTCAGGGGGCCGACGTTCGTGCTTTGCTCGCTCTCGGGACCTGCGCCGGAGCGCAGCTCCAAATTGCAAACATCCAGCAACTGCTCCCACACTAAAGGTGCCAGGCCTCCCAGGTGTTGCCGGCCCTCGCGTCTCCCTGGCACTCCTTCCACAGCCCCACACACACTGGGGCTCCGGCCTTGCCAGCCAGCTCAGGGGGCCGACGTTCGTGCCTTGCTCGCTCTCGGCACCTGCGCCGGAGCCCAGCTCCGAATTGCAAACGTCCAGCGACTGCTCCCACACCAAAGGTTCCAGAACTCCAAGGTGTTGCCGGCCCTCGCGTCTCCCTGGCACTCCTTCCACAGCCCCACACACACTGGGGCTCCGGCCTTGCCAGCCAGCTCAGGGGGCCGACGTTCGTGCCTTGCTCGCTCTCGGCACCTGCGCCGGAGCCGAGCTCCAAATTGCAAACGTCCAGCGACTGCTCCCACACTAAAGGTGCCAGGCCTCCCATGTGTTGCCGGCCCTCGCCTTGCCCTGGCAGCCCTTCCACAGCCCCACACACACTGGGGCTCCGGCCTTGCCAGCCAGCTCAGGCTGCCGACGTTCGAGCCTTGCTCGCTCTCGGGACCTGCGCCGGAGCGCAGCTCCAAATTGCAAACATCCAACAACTGCTCCCACACCAAAGGTGCCAGGCCTCCCAGGTGTTGCCGGCCCTCGCGTCTCCCTGGCACTCCTTCCACAGCCCCACACACACTGGGGCTCCGGCCTTGCCAGCCAGCTCAGGGGGCCGACGTTCGTGCCTTGCTCGCTCTCGGGACCTGCGCCGAGCCCAGCTCCAAATTCCAAACGTCCAGCGACTGCTCCCACACCAAAGGTGCCAGGCCTCCCATGTGTTGCCGGCCCTCGACTTGCCCTGGCAGCCCTTCCACAGCCCCACACATACTGGGGCTCCGGCCTTGCCAGCCAGCTCAGGGGGCCGACGTTCGTGCCTTGCTCGCTCTCGGGACCTGCGCCGGAGCCCAGCTCCAAATTGCAAACGTCCAGCAACTGCTCCCACCCCAAAGGTGCCAGGCCTCCCAGGTGTTGCCGGCCCTCGCCTTGCCCTGGCAGCCCTTCCACAGCCCCACACACACTGGGGCTCAGGCCTTGCCAGCCAGCTCAGGGAGCCGACGTTCGTGCCTTGCTCGCTGTCGGCACCTGCGCCGGAGCCGAGCTCCAAATTGCAAACGTCCAGCGACTGCTCCCACACCAAAGGTGCCAGGCCTCCCATGTGTTGCCGGCCCTCGCCTTGCCCTGGCAGCCCTTCCACAGCCCCACACACACTGGGGCTCCGGCCTTGCCAGCCAGCTCAGGCTGCCGACGTTCGTGCTTTGCTCGCTCTCGGGACCTGCGCCGGAGCGCAGCTCCAAATTGCAAACATCCAGCAACTGCTCCCACACTAAAGGTGCCAGGCCTCCCAGGTGTTGCCGGCCCTCGCGTCTCCCTGGCACTCCTTCCACAGCCCCACACACACTGGGGCTCCGGCCTTGCCAGCCAGATCAGGGGGCCCACGTTCGTGCCTTGCTCGCTCTCGGGACCTGCGCCGGAGCCCAGCTCCGAATTGCAAACGTCCAGCGACTGCTCCCACACCAAAGGTGCCAGGCCTCCCATGTGTTGCCGGCCCTCGCGTCTCCCTGGCACTCCTTCCACAGCCCCACACACACTGGGGCTCCGGCCTTGCCAGCCAGCTCAGGGGGCCGACGTTCGTGCCTTGCTCGCTCTCGGGACCTGCGCCGGAGCCGAGCTCCAAATTGCAAACGTCCAGCGACTGCTCCCACACCAAAGGTGCCAGGCCTCCCAGGTGTTGCTGGCCCTCGCCTTGCCCTGGCAGCCCTTCCACAGCCCCACACACACTGGGGCTCCGGCCTTGCCAGCCAGCTCAGGGGGCCGACGTTCGTGCCTTGCTCGCTCTCGGGACCTGCGCCGGAGCCCAGCTCCAAATTGCAAACGTCCAGCGACTGCTCCCACACTAAAGGTGCCAGAACTCCAAGGTGTTGCCCGCCCTCGCGTCTCCCTGGCACTCCTTCCACAGCCCCACACACACTGGGTCTCCGGCCTTGCCAGCCAGCTCAGGGGGCCGACGTTCGTGCCTTGCTCGCTGTCGGCACCTGCCCCGGAGCCCAGCTCCAAATTGTGAACGTCCAGCGACTGCTCCCACACCAAAGGTGCCAGGCCTCCCAGGTGTTGATGGCCCTCTCCTGTCCACAGCAGTCCTTCCACAGCCCCACACACACTGGGGCTCCGGCCTTGCCAGCCAGCTCAGGGGGCCGACGTTCGTGCCTTGCTCGCTCTCGGGACCTGCGCCTGAGCCCAGCTCCAAATTGCGAACGTCCAGCGACTGCTCCCACACCAAAGGTGCCAGGCCTCCCAGGTGTTGCCGGCCCTCGCCTTGCCCTGGCAGCCCTTCCACAGCCCCACACACACTGGGGCTCCGGCCTTGCCAGCCAGCTCAGGGAGCCGACGTTCGTGCCTTGCTCGCTCTCGGGACCTGCGCCGGAGCCCAGCTCCAAATTCCAAACGTCCAGCGACTGCTCCCACACCAAAGGTGCCAGGCCTCCCATGTGTTGCCGGCCCTCGCCTTGCCCTGGCAGCCCTTCCACAGCCCCACACACACTGGGGCTCCGGCCTTGCCAGCCAGCTCAGGCTGCCGACGTTCGTGCTTTGCTCGCTCTCGGGACCTGCGCCGGAGCGCAGCTCCAAATTGCAAACATCCAGCAACTGCTCCCACACTAAAGGTGCCAGGCCTCCCAGGTGTTGCCGTCCCTCGCGTCTCCCTGGCACTCCTTCCACAGCCCCACACACACTGGGGCTCCGGCCTTGCCAGCCAGCTCAGGGGGCCGACGTTCGTGCCTTGCTCGCTCTCGGGACCTGCGCCGGAGCCCAGCTCCGAATTGCAAACGTCCAGCGACTGCTCCCACACCAAAGGTGCCAGAACTCCAAGGTGTTGCCGGCCCTCGCCTTGCCCTGGCACTCCTTCCACAGCCCCACACACACTGGGTCTCCGGCCTTGCCAGCCAGCTCAGGGGGCCGACGTTCGTGCCTTGCTCGCTCTCGGGACCTGCGCCGGAGCCGAGCTCCAAATTGCAAACGTCCAGCGACTGCTCCCACACTAAAGGTGCCAGGCCTCCCATGTGTTGCCGGCCCTCGCCTTGCCCTGGCAGCCCTTCCACAGCCCCACACACACTGGGGCTCCGGCCTTGCCAGCCAGCTCAGGCTGCCGACGTTCGAGCCTTGCTCGCTCTCGGGACCTGCGCCGGAGCGCAGCTCCAAATTGCAAACATCCAGCAACTGCTCCCACACCAAAGGTGCCAGGCCTCCCAGGTGTTGCCGGCCCTCGCGTCTCCCTGGCACTCCTTCCACAGCCCCACACACACTGGGGCTCCGGCCTTGCCAGCCAGCTCAGGGGGCCGACGTTCGTGCCTTGCTCGCTCTCGGGACCTGCGCCGAGCCCAGCTCCAAATTCCAAACGTCCAGCGACTGCTCCCACACCAAAGGTGCCAGGCCTCCCATGTGTTGCCGGCCCTCGCCTTGCCCTGGCAGCCCTTCCACAGCCCCACACACACTGGGGCTCCGGCCTTGCCAGCCAGCTCAGGGGGCCGACGTTCGTGCCTTGCTCGCTCTCGGGACCTGCGCCGAGCCCAGCTCCAAATTGTGAACGTCCAGCGACTGCTGCCACACGAAAGGTGCCAGGCCTCCCAGGTGTTGCCGGCCCTCGCCTTGCCCTGGCAGCCCTTCCACAGCCCCACACACACTGGGACTCAGGCCTTGCCAGCCAGCTCAGGGTGCCGATGTTCGTGCCTTGCTCGCTCTCGGGACCTGCGCCGGAGCCCAGCTCCAAATTGCAAACGTCCAGCGACTGCTCCCACACCAAAGGTGCCAGGCCTCCCATGTGTTGCCGGCCCTCGCCTCTCCCTGGCAGCCCTTCCACAGCCCCACACACACTGGGGCTCCGGCCTTGCCAGCCATCTCAGGGGGCCGACGTTCGTGCCTTGCTCGCTCTCGGCACCTGCGCCGGAGCCCCACTTCAAATTGCAAACGTCCAGCGACTGCTCCCACACTAAAGGTGCCAGGCCTCCCAGGTGTTGCTGGCCCTCGCCTTGCCCTGGCAGCCCTTCCACAGCCCCACACACACTGGGGCTCCGGCCTTGCCAGCCAGCTCAGGGGGCCGACGTTCGTGCCTTGCTCGCTCTCGGGACCTGCGCCGGAGCCCAGCTCCAAATTGCAAACGTCCAGCGACTGCTCCCACACCAAAGGTGCCAGGCCTTCCAGGTGTTGCTGGCCCTCGCCTCTCCCTGGCACTCCTTCCACAGCCCCACACACACTGGGGCTCCGGCCTTGCCAGCCAGCTCAGGGGGCCGACGTTCGTGCCTTGCTCGCTCTCGGCACCTGCGCCTGAGCCCAGCTCCAAATTGCGAACTTCCAGCGACTGCTCCCACACCAAAGGTGCCAGGCCTGCCAGGTGTTGCTGGCCCTCGCCTCGCCCTGGCACTCCTTCCACAGCCCCACACACACTGGGGCTCCGGCCTTGCCAGCCAGCTCAGGGGGCCGACGTTCGTACCTTGCTCGCTCTCGGGACCTGCGCCTGAGCCCAGCTCCAAATTGCAAACGTGCAGCGACTACTCCCACCCCAAAGGTGCCAGGCCTCCCAGGTGTTGCTGGCCCTCGCCTCTCCCTCGCAACCTTCCACAGCCCCACACACACTGGGGCTCCAGCCTTGCCAGCCAGCTCAGGGGGCCGACGTTCGTGTCTCGCTCAGTCTCGGCACCTGCGCCGGAGCCCAGCTTGAAATTGCAAACGTCCACCGACTGCTCCCACACCAAAGGTGCCAGGCCTCCCAGGTGTTGCTGGCCCTCGCCTCTCCCCGGCAGCCCTTCCACAGCCCCACACACACTGGGGCTCCGGCCTTGCCAGCCAACTCAGGGGGCCGACATTCGTGCCTTGCTCGCTCTCGGGTCCTGCGCCGGAGCCCAGCTCGAAATTGCAAACGTCCAGCGACTGCTCCCACACCAAAGGTGCCAGGCCTCCCATGTGTTGCCGGCCCTCGCCTTGCCCTGGCAGCCCTTCCACAGCCCCACACACACTGGGGCTCCAGCCTTGCCAGCCAGCTCAGGGGACCGACGTTCGTGCCTGGCTCGCTGTCGGCACCTGCGCCTGAGCCCAGCTCCAAATTGCAAACATCCAGCGACTGCTCCCACACCAAAGGTGCCAGGCCTCCCAGGTGTTGATAGACCTCGCCTGTCCACAGCAGTCCTTCCACATCCCCACACACTGGGGCTCCGGCCTTGCCAGCCATCTCAGGGGGCCGACGTTAGTGCCTCACTCGCTCTCGGCACCTGCGCCGGA
This sequence comes from Spheniscus humboldti, assembly GCA_027474245.1. Classification (NCBI taxonomy): domain Eukaryota; kingdom Metazoa; phylum Chordata; class Aves; order Sphenisciformes; family Spheniscidae; genus Spheniscus; species Spheniscus humboldti. The sequence goes on from CM049889.1 coordinate 133,632,935, forward strand.
GCCGAGCTCCAAATTGCAAACGTCCAGCGACTGCTCCCACACCAAAGGTGCCAGGCCTCCCAGGTGTTGCCGGCGATCGCGTCTCCCTGGCAGCCCTTCCACAGCCCCACACACACTGGGGCTCCGGCCTTGCCAGCCACCTCAGGGGGCCGACGTTCGTGCCTTGCTCGCTCTCGGGACCTGTGCCGGAGCCCAGCTCCAAAAAGCGAACGTCCAGCGACTGCTCCCACACCAAAGGTGCCAGGCCTCCCATGTGTTGCCGGCCGTCGCCTTGCCCTAGCAGCTCTTCCACAGCCCCACACACACTGGGGCTCCGGCCTTGCCAGCCAGCCCAGGGGGCCGACGTTCGTGCCTTGCTCGCTCTCGGGACCTGCGCCGGAGCCCAGCTCCAAATTCCAAACGTCCAGCGACTGCTCCCACACCAAAGGTGCCAGGCCTCCCATGTGTTGCCGGCCCTCGCCTTGGCCTGGCAGCCCTTCCACAGCCCCACACACACTGGGGCTCCGGCCTTGCCAGCCAGCTCAGGCTGCCGACGTTCGTGCCTTGCTCGCTCTCGGGACCTGCGCCGGAGCGCAGCTCCAAATTGCAAACGTCCAGCAACTGCTCCCACACCAAAGGTGCCAGGCCTCCCATGTGTTGCCGGCCCTCGCCTTGCCCTGGCACTCCTTCCACAGCCCCACACACACTGGGGCTCCGGCCTTGCCAGCCAGCTCAGGGGGCCGACGTTCGTGCCTTGCTCGCTCTCGGGACCTGCGCCGGAGCCGAGCTCCAAATTGCGAACATCCAGCGACTGCTCCCACACCAAAGGTGCCAGGCCTCCCAGGTGTTGCCGGCCCTCGCCTTGCCCTGGCAGCCCTTCCACAGCCCCACACACACTGGGGCTCCGGCCTTGCCAGCCAGCTCAGGGGGCCGACGTTCGTGCCTTGCTCGCTCTCGGGACCTGCGCCGGAGCCGAGCTCCAAATTGCAAACGTCCAGCGACTGCTCCCACACCAAAGGTGCCAGGCCTCCCAGGTGTTGCCGTCCGTCGCGTCTCCCTGGCAGCCCTTCCACAGCCCCACACACACTGGGGCTCCGGCCTTGCCAGCCAGCTCAGGGGGCCGACGTTCGTGCCTTGCTCGCTCTCGGCACCTGCGCCGGAGCCCAGCTCCAAATTCCAAACGTCCAGCGACTGCTCCCACACTAAAGGTGCCAGAACTCCAAGGTGTTGCCGGCCCTCGCCTTGGCCTGGCAGCCCTTCCACAGCCCCACACACACTGGGGCTCCGGCCTTGCCAGCCAGCTCAGGGGGCCGACGTTCGTGCCTTGCTCGCTCTCGGGACCTGCGCCTGAGCCCAGCTCCGAATTCCAAACGTCCAGCGACTGCTCCCACACCAAAGGTGCCAGGCCTCCCATGTTTTGCCGGCCCTCGACTTGCCCTGGCAGCCCTTCCACAGCCCCACACACACTGGAGCTCCGGCCTTGCCAGCCAGCTCAGGGGGCCGACGTTCGTGCCTTGCTCGCTCTCGGGACCTGCGCCGGAGCCCAGCTCCAAATTGCAAACATCAAGCAACTGCTCCCACACTAAAGGTGCCAGGCCTCCCAGGTGTTGCCGGCCCTCGCGTCTCCCTGGCACTCCTTCCACAGCCCCACACACACTGGGGCTCCGGCCTTGCCAGCCAGCTCAGGGCGCCGACGTTCGTGCCTGGCTCGCTGTCAGTACCTGCGCCTGAGCCCAGCTCCAAATTGCAAACATCCAGCGACTGCTCCCACACCAAAGGTGCCAGGCCTCCCATGTTTTGCCGGCCCTCGCCTTGCCCTGGCAGCCCTTCCACAGCCCCACACACACTGGGGCTCCGGCCTTGCCAGCCAGCTCAGGGGGCCGACGTTCGTGCCTTGCTCGCTCTCGGGACCTGCGCCGGAGCCCAGCTCCAAATTGCAAACATCCAGCAACTGCTCCCACACCAAAGGTGCCAGGCCTCCCAGGTGTTGCCGGCGATCGCGTCTCCCTGGCAGCCCTTCCACAGCCCCACACACACTGGGGCTCCGGCCTTGCCAGCCAGCTCAGGGGGCCCACGTTCGTGCCTTGCTCGCTCTCGGGACCTGCGCCGGAGCCGAGCTCCAAATTGCAAACGTCCAGCGACTGCTCCCACACCAAAGGTGCCAGGCCTCCCAGGTGTTGCCGGCCCTCGCCTTGCCCTGGCACTCCTTCCACAGCCCCACACACACACTGGGGCTCCGGCCTTGCCAGCCAGCTCAGGGGGCCGACGTTCGTGCCTTGCTCGCTCTCGGCACCTGCGCCGGAGCCGAGCTCCAAATTGCAAACGTCCAGCGACTGCTCCCACACCAAAGGTGCCAGGCCTCCCAGGTGTTGCCGGCCCTCGCGTCTCCCTGGCACTCCTTCCACAGCCCCACACACACTGGGGCTCCGGCCTTGCCAGCCAGCTCAGGGGGCCGACGTTCGTGCCTTGCTCGCTCTCGGGACCTGCGCCGGAGCCCAGCTCCGAATTGCAAACGTCCAGCGACTGCTCCCACACCAAAGGTGCCAGAACTCCAAGGTGTTGCCGGCCCTCGCCTTGCCCTGGCACTCCTTCCACAGCCCCACACACACTGGGTCTCCGGCCTTGCCAGCCAGCTCAGGGGGCCGACGTTCGTGCCTTGCTCGCTCTCGGGACCTGCGCCGGAGCCGAGCTCCAAATTGCAAACGTCCAGCGACTGCTCCCACACTAAAGGTGCCAGGCCTCCCATGTGTTGCCGGCCCTCGCCTTGCCCTGGCAGCCCTTCCACAGCCCCACACACACTGGGGCTCCGGCCTTGCCAGCCAGCTCAGGGGGCCGACGTTCGAGCCTTGCTCGCTCTCGGGACCTGCGCCGGAGCGCAGCTCCAAATTGCAAACGTCCAGCGACTGCTCCCACACCAAAGGTGCCAGGCCTCCCATGTGTTGCCGGCCCTCGCCTTGCCCTGGCAGCCCTTCCACAGCCCCACACACACTGGGGCTCCGGCCTTGCCAGCCAGCTCAGGGGGCCGACGTTCGTGCCTTGCTCGCTCTCGGGACCTGCGCCGAGCCCAGCTCCAAATTGTGAACGTCCAGCGACTGCTGCCACACGAAAGGTGCCAGGCCTCCCAGGTGTTGCCGGCCCTCGCCTTGCCCTGGCAGCCCTTCCACAGCCCCACACACACTGGGACTCAGGCCTTGCCAGCCAGCTCAGGGTGCCGATGTTCGTGCCTTGCTCGCTCTCGGGACCTGCGCCGGAGCCCAGCTCCAAATTGCAAACGTCCAGCGACTGCTCCCACACCAAAGGTGCCAGGCCTACCATGTGTTGCCGGCCCTCGCCTCTCCCTGGCAGCCCTTCCACAGCCCCACACACACTGGGGCTCCGGCCTTGCCAGCCATCTCAGGGGGCCGACGTTCGTGCCTTGCTCGCTCTCGGCACCTGCGCCGGAGCCCCACTTCAAATTGCAAACGTCCAGCGACTGCTCCCACACTAAAGGTGCCAGGCCTCCCAGGTGTTGCTGGCCCTCGCCTTGCCCTGGCAGCCCTTCCACAGCCCCACACACACTGGGGCTCCGGCCTTGCCAGCCAGCTCAGGGGGCCGACGTTCGTGCCTTGCTCGCTCTCGGGACCTGCGCCGGAGCCCAGCTCCAAATTGCAAACGTCCAGCGACTGCTCCCACACCAAAGGTGCCAGGCCTTCCAGGTGTTGCTGGCCCTCGCCTCTCCCTGGCACTCCTTCCACAGCCCCACACACACTGGGGCTCCGGCCTTGCCAGCCAGCTCAGGGGGCCGACGTTCGTGCCTTGCTCGCTCTCGGCACCTGCGCCTGAGCCCAGCTCCAAATTGCGAACTTCCAGCGACTGCTCCCACACCAAAGGTGCCAGGCCTGCCAGGTGTTGCTGGCCCTCGCCTCGCCCTGGCACTCCTTCCACAGCCCCACACACACTGGGGCTCCGGCCTTGCCAGCCAGCTCAGGGGGCCGACGTTCGTACCTTGCTCGCTCTCGGGACCTGCGCCTGAGCCCAGCTCCAAATTGCAAACGTGCAGCGACTACTCCCACCCCAAAGGTGCCAGGCCTCCCAGGTGTTGCTGGCCCTCGCCTCTCCCTCGCAACCTTCCACAGCCCCACACACACTGGGGCTCCGGCCTTGCCAGCCAGCTCAGGGGGCCGACGTTCGTGTCTCGCTCAGTCTCGGCACCTGCGCCGGAGCCCAGCTTGAAATTGCAAACGTCCACCGACTGCTCCCACACCAAAGGTGCCAGGCCTCCCAGGTGTTGCTGGCCCTCGCCTCTCCCCGGCAGCCCTTCCACAGCCCCACACACACTGGGGCTCCGGCCTTGCCAGCCAACTCAGGGGGCCGACATTCGTGCCTCGCTCGCTCTCGGGTCCTGCGCCGGAGCCCAGCTCGAAATTGCAAACGTCCAGCGACTGCTCCCACACCAAAGGTGCCAGGCCTCCCATGTGTTGCCGGCCCTCGCCTTGCCCTGGCAGCCCTTCCACAGCCCCACACACACTGGGGCTCCAGCCTTGCCAGCCAGCTCAGGGGACCGACGTTCGTGCCTGGCTCGCTGTCGGCACCTGCGCCGGAGCCCAGCTCCAAATTGCAAACATCCAGCGACTGCTCCCACACCAAAGGTGCCAGGCCTCCCAGGTGTTGATAGACCTCGCCTGTCCACAGCAGTCCTTCCACATCCCCACACACTGGGGCTCCGGCCTTGCCAGCCAGCTCAGGGGGCCGACGTTAGTGCCTCACTCGCTCTCGGCACCTGCGCCAGAGCCGAGCTCCAAATTGCAAACGTCCAGCGACTGCTCCCACACCAAAGGTGCCAGGCCTCCCAGGTGTTGCCGGCGATCGCGTCTCCCTGGCAGCCCTTCCACAGCCCCACACACACTGGGGCTCCGGCCTTGCCAGCCACCTCAGGGGGCCGACGTTCGTGCCTTGCTCGCTCTCGGGACCTGTGCCGGAGCCCAGCTCCAAAAAGCGAACGTCCAGCGACTGCTCCCACACCAAAGGTGCCAGGCCTCCCATGTGTTGCCGGCCGTCGCCTTGCCCTAGCAGCTCTTCCACAGCCCCACACACACTGGGGCTCCGGCCTTGCCAGCCAGCCCAGGGGGCCGACGTTCGTGCCTTGCTCGCTCTCGGGACCTGCGCCGGAGCCCAGCTCCAAATTCCAAACGTCCAGCGACTGCTCCCACACCAAAGGTGCCAGGCCTCCCATGTGTTGCCGGCCCTCGCCTTGGCCTGGCAGCCCTTCCACAGCCCCACACACACTGGGGCTCCGGCCTTGCCAGCCAGCTCAGGCTGCCGACGTTCGTGCCTTGCTCGCTCTCGGCACCTGCGCCGGAGCGCAGCTCCAAATTGCAAACGTCCAGCAACTGCTCCCACACCAAAGGTGCCAGGCCTCCCAGGTGTTGCCGGCCCTCGCCTTGCCCTGGCACTCCTTCCACAGCCCCACACACACTGGGGCTCCGGCCTTGCCAGCCAGCTCAGGGGGCCGACGTTCGTGCCTTGCTCGCTCTCGGGACCTGCGCCGGAGCCGAGCTCCAAATTGCGAACATCCAGCGACTGCTCCCACACCAAAGGTGCCAGGCCTCCCAGGTGTTGCCGGCCCTCGCCTTGCCCTGGCAGCCCTTCCACAGCCCCACACACACTGGGGCTCCGGCCTTGCCAGCCAGCTCAGGGGGCCGACGTTCGTGCCTTGCTCGCTCTCGGGACCTGCGCCGGAGCCGAGCTCCAAATTGCAAACGTCCAGCGACTGCTCCCACACCAAAGGTGCCAGGCCTCCCAGGTGTTGCCGTCCGTCGCGTCTCCCTGGCAGCCCTTCCACAGCCCCACACACACTGGGGCTCCGGCCTTGCCAGCCAGCTCAGGGGGCCGACGTTCGTGCCTTGCTCGCTCTCGGCACCTGCGCCGGAGCCCAGCTCCAAATTCCAAACGTCCAGCGACTGCTCCCACACTAAAGGTGCCAGAACTCCAAGGTGTTGCCGGCCCTCGCCTTGGCCTGGCAGCCCTTCCACAGCCCCACACACACTGGGGCTCCGGCCTTGCCAGCCAGCTCAGGGGGCCGACGTTCGTGCCTTGCTCGCTCTCGGGACCTGCGCCTGAGCCCAGCTCCGAATTCCAAACGTCCAGCGACTGCTCCCACACCAAAGGTGCCAGGCCTCCCATGTTTTGCCGGCCCTCGACTTGCCCTGGCAGCCCTTCCACAGCCCCACACACACTGGAGCTCCGGCCTTGCCAGCCAGCTCAGGGGGCCGACGTTCGTGCCTTGCTCGCTCTCGGGACCTGCGCCGGAGCCCAGCTCCAAATTGCAAACATCAAGCAACTGCTCCCACACTAAAGGTGCCAGGCCTCCCAGGTGTTGCCGGCCCTCGCGTCTCCCTGGCACTCCTTCCACAGCCCCACACACACTGGGGCTCCGGCCTTGCCAGCCAGCTCAGGGCGCCGACGTTCGTGCCTGGCTCGCTGTCAGTACCTGCGCCTGAGCCCAGCTCCAAATTGCAAACATCCAGCGACTGCTCCCACACCAAAGGTGCCAGGCCTCCCATGTTTTGCCGGCCCTCGCCTTGCCCTGGCAGCCCTTCCACAGCCCCACACACACTGGGGCTCCGGCCTTGCCAGCCAGCTCAGGGGGCCGACGTTCGTGCCTTGCTCGCTCTCGGGACCTGCGCCGGAGCCCAGCTCCAAATTGCAAACATCCAGCAACTGCTCCCACACCAAAGGTGCCAGGCCTCCCAGGTGTTGCCGGCGATCGCGTCTCCCTGGCAGCCCTTCCACAGCCCCACACACACTGGGGCTCCGGCCTTGCCAGCCAGCTCAGGGGGCCCACGTTCGTGCCTTGCTCGCTCTCGGGACCTGCGCCGGAGCCGAGCTCCAAATTGCAAACGTCCAGCGACTGCTCCCACACCAAAGGTGCCAGGCCTCCCAGGTGTTGCTGGCCCTCGCCTTGCCCTGGCAGCCCTTCCACAGCCCCACACACACTGGGGCTCCGGCCTTGCCAGCCAGCTCAGGCTGCCGACGTTCGTGCCTTGCTCGCTCTCGGGACCTGCGCCTGAGCCCAGCTCCAAATTGCAAACATCCAGCAACTGCTCCCACACCAAAGGTGCCAGGCCTCCCAGGTGTTGCCGGCCCTCGCGTCTCCCTGGCACTCCTTCCACAGCCCCACACACACTGGGGCTCCGGCCTTGCCAGCCAACTCAGGGGGCCGACGTTCGTGCCTTGCTCGCTCTCGGGACCTGCGCCGGAGCCCAGCTCCAAATTCCAAACGTCCAGCGACTGCTCCCACACCAAAGGTGCCAGGCCTCCCAGGTGTTGCCGGCCCTCGCCTTGGCCTGGCAGCCCTTCCACAGCCCCACACACACTGGGGCTCCGGCCTTGCCAGCCAGCTCAGGCTGCCGACGTTCGAGCCTTCCTCGGTCTCGGGACCTGCGCCGGAGCGCAGCTCCAAATTGCAAACGTCCAGCAACTGCTCCCACACCAAAGGTGCCAGGCCTCCCATGTGTTGCCGGCCCTCGCCTTGCCCTGGCACTCCTTCCACAGCCCCACACACACTGGGGCTCCGGCCTTGCCAGCCAGCTCAGGGGGCCGACGTTCGTGCCTTGCTCGCTCTCGGGACCTGCGCCGGAGCCGAGCTCCAAATTGCGAACATCCAGCGACTGCTCCCACACCAAAGGTGCCAGGCCTCCCAGGTGTTGCCGGCCCTCACCTTGCCCTGGCAGCCCTTCCACAGCCCCACACACACTGGGGCTCCGGCCTTGCCAGCCAGCTCAGGGGGCCGACGTTCGTGCCTTGCTCGCTCTCGGGACCTGCGCCGGAGCCCAGCTCCAAATTGCAAACGTCCAGCGACTGCTCCCACACCAAAGGTGCCAGGCCTCCCATGTGTTGCCGGCCCTCGACTTGCCCTGGCAGCCCTTCCACAGCCCCACACACACTGGGGCTCCGGCCTTGCCAGCCAGCTCAGGGGGCCGACGTTCGTGCCTTGCTCGCTCTCGGCACCTGCGCCGGAGCCCAGCTCCAAATTCCAAACGTCCAGCGACTGCTCCCACACTAAAGGTGCCAGGCCTCCCATGTGTTGCCGGCCCTCGCCTTGGCCTGGCAGCCCTTCCACAGCCCCACACACACTGGGGCTCCGGCCTTGCCAGCCAGCTCAGGGGGCCGACGTTCGTGCCTTGCTCGCTCTCGGGACCTGCGCCTGAGCCCAGCTCCGAATTCCAAACGTCCAGCGACTGCTCCCACACCAAAGGTGCCAGGCCTCCCATGTGTTGCCGGCCCTCGCCTTGCCCTGGCAGCCCTTCCACAGCCCCACACACACTGGGGCTCCGGCCTTGCCAGCCAGCTCAGGCTGCCGACGTTCGTGCCTTGCTCGCTCTCGGGACCTGCGCCTGAGCCCAGCTCCAAATTGCAAACATCCAGCAACTGCTCCCACACTAAAGGTGCCAGGCCTCCCAGGTGTTGCCGGCCCTCGCGTCTCCCTGGCACTCCTTCCACAGCCCCACACACACTGGGGCTCCGGCCTTGCCAGCCAACTCAGGGGGCCCACGTTCGTGCCTTGCTCGCTCTCGGGACCTGCGCCGGAGCCGAGCTCCAAATTGCGAACGTCCAGCGACTGCTCCCACACCAAAGGTGCCAGGCCTCCCAGGTGTTGCCGGCGATCGCGTCTCCCTGGCAGCCCTTCCACAGCCCCACACACACTGGGGCTCCGGCCTTGCCAGCCAGCTCAGGGGGCCGACGTTCGTGCCTGGCTCGCTGTCGGCACCTGCGCCTGAGCCCAGCTCCAAATTGCAAACATCCAGGGACTGCTCCCACACCAAAGGTGCCAGGCCTCCCAGGTGTTGATAGACCTCGCCTGTCCACAGCAGTCCTTCCACATCCCCACACACTGGGGCTCCGGCCTTGCCAGCCAGCTCAGGGGGCCGACGTTAGTGCCTCACTCGCTCTCGGCACCTGCGCCGGAGCCGAGCTCCAAATTGCAAACGTCCAGCGACTGCTCCCACACCAAAGGTGCCAGGCCTCCCATGTGTTGCCGGCCCTCGCCTTGCCCTGGCAGCCCTTCCACAGCCCCACACACACTGGGGCTCCGGCCTTGCCAGCCAGCTCAGGCTGCCGACGTTCGTGCCTTGCTCGCTCTCGGCACCTGCGCCGGAGCGCAGCTCCAAATTGCAAACATCCAGCGACTGCTCCCACACCAAAGGTGCCAGGCCTCCCAGGTGTTGCCGGCCCTCGCCTTGCCCTGGCAGCCCTTCCACAGCCCCACACACACTGGGGCTCCGGCCTTGCCAGCCAGCTCAGGGGGCCGACGTTCGTGCCTTGCTCTCTCTCGGGACCTGCGCCGGAGCCCACCTCCAAATTGCGAACGTCCAGCGACTGCTCCCACACCAAAGGTGCCAGGCCTCCCAGGTGTTGCCGTCCCTCGCGTCTCCCTGGCAGCCCTTCCACAGCCCCACACACACTGGGGCTCCGGCCTTGCCAGCCAGCTCAGGGGGCCGACGTTCGTGCCTTGCTCGCTCTCGGGACCTGCGCCGGAGCCCAGCTCCAAATTGCAAACATCCAGCGACTGCTCCCACACCAAAGGTGCCAGGCCTCCCAGGTGTTGCCGGCGATCGCGTCTCCCTGGCAGCCCTTCCACAGCCCCACACACACTGGGGCTCCGGCCTTGCCAGCCAGCTCAGGGGGCCGACGTTCGTGCCTTGCTCGCTCTCGGGACCTGCGCCGGAGCCCACCTCCAAATTGCGAACGTCCAGCGACTGCTCCCACACCAAAGGTGCCAGGCCTCCCAGGTGTTGCCGGCCCTCGCGTCTCCCTGGCAGCCCTTCCACAGCCCCACACACACTGGGGCTCCGGCCTTGCCAGCCAGCTCAGGGGGCCGACGTTCGTGCCTTGCTCGCTCTCGGGACCTGCGCCTTGCCCAACTCCAAAAAGCGAACATCCAGCGACTGCTCCCACACCAAAGGTGCCAGGCCTCCCAGGTGTTGATGGCCCTCGCCTGTCCAGAGCAGTCCTTCCACAGCCCCACACACTGGGGCTCCGGCCTTGCCAGCCAGCCCAGGGGGCCGACGTTCGTGCCTTGCTCGCTCTCGGCACCTGCGCCGGAGCCCAGCTCCAAATTGCAAACGTCCAGCGACTGCTCCCACACTAAAGGTGCCAGAACTCCAAGGTGTTGCCGGCCCTCGCGTCTCCCTGGCACTCCTTCCACAGCCCCACACACACTGGGGCTCCGGCCTTGCCAGCCAGCTCAGGGGGCCGACGTTCGTGCCTTGCTCGCTCTCGGCACCTGCGCCGAGCCCAGCTCCGAATTGCAAACATCCAGCGACTGCTCCCACACCAAAGGTGCCAGGCCTCCCAGGTGTTGATGGCCCTCGCCTGTCCAGAGCAGTCTTCCACAGCCCCACACACTGGGGCTCCGGCCTTGCCAGCCAGCTCAGGGCGCCGACGTTCGTGCCTGGCTCGCTGTCAGCACCTGCGCCTGAGCCCAGCTCCAAATTGCAAACATCCAGCGACTGCTCCCACACCAAAGGTGCCAGGCCTCCCAGGTGTTGCCGGCCCTCGCCTTGCCCTGGCAGCCCTTCCACAGCCCCACACACACTGGGGCTCCGGCCTTGCCAGCCAGCTCAGGGGGCCGACGTTCGTGCCTTGCTCGCTCTCGGGACCTGCGCCGGAGCCCAGCTCCAAATTGCAAACATCCAGCAACTGCTCCCACACCAAAGGTGCCAGGCCTCCCAGGTGTTGCCGGCGATCGCGTCTCCCTGGCAGCCCTTCCACAGCCCCACACACACTGGGGCTCCGGCCTTGCCAGCCAGCTCAGGGGGCCCACGTTCGTGCCTTGCTCGCTCTCGGGACCTGCGCCGAGCCCAGCTCCAAATTGCAAACATCCAGCGACTGCTCCCACACCAAAGGTGCCAGGCCTCCCATGTGTTGCCGGCCCTCGCCTTGCCCTGGCAGCCCTTCCACAGCCCCACACACACTGGGGCTCCGGCCTTGCCAGCCAGCTCAGGGGGCCGACGTTCGTGCCTTGCTCGCTCTCGGGACCTGCGCCGGAGCCCAGCTCCAAATTGCAAACGTCCAGCAACTGCTCCCACACCAAAGGTGCCAGGCCTCCCATGTGTTGCCGGCCCTCGACTTGCCCTGGCAGCCCTTCCACAGCCGCACACACACTGGGGCTCCGGCCTTGCCAGCCAGCTCAGGCTGCCGACGTTCGTGCCTTGCTCGCTCTCGGGACCTGCGCCTGAGCCCAGCTCCAAATTGCAAATATCCAGCAACTGCTCCCACACTAAAGGTGCCAGGCCTCCCAGGTGTTGCCGGCCCTCGCGTCTCCCTGGCACTCCTTCCACAGCCCCACACACACTGGGGCTCCGGCCTTGCCAGCCAACTCAGGGGGCCGACGTTCGTGCCTTGCTCGCTCTCGGGACCTGCGCCGGAGCCGAGCTCCAAATTGCGAACGTCCAGCGACTGCTCCCACACCAAAGGTGCCAGGCCTCCCATGTGTTGCCGGCCCTCGCCTTGCCCTGGCAGCCCTTCCACAGCCCCACACACACTGGGGCTCCGGCCTTGCCAGCCAGCTCAGGGGGCCGACGTTCGTGCCTGGCTCGCTGTCGGCACCTGCGCCTGAGCCCAGCTCCAAATTGCAAACATCCAGCGACTGCTCCCACACCAAAGGTGCCAGGCCTCCCAGGTGTTGATAGACCTCGCCTGTCCACAGCAGTCCTTCCACATCCCCACACACTGGGGCTCCGGCCTTGCCAGCCAGCTCAGGGGGCCGACGTTAGTGCCTCACTCTCTCTCGGCACCTGCGCCGGAGCCGAGCTCCAATTTGCAAACGTCCAGCGACTGCTCCCACACCAAAGGTGCCAGGCCTCCCAGGTGTTGCCGGCCCTCGCCTTGCCCTAGCAGCCCTTCCACAGCCCCACACACACTGGGGCTCCGGCCTTGCCAGCCAGCTCAGGGGGCCGACGTTCGTGCCTTGCTCGCTCTCGGGACCTGCGCCGGAGCCCAGCTCCAAATTCCAAACGTCCAGCGACTGCTCCCACACCAAAGGTGCCAGGCCTCCCATGTGTTGCCGGCCCTCGCCTTGGCCTGGCAGCCCTTCCACAGCCCCACACACACTGGGGCTCCGGCCTTGCCAGCCAGCTCAGGCTGCCGACGTTCGTGCCTTGCTCGCTCTCGGGACCTGCGCCGGAGCGCAGCTCCAAATTGCAAACATCCAGCAACTGCTCCCACACCAAAGGTGCCAGGCCTCCCAGGTGTTGCCGGCCCTCGCGTCTCCCTGGCACTCCTTCCACAGCCCCACACACACTGGGGCTCCGGCCTTGCCAGCCAGCTCAGGGGGCCGACGTTCGTGCCTTGCTCGCTCTCGGGACCTGCGCCGGAGCCCAGCTCCGAATTCCAAACGTCCAGCGACTGCTCCCACACCAAAGGTGCCAGGCCTCCCATGTGTTGCCGGCCCTCGCCTTGCCCTGGCAGCCCTTCCACAGCCCCACACACACTGGGGCTCCGGCCTTGCCAGCCAGCTCAGGCTGCCGACGTTCGTGCCTTGCTCGCTGTCAGCACCTGCGCCGGAGCCAAGCTCCAAATTGCAAACGTCCAGCGACTGCTCCCACACCAAAGGTGCCAGGCCTCCCAGGTGTTGCCGGCCCTCGCCTTGCCCTGGCAGCCCTTCCACAGCCCCACACACACTGGGGCTCCGGCCTTGCCAGCCAGCTCAGGCTGCCGACGTTCGTGCCTTGCTCGCTCTCGGGACCTGCGCCGGAGCGCAGCTCCAAATTGCAAACATCCAGCAACTGCTCCCACACTAAAGGTGCCAGGCCTCCCAGGTGTTGCCGGCCCTCGCGTCTCCCTGGCACTCCTTCCACAGCCCCACACACACTGGGGCTCCGGCCTTGCCAGCCAGCTCAGGCTGCCGACGTTCGTGCCTTGCTCGTTCTCGGGACCTGCGCCTGAGCCCAGCTCCGAATTCCAAACGTCCAGCGACTGCTCCCACACCAAAGGTGCCAGGCCTCCCATGTTTTGCCGGCCCTCGACTTGCCCTGGCAGCCCTTCCACAGCCCCACACACACTGGGGCTCCGGCCTTGCCAGCCAGCTCAGGGGGCCGACGTTCGTGCCTTGCTCGCTCTCGGGACCTGCGCCGGAGCCCAGCTCCAAATTGCAAACATCAAGCAACTGCTCCCACACTAAAGGTGCCAGGCCTCCCAGGTGTTGCCGGCCCTCGCGTCTCCCTGGCACTCCTTCCACAGCCCCACACACACTGGGGCTCCGGCCTTGCCAGCCAGCTCAGGGCGCCGACGTTCGTGCCTGGCTCGCTGTCAGCACCTGCGCCTGAGCCCAGCTCCAAATTGCAAACATCCAGCGACTGCTCCCACACCAAAGGTGCCAGGCCTCCCATGTTTTGCCGGCCCTCGCCTTGGCCTGGCAGCCCTTCCACAGCCCCACACACACTGGGGCTCCGGCCTTGCCAGCCAGCTCAGGGGGCCGACGTTCGTGCCTTGCTCGCTCTCGGGACCAGCACCGGAGCCCAGCTCCAAATTGCAAACATCCAGCGACTGCTCCCACACCAAAGGTGCCAGGCCTCCCAGGTGTTGCCGGCGATCGCGTCTCCCTGGCAGCCCTTCCACAGCCCCACACACACTGGGGCTCCGGCCTTGCCAGCCAGCTCAGGGGGCCGACGTTCGTGCCTTGCTCGCTCTCGGGACCTGCGCCGAGCCCAGCTCCAAATTGCAAACATCCAGCGACTGCTCCCACACCAAAGGTGCCAGGCCTCCCATGTGTTGCCGGCCCTCGCCTTGCCCTGGCAGCCCTTCCACAGCCCCACACACACTGGGGCTCCGGCCTTGCCAGCCAGCTCAGGGGGCCGACGTTCGTGCCTTGCTCGCTCTCGGGACCTGCGCCGGAGCCGAGCTCCAAATTGCAAACGTCCAGCGACTGCTCCCACACCAAAGGTGCCAGGCCTCCCATGTGTTGCCGTCCCTCGCCTTGCCCTGGCAGCCCTTCCACAGCCCCACACACACTGGGGCTCCGGCCTTGCCAGCCAGCTCAGGCTGCCGACGTTCGTGCCTTGCTCGCTCTCGGGACCTGCGCCGGAGCGCAGCTCCAAATTGCAAACATCCAGCGACTGCTCCCACACCAAAGGTGCCAGAACTCCAAGGTGTTGCCGGCCCTCGCGTCTCCCTGGCAGCCCTTCCACAGCCCCACACACACTGGGGCTCCGGCCTTGCCAGCCAGCTCAGGGGGCCAACGTTCGTGCCTTGCTCGCTCTCGGGACCTGCGCCGCAGCCCAGCTCCAAATTGCGAACATCCAGCGACTGCTCCCACACCAAAGGTGCCAGGCCTCCCATGTGTTGCCGGCCCTCGCCTTGCCCTGGCAGCCCTTCCACAGCCCCACACACACTGGGGCTCCGGCCTTGCCAGCCAGCTCAGGGTGCAGACGTTCGTGCCTTGCTCGCTCTCGGGACCTGCGCCGGAGCGCAGCTCCAAATTGCAAACATCCAGCAACTGCTCCCACACTAAAGGTGCCAGGCCTCCCAGGTGTTGCCGGCCCTCGCGTCTCCCTGGCAGCCCTTCCACAGCCCCACACACACTGGGGCTCCGGCCTTGCCAGCCAGCTCAGGGGGCCGACGTTCGTGCCTTGCTCGCTCTCGGGACCTGCGCCTGAGCCCAGCTCCGCATTCCAAACGTCCAGCGACTGCTCCCACACCAAAGGTGCCAGGCCTCCCATGTTTTGCCGGCCCTCGACTTGCCCTGGCAGCCCTTCCACAGCCCCACACACACTGGGGCTCCGGCCTTGCCAGCCAGCTCAGGGGGCCGACGTTCGTGCCTTGCTCGCTCTCGGGACCTGCGCCTGAACCCAGCTCCAAATTGCAAACATCCAGCGACTGCTCCCACACCAAAGGTGCCAGGCCTCCCATGTTTTGCCGGCCCTCGCCTTGCCCTGGCAGCCCTTCCACAGCCCCACACACACTGGGGCTCCGGCCTTGCCAGCCAGCTCAGGGGGCCGACGTTCGTGCCTTGCTCGCTCTCGGGACCTGCGCCGGAGCCCAGCTCCAAATTGCAAACATCCAGCAACTGCTCCCACACCAAAGGTGCCAGGCCTCCCAGGTGTTGCCGGCGATCGCGTCTCCCTGGCAGCCCTTCCACAGCCCCACACACTGGGGCTCCGGCCTTGCCAGCCAGCTCAGGGGGCCGACGTTCGTGCCTTGCTCACTCTCGGGACCTGCGCCGGAGCCGAGCTCCAAATTGCAAACGTCCAGCGACTGCTCCCACACCAAAGGTGCCAGGCCTCCCATGTGTTGCCGGCCCTCGCCTTGCCCTGGCAGCCCTTCCACAGCCCCACACACACTGGGGCTCCGGCCTTGCCAGCCAGCTCAGGCTGCCGACGTTCGTGCCTTGCTCGCTCTCGGGACCTGCGCCTGAGCCCAGCTCCAAATTGCAAACATCCAGCAACTGCTCCCACACTAAAGGTGGCAGGCCTCCCAGGTGTTGCCGGCCCTCGCCTTGCCCTGGCAGCCCTTCCACAGCCCCACACACACTGGGGCTCCGGCCTTGCCAGCCAACTCAGGGGGCCGACGTTCGTGCCTTGCTCGCTCTCGGGACCTGCGCTGGAGCCGAGCTCCAAATTGCGAACGTCCAGCGACTGCTCCCACACCAAAGGTGCCAGGCCTCCCAGGTGTTGCCGGCCCTCGCGTCTCCCTGGCAGCCCTTCCACAGCCCCACACACACTGGGGCTCCGGCCTTGCCAGCCAGCTCAGGCTGCCGACGTTCGTGCCTGGCTCGCTGTCGGCACCTGCGCCGGAGCGCAGCTCCAAATTGCAAACGTCCAGCGACTGCTCCCACACCAAAGGTGCCAGGCCTCCCAGGTGTTGATAGACCTCGCCTGTCCACAGCAGTCCTTCCACATCCCCACACACTGGGGCTCCGGCCTTGCCAGCCAGCTCAGGGGGCCGACGTTAGTGCCTCACTCGCTCTCGGCACCTGCGCCGGAGCCGAGCTCCAAATTGCAAACGTCCAGCGACTGCTCCCACACCAAAGGTGCCAGGCCTCCCATGTGTTGCCGGCCCTCGCCTTGCCCTGGCAGCCCTTCCACAGCCCCACACACACTGGGGCTCCGGCCTTGCCAGCCAGCTCAGGCTGCCGACGTTCGTGCCTTGCTCGCTCTCGGCACCTGCGCCGGAGCGCAGCTCCAAATTGCAAACATCCAGCGACTGCTCCCACACCAAAGGTGCCAGAACTCCCAGGTGTTGCCGGCCCTCGCGTTGCCCTGGCAGCCCTTCCACAGCCCCACACACACTGGGGCTCCGGCCTTGCCAGCCAGCTCAGGGGGCCGACGTTCGTGCCTTGCTCGCTCTCGGGACCTGCGCCGGAGCCCAGCTCCAAATTGTGAACGTCCAGCGACTGCTCCCACACCAAAGGTGCCAGGCCTCCCATGTGTTGCCGGCCCTCGCCTTGCCCTGGCAGCCCTTCCACAGCCCCACACACACTGGGGCTCCGGCCTTGCCAGCCAGCTCAGGGGGCCGACGTTCGTGCCTTGCTCGCTCTCGGGACCTGCGCCGGAGCCGAGCTCCAAATTGCAAACGTCCAGCGACTGCTCCCACACCAAAGGTGCCAGGCCTCCCAGGTGTTGCCGTCCCTCGCGTCTCCCTGGCAGCCCTTCCACAGCCCCACACACACTGGGGCTCCGGCCTTGCCAGCCAGCTCAGGGGGCCCACGTTCGTGCCTTGCTCGCTCTCGGCACCTGCGCCGGAGCGCAGCTCCAAATTGCAAACATCCAGCAACTGCTCCCACACTAAAGGTGCCAGGCCTCCCAGGTGTTGCCGGCCCTCGCGTCTCCCTGGCAGCCCTTCCACAGCCCCACACACACTGGGGCTCCGGCCTTGCCAGCCAGCTCAGGGGGCCGACGTTCGTGCCTTGCTCGCTCTCGGGACCTGCGCCGGAGCCCAGCTCCAAATTGCAAACGTCCAGCGACTGCTCCCACACCAAAGGTGCCAGGCCTCCCAGGTGTTGCCGGCCCTCGCCTTGCCCTGGCAGCCCTTCCACAGCCCCACACACACTGGGGCTCCGGCCTTGCCAGCCAGCTCAGGGGGCCCACGTTCGTGCCTTGCTCGCTCTCGGGAACTGCGCCGGAGCCCAGCTCCAAATTGCAAACATCCAGCGACTGCTCCCACACCAAAGGTGCCAGGCCTCCCATGTGTTGCCGGCGATCGCGTCTCCCTGGCAGCCCTTCCACAGCCCCACACACACTGGGGCTCCGGCCTTGCCAGCCAGCTCAGGGGGCCGACGTTCGTGCCTTGCTCGCTCTCGGGACCTGCGCCGAGCCCAGCTCCAAATTGCAAACATCCAGCGACTGCTCCCACACCAAAGGTGCCAGGCCTCCCAGGTGTTGATGGCCCTCGCCTGTCCAGAGCAGTCCTTCCACAGCCCCACACACTGGGGCTCCGGCCTTGCCAGCCAGCTCAGGGGGCCCACGTTCGTGCCTTGCTCGCTCTCGGGACCTGCGCCGAGCCCAGCTCCAAATTGCGAACGTCCAGCGACTGCTCCCACACCAAAGGTGCCAGGCCTCCCATGTGTTGCCGGCCCTCGCCTTGCCCTAGCAGCCCTTCCACAGCCCCACACACACTGGGGCTCCGGCCTTGCCAGCCAGCCCAGGGGGCCGACGTTCGTGCCTTGCTCGCTCTCGGCACCTGCGCCGGAGCCCAGCTCCAAATTGCAAACGTCCAGCGACTGCTCCCACACCAAAGGTGCCAGGCCTCCCATGTGTTGCCGGCCCTCGACTTGCCCTGGCAGCCCTTCCACAGCCCCACACACACTGGGGCTCAGGCCTTGCCAGCCAGCTCAGGGGGCCGACGTTCGTGCCTTGCTCGCTCTCGGGACCTGCGCCTGAGCCCAGCTCCAAATTGCAAACATCCAGCGACTGCTCCCACACTAAAGGTGCGAGAACTCCAAGGTGTTGCCCGCCCTCGCGTCTCCCTGGCACTCCTTCCACAGCCCCACACACACTGGGGCTCCGGCCTTGCCAGCCAGCTCAGGGGGCCGACGTTCGTGCCTTGCTCGCTCTCGGGACCTGCGCCGGAGCCCAGCTCCGAATTGCAAACGTCCAGCGACTGCTCCCACACCAAAGGTGCCAGGCCTCCCATGTGTTGCCGGCCCTCGCCTTGCCCTGGCAGCCCTTCCACAGCCCCACACACACTGTGGCTCCGGCCTTGCCAGCCAGCTCAGGGGGCCGACGTTCGTGCCTTGCTCGCTCTCGGGACCTGCGCCTGAGCCCAGCTCCAAATTGCAAACGTCCAGCGACTGCTCCCACACCAAAGGTGCCAGGCCTCCCAGGTGTTGCCGGCCCTCGCGTCTCCCTGGCAGCCCTTCCACAGCCCCACACACACTGGGGCTCCGGCCTTGCCAGCCAGCTCAGGGGGCCGACGTTCGTGCCTTGCTCGCTCTCGGCACCTGCGCCGGAGCGCAGCTCCAAATTGCAAACATCCAGCAACTGCTCCCACACTAAAGGTGCCAGGCCTCCCAGGTGTTGCCGGCCCTCGCGTCTCCCTGGCACTCCTTCCACAGCCCCACACACACTGGGGCTCCGGCCTTGCCAGCCAGCTCAGGGGGCCGACGTTCGTGCCTTGCTCGCTCTCGGGACCTGCGCCGGAGCCCAGCTCCAAATTGCAAACGTCCAGCGACTGCTCCCACACCAAAGGTGCCAGGCCTCCCATGTGTTGCCGGCCCTCGCCTTGCCCTGGCAGCCCTTCCACAGCCCCACACACACTGGGGCTCAGGCCTTGCAGCCAGCTCAGGGGGCCGACGTTCGTGCCTTGCTCGCTCTCGGGACCTGCGCCTGAGCCCAGCTCCAAATTGCAAACGTCCAGCGACTGCTCCCACACCAAAGGTGCCAGGCCTCCCATGTGTTGCCGGCCCTCGCCTTGCCCTGGCAGCCCTTCCACAGCCCCACACACACTGGGGCTCCGGCCTTGCCAGCCAGCTCAGGGGGCCGACGTTCGTGCCTTGCTCGCTCTCGGGAACTGCGCCGGAGCCCAGCTCCAAATTGCAAACATCCAGCGACTGCTCCCACACCAAAGGTGCCAGGCCTCCCATGTGTTGCCGGCGATCGCGTCTCCCTGGCAGCCCTTCCACAGCCCCACACACACTGGGGCTCCGGCCTTGCCAGCCAGCCCAGGGGGCCGACGTTCGTGCCTTGCTCGCTCTCGGGACCTGGCCGAGCCCAGCTCCAAATTGCAAACATCCAGCGACTGCTCCCACACCAAAGGTGCCAGGCCTCCCAGGTGTTGATGGCCCTCGCCTGTCCAGAGCAGTCCTTCCACAGCCCCACACACTGGGGCTCCGGCCTTGCCAGCCAGCTCAGGGGGCCGACGTTCGTGCCTTGCTCGCTCTCGGGACCTGCGCCGAGCCCAGCTCCAACTTGCGAACGTCCAGCGACTGCTCCCACACCAAAGGTGCCAGGCCTCCCATGTGTTGCCGGCCCTCGCCTTGCCCTAGCAGCCCTTCCACAGCCCCACACACACTGGGGCTCCGGCCTTGCCAGCCAGCTCAGGGGGCCGACGTTCGTGCCTTGCTCGCTCTCGGCACCTGCGCCGGAGCCCAGCTCCAAATTGCAAACGTCCAGCGACTGCTCCCACACCAAAGGTGCCAGGCCTCCCATGTGTTGCCGGCCCTCGACTTGCCCTGGCAGCCCTTCCACAGCCCCACACACACTGGGGCTCCGGCCTTGCCAGCCAGCTCAGGGGGCCGACGTTCGTGCCTGGCTCGCTCTCGGGACCTGCGCCTGAGCCCAGCTCCAAATTGCAAACATCCAGCGACTGCTCCCACACTAAAGGTGCCAGAACTCCAAGGTGTTGCCCGCCCTCGCGTCTCCCTGGCAGCCCTTCCACAGCCCCACACACACTGGGGCTCCGGCCTTGCCAGCCAGCTCAGGGGGCCGACGTTCGTGCCTTGCTCGCTCTCGGCACCTGCGCCGGAGCCCAGCTCCAAATTGCAAACGTCCAGCGACTGCTCCCACACTAAAGGTGCCAGAACTCCAAGGTGTTGCCGGCCCTCGCGTCTCCCTGGCACTCCTTCCACAGCCCCACACACACTGGGGCTCCGGCCTTGCCAGCCAGCTCAGGGGGCCGACGTTCGTGCCTTGCTCGCTCTCGGCACCTGCGCCGGAGCCCAGCTCCAAATTGCAAACATCCAGCGACTGCTCCCACACTAAAGGTGCCAGAACTCCCAGGTGTTGCCGGCCCTCGCGTCTCCCTGGCACTCCTTCCACAGCCCCACACACACTGGGGCTCCGGCCTTGCCAGCCAGCTCAGGGGGCCGACGTTCGTGCCTTGCTCGCTCTTGGCACCTGCGCCGGAGCCCAGCTCCAAATTGCAAACATCCAGCAACTGCTCCCACACTAAAGGTGCCAGGCCTCCCAGGTGTTGCCGGCCCTCGCGTCTCCCTGGCACTCCTTCCACAGCCCCACACACACTGGGGCTCCGGCCTTGCCAGCCAGCTCAGGGGGCCGACGTTCGTGCCTTGCTCGCTCTCGGGACCTGCGCCGGAGCCCAGCTCCGAATTGCAAACGTCCAGCGACTGCTCCCACACCAAAGGTGCCAGGCCTCCCATGTGTTGCCGGCCCTCGCCTTGCCCTGGCAGCCCTTCCACAGCCCCACACACACTGGGGCTCCGGCCTTGCCAGCCAGCTCAGGCTGCCGACGTTCGTGCCTTGCTCGCTCTCGGGACCTGCGCCTGAGCCCAGCTCCAAATTGCAAACATCCAGCAACTGCTCCCACACTAAAGGTGCCAGGCCTCCCAGGTGTTGCCGGCCCTCGCGTCTCCCTGGCACTCCTTCCACAGCCCCACACACACTGGGGCTCCGGCCTTGCCAGCCAGCTCAGGGGGCCGACGTTCGTGCCTTGCTCGCTCTCGGGACCTGCGCCGGAGCCCAGCTCCGAATTGCAAACTTCCAGCGACTGCTCCCACACCAAAGGTGCCAGGCCTCCCAGGTGTTGATAGACCTCGCCTGTCCACAGCAGTCCTTCCACATCCCCACACACTGGGGCTCCGGCCTTGCCAGCCAGCTCAGGGGGCCGACTTTAGTGCCTCACTCGCTCTCGGCACCTGCGCCGGAGCCGAGCTCCAAATTGCAAACGTCCAGCGACTGCTCCCACACCAAAGGTGCCAGGCCTCCCATGTGTTGCCGGCCCTCGCCTTGCCCTGGCAGCCCTTCCACAGCCCCACACACACTGGGGCTCCGGCCTTGCCAGCCAGCTCAGGCTGCCGACGTTCGTGCCTTGCTCGCTCTCGGCACCTACGCCGGAGCGCAGCTCCAAATTGCAAACATCCAGCGACTGCTCCCACACCAAAGGTGCCAGAACTCCCAGGTGTTGCCGGCCCTCGCGTTGCCCTGGCAGCCCTTCCACAGCCCCACACACACTGGGGCTCCGGCCTTGCCAGCCAGCTCAGGGGGCCGACGTTCGTGCCTTGCTCGCTCTCGGGACCTGCGCCGGAGCCCAGCTCCGAATTGCAAACTTCCAGCGACTGCTCCCACACCAAAGGTGCCAGGCCTCCCATGTGTTGCCGGCCCTCGCCTTGCCCTGGCAGCCCTTCCACAGCCCCACACACACTGGGGCTCCGGCCTTGCCAGCCAGCTCAGGGGGCCGACGTTCGTGCCTTGCTCGCTCTCGGGACCTGCGCCGGAGCGCAGCTCCAAATTGCAAACATCCAGCGACTGCTCCCACACCAAAGGTGCCAGGCCTCCCAGGTGTTGCCGGCCCTCGCCTTGCCCTGGCAGCCCTTCCACAGCCCCACACACACTGGGGCGCTGGCCTTGCCAGCCAGCTCAGGGGGCCGACGTTCGTGCCTTGCTCGCTCTCGGGACCTGCGCCGGAGCCCAGCTCCAAATTGCAAACGTCCAGCGACTGCTCCCACACCAAAGGTGCCAGGCCTCCCAGGTGTTGCCGGCCCTCGCGTCTCCCTGGCAGCCCTTCCACAGCCCCACACACACTGGGGCTCCGGCCTTGCCAGCCAGCTCAGGGGGCCGACGTTCGTGCCTTGCTCGCTCTCGGCACCTGCGCCGGAGCCCAGCTCCAAATTGCAAACATCCAGCAACTGCTCCCACACTAAAGGTGCCAGGCCTCCCAGGTG
This sequence comes from Spheniscus humboldti, assembly GCA_027474245.1. Lineage (NCBI taxonomy): Eukaryota > Metazoa > Chordata > Aves > Sphenisciformes > Spheniscidae > Spheniscus > Spheniscus humboldti. The sequence goes on from CM049889.1 coordinate 133,655,010, forward strand.
TTGCCGGCCCTCGCGTCTCCCTGGCACTCCTTCCACAGCCCCACACACACTGGGGCTCCGGCCTTGCCAGCCAGCTCAGGGGGCCGACGTTCGTGCCTTGCTCGCTCTCGGGACCTGCGCCTGAGCCCAGCTCCAAATTGCAAACGTCCAGCGACTGCTCCCACACCAAAGGTGCCAGGCCTCCCATGTGTTGCCGGCCCTCGCCTTGCCCTGGCAGCCCTTCCACAGCCCCACACACACTGGGGCTCCGGCCTTGCCAGCCAGCTCAGGGGGCCGACGTTCGTGCCTTGCTCGCTCTCGGGACCTGCGCCTGAGCCCAGCTCCAAATTGCAAACATCCAGCAACTGCTCCCACATTAAAGGTGCCAGAACTCCTAGGTGTTGCCGGCCCTCGCCTTGCCCTGGCAGCCCTTCCACAGCCCCACACACACTGGGGCTCCGGCCTTGCCAGCCAGCTCAGGGGGCCGACGTTCGTGCCTTGCTCGCTCTCGGCACCTGCGCCGGAGCCCAGCTCCAAATTGCAAACGTCCAGCGACTGCTCCCACACTAAAGGTGCCAGGCCTCCCATGTGTTGCCGGCGATCGCGTCTCCCTGGCAGCCCTTCCACAGCCCCACACACACTGGGGCTCCGGCCTTGCCAGCCAGCTCAGGGGGCCGACGTTCGTGCCTTGCTCGCTCTCGGGACCTGCGCCGGAGCCCAGCTCCAAATTCCAAACGTCCAGCGACTGCTCCCACACCAAAGGTGCCAGGCCTCCCATGTGTTGCCGGCCCTCGCCTTGCCCTGGCAGCCCTTCCACAGCCCCACACACACTGGGGCTCCGGCCTTGCCAGCCAGCTCAGGGGGCCGACGTTCGTGCCTTGCTCGCTCTCGGGACCTGCGCCGGAGCCCAGCTCCGAATTGCAAACGTCCAGCGACTGCTCCCACACCAAAGGTGCCAGGCCTCCCATGTGTTGCCGGCCCTCGCCTTGCCCTGGCAGCCCTTCCACAGCCCCACACACACTGGGGCTCCGGCCTTGCCAGCCAGCTCAGGGGGCCGACGTTCGTGCCTTGCTCGCTCTCGGGACCTGCGCCGGAGCCCAGCTCCAAATTGCAAACGTCCAGCGACTGCTCCCACACCAAAGGTGCCAGGCCTCCCAGGTGTTGCCGTCCCTCGCGTCTCCCTGGCAGCCCTTCCACAGCCCCACACACACTGGGGCTCCGGCCTTGCCAGCCAGCTCAGGGGGCCCACGTTCGTGCCTTGCTCGCTCTCGGCACCTGCGCCGGAGCCCAGCTCCAAATTGCAAACATCCAGCAACTGCTCCCACACTAAAGGTGCCAGGCCTCCCAGGTGTTGCCGGCCCTCGCGTCTCCCTGGCACTCCTTCCACAGCCCCACACACACTGGGGCTCCGGCCTTGCCAGCCAGCTCAGGGGGCCGACGTTCGTGCCTTGCTCGCTCTCGGGACCTGCGCCTGAGCCCAGCTCCAAATTGCAAACGTCCAGCGACTGCTCCCACACCAAAGGTGCCAGGCCTCCCATGTGTTGCCGGCCCTCGCCTTGCCCTGGCAGCCCTTCCACAGCCCCACACACACTGGGGCTCAGTCCTTGCAGCCAGCTCAGGGGGCCGACGTTCGTGCCTTGCTCGCTCTCGGGACCTGCGCCTGAGCCCAGCTCCAAATTGTAAACATCCAGCAACTGCTCCCACACTAAAGGTGCCAGAACTCCTAGGTGTTGCCGGCCCTCGCGTCTCCCTGGCACTCCTTCCACAGCCCCACACACACTGGGGCTCCGGCCTTGCCAGCCAGCTCAGGGGGCCGACGTTCGTGCCTTGCTCGCTCTCGGCACCTGCGCCGGAGCCCAGCTCCAAATTGCAAACGTCCAGCGACTGCTCCCACACTAAAGGTACCAGGCCTCCCATGTGTTGCCGGCGATCGCGTCTCCCTGGCAGCCCTTCCACAGCCCCACACACACTGGGGCTCCGGCCTTGCCAGCCAGCTCAGGGGGCCGACGTTCGTGCCTTGCTCGCTCTCGGGACCTGCGCCGGAGCCCAGCTCCAAATTCCAAACGTCCAGCGACTGCTCCCACACCAAAGGTGCCAGGCCTCCCATGTGTTGCCGGCCCTCGCCTTGCCCTGGCAGCCCTTCCACAGCCCCACACACACTGGGGCTCCGGCCTTGCCAGCCAGCTCAGGGGGCCGACGTTCGTGCCTTGCTCGCTGTCGGCACCTGCGCCGGAGCCCAGCTCCAAATTGCAAACGTCCAGCGACTGCTCCCACACCAAAGGTGCCAGGCCTCCCAGGTGTTGCCGGCCCTCGCCTTGCCCTAGCAGCCCTTCCACAGCCCCACACACACTGGGGCTCCGGCCTTGCCAGCCAGCCCAGGGGGCCGACGTTCGTGCCTTGCTCGCTCTCGGCACCTGCGCCGGAGCCGAGCTCCAAATTGCAAACGTCCAGCGACTGCTCCCACACCAAAGGTGCCAGGCCTCCCAGGTGTTGCCGTCCCTCGCGTCTCCCTGGCACTCCTTCCACAGCCCCACACACACTGGGGCTCCGGCCTTGCCAGCCAGCTCAGGGGGCCGACGTTCGTGCCTTGCTCGCTCTTGGCACCTGCGCCGGAGCCCAGCTCCAAATTGCAAACATCCAGCAACTGCTCCCACACTAAAGGTGCCAGGCCTCCCAGGTGTTGCCGGCCCTCGCGTCTCCCTGGCACTCCTTCCACAGCCCCACACACACTGGGGCTCCGGCCTTGCCAGCCAGCTCAGGGGGCCGACGTTCGTGCCTTGCTCGCTCTCGGCACCTGCGCCTGAGCCCAGCTCCAAATTGCAAACATCCAGCAACTGCTCCCACACTAAAGGTGCCAGAACTCCAAGGTGTTGCCGGCCCTCGCGTCTCCCTGGCACTCCTTCCACAGCCCCACACACACTGGGGCTCCGGCCTTGCCAGCCAGCTCAGGGGGCCGACGTTCGTGCCTTGCTCGCTCTCGGCACCTGCGCCGGAGCCCAGCTCCAAATTGCAAACGTCCAGCGACTGCTCCCACACTAAAGGTGCCAGAACTCCAAGGTGTTGCCGGCCCTCGCGTCTCCCTGGCACTCCTTCCACAGCCCCACACACACTGGGGCTCCGGCCTTGCCAGCCAGCTCAGGGGGCCGACGTTCGTGCCTTGCTCGCTCTCGGGAACTGCGCCGGAGCCCAGCTCCAAATTGCAAACATCCAGCGACTGCTCCCACACCAAAGGTGCCAGGCCTCCCAGGTGTTGCCGGCGATCGCGTCTCCCTGGCAGCCCTTCCACAGCCCCACACACACTGGGGCTCCGGCCTTGCCAGCCAGCTCAGGGGGCCGACGTTCGTGCCTTGCTCGCTCTCGGCACCTGCGCCGAGCCCAGCTCCAAATTGCAAACATCCAGCGACTGCTCCCACACCAAAGGTGCCAGGCCTCCCAGGTGTTGCCGGCCCTCGCCTTGCCCTAGCAGCCCTTCCACAGCCCCACACACACTGGGGCTCCGGCCTTGCCAGCCAGCTCAGGGGGCCGACGTTCGTGCCTTGCTCGCTCTCGGCACCTGCGCCGGAGCCCAGCTCCAAATTGCAAACGTCCAGCTACTGCTCCCACACCAAAGGTGCCAGGCCTCCCAGGTGTTGCCGTCCCTCGCGTCTCCCTGGCAGCCCTTCCACAGCCCCACACACACTGGGGCTCCGGCCTTGCCAGCCAGCTCAGGGGGCCGACGTTCGTGCCTTGCTCGCTCTCGGGACCTGCGCCGAGCCCAGCTCCAAATTGCAAACATCCAGCTACTGCTCCCACACCAAAGGTGCCAGGCCTCCCAGGTGTTGCTGGCCCTCGCCTTGCCCTAGCAGCCCTTCCACAGCCCCACACACACTGGGGCTCCGGCCTTGCCAGCCAGCCCAGGGGGCCGACGTTCGTGCCTTGCTCGCTCTCGGCACCTGCGCCGGAGCGCAGCTCCAAATTGCAAACGTCCAGCGACTGCTCCCACACCAAAGGTGCCAGGCCTCCCATGTGTTGCCGGCCCTCGACTTGCCCTGGCAGCCCTTCCACAGCCCCACACACACTGGGGCTCAGGCCTTGCCAGCCAGCTCAGGGGGCCGACGTTCGTGCCTTGCTCGCTCTCGGGACCTGCGCCTGAGCCCAGCTCCAAATTGCAAACATCCAGCGACTGCTCCCACACTAAAGGTGCCAGAACTCCCATGTGTTGCCGGCCCTCGCCTTGCCCTGGCAGCCCTTCCACAGCCCCACACACACTGGGGCTCCGGCCTTGCCAGCCAGCTCAGGGGGCCGACGTTCGTGCCTTGCTCGCTCTCGGGACCTGCGCCGGAGCCCAGCTCCAAATTGCAAACATCCAGCAACTGCTCCCACACTAAAGGTGCCAGGCCTCCCAGGTGTTGCCGGCCCTCGCGTCTCCCTGGCACTCCTTCCACAGCCCCACACACACTGGGGCTCCGGCCTTGCCAGCCAGCTCAGGGGGCCGACGTTCGTACCTCGCTCGCTCTCGGGACCTGTGCCGGAGCCCAGCTCCAAAAAGCGAACGTCCAGCGACTGCTCCCACACCAAAGGTGCCAGGCCTCCCATGTGTTGCCGGCCCTCGACTTGCCCTGGCAGCCCTTCCACAGCCCCACACACACTGGGGCTCAGGCCTTGCAGCCAGCTCAGGCTGCCGACGTTCGTGCCTTGCTCGCTCTCGGCACCTGCGCCTGAGCCCAGCTCCAAATTGCAAACATCCAGCAACTGCTCCCACACTAAAGGTGCCAGAACTCCAAGGTGTTGCCGGCCCTCGCGTCTCCCTGGCACTCCTTCCACAGCCCCACACACACTGGGGCTCCGGCCTTGCCAGCCAGCTCAGGGGGCCGACGTTCGTGCCTTGCTCGCTCTCGGCACCTGCGCCGGAGCCCAGCTCCAAATTGCAAACATCCAGCGACTGCTCCCACACTAAAGGTGCCAGAACTCCCAGGTGTTGCCCGCCCTCGCGTCTCCCTGGCACTCCTTCCACAGCCCCACACACACTGGGGCTCCGGCCTTGCCAGCCAGCTCAGGGGGCCGACGTTCGTGCCTTGCTCGCTGTCGGCACCTGCCCCGGAGCCGAGCTCCAAATTGTGAACGTCCAGCGACTGCTCCCACACCAAAGGTGCCAGGCCTCCCAGGTGTTGATGGCCCTCGCCTGTCCAGAGCAGTCCTTCCACAGCCCCACACACTGGGGCTCCGGCCTTGCCAGCCAGCTCAGGGGGCCCACGTTCTTGCATTGCTCGCTCTCGGGACCTGTGCCGGAGCCCAGCTCCAAAAAGCGAACGTCCAGCGACTGCTCCCACACCAAAGGTGCCAGGCCTCCCATGTGTTGCCGGCCCTCGCCTTGCCCTAGCAGCCCTTCCACAGCCCCACACACACTGGGGCTCCGGCCTTGCCAGCCAGCCCAGGGGGCCGACGTTCGTGCCTTGCTCGCTCTCGGCACCTGCGCCGGAGCCCAGCTCCAAATTGCAAACGTCCAGCGACTGCTCCCACACTAAAGGTGCCAGAACTCCTAGGTGTTGCCGGCCCTCGCGTCTCCCTGGCAGCCCTTCCACAGCCCCACACACACTGGGGCTCCGGCCTTGCCAGCCAGCTCAGGGGGCCGACGTTCGTGCCTTGCTCGCTCTCGGGACCTGCGTCGAGCCCAGCTCCAAAAAGCGAACGTCCAGCGACTGCTCCCACACCAAAGGTGCCAGGCCTCCCATGTGTTGCCGGCCCTCGCCTTGCCCTAGCAGCCCTTCCACAGCCCCACACACACTGGGGCTCCGGCCTTGCCAGCCAGCCCAGGGGGCCGACGTTCGTGCCTTGCTCGCTCTCGGCACCTGCGCCGGAGCCCAGCTCCAAATTGCAAACGTCCAGCGACTGCTCCCACACTAAAGGTGCCAGAACTCCAAGGTGTTGCCGGCCCTCGCGTCTCCCTGGCACTCCTTCCACAGCCCTACACACACTGGGGCTCCGGCCTTGCCAGCCAGCTCAGGGGGCCGATGTTCGTGCCTTGCTCGCTCTCGGGACCTGCGCCGAGCCCAGCTCCAAATTGCAAACATCCAGCGACTGCTCCCACACCAAAGGTGCCAGGCCTCCCAGGTGTTGATGGCCCTCGCCTGTCCAGAGCAGTCCTTCCACAGCCCCACACACTGGGGCTCCGGCCTTGCCAGCCAGCTCAGGGTGCCGACGTTCGTGCCTTGCTCGCTCTCGGGACCTGTGCCGGAGCCCAGCTCCAAAAAGCGAACGTCCAGCGTCTGCTCCCACACCAAAGGTGCCAGGCCTCCCATGTGTTGCCGGCCCTCGCCTTGCCCTGGCATTCCTTCCACAGCCCCACACACACTGGGGCTCCGGCCTTGCCAGCCAGCTCAGGGGGCCGACGTTCGTGCCTTGCTCGCTGTCGGCACCTGCGCCGGAGCTGAGCTCCAAATTGCAAACGTCCAGCGACTGCTCCCACACCAAAGGTGCCAGGCCTCCCAGGTGTTGCCGGCCCTCGACTTGCCCTGGCACTCCTTCCACAGCCCCACACACACTGGGGCTCCGGCCTTGCCAGCCAGCTCAGGGGGCCGACGTTCGTGCCTTGCTCGCTCTCGGCACCTGCGCCGAGCCCAGCTCCAAATTGCAAACATCCAGCGACTGCTCCCACACCAAAGGTGCCAGGCCTCCCAGGTGTTGATGGCCCTCGCCTGTCCAGAGCAGTCCTTCCACAGCCCCACACACTGGGGCTCCGGCCTTGCCAGCCAGCTCAGGGGGCCGACGTTCGTGCCTTGCTCGCTCTCGGGACCTGTGCCGGAGCCCAGCTCCAAAAAGCGAACGTCCAGCGACTGCTCCCACACCAAAGGTGCCAGGCCTCCCAGGTGTTGCCGGCCCTCGACTTGCCCTGGCAGCCCTTCCACAGCCCCACACACACTGGGGCTCCGGCCTTGCCAGCCAGCTCAGGGGGCCGACGTTCGTGCCTTGCTCGCTCTCTGGACCTGCGTCGAGCCCAGCTCCAAATTGCAAACATCCAGCGACTGCTCCCACACCAAAGGTGCCAGGCCTCCCAGGTGTTGCCGGCCCTCGCCTTGCCCTGGCACTCCTTCCACAGCCCCACACACACACTGGGGCTCCGGCCTTGCCAGCCAGCTCAGGGGGCCGACGTTCGTGCCTTGCTCGCTGTCGGCACCTGCGCCGGAGCCGAGCTCCAAATTGCAAACGTCCAGCGACTGCTCCCACACCAAAGGTGCCAGGCCTCCCAGGTGTTGCCGGCCCTCGCCTTGCCCTGGCACTCCTTCCACAGCCCCACACACACTGGGGCTCTGGCCTTGCCAGCCAGCTCAGGGGGCCGACGTTCGTGCCTTGCTCGCTCTCGGGACCTGCGCCGGAGCCCAGCTCGAATTCCAAACGTCCAGCGACTGCTCCCACACCAAAGGTGCCAGGCCTCCCAGGTGTTGCCGGCCCTCGACTTGCCCTGGCACTCCTTCCACAGCCCCACACACACTGGGGCTCCGGCCTTGCCAGCCAGCTCAGGGGGCCGACGTTCGTGCCTTGCTCGCTGTCGGCACCTGCCCCGGAGCCCAGCTCCAAATTGTGAACGTCCAGCGACTGCTCCCACACCAAAGGTGCCAGGCCTCCCAGGTGTTGATGGCCCTCGCCTGTCCATAGCAGCCCTTCCACAGCCCCACACACACTGGGGCTCCGGCCTTGCCAGCCAGCCCAGGGGGCCGACGTTCGTGCCTTGCTCGCTCTCGGCACCTGCGCCGGAGCCCAGCTCCAAATTGCAAACGTCCAGCGACTGCTCCCACACTAAAGGTGCCAGAACTCCAAGGTGTTGCCGGCCCTCGCGTCTCCCTGGCACTCCTTCCACAGCCCCACACACACTGGGGCTCCGGCCTTGCCAGCCAGCTCAGGGGGCCGACGTTCGTGCCTTGCTCGCTCTCGGGATCTGCGTCGAGCCCAGCTCCAAAAAGAGAACGTCCAGCGACTGCTCCCACACCAAAGGTGCCAGGCCTCCCATGTGTTGCCGGCCCTCGCCTTGCCCTAGCAGCCCTTCCACAGCCCCACACACACTGGGGCTCCGGCCTTGCCAGCCAGATCAGGGGGCCGACGTTCGTGCCTTGCTCGCTCTCGGCACCTGCGCCGGAGCCCAGCTCCAAATTGCAAACGTCCAGCGACTGCTCCCACACTAAAGGTGCCAGAACTCCAAGGTGTTGCCGGCCCTCGCGTCTCCCTGGCACTCCTTCCACAGCTCCACACACACTGGGGCTCCGGCCTTGCCAGCCAGCTCAGGGGGCCGACGTTCGTGCCTTGCTCGCTCTCGGGACCTGCGCCGAGCCCAGCTCCAAATTGCAAACATCCAGCGACTGCTCCCACACCAAAGGTGCCAGGCCTCCCAGGTGTTGCCGGCCCTCGCCTGTCCAGAGCAGTCCTTCCACAGCCCCACACACTGGGGCTCCGGCCTTGCCAGCCAGCTCAGGGGGCCGACGTTCGTGCCTTGCTCGCTCTCGGCACCTGCGCCGGAGCCCAGCTCCAAAAAGCGAACGTCCAGCGACTGCTCCCACACCAAAGGTGCCAGGCCTCCCATGTGTTGCCGGCCCTCGACTTGCCCTGGCAGCATTTCCACAGCCCCACACACACTGGGGCTCCGGCCTTGCCAGCCAGCTCAGGGGGCCGACGTTCGTGCCTTGCTCGCTCTCTGGACCTCCGTCGACCCCAGCTCCAAATTGCAAACATCCAGCGACTGCTCCCACACCAAAGGTGCCAGGCCTCCCAGGTGTTGATGGCCCTCGCCTTGCCCTGGCACTCCTTCCACAGCCCCACACACACACTGGGGCTCCGGCCTTGCCAGCCAGCTCAGGGGGCCGACGTTCGTGCCTTGCTCGCTGTCGGCACCTGCGCCGGAGCCGAGCTCCAAATTGCAAACGTCCAGCGACTGCTCCCACACCAAAGGTGCCAGGCCTCCCAGGTGTTGCCGGCCCTCGCGTCTCCCTGGCACTCCTTCCACAGCCCCACACACACTGGGGCTCCGGCCTTGCCAGCCAGCTCAGGGGGCCGACGTTCGTGCCTTGCTCGCTCTCTGGACCTGCGTCGAGCCCAGCTCCAAATTGCAAACATCCAGCGACTGCTCCCACACCAAAGGTGCCAGGCCTCCCAGGTGTTGCCGGCCCTCGCCTGTCCAGAGCAGTCCTTCCACAGCCCCACACACTGGGGCTCCGGCCTTGCCAGCCAGCTCAGGGGGCCGACGTTCGTGCCTTGCTCGCTCTCGGGACCTGTGCCGGAGCCCAGCTCCAAAAAGCGAACGTCCAGCGACTGCTCCCACACCAAAGGTGCCAGGCCTCCCATGTGTTGCCGGCCCTCGACTTGCCCTGGCAGCATTTCCACAGCCCCACACACACTGGGGCTCCGGCCTTGCCAGCCAGCTCAGGGGGCCGACGTTCGTGCCTTGCTCGCTCTCTGGACCTGCGTCGAGCCCAGCTCCAAATTGCAAACATCCAGCGACTGCTCCCACACCAAAGGTGCCAGGCCTCCCAGGTGTTGCCGGCCCTCGCCTTGCCCTGGCAGCCCTTCCACAGCCCCACACACACACTGGGGCTCCGGCCTTGCCAGCCAGCTCAGGGGGCCGACGTTCGTGCCTTGCTCGCTGTCGGCACCTGCGCCGGAGCCGAGCTCCAAATTGCAAACGTCCAGCGACTGCTCCCACACCAAAGGTGCCAGGCCTCCCAGGTGTTGCCGGCCCTCGCCTTGCCCTGGCACTCCTTCCACAGCCCCACACACACTGGGGCTCCGGCCTTGCCAGCCAGCTCAGGGGGCCGACGTTCGTGCCTTGCTCGCTCTCGGCACCTGCGCCGGAGCCCAGCTCCAAATTGCAAACGTCCAGCGACTGCTCCCACACTAAAGGTGCCAGAACTCCAAGGTGTTGCCCGCCCTCGCGTCTCCCTGGCACTCCTTCCACAGCCCCACACACACTGGGGCTCCGGCCTTGCCAGCCAGCTCAGGGGGCCGACGTTCGTGCCTTGCTCGCTGTCGGCACCTGCCCCGGAGCCCAGCTCCAAATTGTGAACGTCCAGCGACCGCTCCCACACCAAAGGTGCCAGGCCTCCCAGGTGTTGATGGCCCTCGCCTGTCCATAGCAGCCCTTCCACAGCCCCACACACACTGGGGCTCCGGCCTTGCCAGCCAGCCCAGGGGGCCGACGTTCGTGCCTTGCTCGCTCTCGGCACCTGCGCCGGAGCCCAGCTCCAAATTGCAAACGTCCAGCGACTGCTCCCACACTAAAGGTGCCAGAACTCCAAGGTGTTGCCGGCCCTCGCGTCTCCCTGGCACTCCTTCCACAGCCCCACACACACTGGGGCTCCGGCCTTGCCAGCCAGCTCAGGGGGCCGACGTTCGTGCCTTGCTCGCTCTCGGGATCTGCGTCGAGCCCAGCTCCAAAAAGAGAACGTCCAGCGACTGCTCCCACACCAAAGGTGCCAGGCCTCCCATGTGTTGCCGGCCCTCGCCTTGCCCTAGCAGCCCTTCCACAGCCCCACACACACTGGGGCTCCGGCCTTGCCAGCCAGATCAGGGGGCCGACGTTCGTGCCTTGCTCGCTCTCGGCACCTGCGCCGGAGCCCAGCTCCAAATTGCAAACGTCCAGCGACTGCTCCCACACTAAAGGTGCCAGAACTCCAAGGTGTTGCCGGCCCTCGTGTCTCCCTGGCACTCCTTCCACAGCTCCACACACACTGGGGCTCCGGCCTTGCCAGCCAGCTCAGGGGGCCGACGTTCGTGCCTTGCTCGCTCTCGGGACCTGCGCCGAGCCCAGCTCCAAATTGCAAACATCCAGCGACTGCTCCCACACCAAAGGTGCGAGGCCTCCCAGGTGTTGCCGGCCCTCGCCTGTCCAGAGCAGTCCTTCCACAGCCCCACACACTGGGGCTCCGGCCTTGCCAGCCATCTCAGGGGGCCGACGTTCGTGCCTTGCTCGCTCTCGGGACCTGTGCCGGAGCCCAGCTCCAAAAAGCGAACGTCCAGCGACTGCTCCCACACCAAAGGTGCCAGGCCTCCCATGTGTTGCCGGCCCTCGACTTGCCCTGGCAGCATTTCCACAGCCCCACACACACTGGGGCTCCGGCCTTGCCAGCCAGCTCAGGGGGCCGACGTTCGTGCCTTGCTCGCTCTCTGGACCTCCGTCGAGCCCAGCTCCAAATTGCAAACATCCAGCGACTGCTCCCACACCAAAGGTGCCAGGCCTCCCAGGTGTTGCCGGCCCTCGCCTTGCCCTGGCACTCCTTCCACAGCCCCACACACACACTGGGGCTCCGGCCTTGCCAGCCAGCTCAGGGGGCCGACGTTCGTGCCTTGCTCGCTGTCGGCACCTGCGCCGGAGCCGAGCTCCAAATTGCAAACGTCCAGCGACTGCTCCCACACCAAAGGTGCCAGGCCTCCCAGGTGTTGCCGGCCCTCGCGTCTCCCTGGCACTCCTTCCACAGCCCCACACACACTGGGGCTCTGGCCTTGCCAGCCAGCTCAGGGGGCCGACGTTCGTGCCTTGCTCGCTCTCGGGACCTGCGCCTGAGCCCAGCTCGAATTCCAAACGTCCAGCGACTGCTCCCACACCAAAGGTGCCAGGCCTCCCAGGTGTTGCCGGCCCTCGACTTGCCCTGGCAGCCCTTCCACAGCCCCACACACACTGGGTCTCCGGCCTTGCCAGCCAGCTCAGGGGGCCGACGTTCGTGCCTTGCTCGCTGTCGGCACCTGTCCCGGAGCCCAGCTCCAAATTGTGAACGTCCAGCGACTGCTCCCACACCAAAGGTGCCAGGCCTCCCAGGTGTTGATGGCCCTCGCCTGTCCATAGCAGTCCTTCCACAGCCCCACACACTGGGGCTCCGGCCTTGCCAGCCAGCTCAGGGGGCCCACGTTCGTGCCTTGCTCGCTCTCGGGACCTGCGCCGGAGCGCAGCTCCAAATTGCAAACATCCAGCAACTGCTCCCACACCAAAGGTGCCAGACCTCCCATGTGTTGCCGGCCCTCGACTTGCCCTGGCAGCCATTCCACAGCCCCACACACACTGGGGCTCAGGCCTTGCCAGCCAGCTCAGGGGGCCGACGTTCGTGCCTTGCTCGCTCTCGGGACCTGCGTCGAGCCCAGCTCCAAATTGCAAACATCCAGCGACTGCTCCCACACCAAAGGTGCCAGGCCTCCCAGGTGTTGCCGGCCCTCGCCTTGCCCTGGCACTCCTTCCACAGCCCCACACACACACTGGGGCTCCGGCCTTGCCAGCCAGCTCAGGGGGCCGACGTTCGTGCCTTGCTCGCTGTCGGCACCTGCGCCGGAGCCGAGCTCCAAATTGCAAACGTCCAGCGACTGCTCCCACACCAAAGGTGCCAGGCCTCCCAGGTGTTGCCGGCCCTCGCCTTGCCCTGGCACTCCTTCCACAGCCCCACACACACTGGGGCTCTGGCCTTGCCAGCCAGCTCAGGGGGCCGACGTTCGTGCCTTGCTCGCTCTCGGGACCTGCGCCGGAGCCCAGCTCGAATTCCAAACGTCCAGCGACTGCTCCCACACCAAAGGTGCCAGGCCTCCCAGGTGTTGCCGGCCCTCGACTTGCCCTGGCACTCCTTCCACAGCCCCACACACACTGGGGCTCCGGCCTTGCCAGCCAGCTCAGGGGGCCGACGTTCGTGCCTTGCTCGCTCTCGGCACCTGCCCCGGAGCCCAGCTCCAAATTGTGAACGTCCAGCGACTGCTCCCACACCAAAGGTGCCAGGCCTCCCAGGTGTTGATGGCCCTCGCCTGTCCATAGCAGCCCTTCCACAGCCCCACACACACTGGGGCTCCGGCCTTGCCAGCCAGCCCAGGGGGCCGACGTTCGTGCCTTGCTCGCTCTCGGCACCTGCGCCGGAGCCCAGCTCCAAATTGCAAACGTCCAGCGACTGCTCCCACACTAAAGGTGCCAGAACTCCAAGGTGTTGCCGGCCCTCGCGTCTCCCTGGCACTCCTTCCACAGCCCCACACACACTGGGGCTCCGGCCTTGCCAGCCAGCTCAGGGGGCCGACGTTCGTGCCTTGCTCGCTCTCGGGATCTGCGTCGAGCCCAGCTCCAAAAAGAGAACGTCCAGCGACTGCTCCCACACCAAAGGTGCCAGGCCTCCCATGTGTTGCCGGCCCTCGCCTTGCCCTAGCAGCCCTTCCACAGCCCCACACACACTGGGGCTCCGGCCTTGCCAGCCAGATCAGGGGGCCGACGTTCGTGCCTTGCTCGCTCTCGGCACCTGCGCCGGAGCCCAGCTCCAAATTGCAAACGTCCAGCGACTGCTCCCACACTAAAGGTGCCAGAACTCCAAGGTGTTGCCGGCCCTCGCGTCTCCCTGGCACTCCTTCCACAGCTCCACACACACTGGGGCTCCGGCCTTGCCAGCCAGCTCAGGGGGCCGACGTTCGTGCCTTGCTCGCTCTCGGGACCTGCGCCGAGCCCAGCTCCAAATTGCAAACATCCAGCGACTGCTCCCACACCAAAGGTGCCAGGCCTCCCAGGTGTTGCCGGCCCTCGCCTGTCCAGAGCAGTCCTTCCACAGCCCCACACACTGGGGCTCCGGCCTTGCCAGCCAGCTCAGGGGGCCGACGTTCGTGCCTTGCTCGCTCTCGGCACCTGCGCCGGAGCCCAGCTCCAAAAAGCGAACGTCCAGCGACTGCTCCCACACCAAAGGTGCCAGGCCTCCCATGTGTTGCCGGCCCTCGACTTGCCCTGGCAGCATTTCCACAGCCCCACACACACTGGGGCTCCGGCCTTGCCAGCCAGCTCAGGGGGCCGACGTTCGTGCCTTGCTCGCTCTCTGGACCTCCGTCGACCCCAGCTCCAAATTGCAAACATCCAGCGACTGCTCCCACACCAAAGGTGCCAGGCCTCCCAGGTGTTGCCGGCCCTCGCCTTGCCCTGGCACTCCTTCCACAGCCCCACACACACACTGGGGCTCCGGCCTTGCCAGCCAGCTCAGGGGGCCGACGTTCGTGCCTTGCTCGCTGTCGGCACCTGCGCCGGAGCCGAGCTCCAAATTGCAAACGTCCAGCGACTGCTCCCACACCAAAGGTGCCAGGCCTCCCAGGTGTTGCCGGCCCTCGCGTCTCCCTGGCACTCCTTCCACAGCCCCACACACACTGGGGCTCCGGCCTTGCCAGCCAGCTCAGGGGGCCGACGTTCGTGCCTTGCTCGCTCTCTGGACCTGCGTCGAGCCCAGCTCCAAATTGCAAACATCCAGCGACTGCTCCCACACCAAAGGTGCCAGGCCTCCCAGGTGTTGCCGGCCCTCGCCTGTCCAGAGCAGTCCTTCCACAGCCCCACACACTGGGGCTCCGGCCTTGCCAGCCAGCTCAGGGGGCCGACGTTCGTGCCTTGCTCGCTCTCGGGACCTGTGCCGGAGCCCAGCTCCAAAAAGCGAACGTCCAGCGACTGCTCCCACACCAAAGGTGCCAGGCCTCCCATGTGTTGCCGGCCCTCGACTTGCCCTGGCAGCATTTCCACAGCCCCACACACACTGGGGCTCCGGCCTTGCCAGCCAGCTCAGGGGGCCGACGTTCGTGCCTTGCTCGCTCTCTGGACCTGCGTCGAGCCCAGCTCCAAATTGCAAACATCCAGCGACTGCTCCCACACCAAAGGTGCCAGGCCTCCCAGGTGTTGCCGGCCCTCGCCTTGCCCTGGCAGCCCTTCCACAGCCCCACACACACACTGGGGCTCCGGCCTTGCCAGCCAGCTCAGGGGGCCGACGTTCGTGCCTTGCTCGCTGTCGGCACCTGCGCCGGAGCCGAGCTCCAAATTGCAAACGTCCAGCGACTGCTCCCACACCAAAGGTGCCAGGCCTCCCAGGTGTTGCCGGCCCTCGCCTTGCCCTGGCACTCCTTCCACAGCCCCACACACACTGGGGCTCCGGCCTTGCCAGCCAGCTCAGGGGGCCGACGTTCGTGCCTTGCTCGCTCTCGGCACCTGCGCCGGAGCCCAGCTCCAAATTGCAAACGTCCAGCGACTGCTCCCACACTAAAGGTGCCAGAACTCCAAGGTGTTGCCCGCCCTCGCGTCTCCCTGGCACTCCTTCCACAGCCCCACACACACTGGGGCTCCGGCCTTGCCAGCCAGCTCAGGGGGCCGACGTTCGTGCCTTGCTCGCTGTCGGCACCTGCCCCGGAGCCCAGCTCCAAATTGTGAACGTCCAGCGACCGCTCCCACACCAAAGGTGCCAGGCCTCCCAGGTGTTGATGGCCCTCGCCTGTCCATAGCAGCCCTTCCACAGCCCCACACACACTGGGGCTCCGGCCTTGCCAGCCAGCCCAGGGGGCCGACGTTCGTGCCTTGCTCGCTCTCGGCACCTGCGCCGGAGCCCAGCTCCAAATTGCAAACGTCCAGCGACTGCTCCCACACTAAAGGTGCCAGAACTCCAAGGTGTTGCCGGCCCTCGCGTCTCCCTGGCACTCCTTCCACAGCCCCACACACACTGGGGCTCCGGCCTTGCCAGCCAGCTCAGGGGGCCGACGTTCGTGCCTTGCTCGCTCTCGGGATCTGCGTCGAGCCCAGCTCCAAAAAGAGAACGTCCAGCGACTGCTCCCACACCAAAGGTGCCAGGCCTCCCATGTGTTGCCGGCCCTCGCCTTGCCCTAGCAGCCCTTCCACAGCCCCACACACACTGGGGCTCCGGCCTTGCCAGCCAGATCAGGGGGCCGACGTTCGTGCCTTGCTCGCTCTCGGCACCTGCGCCGGAGCCCAGCTCCAAATTGCAAACGTCCAGCGACTGCTCCCACACTAAAGGTGCCAGAACTCCAAGGTGTTGCCGGCCCTCGTGTCTCCCTGGCACTCCTTCCACAGCTCCACACACACTGGGGCTCCGGCCTTGCCAGCCAGCTCAGGGGGCCGACGTTCGTGCCTTGCTCGCTCTCGGGACCTGCGCCGAGCCCAGCTCCAAATTGCAAACATCCAGCGACTGCTCCCACACCAAAGGTGCGAGGCCTCCCAGGTGTTGCCGGCCCTCGCCTGTCCAGAGCAGTCCTTCCACAGCCCCACACACTGGGGCTCCGGCCTTGCCAGCCATCTCAGGGGGCCGACGTTCGTGCCTTGCTCGCTCTCGGGACCTGTGCCGGAGCCCAGCTCCAAAAAGCGAACGTCCAGCGACTGCTCCCACACCAAAGGTGCCAGGCCTCCCATGTGTTGCCGGCCCTCGACTTGCCCTGGCAGCATTTCCACAGCCCCACACACACTGGGGCTCCGGCCTTGCCAGCCAGCTCAGGGGGCCGACGTTCGTGCCTTGCTCGCTCTCTGGACCTCCGTCGAGCCCAGCTCCAAATTGCAAACATCCAGCGACTGCTCCCACACCAAAGGTGCCAGGCCTCCCAGGTGTTGCCGGCCCTCGCCTTGCCCTGGCACTCCTTCCACAGCCCCACACACACACTGGGGCTCCGGCCTTGCCAGCCAGCTCAGGGGGCCGACGTTCGTGCCTTGCTCGCTGTCGGCACCTGCGCCGGAGCCGAGCTCCAAATTGCAAACGTCCAGCGACTGCTCCCACACCAAAGGTGCCAGGCCTCCCAGGTGTTGCCGGCCCTCGCGTCTCCCTGGCACTCCTTCCACAGCCCCACACACACTGGGGCTCTGGCCTTGCCAGCCAGCTCAGGGGGCCGACGTTCGTGCCTTGCTCGCTCTCGGGACCTGCGCCTGAGCCCAGCTCGAATTCCAAACGTCCAGCGACTGCTCCCACACCAAAGGTGCCAGGCCTCCCAGGTGTTGCCGGCCCTCGACTTGCCCTGGCAGCCCTTCCACAGCCCCACACACACTGGGTCTCCGGCCTTGCCAGCCAGCTCAGGGGGCCGACGTTCGTGCCTTGCTCGCTGTCGGCACCTGTCCCGGAGCCCAGCTCCAAATTGTGAACGTCCAGCGACTGCTCCCACACCAAAGGTGCCAGGCCTCCCAGGTGTTGATGGCCCTCGCCTGTCCATAGCAGTCCTTCCACAGCCCCACACACTGGGGCTCCGGCCTTGCCAGCCAGCTCAGGGGGCCCACGTTCGTGCCTTGCTCGCTCTCGGGACCTGCGCCGGAGCGCAGCTCCAAATTGCAAACATCCAGCAACTGCTCCCACACCAAAGGTGCCAGACCTCCCATGTGTTGCCGGCCCTCGACTTGCCCTGGCAGCCATTCCACAGCCCCACACACACTGGGGCTCAGGCCTTGCCAGCCAGCTCAGGGGGCCGACGTTCGTGCCTTGCTCGCTCTCGGGACCTGCGTCGAGCCCAGCTCCAAATTGCAAACATCCAGCGACTGCTCCCACACTAAAGGTGCCAGGCCTCCCAGGTGTTGCCGGCCCTCGCCTTGCCCTGGCAGCCCTTCCACAGCCCCACACACACTGGGGCTCCGGCCTTGCCAGCCAGCTCAGGGGGCCGACGTTCGTGCCTTGCTCGCTCTCTGGACCTGCGTCGAGCCCAGCTCCAAATTGCAAACATCCAGCGACTGCTCCCACACCAAAGGTGCCAGGCCTCCCAGGTGTTGCCGGCCCTCGCCTTGCCCTGGCACTCCTTCCACAGCCCCACACACACACTGGGGCTCCGGCCTTGCCAGCCAGCTCAGGGGGCCGACGTTCGTGCCTTGCTCGCTGTCGGCACCTGCGCCGGAGCCGAGCTCCAAATTGCAAACGTCCAGCGACTGCTCCCACACCAAAGGTGCCAGGCCTCCCAGGTGTTGCCGGCCCTCGCGTCTCCCTGGCACTCCTTCCACAGCCCCACACACACTGGGGCTCTGGCCTTGCCAGCCAGCTCAGGGGGCCGACGTTCGTGCCTTGCTCGCTCTCGGGACCTGCGCCTGAGCCCAGCTCGAATTCCAAACGTCCAGCGACTGCTCCCACACCAAAGGTGCCAGGCCTCCCAGGTGTTGCTGGCCCTCGACTTGCCCTGGCAGCCCTTCCACAGCCCCACACACACTGGGGCTCAGGCCTTGCCAGCCAGCTCAGGGGGCCGACGTTCGTGCCTTGCTCGCTGTCGGCACCTGCCCCGGAGCCCAGCTCCAAATTGTGAACGTCCAGCGACTGCTCCCACACCAAAGGTGCCAGGCCTCCCAGGTGTTGATGGCCCTCGCCTGTCCATAGCAGTCCTTCCACAGCCCCACACACTGGGGCTCCGGCCTTGCCAGCCAGCTCAGGGGGCCGACGTTCGTGCCTTGCTCGCTCTCGGGACCTGCGCCGGAGCGCAGCTCCAAATTGCAAACATCCAGCAACTGCTCCCACACCAAAGGTGCCAGACCTCCCATGTGTTGCCGGCCCTCGACTTGCCCTGGCAGCCATTCCACAGCCCCACACACACTGGGGCTCAGGCCTTGCCAGCCAGCTCAGGGTGCCGACGTTCGTGCCTTGCTCGCTCTCGGGACCTGCGTCGAGCCCAGCTCCAAATTGCAAACATCCAGCGACTGCTCCCACACCAAAGGTGCCAGGCCTCCCAGGTGTTGCCGGCCCTCGCCTTGCCCTGGCACTCCTTCCACAGCCCCACACACACACTGGGGCTCCGGCCTTGCCAGCCAGCTCAGGGGGCCGACGTTCGTGCCTTGCTCGCTGTCGGCACCTGCGCCGGAGCCGAGCTCCAAATTGCAAACGTCCAGCGACTGCTCCCACACCAAAGGTGCCAGGCCTCCCAGGTGTTGCCGGTCCTCTCGTCTCCCTGGCACTCCTTCCACAGCCCCACACACACTGGGGCTCCGGCCTTGCCAGCCAGCTCAGGGGGCCGATGTTCGTGCCTTGCTCGCTCTCGGGACCTGCGCCTGAGCCCAGCTCCAAATTGCAAACATCCAGCGACTGCTCCCACACTAAAGGTGCCAGAACTCCAAGGTGTTGCCCGCCCTCGCGTCTCCCTGGCACTCCTTCCACAGCCCCACACACACTGGGGCTCCGGCCTTGCCAGCCAGCTCAGGGGGCCGACGTTCGTGCCTTGCTCGCTGTCGGCACCTGCCCTGGAGCCCAGCTCCAAATTGTGAACGTCCAGCGACTGCTCCCACACCAAAGGTGCCAGGCCTCCCAGGTGTTGATGGCCCTCGCCTTGCCCTGGCAGTCCTTCCACAGCCCCACACACACTGGGGCTCCGGCCTTGCCAGCCAGCTCAGGGGGCCGACGTTCGTGCCTTGCTCGCTCTCGGGACCTGCGCCTGAGCCCAGCTCCAAATTGCGAACGTCCAGCGACTGCTCCCACACCAAAGGTGCCAGGCCTCCCAGGTGTTGCCGGCCCTCGCCTTGCCCTGGCAGCCCTTCCACAGCCCCACACACACTGGGGCTCCGGCCTTGCCAGCCAGCTCAGGGGGCCGACGTTCGTGCCTTGCTCGCTCTCGGGACCTGCGCCGGAGCCGAGCTCCAAATTGCAAACGTCCAGCGACTGCTCCCACACCAAAGGTGCCAGGCCTCCCAGGTGTTGCCGGCCCTCGCGTCTCCCTGGCACTCCTTCCACAGCCCCACACACACTGGGGCTCCGGCCTTGCCAGCCAGCTCAGGCTGCCGACGTTCGTGCCTTACTCGCTCTCGGGACCTGCGCCTGAGCCCAGCTCCAAATTCCAAACGTCCAGCGACTGCTCCCACACTAAAGGTGCCAGAACTCCAAGGTGTTGCCCGCCCTCGCGTCTCCCTGGCACTCCTTCCACAGCCCCACACACACTGGGGCTCCGGCCTTGCCAGCCAGCTCAGGGGGCCGACGTTCGTGCCTTGCTCGCTGTCGGCACCTGCCCCGGAGCCCAGCTCCAAATTGTGAACGTCCAGCGACTGCTCCCACACCAAAGGTGCCAGGCCTCCCATGTGTTGATGGCCCTCGCCTTGCCCTGGCAGCCCTTCCACAGCCCCACACACACTGGGGCTCCGGCCTTGCCAGCCAGCTCAGGGGGCCCACGTTCGTGCCTTGCTCGCTCTCGGGACCTGCGCCGGAGCCGAGCTCCAAATTGCAAACGTCCAGCGACTGCTCCCACACCAAAGGTGCCAGGCCTCCCAGGTGTTGCCGGCCCTCGCGTCTCCCTGGCACTCCTTCCACAGCCCCACACACACTGGGGCTCCGGCCTTGCCAGCCAGCTCAGGCTGCCGACGTTCGTGCCTTACTCGCTCTCGGGACCTGCCCCTGAGCACAGCTCCGAATTCCAAACGTCCAGCGACTGCTCCCACACCAAAGGTGCCAGGCCTCCCAGGTGTTGCTGGCCCTCGCCTTGCCCTGGCAGCCCTTCCACAGCCACACACACTGGGGCTCCGGCCTTGCCAGCCAGCTCAGGGGGCCGACGTTCGTGCCTTGCTCGCTCTCGGGACCTGCGCCGGAGCCCAGCTCCAAATTGCAAACGTCCAGCGACTGCTCCCACACCAAAGGTGCCAGGCCTCCCAGGTGTTGCCGGCCCTCGCCTTGCCCTGGCAGCCCTTCCACAGCCCCACACACACTGGGGCTCCGGCCTTGCCAGCCAGCTCAGGGGGCCGACGTTCGTGCCTTGCTCGCTCTCGGGACCTGCGCCGGAGCCCAGCTCCAAATTGCAAACGTCCAGCGACTGCTCCCACACCAAAGGTGCCAGGCCTCCCAGGTGTTGCCGGCCCTCGACTTGCCCTGGCACTCCTTCCACAGCCCCACACACTGGGGCTCCGGCCTTGCCAGCCAGCTCAGGGGGCCGACGTTCGTGCCTTGCTCGCTCTCGGCACCTGCGCCGAGCCCAGCTCCAAATTGCAAACATCCAGCGACTGCTCCCACACCAAAGGTGCCAGGCCTCCCAGGTGTTGATGGCCCTCGCCTGTCCAGAGCAGTCCTTCCACAGCCCCACACACTGGGGCTCCGGCCTTGCCAGCCAGCTCAGGGGGCCGACGTTCGTGCCTTGCTCGCTCTCTGGACCTGCGTCGAGCCCAGCTCCAAATTGCAAACATCCAGCGACTGCTCCCACACCAAAGGTGCCAGGCCTCCCAGGTGTTGCCGGCCCTCGCCTTGCCCTGGCACTCCTTCCACAGCCCCACACACACACTGGGGCTCCGGCCTTGCCAGCCAGCTCAGGGGGCCGACGTTCGTGCCTTGCTCGCTGTCGGCACCTGCGCCGGAGCCGAGCTCCAAATTGCAAACGTCCAGCGACTGCTCCCACACCAAAGGTGCCAGGCCTCCCAGGTGTTGCCGGCCCTCGCGTCTCCCTGGCACTCCTTCCACAGCCCCACACACACAGGGGCTCCGGCCTTGCCAGCCAGCCCAGGGGGCCGACGTTCGTGCCTTGCTCGCTCTCGGCACCTGCGCCGGAGTCCAGCTCCAAATTGCAAATGTCCAGCGACTGCTCCCACACTAAAGGTGCCAGAACTCCAAGGTGTTGCCGGCCCTCGCGTCTCCCTGGCACTCCTTCCACAGCCCCACACACACTGGGGCTCCGGCCTTGCCAGCCAGCTCAGGGGGCCGACGTTCGTGCCTTGCTCGCTCTCGGGACCTGCGCCGAGCCCAGCTCCAAATTGCAAACATC
Organism: Spheniscus humboldti; assembly: GCA_027474245.1. NCBI lineage: Eukaryota > Metazoa > Chordata > Aves > Sphenisciformes > Spheniscidae > Spheniscus > Spheniscus humboldti. The sequence goes on from CM049889.1 coordinate 133,676,394, forward strand.
CAGCGACTGCTCCCACACCAAAGGTGCCAGGCCTCCCAGGTGTTTATGGCCCTCGCCTGTCCAGAGCAGTCCTTCCACAGCCCCACACACTGGGGCTCCGGCCTTGCCAGCCAGCTCAGGGGGCCGACGTTCGTGCCTTGCTCGCTCTCGGGACCTGTGCCGGAGCCCAGCTCCAAAAAGCGAACGTCCAGCGACTGCTCCCACACCAAAGGTGCCAGGCCTCCCATGTGTTGCCGGCCCTCGACTTGCCCTGGCAGCCCTTCCACAGCCCCACACACACTGGGGCTCCGGCCTTGCCAGCCAGCTCAGGGGGCCGACGTTCGTGCCTTGCTCGCTCTCTGGACCTGCGTCGAGCCCAGCTCCAAATTGCAAACATCCAGCGACTGCTCCCACACCAAAGGTGCCAGGCCTCCCAGGTGTTGCCGGCCCTCGCCTTGCCCTGGCACTCCTTCCACAGCCACACACACACACTGGGGCTCCGGCCTTGCCAGCCAGCTCAGGGGGCCGACGTTCGTGCCTTGCTCGCTCTCGGCACCTGCGCCGGAGCCCAGCTCCAAATTGCAAACGTCCAGCGACTGCTCCCACACCAAAGGTGCCAGGCCTCCCAGGTGTTGCCGGCCCTCGCGTCTCCCTGGCACTCCTTCCACAGCCCCACACACACTGGGGCTCTGGCCTTGCCAGCCAGCTCAGGGGGCCGACGTTCGTGCCTTGCTCGCTCTCGGGACCTGCGCCGGAGCCCAGCTCCAAATTGCAAACATCCAGCAACTGCTCCCACACCAAAGGTGCCAGGCCTCCCAGGTGTTGCCGGCCCTCGACTTGCCCTGGCAGCCCTTCCACAGCCCCACACACACTGGGGCTCCGGCCTTGCCAGCCAGCTCAGGCTGCCGACGTTCGTGCCTTGCTCGCTCTCGGGACCTGCGCCGAGCCCAGCTCCAAATTGCAAACATCCAGCGACTGCTCCCACACCAAAGGTGCCAGGCCTCCCAGGTGTTGATGGCCCTCGCCTGTCCAGAGCAGTCCTTTCACAGCCCCACACACTGGGGCTCCGGCCTTGCCAGCCAGCTCAGGGGGCCGCCGTTCGTGCCTTGCTCGCTCTCGGCACCTGCGCCGGAGCCCAGCTCCAAATTGCAAACGTCCAGCGACTGCTCCCACACTAAAGGTGCCAGAACTCCAAGGTGTTGCCGGCCCTCGCGTCTCCCTGGCACTCCTTCCACAGCCCCACACACACTGGGGCTCCGGCCTTGCCAGCCAGCTCAGGGGGCCGACGTTCGTGCCTTGCTCGCTCTCGGGACCTGCGCCGAGCCCAGCTCCAAATTGCAAACATCCAGCGACTGCTCCCACACCAAAGGTGCCAGGCCTCCCAGGTGTTGATGGCCCTCGCCTGTCCAGAGCAGTCCTTTCACAGCCCCACACACTGGGGCTCCGGCCTTGCCAGCCAGCTCAGGGGGCCGACGTTCGTGCCTTGCTCGCTCTCGGGACCTGTGCCGGAGCCCAGCTCCAAATTGTGAACGTCCAGCGACTGCTCCCACACCAAAGGTGCCAGGCCTCCCATGTGTTGCCGGCCCTCGACTTGCCCTGGCAGCCCTTCCACAGCCCCACACACACTGGGGCTCCGGCCTTGCCAGCCAGCTCAGGGGGCCGACGTTCGTGCCTTGCTCGCTCTCTGGACCTGCGTCGAGCCCAGCTCCAAATTGCAAACATCCAGCGACTGCTCCCACACCAAAGGTGCCAGGCCTCCCAGGTGTTGATGGCCCTCGCCTGTCCAGAGCAGTCCTTCCACAGCCCCACACACTGGGGCTCCGGCCTTGCCAGCCAGCTCAGGGGGCCCACGTTCTTGCATTGCTCGCTCTCGGGACCTGTGCCGGAGCCCAGCTCCAAAAAGCGAACGTCCAGCGACTGCTCCAACACCAAAGGTGCCAGGCCTCCAAGGTGTTGCCGGCCCTCGCCTTGCCCTAGCAGCCCTTCCACAGCCCCACACACACTGGGGCTCCGGCCTTGCCAGCCAGCCCAGGGGGCCGACGTTCGTGCCTTGCTCGCTCTCGGCACCTGCGCCGGAGCCCAGCTCCAAATTGCAAACGTCCAGCGACTGCTCCCACACCAAAGGTGCCAGGCCTCCCAGGTGTTGCCGGCCCTCGCGTCTCCCTGGCAGCCCTTCCACAGCCCCACACACACTGGGGCTCCGGCCTTGCCAGCCAGCTCAGGGGGCCGACGTTCGTGCCTTGCTCGCTCTCGGGACCTGCGCCGAGCCCAGCTCCAAATTGCAAACATCCAGCGACTGCTCCCACACCAAAGGTGCCAGGCCTCCCAGGTGTTGATGGCCCTCGCCTGTCCAGAGCAGTCCTTCCACAGCCCCACACACTGGGGCTCCGGCCTTGCCAGCCAGCTCAGGGGGCCGACGTTCGTGCCTTGCTCGCTCTCGGGACCTGTGCCGGAGCCCAGCTCCAAAAAGCGAACGTCCAGCGACTGCTCCCACACCAAAGGTGCCAGGCCTCCCATGTGTTGCCGGCCCTCGACTTGCCCTGGCAGCCCTTCCACAGCCCCACACACACTGGGGCTCCGGCCTTGCCAGCCAGCTCAGGGGGCCGACGTTCGTGCCTTGCTCGCTCTCTGGACCTGCGTCGAGCCCAGCTCCAAATTGCAAACATCCAGCGACTGCTCCCACACCAAAGGTGCCAGGCCTCCCAGGTGTTGCCGGCCCTCGCCTTGCCCTGGCATTCCTTCCACAGCCCCACACACACACTGGGGCTCCGGCCTTGCCAGCCAGCTCAGGGGGCCGACGTTCGTGCCTTGCTCGCTGTCGGCACCTGCGCCGGAGCCGAGCTCCAAATTGCAAACGTCCAGCGACTGCTCCCACACCAAAGGTGCCAGGCCTCCCAGGTGTTGCCGGCCCTCGACTTGCCCTGGCACTCCTTCCACAGCCCCACACACACTGGGGCTCCGGCCTTGCCAGCCAGCTCAGGGGGCCGACGTTCGTGCCTTGCTCGCTCTCGGCACCTGCGCCGAGCCCAGCTCCAAATTGCAAACATCCAGCGACTGCTCCCACACCAAAGGTGCCAGGCCTCCCATGTGTTGATGGCCCTCGCCTGTCCAGAGCAGTCCTTCCACAGCCCCACACACTGGGGCTCCGGCCTTGCCAGCCAGCTCAGGGGGCCGACGTTCGTGCCTTGCTCGCTCTCTGGACCTGCGTCGAGCCCAGCTCCAAATTGCAAACATCCAGCGACTGCTCCCACACCAAAGGTGCCAGGCCTCCCAGGTGTTGCCGGCCCTCGCCTTGCCCTGGCACTCCTTCCACAGCCCCCCACACACACTGGGGCTCCGGCCTTGCCAGCCAGCTCAGGGGGCCGACGTTCGTGCCTTGCTCGCTCTCGGTCCCTGCGCCGCAGCCCAGCTCGAAATTGCAAACGTCCAGCGACTGCTCCCACACCAAAGGTGCCAGGCCTCCCAGGTGTTGCCGGCCCTCGACTTGCCCTGGCACTCCTTCCACAGCCCCACACACACTGGGGCTCCGGCCTTGCCAGCCAGCTCAGGGGGCCGACGTTCGTGCCTTGCTCGCTGTCGGCACCTGCCCCGGAGCCCAGCTCCAAATTGCAAACGTCCAGCGACTGCTCCCACACCAAAGGTGCCAGGCCTCCCAGGTGTTGCCGGCCCTCGCCTTGCCCTGGCAGCCCTTCCACAGCCCCACACACACACTGGGGCTCCGGCCTTGCCAGCCAGCTCAGGGGGCCGACGTTCGTGCCTTGCTCGCTGTCGGCACCTGCGCCGGAGCCGAGCTCCAAATTGCAAACGTCCAGCGACTGCTCCCACACCAAAGGTGCCAGGCCTCCCAGGTGTTGCCGGCCCTCGCGTCTCCCTGGCACTCCTTCCACAGCCCCACACACACAGGGGCTCCGGCCTTGCCAGCCAGCCCAGGGGGCCGACGTTCGTGCCTTGCTCGCTCTCGGCACCTGCGCCGGAGCCCAGCTCCAAATTGCAAATGTCCAGCGACTGCTCCCACACTAAAGGTGCCAGAACTCCAAGGAGTTGCCGGCCCTCGCGTCTCCCTGGCACTCCTTCCACAGCCCCACACACACTGGGGCTCCGGCCTTGCCAGCCAGCTCAGGGGGCCGACGTTCGTGCCTTGCTCGCTCTCGGGACCTGCGCCGAGCCCAGCTCCAAATTGCAAACATCCAGCGACTGCTCCCACACCAAAGGTGCCAGGCCTCCCAGGTGTTGATGGCCCTCGCCTGTCCAGAGCAGTCCTTCCACAGCCCCACACACTGGGGCTCCGGCCTTGCCAGCCAGCTCAGGGGGCCGACGTTCGTGCCTTGCTCGCTCTCGGGACCTGTGCCGGAGCCCAGCTCCAAAAAGCGAACGTCCAGCGACTGCTCCCACACCAAAGGTGCCAGGCCTCCCATGTGTTGCCGGCCCTCGACTTGCCCTGGCAGCCCTTCCACAGCCCCACACACACTGGGGCTCCGGCCTTGCCAGCCAGCTCAGGGGGCCGACGTTCGTGCCTTGCTCGCTCTCTGGACCTGCGTCGAGCCCAGCTCCAAATTGCAAACATCCAGCGACTGCTCCCACACCAAAGGTGCCAGGCCTCCCAGGTGTTGCCGGCCCTCGCCTTGCCCTGGCACTCCTTCCACAGCCCCACACACACACTGGGGCTCCGGCCTTGCCAGCCAGCTCAGGGGGCCGACGTTCGTGCCTTGCTCGCTCTCGGCACCTGCGCCGGAGCCGAGCTCCAAATTGCAAACGTCCAGCGACTGCTCCCACACCAAAGGTGCCAGGCCTCCCAGGTGTTGCCGGCCCTCGCGTCTCCCTGGCACTCCTTCCACAGCCCCACACACACTGGGGCTCTGGCCTTGCCAGCCAGCTCAGGGGGCCGACGTTCGTGCCTTGCTCGCTCTCGGGACCTGCGCCGGAGCCCAGCTCCAAATTGCAAACATCCAGCAACTGCTCCCACACCAAAGGTGCCAGGCCTCCCAGGTGTTGCCGGCCCTCGACTTGCCCTGGCAGCCCTTCCACAGCCCCACACACACTGGGGCTCCGGCCTTGCCAGCCAGCTCAGGCTGCCGACGTTCGTGCCTTGCTCGCTCTCGGCACCTGCGCCGAGCCCAGCTCCAAATTGCAAACATCCAGCGACTGCTCCCACACCAAAGGTGCCAGGCCTCCCAGGTGTTGGTGGCCCTCGCCTGTCCAGAGCAGTCCTTCCACAGCCCCACACACTGGGGCTCCGGCCTTGCCAGCCAGCTCAGGGGGCCGACGTTCGTGCCTTGCTCGCTCTCGGGACCTGTGCCGGAGCCCACCTCCAAAAAGCGAACGTCCAGCGACTGCTCCCACACCAAAGGTGCCAGGCCTCCCATGTGTTGCCGGCCCTCGCCTTGCCCTGGCAGCCCTTCCACAGCCCCACACACACTGGGGCTCCGGCCTTGCCAGCCAGCTCAGGGGGCCGACGTTCGTGCCTTGCTCGCTCTCTGGACCTGCGTCGAGCCCAGCTCCAAATTGCAAACATCCAGCGACTGCTCCCACACCAAAGGTGCCAGGCCTCCCAGGTGTTGCCGGCCCTCGCCTTGCCCTGGCACTCCTTCCACAGCCCCACACACACACTGGGGCTCCGGCCTTGCCAGCCAGCTCAGGGGGCCGACGATCGTGCCTTGCTCGCTGTCGGCACCTGCGCCGGAGCCCAGCTCCAAATTGCAAACGTCCAGCGACTGCTCCCACACCAAAGGTGCCAGGCCTCCCAGGTGTTGCCGGCCCTCGCGTCTCCCTGGCACTCCTTCCACAGCCCCACACACACTGGGGCTCTGGCCTTGCCAGCCAGCTCAGGGGGCCGACGTTCGTGCCTTGCTCGCTCTCGGGACCTGCGCCTGAGCCCAGCTCGAATTCCAAACGTCCAGCGACTGCTCCCACACCAAAGGTGCCAGGCCTCCCAGGTGTTGCTGGCCCTCGCCTTGCCCTGGCACTCCTTCCACAGCCCCACACACACTGGGGCTCCGGCCTTGCCAGCCAGCTCAGGGGGCCGACGTTCGTGCCTTGCTCGCTCTCGGCACCTGCGCCGGAGCCCAGCTCCAAATTGTGAACGTCCAGCGACTGCTCCCACACCAAAGGTGCCAGGCCTCCCAGGTGTTGATGGCCCTCGCCTGTCCATAGCAGTCCTTCCACAGCCCCACACACACTGGGGCTCCGGCCTTGCCAGCCAGCTCAGGGGGCCCACGTTCGTGCCTTGCTCGCTCTCGGGAACTGCGCCGGAGCCCAGCTCCAAATTGCAAACATCCAGCGACTGCTCCCACACCAAAGGTGCCAGACCTCCCATGTGTTGCCGGCCCTCGCCTTGCCCTGGCAGCCCTTCCACAGCCCCACACACACTGGGGCTCCGGCCTTGCCAGCCAGCTCAGGGGGCCGATGTTCGTGCCTTGCTCGCTCTCGGGACCTGCGCCTGAGCCCAGCTCCTTATTACAAACGTCCAGCGACTGCTCCCACACCAAAGGTGCCAGGCCTCCCATGTGTTGCCGGCCCTCGACTTGCCCTGGCAGCCCTTCCACAGCCCCACACACACTGGGGCTCCGGCCTTGCCAGCCAGCTCAGGGGGCCGACGTTCGTGCCTTGCTCGCTGTCGGCACCTGCGCCGGAGCCCAGCTCCAAATTGCAAACGTCCAGCGACTGCTCCCACACCAAAGGTGCCAGGCCTCCCAGGTGTTGCCCGCCCTCGCGTCTCCCTGGCACTCCTTCCACAGCCCCACACACACTGGGGCTCCGGCCTTGCCAGCCAGCTCAGGGGGCCGACGTTCGTGCCTTGCTCGCTCTCGGGACCTGCGCCGCAGCCCAGCTCCAAATTGTGAACGTCCAGCGACTGCTCCCACACCAAAGGTGCCAGGCCTCCCAGGTGTTGATGGCCCTCGCCTGTCCACAGCAGTCCTTCCACAGCCCCACACACACTGGGGCTCCGGCCTTGCCAGCCAGCTCAGGGGGCCGACGTTCGTGCCTTGCTCGCTCTCGGGACCTGCGCCTGAGCCCAGCTCCAAATTGGGAACGTCCAGCGACTGCTCCCACACCAAAGGTGCCAGGCCTCCCAGGTGTTGCCGGCCCTCGCCTTGCCCTGGCAGCCCTTCCACAGCCCCACACACACTGGGGCTCCGGCCTTGCCAGCAGCCCAGGGGGCCGACGTTCGTGCCTTGCTCGCTGTCGGCACCTGCGCCTGAGCCGAGCTCCAAATTGCAAACGTCCAGCGACTGCTCCCACACCAAAGGTGCCAGGCCTCCCAGGTGTTGCCGGCCCTCGCGTCTCCCTGGCACTCCTTCCACAGCCCCACACACACTGGGGCTCCGGCCTTGCCAGCCAGCTCAGGGGGCCGACGTTCGTGCCTTGCTCGCTGTCGGCACCTGCCCCGGAGCCCAGCTCCAAATTGTGAACGTCCAGCGACTGCTCCCACACCAAAGGTGCCAGGCCTCCCAGGTGTTGATGGCCCTCGCCTGTCCACAGCAGTCCTTCCACAGCCCCACACACACTGGGGCTCCGGCCTTGCCAGCCAGCTCAGGGGGCCGACGTTCGTGCCTTGCTCGCTCTCGGGAACTGCGCCTGAGCCCAGCTCCAAATTGCCAACGTCCAGCGACTGCTCCCACACCAAAGGTGCCAGGCCTCCCATGTGTTGCCGGCCCTCGCCTTGCCCTGGCAGCCCTTCCACAGCCCCACACACACTGGGGCTCCGGCCTTGCCAGCCAGCTCAGGCTGCCGACGTTCGTGCCTTGCTCGCTGTCGGCACCTGCGCCGGAGCCGAGCTCCAAATTGCAAACGTCCAGCGACTGCTCCCACACCAAAGGTGCCAGGCCTCCCAGGTGTTGCCGTCCCTCGCGTCTCCCTGGCACTCCTTCCACAGCCCCACACACACTGGGGCTCCAGCCTTGCCAGCCAGCTCAGGGGGCCGACGTTCGTGCCTTGCTCGCTCTCGGGACCTGCGCCTGAGCACAGCTCCGAATTCCAAACGTCCAGCGACTGCTCCCACACCAAAGGTGCCAGGCCTCCCAGGTGTTGATGGCCCTCGCCTTGCCCTGGCAGCCCTTCCACAGCCCCACACACACTGGGGCTCCGGCCTTGCCAGCCAGCTCAGGGGGCCGACGTTCGTGCCTTGCTCGCTGCCGGCACCTGCGCCGGAGCCCAGCTCCAAATTGCAAACGTCCAGCGACTGCTCCCACACCAAAGGTGCCAGGCCTCCCAGGTGTTGCCGGCCCTCGACTTGCCCTGGCACTCCTTCCACAGCCCCACACACTGGGGCTCCGGCCTTGCCAGCCAGCTCAGGGGGCCGACGTTCGTGCCTTGCTCGCTCTCGGCACCTGCGCCGAGCCCAGCTCCAAATTGCAAACATCCAGCGACTGCTCCCACACCAAAGGTGCCAGGCCTCCCATGTGTTGATGGCCCTCGCCTGTCCAGAGCAGTCCTTCCACAGCCCCACACACTGGGGCTCCGGCCTTGCCAGCCAGCTCAGGGGGCCGACGTTCGTGCCTTGCTCGCTCTCTGGACCTGCGTCGAGCCCAGCTCCAAATTGCAAACATCCAGCGACTGCTCCCACACCAAAGGTGCCAGGCCTCCCAGGTGTTGCCGGCCCTCGCCTTGCCCTGGCACTCCTTCCACAGCCCCACACACACACTGGGGCTCCGGCCTTGCCAGCCAGCTCAGGGGGCCGACGTTCGTGCCTTGCTCGCTCTCGGTCCCTGCGCCGCAGCCCAGCTCGAAATTGCAAACGTCCAGCGACTGCTCCCACACCAAAGGTGCCAGGCCTCCCAGGTGTTGCCGGCCCTCGACTTGCCCTGGCACTCCTTCCACAGCCCCACACACACTGGGGCTCCGGCCTTGCCAGCCAGCTCAGGGGGCCGACGTTCGTGCCTTGCTCGCTGTCGGCACCTGCCCCGGAGCCCAGCTCCAAATTGGGAACGTCCAGCGACTGCTCCCACACCAAAGGTGCCAGGCCTCCCAGGTGTTGATGGCCCTCGCCTGTCCATAGCAGTCCTTCCACAGCCCCACACACACTGGGGCTCTGGCCTTGCCAGCCAGCTCAGGGGGCCGACGTTCGTGCCTTGCTCGCTCTCGGGACCTGCGCCTGAGCCCAGCTCGAATTCCAAACGTCCAGCGACTGCTCCCACACCAAAGGTGCCAGGCCTCCCAGGTGTTGCTGGCCCTCGCCTTGCCCTGGCACTCCTTCCACAGCCCCACACACACTGGGGCTCCGGCCTTGCCAGCCAGCTCAGGGGGCCGACGTTCGTGCCTTGCTCGCTCTCGGCACCTGCGCCGGAGCCCAGCTCCAAATTGTGAACGTCCAGCGACTGCTCCCACACCAAAGGTGCCAGGCCTCCCAGGTGTTGATGGCCCTCGCCTGTCCATAGCAGTCCTTCCACAGCCCCACACACACTGGGGCTCCGGCCTTGCCAGCCAGCTCAGGGGGCCCACGTTCGTGCCTTGCTCGCTCTCGGGAACTGCGCCGGAGCCCAGCTCCAAATTGCAAACATCCAGCGACTGCTCCCACACCAAAGGTGCCAGACCTCCCATGTGTTGCCGGCCCTCGCCTTGCCCTGGCAGCCCTTCCACAGCCCCACACACACTGGGGCTCCGGCCTTGCCAGCCAGCTCAGGGGGCCGATGTTCGTGCCTTGCTCGCTCTCGGGACCTGCGCCTGAGCCCAGCTCCTTATTACAAACGTCCAGCGACTGCTCCCACACCAAAGGTGCCAGGCCTCCCATGTGTTGCCGGCCCTCGACTTGCCCTGGCAGCCCTTCCACAGCCCCACACACACTGGGGCTCCGGCCTTGCCAGCCAGCTCAGGGGGCCGACGTTCGTGCCTTGCTCGCTGTCGGCACCTGCGCCGGAGCCCAGCTCCAAATTGCAAACGTCCAGCGACTGCTCCCACACCAAAGGTGCCAGGCCTCCCAGGTGTTGCCCGCCCTCGCGTCTCCCTGGCACTCCTTCCACAGCCCCACACACACTGGGGCTCCGGCCTTGCCAGCCAGCTCAGGGGGCCGACGTTCGTGCCTTGCTCGCTCTCGGGACCTGCGCCGCAGCCCAGCTCCAAATTGTGAACGTCCAGCGACTGCTCCCACACCAAAGGTGCCAGGCCTCCCAGGTGTTGATGGCCCTCGCCTGTCCACAGCAGTCCTTCCACAGCCCCACACACACTGGGGCTCCGGCCTTGCCAGCCAGCTCAGGGGGCCGACGTTCGTGCCTTGCTCGCTCTCGGGACCTGCGCCTGAGCCCAGCTCCAAATTGGGAACGTCCAGCGACTGCTCCCACACCAAAGGTGCCAGGCCTCCCAGGTGTTGCCGGCCCTCGCCTTGCCCTGGCAGCCCTTCCACAGCCCCACACACACTGGGGCTCCGGCCTTGCCAGCAGCCCAGGGGGCCGACGTTCGTGCCTTGCTCGCTGTCGGCACCTGCGCCTGAGCCGAGCTCCAAATTGCAAACGTCCAGCGACTGCTCCCACACCAAAGGTGCCAGGCCTCCCAGGTGTTGCCGGCCCTCGCGTCTCCCTGGCACTCCTTCCACAGCCCCACACACACTGGGGCTCCGGCCTTGCCAGCCAGCTCAGGGGGCCGACGTTCGTGCCTTGCTCGCTGTCGGCACCTGCCCCGGAGCCCAGCTCCAAATTGTGAACGTCCAGCGACTGCTCCCACACCAAAGGTGCCAGGCCTCCCAGGTGTTGATGGCCCTCGCCTGTCCACAGCAGTCCTTCCACAGCCCCACACACACTGGGGCTCCGGCCTTGCCAGCCAGCTCAGGGGGCCGACGTTCGTGCCTTGCTCGCTCTCGGGAACTGCGCCTGAGCCCAGCTCCAAATTGCCAACGTCCAGCGACTGCTCCCACACCAAAGGTGCCAGGCCTCCCATGTGTTGCCGGCCCTCGCCTTGCCCTGGCAGCCCTTCCACAGCCCCACACACACTGGGGCTCCGGCCTTGCCAGCCAGCTCAGGCTGCCGACGTTCGTGCCTTGCTCGCTGTCGGCACCTGCGCCGGAGCCGAGCTCCAAATTGCAAACGTCCAGCGACTGCTCCCACACCAAAGGTGCCAGGCCTCCCAGGTGTTGCCGTCCCTCGCGTCTCCCTGGCACTCCTTCCACAGCCCCACACACACTGGGGCTCCAGCCTTGCCAGCCAGCTCAGGGGGCCGACGTTCGTGCCTTGCTCGCTCTCGGGACCTGCGCCTGAGCACAGCTCCGAATTCCAAACGTCCAGCGACTGCTCCCACACCAAAGGTGCCAGGCCTCCCAGGTGTTGATGGCCCTCGCCTTGCCCTGGCAGCCCTTCCACAGCCCCACACACACTGGGGCTCCGGCCTTGCCAGCCAGCTCAGGGGGCCGACGTTCGTGCCTTGCTCGCTGCCGGCACCTGCGCCGGAGCCCAGCTCCAAATTGCAAACGTCCAGCGACTGCTCCCACACCAAAGGTGCCAGGCCTCCCAGGTGTTGCCGGCCCTCGACTTGCCCTGGCACTCCTTCCACAGCCCCACACACTGGGGCTCCGGCCTTGCCAGCCAGCTCAGGGGGCCGACGTTCGTGCCTTGCTCGCTCTCGGCACCTGCGCCGAGCCCAGCTCCAAATTGCAAACATCCAGCGACTGCTCCCACACCAAAGGTGCCAGGCCTCCCATGTGTTGATGGCCCTCGCCTGTCCAGAGCAGTCCTTCCACAGCCCCACACACTGGGGCTCCGGCCTTGCCAGCCAGCTCAGGGGGCCGACGTTCGTGCCTTGCTCGCTCTCTGGACCTGCGTCGAGCCCAGCTCCAAATTGCAAACATCCAGCGACTGCTCCCACACCAAAGGTGCCAGGCCTCCCAGGTGTTGCCGGCCCTCGCCTTGCCCTGGCACTCCTTCCACAGCCCCACACACACACTGGGGCTCCGGCCTTGCCAGCCAGCTCAGGGGGCCGACGTTCGTGCCTTGCTCGCTCTCGGTCCCTGCGCCGCAGCCCAGCTCGAAATTGCAAACGTCCAGCGACTGCTCCCACACCAAAGGTGCCAGGCCTCCCAGGTGTTGCCGGCCCTCGACTTGCCCTGGCACTCCTTCCACAGCCCCACACACACTGGGGCTCCGGCCTTGCCAGCCAGCTCAGGGGGCCGACGTTCGTGCCTTGCTCGCTGTCGGCACCTGCCCCGGAGCCCAGCTCCAAATTGGGAACGTCCAGCGACTGCTCCCACACCAAAGGTGCCAGGCCTCCCAGGTGTTGATGGCCCTCGCCTGTCCATAGCAGTCCTTCCACAGCCCCACACACACTGGGGCTCAGGCCTTGCCAGCCAGCCCAGGGGGCCGACGTTCGTGCCTTGCTCGCTCTCGGCACCTGCGTCGAGCCGAGCTCCAAAAAGCGAACGTCCAGCGACTGCTCCCACACCAAAGGTGCCAGGCCTCCCATGTGTTGCCGGCCCTCGCCTTGCCCTAGCAGCCCTTCCACAGACCCACAAACACTGGGGCTCCGGCCTTGCCAGCCAGCCCAGGGGGCCGACGTTCGTGCCTTGCTCGCTCTCGGCACCTGCGCCGGAGCCCAGCTCCAAATTGCAAACGTCCAGCGACTGCTCCCACACTAAAGGTGCCAGAACTCCAAGGTGTTGCCGGCCCTCGCGTCTCCCTGGCACTCCTTCCACAGCCCCACACACACTGGGGCTCCGGCCTTGCCAGCCAGCTCAGGGGGCCGACGTTCGTGCCTTGCTCGCTCTCGGGACCTGCGCCGAGCCCAGCTCCAAATTGCAAACATCCAGCGACTGCTCCCACACCAAAGGTGCCAGGCCTCCCAGGTGTTGATGGCCCTCGCCTGTCCAGAGCAGTCCTTTCACAGCCCCACACACTGGGGCTCCGGCCTTGCCAGCCAGCTCAGGGGGCCGACGTTCGTGCCTTGCTCGCTCTCGGGACCTGTGCCGGAGCCCAGCTCCAAATTGTGAACGTCCAGCGACTGCTCCCACACCAAAGGTGCCAGGCCTCCCATGTGTTGCCGGCCCTCGACTTGCCCTGGCAGCCCTTCCACAGCCCCACACACACTGGGGCTCCGGCCTTGCCAGCCAGCTCAGGGGGCCGACGTTCGTGCCTTGCTCGCTCTCTGGACCTGCGTCGAGCCCAGCTCCAAATTGCAAACATCCAGCGACTGCTCCCACACCAAAGGTGCCAGGCCTCCCAGGTGTTGATGGCCCTCGCCTGTCCAGAGCAGTCCTTCCACAGCCCCACACACTGGGGCTCCGGCCTTGCCAGCCAGCTCAGGGGGCCCACGTTCTTGCATTGCTCGCTCTCGGGACCTGTGCCGGAGCCCAGCTCCAAAAAGCGAACGTCCAGCGACTGCTCCCACACCAAAGGTGCCAGGCCTCCCATGTGTTGCCGGCCCTCGCCTTGCCCTAGCAGCCCTTCCACAGCCCCACACACACTGGGGCTCCGGCCTTGCCAGCCAGCCCAGGGGGCCGACGTTCGTGCCTTGCTCGCTCTCGGGACCTGTGCCGGAGCCCAGCTCCAAAAAGCGAACGTCCAGCGACTGCTCCCACACCAAAGGTGCCAGGCCTCCCAGGTGTTGCCCGCCCTCGCGTCTCCCTGGCACTCCTTCCACAGCCCCACACACACTGGGGCTCCGGCCTTGCCAGCCAGCTCAGGGGGCCGACGTTCGTGCCTTGCTCGCTCTCGGGACCTGCGCCGCAGCCCAGCTCCAAATTGTGAACGTCCAGCGACTGCTCCCACACCAAAGGTGCCAGGCCTCCCAGGTGTTGATGGCCCTCGCCTGTCCACAGCAGTCCTTCCACAGCCCCACACACACTGGGGCTCCGGCCTTGCCAGCCAGCTCAGGGGGCCGACGTTCGTGCCTTGCTCGCTCTCGGGACCTGCGCCTGAGCCCAGCTCCAAATTGGGAACGTCCAGCGACTGCTCCCACACCAAAGGTGCCAGGCCTCCCAGGTGTTGCCGGCCCTCGCCTTGCCCTGGCAGCCCTTCCACAGCCCCACACACACTGGGGCTCCGGCCTTGCCAGCAGCCCAGGGGGCCGACGTTCGTGCCTTGCTCGCTGTCGGCACCTGCGCCTGAGCCGAGCTCCAAATTGCAAACGTCCAGCGACTGCTCCCACACCAAAGGTGCCAGGCCTCCCAGGTGTTGCCGGCCCTCGCGTCTCCCTGGCACTCCTTCCACAGCCCCACACACACTGGGGCTCCGGCCTTGCCAGCCAGCTCAGGGGGCCGACGTTCGTGCCTTGCTCGCTGTCGGCACCTGCCCCGGAGCCCAGCTCCAAATTGTGAACGTCCAGCGACTGCTCCCACACCAAAGGTGCCAGGCCTCCCAGGTGTTGATGGCCCTCGCCTGTCCACAGCAGTCCTTCCACAGCCCCACACACACTGGGGCTCCGGCCTTGCCAGCCAGCTCAGGGGGCCGACGTTCGTGCCTTGCTCGCTCTCGGGAACTGCGCCTGAGCCCAGCTCCAAATTGCCAACGTCCAGCGACTGCTCCCACACCAAAGGTGCCAGGCCTCCCATGTGTTGCCGGCCCTCGCCTTGCCCTGGCAGCCCTTCCACAGCCCCACACACACTGGGGCTCCGGCCTTGCCAGCCAGCTCAGGCTGCCGACGTTCGTGCCTTGCTCGCTGTCGGCACCTGCGCCGGAGCCGAGCTCCAAATTGCAAACGTCCAGCGACTGCTCCCACACCAAAGGTGCCAGGCCTCCCAGGTGTTGCCGGCCCTCGCGTCTCCCTGGCACTCCTTCCACAGCCCCACACACACTGGGGCTCCAGCCTTGCCAGCCAGCTCAGGGGGCCGACGTTCGTGCCTTGCTCGCTCTCGGGACCTGCGCCTGAGCACAGCTCCGAATTCCAAACGTCCAGCGACTGCTCCCACACCAAAGGTGCCAGGCCTCCCAGGTGTTGATGGCCCTCGCCTTGCCCTGGCAGCCCTTCCACAGCCCCACACACACTGGGGCTCCGGCCTTGCCAGCCAGCTCAGGGGGCCGACGTTCGTGCCTTGCTCGCTGCCGGCACCTGCGCCGGAGCCCAGCTCCAAATTGCAAACGTCCAGCGACTGCTCCCACACCAAAGGTGCCAGGCCTCCCAGGTGTTGCCGGCCCTCGACTTGCCCTGGCACTCCTTCCACAGCCCCACACACTGGGGCTCCGGCCTTGCCAGCCAGCTCAGGGGGCCGACGTTCGTGCCTTGCTCGCTCTCTGGACCTGCGTCGAGCCCAGCTCCAAATTGCAAACATCCAGCGACTGCTCCCACACCAAAGGTGCCAGGCCTCCCAGGTGTTGCCGGCCCTCGCCTTGCCCTGGCACTCCTTCCACAGCCCCACACACACACTGGGGCTCCGGCCTTGCCAGCCAGCTCAGGGGGCCGACGTTCGTGCCTTGCTCGCTCTCGGTCCCTGCGCCGCAGCCCAGCTCGAAATTGCAAACGTCCAGCGACTGCTCCCACACCAAAGGTGCCAGGCCTCCCAGGTGTTGCCGGCCCTCGACTTGCCCTGGCACTCCTTCCACAGCCCCACACACACTGGGGCTCCGGCCTTGCCAGCCAGCTCAGGGGGCCGACGTTCGTGCCTTGCTCGCTGTCGGCACCTGCCCCGGAGCCCAGCTCCAAATTGTGAACGTCCAGCGACTGCTCCCACACCAAAGGTGCCAGGCCTCCCAGGTGTTGATGGCCCTCGCCTGTCCATAGCAGTCCTTCCACAGCCCCACACACACTGGGGCTCAGGCCTTGCCAGCCAGCCCAGGGGGCCGACGTTCGTGCCTTGCTCGCTCTCGGCACCTGCGTCGAGCCGAGCTCCAAAAAGCGAACGTCCAGCGACTGCTCCCACACCAAAGGTGCCAGGCCTCCCATGTGTTGCCGGCCCTCGCCTTGCCCTAGCAGCCCTTCCACAGACCCACAAACACTGGGGCTCCGGCCTTGCCAGCCAGCCCAGGGGGCCGACGTTCGTGCCTTGCTCGCTCTCGGCACCTGCGCCGGAGCCCAGCTCCAAATTGCAAACGTCCAGCGACTGCTCCCACACTAAAGGTGCCAGAACTCCAAGGTGTTGCCGGCCCTCGCGTCTCCCTGGCACTCCTTCCACAGCCCCACACACACTGGGGCTCCGGCCTTGCCAGCCAGCTCAGGGGGCCGACGTTCGTGCCTTGCTCGCTCTCGGGACCTGCGCCGAGCCCAGCTCCAAATTGCAAACATCCAGCGACTGCTCCCACACCAAAGGTGCCAGGCCTCCCAGGTGTTGATGGCCCTCGCCTGTCCACAGCAGTCCTTTCACAGCCCCACACACTGGGGCTCCGGCCTTGCCAGCCAGCTCAGGGGGCCGACGTTCGTGCCTTGCTCGCTCTCGGGACCTGTGCCGGAGCCCAGCTCCAAATTGTGAACGTCCAGCGACTGCTCCCACACCAAAGGTGCCAGGCCTCCCAGGTGTTGATGGCCCTCGCCTGTCCAGAGCAGTCCTTCCACAGCCCCACACACTGGGGCTCCGGCCTTGCCAGCCAGCTCAGGGGGCCCACGTTCTTGCATTGCTCGCTCTCGGGACCTGTGCCGGAGCCCAGCTCCAAAAAGCGAACGTCCAGCGACTGCTCCCACACCAAAGGTGCCAGGCCTCCCATGTGTTGCCGGCCCTCGCCTTGCCCTAGCAGCCCTTCCACAGCCCCACACACACTGGGGCTCCGGCCTTGCCAGCCAGCCCAGGGGGCCGACGTTCGTGCCTTGCTCGCTCTCGGCACCTGCGCCGGAGCCCAGCTCCAAATTGCAAACGTCCAGCGACTGCTCCCACACCAAAGGTGCCAGAACTCCCAGGTGTTGCCGGCCCTCGCGTCTCCCTGGCAGCCCTTCCACAGCCCCACACACACTGGGGCTCCGGCCTTGCCAGCCAGCTCAGGGGGCCGACGTTCGTGCCTTGCTCGCTCTCGGGACCTGCGCCGAGCCCAGCTCCAAATTGCAAACATCCAGCGACTGCTCCCACACCAAAGGTGCCAGGCCTCCCAGGTGTTGATGGCCCTCGCCTGTCCAGAGCAGTCCTTCCACAGCCCCACACACTGGGGCTCCGGCCTTGCCAGCCAGCTCAGGGGGCCGACGTTCGTGCCTTGCTCGCTCTCGGGACCTGTGCCGGAGCCCAGCTCCAAAAAGCGAACGTCCAGCGACTGCTCCCACACCAAAGGTGCCAGGCCTCCCATGTGTTGCCGGCCCTCGACTTGCCCTGGCAGCCCTTCCACAGCCCCACACACACTGGGGCTCCGGCCTTGCCAGCCAGCTCAGGGGGCCGACGTTCGTGCCTTGCTCGCTCTCTGGACCTGCGTCGAGCCCAGCTCCAAATTGCAAACATCCAGCGACTGCTCCCACACCAAAGGTGCCAGGCCTCCCAGGTGTTGCCGGCCCTCGCCTTGCCCTGGCATTCCTTCCACAGCCCCACACACACACTGGGGCTCCGGCCTTGCCAGCCAGCTCAGGGGGCCGACGTTCGTGCCTTGCTCGCTGTCGGCACCTGCGCCGGAGCCGAGCTCCAAATTGCAAACGTCCAGCGACTGCTCCCACACCAAAGGTGCCAGGCCTCCCAGGTGTTGCCGGCCCTCGACTTGCCCTGGCACTCCTTCCACAGCCCCACACACACTGGGGCTCCGGCCTTGCCAGCCAGCTCAGGGGGCCGACGTTCGTGCCTTGCTCGCTCTCGGCACCTGCGCCGAGCCCAGCTCCAAATTGCAAACATCCAGCGACTGCTCCCACACCAAAGGTGCCAGGCCTCCCATGTGTTGATGGCCCTCGCCTGTCCAGAGCAGTCCTTCCACAGCCCCACACACTGGGGCTCCGGCCTTGCCAGCCAGCTCAGGGGGCCGACGTTCGTGCCTTGCTCGCTCTCTGGACCTGCGTCGAGCCCAGCTCCAAATTGCAAACATCCAGCGACTGCTCCCACACCAAAGGTGCCAGGCCTCCCAGGTGTTGCCGGCCCTCGCCTTGCCCTGGCACTCCTTCCACAGCCCCACACACACACTGGGGCTCCGGCCTTGCCAGCCAGCTCAGGGGGCCGACGTTCGTGCCTTGCTCGCTCTCGGTCCCTGCGCCGCAGCCCAGCTCGAAATTGCAAACGTCCAGCGACTGCTCCCACACCAAAGGTGCCAGGCCTCCCAGGTGTTGCCGGCCCTCGACTTGCCCTGGCACTCCTTCCACAGCCCCACACACACTGGGGCTCCGGCCTTGCCAGCCAGCTCAGGGGGCCGACGTTCGTGCCTTGCTCGCTGTCGGCACCTGCCCCGGAGCCCAGCTCCAAATTGCAAACGTCCAGCGACTGCTCCCACACCAAAGGTGCCAGGCCTCCCAGGTGTTGATGGCCCTCGCCTGTCCATAGCAGTCCTTCCACAGCCCCACACACACTGGGGCTCAGGCCTTGCCAGCCAGCCCAGGGGGCCGACGTTCGTGCCTTGCTCGCTCTCGGCACCTGCGTCGAGCCGAGCTCCAAAAAGCGAACGTCCAGCGACTGCTCCCACACCAAAGGTGCCAGGCCTCCCATGTGTTGCCGGCCCTCGCCTTGCCCTAGCAGCCCTTCCACAGACCCACAAACACTGGGGCTCCGGCCTTGCCAGCCAGCCCAGGGGGCCGACGTTCGTGCCTTGCTCGCTCTCGGCACCTGCGCCGGAGCCCAGCTCCAAATTGCAAACGTCCAGCGACTGCTCCCACACTAAAGGTGCCAGAACTCCAAGGTGTTGCCGGCCCTCGCGTCTCCCTGGCACTCCTTCCACAGCCCCACACACACTGGGGCTCCGGCCTTGCCAGCCAGCTCAGGGGGCCGACGTTCGTGCCTTGCTCGCTCTCGGGACCTGTGCCGGAGCCCAGCTCCAAATTGTGAACGTCCAGCGACTGCTCCCACACCAAAGGTGCCAGGCCTCCCATGTGTTGCCGGCCCTCGACTTGCCCTGGCAGCCCTTCCACAGCCCCACACACACTGGGGCTCCGGCCTTGCCAGCCAGCTCAGGGGGCCGACGTTCGTGCCTTGCTCGCTCTCTGGACCTGCGTCGAGCCCAGCTCCAAATTGCAAACATCCAGCGACTGCTCCCACACCAAAGGTGCCAGGCCTCCCAGGTGTTGATGGCCCTCGCCTGTCCAGAGCAGTCCTTCCACAGCCCCACACACTGGGGCTCCGGCCTTGCCAGCCAGCTCAGGGGGCCCACGTTCTTGCATTGCTCGCTCTCGGGACCTGTGCCGGAGCCCAGCTCCAAAAAGCGAACGTCCAGCGACTGCTCCCACACCAAAGGTGCCAGGCCTCCCATGTGTTGCCGGCCCTCGCCTTGCCCTAGCAGCCCTTCCACAGCCCCACACACACTGGGGCTCCGGCCTTGCCAGCCAGCCCAGGGGGCCGACGTTCGTGCCTTGCTCGCTCTCGGCACCTGCGCCGGAGCCCAGCTCCAAATTGCAAACGTCCAGCGACTGCTCCCACACCAAAGGTGCCAGGCCTCCCAGGTGTTGCCGGCCCTCGCGTCTCCCTGGCAGCCCTTCCACAGCCCCACACACACTGGGGCTCCGGCCTTGCCAGCCAGCTCAGGGGGCCGACGTTCGTGCCTTGCTCGCTCTCGGGACCTGCGCCGATCCCAGCTCCAAATTGCAAACATCCAGCGACTGCTCCCACACCAAAGGTGCCAGGCCTCCCAGGTGTTGATGGCCCTCGCCTGTCCAGAGCAGTCCTTCCACAGCCCCACACACTGGGGCTCCGGCCTTGCCAGCCAGCTCAGGGGGCCGACGTTCGTGCCTTGCTCGCTCTCGGGACCTGTGCCGGAGCCCAGCTCCAAATTGTGAACGTCCAGCGACTGCTCCCACACCAAAGGTGCCAGGCCTCCCATGTGTTGCCGGCCCTCGACTTGCCCTGGCAGCCCTTCCACAGCCCCACACACACTGGGGCTCCGGCCTTGCCAGCCAGCTCAGGGGGCCGACGTTCGTGCCTTGCTCGCTCTCTGGACCTGCGTCGAGCCCAGCTCCAAATTGCAAACATCCAGCGACTGCTCCCACACCAAAGGTGCCAGGCCTCCCAGGTGTTGATGGCCCTCGCCTGTCCAGAGCAGTCCTTCCACAGCCCCACACACTGGGGCTCCGGCCTTGCCAGCCAGCTCAGGGGGCCCACGTTCTTGCATTGCTCGCTCTCGGGACCTGTGCCGGAGCCCAGCTCCAAAAAGCGAACGTCCAGCGACTGCTCCCACACCAAAGGTGCCAGGCCTCCCATGTGTTGCCGGCCCTCGCCTTGCCCTGGCAGCCCTTCCACAGCCCCACACACACTGGGGCTCCGGCCTTGCCAGCCAGCCCAGGGGGCCGACGTTCGTGCCTTGCTCGCTCTCGGCACCTGCGCCGGAGCCCAGCTCCAAATTGCAAACGTCCAGCGACTGCTCCCACACCAAAGGTGCCAGGCCTCCCAGGTGTTGCCGGCCCTCGCGTCTCCCTGGCAGCCCTTCCACAGCCCCACACACACTGGGGCTCCGGCCTTGCCAGCCAGCTCAGGGGGCCGACGTTCGTGCCTTGCTCGCTCTCGGGACCTGCGCCGAGCCCAGCTCCAAATTGCAAACATCCAGCGACTGCTCCCACACCAAAGGTGCCAGGCCTCCCAGGTGTTGATGGCCCTCGCCTGTCCAGAGCAGTCCTTCCACAGCCCCACACACTGGGGCTCCGGCCTTGCCAGCCAGCTCAGGGGGCCGACGTTCGTGCCTTGCTCGCTCTCGGGACCTGTGCCGGAGCCCAGCTCCAAAAAGCGAACGTCCAGCGACTGCTCCCACACCAAAGGTGCCAGGCCTCCCATGTGTTGCCGGCCCTCGACTTGCCCTGGCAGCCCTTCCACAGCCCCACACACACTGGGGCTCCGGCCTTGCCAGCCAGCTCAGGGGGCCGACGTTCGTGCCTTGCTCGCTCTCTGGACCTGCGTCGAGCCCAGCTCCAAATTGCAAACATCCAGCGACTGCTCCCACACCAAAGGTGCCAGGCCTCCCAGGTGTTGCCGGCCCTCGCCTTGCCCTGGCATTCCTTCCACAGCCCCACACACACACTGGGGCTCCGGCCTTGCCAGCCAGCTCAGGGGGCCGACGTTCGTGCCTTGCTCGCTGTCGGCACCTGCGCCGGAGCCGAGCTCCAAATTGCAAACGTCCAGCGACTGCTCCCACACCAAAGGTGCCAGGCCTCCCAGGTGTTGCCGGCCCTCGCCTTGCCCTGGCACTCCTTCCACAGCCCCACACACACTGGGGCTCCGGCCTTGCCAGCCAGCTCAGGGGGCCGACGTTCGTGCCTTGCTCGCTCTCTGGACCTGCGTCGAGCCCAGCTCCAAATTGCAAACATCCAGCGACTGCTCCCACACCAAAGGTGCCAGGCCTCCCAGGTGTTGATGGCCCTCGCCTGTCCAGAGCAGTCCTTCCACAGCCCCACACACTGGGGCTCCGGCCTTGCCAGCCAGCTCAGGGGGCCCACGTTCTTGCATTGCTCGCTCTCGGGACCTGTGCCGGAGCCCAGCTCCAAAAAGCGAACGTCCAGCGACTGCTCCCACACCAAAGGTGCCAGGCCTCCCATGTGTTGCCGGCCCTCGCCTTGCCCTAGCAGCCCTTCCACAGCCCCACACACACTGGGGCTCCGGCCTTGCCAGCCAGCCCAGGGGGCCGACGTTCGTGCCTTGCTCGCTCTCGGCACCTGCGCCGGAGCCCAGCTCCAAATTGCAAACGTCCAGCGACTGCTCCCACACCAAAGGTGCCAGGCCTCCCAGGTGTTGCCGGCCCTCGCGTCTCCCTGGCAGCCCTTCCACAGCCCCACACACACTGGGGCTCCGGCCTTGCCAGCCAGCTCAGGGGGCCGACGTTCGTGCCTTGCTCGCTCTCGGGACCTGCGCCGATCCCAGCTCCAAATTGCAAACATCCAGCGACTGCTCCCACACCAAAGGTGCCAGGCCTCCCAGGTGTTGATGGCCCTCGCCTGTCCAGAGCAGTCCTTCCACAGCCCCACACACTGGGGCTCCGGCCTTGCCAGCCAGCTCAGGGGGCCGACGTTCGTGCCTTGCTCGCTCTCGGGACCTGTGCCGGAGCCCAGCTCCAAATTGTGAACGTCCAGCGACTGCTCCCACACCAAAGGTGCCAGGCCTCCCATGTGTTGCCGGCCCTCGACTTGCCCTGGCAGCCCTTCCACAGCCCCACACACACTGGGGCTCCGGCCTTGCCAGCCAGCTCAGGGGGCCGACGTTCGTGCCTTGCTCGCTCTCTGGACCTGCGTCGAGCCCAGCTCCAAATTGCAAACATCCAGCGACTGCTCCCACACCAAAGGTGCCAGGCCTCCCAGGTGTTGATGGCCCTCGCCTGTCCAGAGCAGTCCTTCCACAGCCCCACACACTGGGGCTCCGGCCTTGCCAGCCAGCTCAGGGGGCCCACGTTCTTGCATTGCTCGCTCTCGGGACCTGTGCCGGAGCCCAGCTCCAAAAAGCGAACGTCCAGCGACTGCTCCCACACCAAAGGTGCCAGGCCTCCCATGTGTTGCCGGCCCTCGCCTTGCCCTAGCAGCCCTTCCACAGCCCCACACACACTGGGGCTCCGGCCTTGCCAGCCAGCCCAGGGGGCCGACGTTCGTGCCTTGCTCGCTCTCGGCACCTGCGCCGGAGCCCAGCTCCAAATTGCAAACGTCCAGCGACTGCTCCCACACCAAAGGTGCCAGGCCTCCCAGGTGTTGCCGGCCCTCGCGTCTCCCTGGCAGCCCTTCCACAGCCCCACACACACTGGGGCTCCGGCCTTGCCAGCCAGCTCAGGGGGCCGACGTTCGTGCCTTGCTCGCTCTCGGGACCTGCGCCGAGCCCAGCTCCAAATTGCAAACATCCAGCGACTGCTCCCACACCAAAGGTGCCAGGCCTCCCAGGTGTTGATGGCCCTCGCCTGTCCAGAGCAGTCCTTCCACAGCCCCACACACTGGGGCTCCGGCCTTGCCAGCCAGCTCAGGGGGCCGACGTTCGTGCCTTGCTCGCTCTCGGGACCTGTGCCGGAGCCCAGCTCCAAAAAGCGAACGTCCAGCGACTGCTCCCACACCAAAGGTGCCAGGCCTCCCATGTGTTGCCGGCCCTCGACTTGCCCTGGCAGCCCTTCCACAGCCCCACACACACTGGGGCTCCGGCCTTGCCAGCCAGCTCAGGGGGCCGACGTTCGTGCCTTGCTCGCTCTCTGGACCTGCGTCGAGCCCAGCTCCAAATTGCAAACATCCAGCGACTGCTCCCACACCAAAGGTGCCAGGCCTCCCAGGTGTTGCCGGCCCTCGCCTTGCCCTGGCATTCCTTCCACAGCCCCACACACACACTGGGGCTCCGGCCTTGCCAGCCAGCTCAGGGGGCCGACGTTCGTGCCTTGCTCGCTGTCGGCACCTGCGCCGGAGCCGAGCTCCAAATTGCAAACGTCCAGCGACTGCTCCCACACCAAAGGTGCCAGGCCTCCCAGGTGTTGCCGGCCCTCGACTTGCCCTGGCACTCCTTCCACAGCCCCACACACACTGGGGCTCCGGCCTTGCCAGCCAGCTCAGGGGGCCGACGTTCGTGCCTTGCTCGCTCTCGGCACCTGCGCCGGAGCCCAGCTCCAAATTGCAAACATCCAGCGACTGCTCCCACACCAAAGGTGCCAGGCCTCCCAGGTGTTGATGGCCCTCGCCTTGCCCTGGCACTCCTTCCACAGCCCCACACACACACTGGGGCTCCGGCCTTGCCAGCCAGCTCAGGGGGCCGACGTTCGTGCCTTGCTCGCTGTCGGCACCTGCGCCGGAGCCGAGCTCCAAATTGCAAACGTCCAGCGACTGCTCCCACACCAAAGGTGCCAGGCCTCCCAGGTGTTGCCGGCCCTCGCGTCTCCCTGGCACTCCTTCCACAGCCCCACACACACTGGGGCTCTGGCCTTGCCAGCCAGCTCAGGGGGCCGACGTTCGTGCCTTGCTCGCTCTCGGGACCTGCGCCTGAGCCCAGCTCGAATTCCAAACGTCCAGCGACTGCTCCCACACCAAAGGTGCCAGGCCTCCCAGGTGTTGCCGGCCCTCGACTTGCCCTGGCAGCCCTTCCACAGCCCCACACACACTGGGGCTCCGGCCTTGCCAGCCAGCTCAGGGGGCCGACGTTCGTGCCTTGCTCGCTGTCGGCACCTGCCCCGGAGCCCAGCTCCAAATTGTGAACGTCCAGCGACTGCTCCCACACCAAAGGTGCCAGGCCTCCCAGGTGTTGATGGCCCTCGCCTGTCCATAGCAGCCCTTCCACAGCCCCACACACACTGGGGCTCCGGCCTTGCCAGCCAGATCAGGGGGCCGACGTTCGTGCCTTGCTCGCTCTCGGCACCTGCGCCGGAGCCCAGCTCCAAATTGCAAACGTCCAGCGACTGCTCCCACACTAAAGGTGCCAGAACTCCAAGGTGTTGCCGGCCCTCGCGTCTCCCTGGCACTCCTTCCACAGCTCCACACACACTGGGGCTCCGGCCTTGCCAGCCAGCTCAGGGGGCCGACGTTCGTGCCTTGCTCGCTCTCGGCACCTGCGCCGAGCCCAGCTCCAAAAAGCGAACGTCCAGCGACTGCTCCCACACCAAAGGTGCCAGGCCTCCCAGGTGTTGCCGGCCCTCGCCTGTCCAGAGCAGTCCTTCCACAGCCCCACACACTGGGGCTCCAGCCTTGCCAGCCAGCTCAGGGGGCCGACGTTCGTGCCTTGCTCGCTCTCTGGACCTCCGTCGAGCCCAGCTCCAAATTGCAAACATCCAGCGACTGCTCCCACACCAAAGGTGCCAGGCCTCCCAGGTGTTGCCGGCCCTCGCCTTGCCCTGGCACTCCTTCCACAGCCCCACACACACACTGGGGCTCCGGCCTTGCCAGCCAGCTCAGGGGGCCGACGTTCGTGCCTTGCTCGCTGTCGGCACCTGCGCCGGAGCCCAGCTCCAAATTGCAAACGTCCAGCGACTGCTCCCACACCAAAGGTGCCAGGCCTCCCAGGTGTTGCCGGCCCTCGCGTCTCCCTGGCACTCCTTCCACAGCCCCACACACACTGGGGCTCTGGCCTTGCCAGCCAGCTCAGGGGGCCGACGTTCGTGCCTTGCTCGCTCTCGGGACCTGCGCCTGAGCCCAGCTCGAATTCCAAACGTCCAGCGACTGCTCCCACACCAAAGGTGCCAGGCCTCCCAGGTGTTGCCGGCCCTCGACTTGCCCTAGCAGCCCTTCCACAGCCCCACACACACACTGGGGCTCCGGCCTTGCCAGCCAGCTCAGGGGGCCGACGTTCGTGCCTTGCTCGCTCTCGGCACCTGCGCCGAGCCCAGCTCCAAATTGCAAACATCCAGCGACTGCTCCCACACCAAAGGTGCCAGGCCTCCCAGGTGTTGATGGCCCTCGCCTGTCCAGAGCAGTCCTTCCACAGCCCCACACACTGGGGCTCCGGCCTTGCCAGCCAGCTCAGGGGGCCGACGTTCGTGCCTTGCTCGCTCTCGGGACCTGCGTCGAGCCCAGCTCCAAATTGCAAACATCCAGCGACTGCTCCCACACTAAAGGTGCCAGAACTCCAAGGTGTTGCCCGCCCTCGCCTTGCCCTGGCACTCCTTCCACAGCCCCACACACACACTGGGGCTCCGGCCTTGCCAGCCAGCTCAGGGGGCCGACGTTCGTGCCTTGCTCGCTGTCGGCACCTGCGCCGGAGCCCAGCTCCAAATTGCAAACGTCCAGCGACTGCTCCCACACCAAAGGTGCCAGGCCTCCCAGGTGTTGCCGGCCCTCGCGTCTCCCTGGCACTCCTTCCACAGCCCCACACACACTGGGGCTCTGGCCTTGCCAGCCAGCTCAGGCTGCCGACGTTCGTGCCTTGCTCGCTCTCGGGACCTGCGCCGGAGCGCAGCTCCAAATTGCAAACATCCAGCGACTGCTCCCACACCAAAGGTGCCAGGCCTCCCAGGTGTTGCCGGCCCTCGCCTTGCCCTAGCAGCCCTTCCACAGCCCCACACACACACTGGGGCTCCGGCCTTGCCAGCCAGCTCAGGGGGCCGACGTTCGTGCCTTGCTCGCTCTCGGCACCTGCGCCGAGCCCAGCTCCAAATTGCAAACATCCAGCGACTGCTCCCACACCAAAGGTGCCAGGCCTCCCATGTGTTGATGGCCCTCGCCTGTCCAGAGCAGTCCTTCCACAGCCCCACACACTGGGGCTCCGGCCTTGCCAGCCAGCTCAGGGGGCCGACGTTCGTGCCTTGCTCGCTCTCGGGACCTGCGTCGAGCCCAGCTCCAAATTGCAAACATCCAGCGACTGCTCCCACACTAAAGGTGCCAGAACTCCAAGGTGTTGCCCGCCCTCGCCTTGCCCTGGCACTCCTTCCACAGCCCCACACACACACTGGGGCTCCGGCCTTGCCAGCCAGCTCAGGGGGCCGACGTTCGTGCCTTGCTCGCTGTCGGCACCTGCCCCGGAGCCCAGCTCCAAATTGTGAACGTCCAGCGACTGCTCCCACACCAAAGGTGCCAGGCCTCCCATGTGTTGATGGCCCTCGCCTGTCCACAGCAGTCCTTCCACAGCCCCACACACACTGGGGCTCCGGCCTTGCCAGCCAGCTCAGGGGGCCCACGTTCGTGCCTTGCTCGCTCTCGGGAACTGCGCCTGAGCCCAGCTCCAAATTGCGAACGTCCAGCGACTGCTCCCACACCAAAGGTGCCAGGCCTCCCATGTGTTGCCGGCCCTCGCCTTGCCCTGGCAGCCCTTCCACAGCCCCACACACACTGGGGCTCCGGCCTTGCCAGCCAGCTCAGGCTGCCGACGTTCGTGCCTTGCTCGCTGTCGGGACCTGCGCCGGAGCCGAGCTCCAAATTGCAAACGTCCAGCGACTGCTCCCACACCAAAGGTGCCAGGCCTCCCAGGTGTTGCCGGCCCTCGCGTCTCCCTGGCACTCCTTCCACAGCCCCACACACACTGGGTCTCCGGCCTTGCCAGCCAGCTCAGGCTGCCGACGTTCGTGCCTTACTCGCTCTCGGGACCTGCGCCTGAGCACAGCTCCGAATTGCAAACGTCCAGCGACTGCTCCCACACCAAAGGTGCCAGGCCTCCCAGGTGTTGCTGGCCCTCGCCTTGCCCTGGCAGCCCTTCCACAGCCCCACACACACTGGGGCTCCGGCCTTGCCAGCCAGCTCAGGGGGCCGACGTTCGTGCCTTGCTCGCTCTCGGGACCTGCGCCGGAGCCCAGCTCCAAATTGCAAACGTCCAGCGACTGCTCCCACACCAAAGGTGCCAGGCCTCCCAGGTGTTGCCGGCCCTCGCCTTGCCCTGGCAGCCCTTCCACAGCCCCACACACACTGGGGCTCCGGCCTTGCCAGCCAGCTCAGGGGGCCGACGTTCGTGCCTTGCTCGCTGTCGGCACCTGCGCCGGAGCCCAGCTCCAAATTGCAAACGTCCAGCGACTGCTCCCACACCAAAGGTGCCAGGCCTCCCAGGTGTTGCCGGCCCTCGCCTTGCCCTGGCACTCCTTCCACAGCCCCACACACACACTGGGGCTCCGGCCTTGCCAGCCAGCTCAGGGGGCCGACGTTCGTGCCTTGCTCGCTGTCGGCACCTGCGCCGGAGCCGAGCTCCAAATTGCAAACGTCCAGCGACTGCTCCCACACCAAAGGTGCCAGGCCTCCCAGGTGTTGCCGGCCCTCTCGTCTCCCTGGCACTCCTTCCACAGCCCCACACACACTGGGGCTCCGGCCTTGCCAGCCAGCTCAGGGGGCCGATGTTCGTGCCTTGCTCGCTCTCGGGACCTGCGCCTGAGCCCAGCTCCAAATTGCAAACATCCAGCGACTGCTCCCACACTAAAGGTGCCAGAACTCCAAGGTGTTGCCCGCCCTCGCGTCTCCCTGGCACTCCTTCCACAGCCCCACACACACTGGGGCTCCGGCCTTGCCAGCCAGCTCAGGGGGCCGACGTTCGTGCCTTGCTCGCTGTCGGCACCTGCCCCGGAGCCCAGCTCCAAATTGTGAACGT
Source organism: Spheniscus humboldti (assembly GCA_027474245.1). Classification (NCBI taxonomy): domain Eukaryota; kingdom Metazoa; phylum Chordata; class Aves; order Sphenisciformes; family Spheniscidae; genus Spheniscus; species Spheniscus humboldti. The sequence goes on from CM049889.1 coordinate 133,704,253, forward strand.
CCAGCGACTGCTCCCACACCAAAGGTGCCAGGCCTCCCAGGTGTTGATGGCCCTCGCCTGTCCACAGCAGTCCTTCCACAGCCCCACACACACTGGGGCTCCGGCCTTGCCAGCCAGCTCAGGGGGCCCACGTTCGTGCCTTGCTCGCTCTCGGGACCTGCGCCGGAGCCCAGCTCCAAATTGCAAACGTCCAGCGACTGCTCCCACACCAAAGGTGCCAGGCCTCCCAGGTGTTGCCGGCCCTCGCCTTGCCCTGGCACTCCTTCCACAGCCCCACACACACACTGGGGCTCCGGCCTTGCCAGCCAGCTCAGGGGGCCGACGTTCGTGCCTTGCTCGCTGTCGGCACCTGCGCCGGAGCCGAGCTCCAAATTGCAAACGTCCAGCGACTGCTCCCACACCAAAGGTGCCAGGCCTCCCAGGTGTTGCCGGCCCTCTCGTCTCCCTGGCACTCCTTCCACAGCCCCACACACACTGGGGCTCCGGCCTTGCCAGCCAGCTCAGGGGGCCGATGTTCGTGCCTTGCTCGCTCTCGGGACCTGCGCCTGAGCCCAGCTCCAAATTGCAAACATCCAGCGACTGCTCCCACACTAAAGGTGCCAGAACTCCAAGGTGTTGCCCGCCCTCGCGTCTCCCTGGCACTCCTTCCACAGCCCCACACACACTGGGGCTCCGGCCTTGCCAGCCAGCTCAGGGGGCCGACGTTCGTGCCTTGCTCGCTGTCGGCACCTGCCCCGGAGCCCAGCTCCAAATTGTGAACGTCCAGCGACTGCTCCCACACCAAAGGTGCCAGGCCTCCCAGGTGTTGATGGCCCTCGCCTGTCCACAGCAGTCCTTCCACAGCCCCACACACACTGGGGCTCCGGCCTTGCCAGCCAGCTCAGGGGGCCGACGTTCGTGCCTTGCTCGCTCTCGGGACCTGCGCCTGAGCCCAGCTCCAAATTGCAAACGTCCAGCGACTGCTCCCACACCAAAGGTGCCAGGCCTCCCAGGTGTTGCCGGCCATCGCCTTGCCCTGGCAGCCCTTCCACAGCCCCACACACACTGGGGCTCCGGCCTTGCCAGCAGCCCAGGGGGCCGACGTTCGTGCCTTGCTCGCTCTCGGGACCTGCGCCGGAGCCCAGCTCCAAATTGCAAACGTCCAGCAACTGCTCCCACCCCAAAGGTGCCAGGCCTCCCAGGTGTTGCCGGCCCTCGCCTTGCCCTGGCAGCCCTTCCACAGCCCCACACACACTGGGGCTCCGGCCTTGCCAGCCAGCTCAGGGAGCCGACGTTCGTGCCTTGCTCGCTCTCGGGACCTGCGCCGGAGCCGAGCTCCAAATTGCAAACGTCCAGCGACTGCTCCCACACCAAAGGTGCCAGGCCTCCCAGGTGTTGCCGGCCCTCGCGTCTCCCTGGCACTCCTTCCACAGCCCCACACACACTGGGGCTCCGGCCTTGCCAGCCAGCTCAGGCTGCCGACGTTCGTGCCTTACTCGCTCTCGGGACCTGCGCCTGAGCACAGCTCCGAAATCCAAACGTCCAGCGACTGCTCCCACACTAAAGGTGCCAGAACTCCAAGGTGTTGCCCGCCCTCGCGTCTCCCTGGCACTCCTTCCACAGCCCCACACACACTGGGGCTCCGGCCTTGCCAGCCAGCTCAGGGGGCCGACGTTCGTGCCTTGCTCGCTGTCGGCACCTGCCCCGGAGCCCAGCTCCAAATTGTGAACGTCCAGCGACTGCTCCCACACCAAAGGTGCCAGGCCTCCCATGTGTTGATGGCCCTCGCCTGTCCACAGCAGTCCTTCCACAGCCCCACACACACTGGGGCTCCGGCCTTGCCAGCCAGCTCAGGGGGCCCACGTTCGTGCCTTGCTCGCTCTCGGGAACTGCGCCTGAGCCCAGCTCCAAATTGCGAACGTCCAGCGACTGCTCCCACACCAAAGGTGCCAGGCCTCCCATGTGTTGCCGGCCCTCGCCTTGCCCTGGCAGCCCTTCCACAGCCCCACACACACTGGGGCTCCGGCCTTGCCAGCCAGCTCAGGCTGCCGACGTTCGTGCCTTGCTCGCTGTCGGGACCTGCGCCGGAGCCGAGCTCCAAATTGCGAACGTCCAGCGACTGCTCCCACACCAAAGGTGCCAGGCCTCCCAGGTGTTGTCGGCCCTCGCGTCTCCCTGGCACTCCTTCCACAGCCCCACACACACTGGGGCTCCGGCCTTGCCAGCCAGCTCAGGCTGCCGACGTTCGTGCCTTACTCGCTCTCGGGACCTGCGCCTGAGCACAGCTCCGAATTCCAAACGTCCAGCAACTGCTCCCACACCAAAGGTGCCAGGCCTCCCAGGTGTTGCTGGCCCTCGACTTGCCCTGGCAGCCCTTCCACAGCCCCACACACACTGGGGCTCCGGCCTTGCCAGCCAGCTCAGGGGGCCGACGTTCGTGCCTTGCTCGCTCTCGGGACCTGCGCCGGAGCCCAGCTCCAAATTGCAAACGTCCAGCGACTGCTCCCACACCAAAGGTGCCAGGCCTCCCAGGTGTTGCCGGCCCTCGCCTTGCCCTGGCAGCCCTTCCACAGCCCCACACACACTGGGGCTCCGGCCTTGCCAGCCAGCTCAGGGGGCCGACGTTCGTGCCTTGCTCGCTGTCGGCACCTGCGCCGGAGCCCAGCTCCAAATTGCAAACGTCCAGCGACTGCTCCCACACCAAAGGTGCCAGGCCTCCCAGGTGTTGCCGGCCCTCGACTTGCCCTGGCACTCCTTCCACAGCCCCACACACACTGGGGCTCCGGCCTTGCCAGCCAGCTCAGGCTGCCGACGTTCGTGCCTTACTCGCTCTCGGGACCTGCGCCTGAGCACAGCTCCGAAATCCAAACGTCCAGCGACTGCTCCCACACTAAAGGTGCCAGAACTCCAAGGTGTTGCCCGCCCTCGCGTCTCCCTGGCACTCCTTCCACAGCCCCACACACACTGGGGCTCCGGCCTTGCCAGCCAGCTCAGGGGGCCGACGTTCGTGCCTTGCTCGCTGTCGGCACCTGCCCCGGAGCCCAGCTCCAAATTGTGAACGTCCAGCGACTGCTCCCACACCAAAGGTGCCAGGCCTCCCATGTGTTGATGGCCCTCGCCTGTCCACAGCAGTCCTTCCACAGCCCCACACACACTGGGGCTCCGGCCTTGCCAGCCAGCTCAGGGGGCCCACGTTCGTGCCTTGCTCGCTCTCGGGAACTGCGCCTGAGCCCAGCTCCAAATTGCGAACGTCCAGCGACTGCTCCCACACCAAAGGTGCCAGGCCTCCCATGTGTTGCCGACCCTCGCCTTGCCCTGGCAGCCCTTCCACAGCCCCACACACACTGGGGCTCCGGCCTTGCCAGCCAGCTCAGGCTGCCGACGTTCGTGCCTTGCTCGCTGTCGGGACCTGCGCCGGAGCCGAGCTCCAAATTGCGAACGTCCAGCGACTGCTCCCACACCAAAGGTGCCAGGCCTCCCAGGTGTTGCCGGCCCTCGCGTCTCCCTGGCACTCCTTCCACAGCCCCACACACACTGGGGCTCCGGCCTTGCCAGCCAGCTCAGGCTGCCGACGTTCGTGCCTTACTCGCTCTCGGGACCTGCGCCTGAGCACAGCTCCGAATTCCAAACGTCCAGCGACTGCTCCCACACCAAAGGTGCCAGGCCTCCCAGGTGTTGCTGGCCCTCGACTTGCCCTGGCAGCCCTTCCACAGCCCCACACACACTGGGGCTCCGGCCTTGCCAGCCAGCTCAGGGGGCCGACGTTCGTGCCTTGCTCGCTCTCGGGACCTGCGCCGGAGCCCAGCTCCAAATTGCAAACGTCCAGCGACTGCTCCCACACCAAAGGTGCCAGGCCTCCCAGGTGTTGCCGGCCCTCGCCTTGCCCTGGCAGCCCTTCCACAGCCCCACACACACTGGGGCTCCGGCCTTGCCAGCCAGCTCAGGGGGCCGACGTTCGTGCCTTGCTCGCTGTCGGCACCTGCGCCGGAGCCCAGCTCCAAATTGCAAACGTCCAGCGACTGCTCCCACACCAAAGGTGCCAGGCCTCCCAGGTGTTGCCGGCCCTCGACTTGCCCTGGCACTCCTTCCACAGCCCCACACACTGGGGCTCCGGCCTTGCCAGCCAGCTCAGGGGGCCGACGTTCGTGCCTTGCTCGCTCTCGGCACCTGCGCCGAGCCCAGCTCCAAATTGCAAACATCCAGCGACTGCTCCCACACCAAAGGTGCCAGGCCTCCCAGGTGTTGATGGCCCTCGCCTGTCCAGAGCAGTCCTTCCACAGCCCCACACACTGGGGCTCCGGCCTTGCCAGCCAGCTCAGGGGGCCGACGTTCGTGCCTTGCTCGCTCTCTGGACCTGCGTCGAGCCCAGCTCCAAATTGCAAACATCCAGCGACTGCTCCCACACCAAAGGTGCCAGGCCTCCCAGGTGTTGCCGGCCCTCGCCTTGCCCTGGCACTCCTTCCACAGCCCCACACACACTGGGGCTCCGGCCTTGCCAGCCAGCCCAGGGGGCCGACGTTCGTGCCTTGCTCGCTCTCGGCACCTGCGCCGGAGCCCAGCTCCAAATTGCAAATGTCCAGCTACTGCTCCCACACTAAAGGTGCCAGAACTCCAAGGTGTTGCCGGCCCTCGCGTCTCCCTGGCACTCCTTCCACAGCCCCACACACACTGGGGCTCCGGCCTTGCCAGCCAGCTCAGGGGGCCGACGTTCGTGCCTTGCTCGCTCTCGGGACCTGCGCCGAGCCCAGCTCCAAACTGCAAACATCCAGCGACTGCTCCCACACCAAAGGTGCCAGGCCTCCCAGGTGTTGCCGGCCCTCGCCTTGCCCTGGCACTCCTTCCACAGCCCCACACACACACTGGGGCTCCGGCCTTGCCAGCCAGCTCAGGGGGCCGACGTTCGTGCCTTGCTCGCTGTCGGCACCTGCGCCGGAGCCGAGCTCCAAATTGCAAACGTCCAGCGACTGCTCCCACACCAAAGGTGCCAGGCCTCCCAGGTGTTGCCGGCCCTCGCGTCTCCCTGGCACTCCTTCCACAGCCCCACACACACTGGGGCTCTGGCCTTGCCAGCCAGCTCAGGGGGCCGACGTTCGTGCCTTGCTCGCTGTCGGCACCTGCGCCGGAGCCCAGCTCCAAAAAGCGAACGTCCAGCGACTGCTCCCACACCAAAGGTGCCAGGCCTCCCAGGTGTTGGTGGCCCTCGCCTGTCCAGAGCAGTCCTTCCACAGCCCCACACACTGGGGCTCCGGCCTTGCCAGCCAGCTCAGGGGGCCGACGTTCGTGCCTTGCTCGCTCTCGGGACCTGTGCCGGAGCCCACCTCCAAAAAGCGAACGTCCAGCGACTGCTCCCACACCAAAGGTGCCAGGCCTCCCAGGTGTTGCCGGACCTCGCCTTGCCCTGGCAGCCCTTCCACAGCCCCACACACACTGGGCTCCGGCCTTGCCAGCCAGCTCAGGGGGCCGACGTTCGTGCCTTGCTCGCTCTCGGGACCTGCGTCGAGCCCAGCTCCAAATTGCAAACATCCAGCGACTGCTCCCACACCAAAGGTGCCAGGCCTCCCAGGTGTTGGTGGCCCTCGCCTGTCCAGAGCAGTCCTTCCACAGCCCCACACACACTGGGGCTCCGGCCTTGCCAGCCAGCTCAGGGGGCCGACGTTCGTGCCTTGCTCGCTCTCGGGACCTGTGCCGGAGCCCACCTCCAAAAAGCGAACGTCCAGCGACTGCTCCCACACCAAAGGTGCCAGGCCTCCCATGTGTTGCCGGCCCTCGCCTTGCCCTGGCAGCCCTTCCACAGCCCCACACACACTGGGGCTCCGGCCTTGCCAGCCAGCTCAGGGGGCCGACGTTCGTGCCTTGCTCGCTCTCGGGAGCTGCGCCGGAGCCCAGCTCCAAATTGCAAACGTCCAGCGACTGCTCCCACACCAAAGGTGCCAGGCCTCCCAGGTGTTGCCCGCCCTCGCGTCTCCCTGGCACTCCTTCCACAGCCCCACACACACTGGGGCTCCGGCCTTGCCAGCCAGCTCAGGGGGCCGACGTTCGTGCCTTGCTCGCTGTCGGCACCTGCCCCGGAGCCCAGCTCCAAATTGTGAACGTCCAGCGACTGCTCCCACACCAAAGGTGCCAGGCCTCCCAGGTGTTGATGGCCCTCGCCTGTCCACAGCAGTCCTTCCACAGCCCCACACACACTGGGGCTCCGGCCTTGCCAGCCAGCTCAGGGGGCCGACGTTCGTGCCTTGCTCGCTCTCGGGACCTGCGCCTGAGCCCAGCTCCAAATTGCGAACTTCCAGCGACTGCTCCCACACCAAAGGTGCCAGGCCTCCCATGTGTTGCCGGCCCTCGCCTTGCCCTGGCAGCCCTTCCACAGCCCCACACACACTGGGGCTCCGGCCTTGCCAGCCAGCTCAGGGAGCCGACGTTCGTGCCTTGCTCGCTCTCGGGACCTGCGCCTGAGCCCAGCTCCAAATTGCGAACGTCCAGCGACTGCTCCCACACCAAAGGTGCCAGGCCTCCCATGTGTTGCCGGCCCTCGCCTTGCCCTGGCAGCCCTTCCACAGCCCCACACACACTGGGGCTCCGGCCTTGCCAGCCAGCTCAGGGGGCCGACGTTCGTGCCTTGCTCGCTCTCGGCACCTGCGCCGGAGCCCAGCTCCAAATTGCAAACGTCCAGCGACTGCTCCCACACCAAAGGTGCCAGGCCTCCCAGGTGTTGCCGGCCCTCGCGTCTCCCTGGCACTCCTTCCACAGCCCCACACACACTGGGGCTCCGGCCTTGCCAGCCAGCTCAGGGGGCCGACGTTCGTGCCTTGCTCGCTCTCGGGACCTGCGCCTGAGCACAGCTCCGAATTCCAAACGTCCAGCGACTGCTCCCACACCAAAGGTGCCAGGCCTCCCAGGTGTTGATGGCCCTCGCCTTGCCCTGGCAGCCCTTCCACAGCCCCACACACACTGGGGCTCCGGCCTTGCCAGCCAGCTCAGGGGGCCGACGTTCGTGCCTTGCTCGCTGTCGGCACCTGCGCCGGAGCCCAGCTCCAAATTGCAAACGTCCAGCGACTGCTCCCACACCAAAGGTGCCAGGCCTCCCAGGTGTTGCCGGCCCTCGACTTGCCCTGGCACTCCTTCCACAGCCCCACACACTGGGGCTCCGGCCTTGCCAGCCAGCTCAGGGGGCCGACGTTCGTGCCTTGCTCGCTCTCGGCACCTGCGCCGAGCCCAGCTCCAAATTGCAAACATCCAGCGACTGCTCCCACACCAAAGGTGCCAGGCCTCCCATGTGTTGATGGCCCTCGCCTGTCCAGAGCAGTCCTTCCACAGCCCCACACACTGGGGCTCCGGCCTTGCCAGCCAGCTCAGGGGGCCGACGTTCGTGCCTTGCTCGCTCTCTGGAACTGCGTCGAGCCCAGCTCGAAATTGCAAACATCCAGCGACTGCTCCCACACCAAAGGTGCCAGGCCTCCCAGGTGTTGCCGGCCCTCCACTTGCCCTGGCACTCCTTCCACAGCCCCACACACACAATGGGGCTCCGGCCTTGCCAGCCAGCTCAGGGGGCCGACGTTCGTGCCTTGCTCGCTCTCGGGACCTGCGCCTGAGCCCAGCTCGAATTCCAAACGTCCAGCGACTGCTCCCACACCAAAGGTGCCAGGCCTCCCAGGTGTTGCCGGCCCTCGCGACTCCCTGGCACTCCTTCCACAGCCCCACACACACTGGGGCTCCGGCCTTGCCAGGCAGCTCAGGCTGCCGACGTTCGTGCCTTACTCGCTCTCGGGACCTGCGCCTGAGCACAGCTCCGAATTCCAAACGTCCAGCGACTGCTCCCACACCAAAGGTGCCAGAACTCCAAGGTGTTGCCCGCCCTCGCGTCTCCCTGGCACTCCTTCCACAGCCCCACACACACTGGGGCTCCGGCCTTGCCAGCCAGCTCAGGGGGCCGACGTTCGTGCCTTACTCGCTCTCGGGACCTGCGCCGAGCCCAGCTCCAAATTGCAAACATCCAGCGACTGCTCCCACACCAAAGGTGCCAGGCCTCCCAGGTGTTGATGGCCCTCGCCTGTCCACAGCAGTCCTTCCACAGCCCCACACACACTGGGGCTCCGGCCTTGCCAGCCAGCTCAGGGGGCCGACGTTCGTGCCTTGCTCGCTCTCGGGACCTGCGCCTGAGCCCAGCTCCAAATTGCGAACGTCCAGCGACTGCTCCCACACCAAAGGTGCCAGGCCTCCCAGGTGTTGCCGGCCCTCGCCTTGCCCTGGCAGCCCTTCCACAGCCCCACACACACTGGGGCTCCGGCCTTGCCAGCCAGCTCAGGGGGCCGACGTTCGTGCCTTGCTCGCTGTCGGCACCTGCGCCGGAGCCCAGATCCAAATTGCAAACGTCCAGCAACTGCTCCCACACCAAAGGTGCCAGGCCTCCCAGGTGTTGCCGGCCCTCGCCTTGCCCTGGCAGCCCTTCCACAGCCCCACACACACTGGGGCTCCGGCCTTGCCAGCCAGCTCAGGCTGCCGACGTTCGTGCCTTACTCGCTCTCGGGACCTGCGCCTGAGCACAGCTCCGAATTCCAAACGTCCAGCGACTGCTCCCACACCAAAGGTACCAGGCCTCCCAGGTGTTGCTGGCCCTCGCCTTGCCCTGGCAGCCCTTCCACAGCCCCACACACACTGGGGCTCCGGCCTTGCCAGCCAGCTCAGGGGGCCGACGTTCGTGCCTTGCTCGCTCTCGGGACCTGCGCCGGAGCCCAGCTCCAAATTGCAAACGTCCAGCGACTGCTCCCACACCAAAGGTGCCAGGCCTCCCATGTGTTGCCGGCCCTCGCCTTGCCCTGGCAGCCCTTCCACAGCCCCACACACACTGGGGCTCCGGCCTTGCCAGCCAGCTCAGGGGGCCGACGTTCGTGCCTTGCTCGCTGTCGGCACCTGCGCCGGAGCCCAGCTCCAAATTGCAAACGTCCAGCGACTGCTCCCACACCAAAGGTGCCAGGCCTCCCAGGTGTTGCCGGCCCTCGCCTTGCCCTGGCACTCCTTCCACAGCGCCACACACACACTGGGGCTCCGGCCTTGCCAGCCAGCTCAGGGGGCCGACGTTCGTGCCTTGCTCGCTCTCTGGACCTGCGTCGAGCCCAGCTCCAAATTGCAAACATCCAGCGACTGCTCCCACACTAAAGGTGCCAGGCCTCCCAGGTGTTGCCGGCCCTCGCCTTGCCCTGGCAGCCCTTCCACAGCCCCACACACACTGGGGCTCCGGCCTTGCCAGCCAGCTCAGGGGGCCGACGTTCGTGCCTTGCTCGCTCTCGGGACCTGTGCCGGAGCCCAGCTCCAAAAAGCGAACGTCCAGCGACTGCTCCCACACCAAAGGTGCCAGGCCTCCCATGTGTTGCCGGCCCTCGCCTTGCCCTGGCAGCCCTTCCACAGCCCCACACACACTGGGGCTCCGGCCTTGCCAGCCAGCTCAGGGGGCCGACGTTCGTGCCTTGCTCGCTCTCTGGACCTGCGTCGAGCCCAGCTCCAAATTGCAAACATCCAGCGACTGCTCCCACACCAAAGGTGCCAGGCCTCCCAGGTGTTGCCGGCCCTCGCCTTGCCCTGGCACTCCTTCCACAGCCCCACACACACACTGGGGCTCCGGCCTTGCCAGCCAGCTCAGGGGGCCGACGTTCGTGCCTTGCTCGCTGTCGGCACCTGCGCCGGAGCCCAGCTCCAAATTGCAAATGTCCAGCGACTGCTCCCACACCAAAGGTGCCAGGCCTCCCAGGTGTTGCCGGCCCTCGCGTCTCCCTGGCACTCCTTCCACAGCCCCACACACACTGGGGCTCTGGCCTTGCCAGCCAGCTCAGGGGGCCGACGTTCGTGCCTTGCTCGCTCTCGGGAACTGCGCCGCAGCCCAGCTCCAAATTGCAAACATCCAGCGACTGCTCCCACACCAAAGGTGCCAGACCTCCCATGTGTTGCCGGCCCTCGCCTTGCCCTGGCAGCCCTTCCACAGCCCCACACACACTGGGGCTCCGGCCTTGCCAGCCAGCTCAGGGGGCCGACGTTCGTGCCTTGCTCGCTCTCGGGACCTGCGTCGAGCCCAGCTCCAAATTGCAAACATCCAGCGACTGCTCCCACACCAAAGGTGCCAGGCCTCCCAGGTGTTGCCGGCCCTCGCCTTGCCCTGGCACTCCTTCCACAGCCCCACACACACTGGGGCTCCGGCCTTGCCAGCCAGCTCAGGGGGCCGACGTTCGTGCCTTGCTCGCTGTCGGCACCTGCGCCGGAGCCGAGCTCCAAATTGCAAACGTCCAGCGACTGCTCCCACACCAAAGGTGCCAGGCCTCCCATGTGTTGCCGGCCCTCGCCTTGCCCTGGCAGCCCTTCCACAGCCCCACACACACTGGGGCTCCGGCCTTGCCAGCCAGCTCAGGGGGCCGACGTTCGTGCCTTGCTCGCTCTCGGCACCTGCGCCGGAGCCCAGCTCCAAATTGCAAACGTCCAGCGACTGCTCCCACACCAAAGGTGCCAGGCCTCCCAGGTGTTGCCGGCCCTCGCGTCTCCCTGGCACTCCTTCCACAGCCCCACACACACTGGGGCTCCGGCCTTGCCAGCCAGCTCAGGGGGCCGACGTTCGTGCCTTGCTCGCTCTCGGGACCTGCGCCTGAGCACAGCTCCGAATTCCAAACGTCCAGCGACTGCTCCCACACCAAAGGTGCCAGGCCTCCCAGGTGTTGATGGCCCTCGCCTTGCCCTAGCAGCCCTTCCACAGCCCCACACACACTGGGGCTCCGGCCTTGCCAGCCAGCTCAGGGGGCCGACGTTCGTGCCTTGCTCGCTGTCGGCACCTGCGCCGGAGCCCAGCTCCAAATTGCAAACGTCCAGCGACTGCTCCCACACCAAAGGTGCCAGAACTCCCAGGTGTTGCCGGCCCTCGACTTGCCCTGGCACTCCTTCCACAGCCCCACACACACAATGGGGCTCCGGCCTTGCCAGCCAGCTCAGGGGGCCGACGTTCGTGCCTTGCTCGCTCTCTGGACCTGCGTCGAGCCCAGCTCGAAATTGCAAACATCCAGCGACTGCTCCCACACCAAAGGTGCCAGGCCTCCCAGGTGTTGCCGGCCCTCGACTTGCCCTGGCACTCCTTCCACAGCCCCACACACACAATGGGGCTCCGGCCTTGCCAGCCAGCTCAGGGGGCCGACGTTCGTGCCTTGCTCGCTCTCGGGAACTGCGCCGCAGCCCAGCTCGAATTCCAAACGTCCAGCGACTGCTCCCACACCAAAGGTGCCAGGCCTCCCAGGTGTTGCCGGCCCTCGCGACTCCCTGGCACTCCTTCCACAGCCCCACACACACTGGGGCTCCGGCCTTGCCAGGCAGCTCAGGCTGCCGACGTTCGTGCCTTACTCGCTCTCGGGACCTGCGCCTGAGCACAGCTCCGAATTCCAAACGTCCAGCGACTGCTCCCACACCAAAGGTGCCAGAACTCCAAGGAGTTGCCGGCCCTCGCGTCTCCCTGGCACTCCTTCCACAGCCCCACACACACTGGGGCTCCGGCCTTGCCAGCCAGCTCAGGGGGCCGACGTTCGTGCCTTACTCGCTCTCGGGACCTGCGCCGAGCCCAGCTCCAAATTGCAAACATCCAGCGACTGCTCCCACACCAAAGGTGCCAGGCCTCCCAGGTGTTGATGGCCCTCGCCTGTCCACAGCAGTCCTTCCACAGCCCCACACACACTGGGGCTCCGGCCTTGCCAGCCAGCTCAGGGGGCCGACGTTCGTGCCTTGCTCGCTCTCGGGACCTGCGCCGGAGCCCAGCTCGAAATTGCAAACGTCCAGCGACTGCTCCCACACCAAAGGTGCCAGGCCTCCCAGGTGTTGCCGGCCCTCGCCTTGCCCTGGCAGCCCTTCCACAGCCCCACACACACTGGGGCTCCGGCCTTGCCAGCCAGCTCAGGGGGCCGACGTTCGTGCCTTGCTCGCTCTCGGGACCTGCGCCGGAGCCCAGCTCCAAATTGCAAACGTCCAGCGACTGCTCCCACACCAAAGGTGCCAGGCCTCCCAGGTGTTGCCGGCCCTCGCCTTGCCCTGGCAGCCCTTCCACAGCCCCACACACACTGGGGCTCCGGCCTTGCCAGCCAGCTCAGGGGGCCGACGTTCGTGCCTTGCTCGCTGTCGGCACCTGCGCCGGAGCCCAGCTCCAAATTGCAAACGTCCAGCGACTGCTCCCACACCAAAGGTGCCAGGCCTCCCATGTGTTGCCGGCCCTCGCCTTGCCCTGGCACTCCTTCCACAGCGCCACACACACACTGGGGCTCCGGCCTTGCCAGCCAGCTCAGGGGGCCGACGTTCGTGCCTTGCTCGCTCTCTGGACCTGCGTCGAGCCCAGCTCCAAATTGCAAACATCCAGCGACTGCTCCCACACTAAAGGTGCCAGGCCTCCCAGGTGTTGCCGGCCCTCGCCTTGCCCTGGCAGCCCTTCCACAGCCCCACACACACTGGGGCTCCGGCCTTGCCAGCCAGCTCAGGGGGCCGACGTTCGTGCCTTGCTCGCTCTCGGGACCTGTGCCGGAGCCCAGCTCCAAAAAGCGAACGTCCAGCGACTGCTCCCACACCAAAGGTGCCAGGCCTCCCATGTGTTGCCGGCCCTCGCCTTGCCCTGGCAGCCCTTCCACAGCCCCACACACACTGGGGCTCCGGCCTTGCCAGCCAGCTCAGGGGGCCGACGTTCGTGCCTTGCTCGCTCTCTGGACCTGCGTCGAGCCCAGCTCCAAATTGCAAACATCCAGCGACTGCTCCCACACCAAAGGTGCCAGGCCTCCCAGGTGTTGCCGGCCCTCGCCTTGCCCTGGCACTCCTTCCACAGCCCCACACACACACTGGGGCTCCGGCCTTGCCAGCCAGCTCAGGGGGCCGACGTTCGTGCCTTGCTCGCTGTCGGCACCTGCGCCGGAGCCCAGCTCCAAATTGCAAATGTCCAGCGACTGCTCCCACACCAAAGGTGCCAGGCCTCCCAGGTGTTGCCGGCCCTCGCGTCTCCCTGGCACTCCTTCCACAGCCCCACACACACTGGGGCTCTGGCCTTGCCAGCCAGCTCAGGGGGCCGACGTTCGTGCCTTGCTCGCTCTCGGGAACTGCGCCGCAGCCCAGCTCCAAATTGCAAACATCCAGCGACTGCTCCCACACCAAAGGTGCCAGACCTCCCATGTGTTGCCGGCCCTCGCCTTGCCCTGGCAGCCCTTCCACAGCCCCACACACACTGGGGCTCCGGCCTTGCCAGCCAGCTCAGGGGGCCGACGTTCGTGCCTTGCTCGCTGTCGGCACCTGCGCCGGAGCCGAGCTCCAAATTGCAAACGTCCAGCGACTGCTCCCACACCAAAGGTGCCAGGCCTCCCAGGTGTTGCCGGCCCTCGCCTTGCCCTGGCAGCCCTTCCACAGCCCCACACACACTGGGGCTCCGGCCTTGCCAGCCAGCTCAGGGGGCCGACGTTCGTGCCTTGCTCGCTCTCGGCACCTGCGCCGGAGCCCAGCTCCAAATTGCAAACGTCCAGCGACTGCTCCCACACCAAAGGTGCCAGGCCTCCCAGGTGTTGCCGGCCCTCGCGTCTCCCTGGCACTCCTTCCACAGCCCCACACACACTGGGGCTCCGGCCTTGCCAGCCAGCTCAGGGGGCCGACGTTCGTGCCTTGCTCGCTCTCGGGACCTGCGCCTGAGCACAGCTCCGAATTCCAAACGTCCAGCGACTGCTCCCACACCAAAGGTGCCAGGCCTCCCAGGTGTTGATGGCCCTCGCCTTGCCCTGGCAGCCCTTCCACAGCCCCACACACACTGGGGCTCCGGCCTTGCCAGCCAGCTCAGGGGGCCGACGTTCGTGCCTTGCTCGCTGTCGGCACCTGCGCCGGAGCCCAGCTCCAAATTGCAAACGTCCAGCGACTGCTCCCACACCAAAGGTGCCAGAACTCCCAGGTGTTGCCGGCCCTCGACTTGCCCTGGCACTCCTTCCACAGCCCCACACACTGGGGCTCCGGCCTTGCCAGCCAGCTCAGGGGGCCGACGTTCGTGCCTTGCTCGCTCTCGGCACCTGCGCCGAGCCCAGCTCCAAATTGCAAACATCCAGCGACTGCTCCCACACCAAAGGTGCCAGGCCTCCCATGTGTTGATGGCCCTCGCCTGTCCAGAGCAGTCCTTCCACAGCCCCACACACTGGGGCTCCGGCCTTGCCAGCCAGCTCAGGGGGCCGACGTTCGTGCCTTGCTCGCTCTCTGGACCTGCGTCGAGCCCAGCTCGAAATTGCAAACATCCAGCGACTGCTCCCACACCAAAGGTGCCAGGCCTCCCAGGTGTTGCCGGCCCTCGACTTGCCCTGGCACTCCTTCCACAGCCCCACACACACAATGGGGCTCCGGCCTTGCCAGCCAGCTCAGGGGGCCGACGTTCGTGCCTTGCTCGCTCTCGGGACCTGCGCCTGAGCCCAGCTCGAATTCCAAACGTCCAGCGACTGCTCCCACACCAAAGGTGCCAGGCCTCCCAGGTGTTGCCGGCCCTCGCGACTCCCTGGCACTCCTTCCACAGCCCCACACACACTGGGGCTCCGGCCTTGCCAGGCAGCTCAGGCTGCCGACGTTCGTGCCTTACTCGCTCTCGGGACCTGCGCCTGAGCACAGCTCCGAATTCCAAACGTCCAGCGACTGCTCCCACACCAAAGGTGCCAGAACTCCAAGGTGTTGCCCGCCCTCGCGTCTCCCTGGCACTCCTTCCACAGCCCCACACACACTGGGGCTCCGGCCTTGCCAGCCAGCTCAGGGGGCCGACGTTCGTGCCTTACTCGCTCTCGGGACCTGCGCCGAGCCCAGCTCCAAATTGCAAACATCCAGCGACTGCTCCCACACCAAAGGTGCCAGGCCTCCCAGGTGTTGATGGCCCTCGCCTGTCCACAGCAGTCCTTCCACAGCCCCACACACACTGGGGCTCCGGCCTTGCCAGCCAGCTCAGGGGGCCGACGTTCGTGCCTTGCTCGCTCTCGGGACCTGCGCCTGAGCCCAGCTCCAAATTGCGAACGTCCAGCGACTGCTCCCACACCAAAGGTGCCAGGCCTCCCAGGTGTTGCCGGCCCTCGCCTTGCCCTGGCAGCCCTTCCACAGCCCCACACACACTGGGGCTCCGGCCTTGCCAGCCAGCTCAGGGGGCCGACGTTCGTGCCTTGCTCGCTCTCGGCACCTGCGTCGAGCCCAGCTCCAAATTGCAAACATCCAGCGACTGCTCCCACACCAAAGGTGCCAGGCCTCCCAGGTGTTGCCGGCCCTCGTCTTGCCCTGGCACTCCTTCCACAGCCCCACACACACACTGGGGCTCCGGCCTTGCCAGCCAGCTCAGGGGGCCGACGTTCGTGCCTTGCTCGCTGTCGGCACCTGCGCCGGAGCCCAGCTCCAAATTGCAAATGTCCAGCGACTGCTCCCACACCAAAGGTGCCAGGCCTCCCAGGTGTTGCCGGCCCTCGCGTCTCCCTGGCACTCCTTCCACAGCCCCACACACACTGGGGCTCTGGCCTTGCCAGCCAGCTCAGGGGGCCGACGTTCGTGCCTTGCTCGCTCTCGGGAACTGCGCCGCAGCCCAGCTCCAAATTGCAAACATCCAGCGACTGCTCCCACACCAAAGGTGCCAGACCTCCCATGTGTTGCCGGCCCTCGCCTTGCCCTGGCAGCCCTTCCACAGCCCCACACACACTGGGGCTCCGGCCTTGCCAGCCAGCTCAGGGGGCCGACGTTCGTGCCTTGCTCGCTCTCGGGACCTGCGTCGAGCCCAGCTCCAAATTGCAAACATCCAGCGACTGCTCCCACACCAAAGGTGCCAGGCCTCCCAGGTGTTGCCGGCCCTCGCCTTGCCCTGGCACTCCTTCCACAGCCCCACACACACACTGGGGCTCCGGCCTTGCCAGCCAGCTCAGGGGGCCGACGTTCGTGCCTTGCTCGCTCTCGGGACCTGCGCCTGAGCCCAGCTCCGAATTCCAAACGTCCAGCGACTGCTCCCACACCAAAGGTGCCAGGCCTCCCATGTGTTGCCGGCCCTCGACTTGCCCTGGCAGCCCTTCCACAGCCCCACACACACTGGGGCTCCGGCCTTGCCAGCCAGCTCAGGGGGCCGACGTTCGTGCCTTGCTCGCTCTCGGGAACTGCGCCGCAGCCCAGCTCGAATTCCAAACGTCCAGCGACTGCTCCCACACCAAAGGTGCCAGGCCTCCCAGGTGTTGCCGGCCCTCGCGACTCCCTGGCACTCCTTCCACAGCCCCACACACACTGGGGCTCCGGCCTTGCCAGGCAGCTCAGGCTGCCGACGTTCGTGCCTTACTCGCTCTCGGGACCTGCGCCTGAGCACAGCTCCGAATTCCAAACGTCCAGCGACTGCTCCCACACCAAAGGTGCCAGAACTCCAAGGTGTTGCCCGCCCTCGCGTCTCCCTGGCACTCCTTCCACAGCCCCACACACACTGGGGCTCCGGCCTTGCCAGCCAGCTCAGGGGGCCGACGTTCGTGCCTTACTCGCTCTCGGGACCTGCGCCGAGCCCAGCTCCAAATTGCAAACATCCAGCGACTGCTCCCACACCAAAGGTGCCAGGCCTCCCAGGTGTTGATGGCCCTCGCCTGTCCACAGCAGTCCTTCCACAGCCCCACACACACTGGGGCTCCGGCCTTGCCAGCCAGCTCAGGGGGCCGACGTTCGTGCCTTGCTCGCTCTCGGGACCTGCGCCGGAGCCCAGCTCGAAATTGCAAACGTCCAGCGACTGCTCCCACACCAAAGGTGCCAGGCCTCCCAGGTGTTGCCGGCCCTCGCCTTGCCCTGGCAGCCCTTCCACAGCCCCACACACACTGGGGCTCCGGCCTTGCCAGCCAGCTCAGGGGGCCGACGTTCGTGCCTTGCTCGCTCTCGGGACCTGCGCCGGAGCCCAGCTCCAAATTGCAAACGTCCAGCGACTGCTCCCACACCAAAGGTGCCAGGCCTCCCAGGTGTTGCCGGCCCTCGCCTTGCCCTGGCAGCCCTTCCACAGCCCCACACACACTGGGGCTCCGGCCTTGCCAGCCAGCTCAGGGGGCCGACGTTCGTGCCTTGCTCGCTGTCGGCACCTGCGCCGGAGCCCAGCTCCAAATTGCAAACGTCCAGCGACTGCTCCCACACCAAAGGTGCCAGGCCTCCCATGTGTTGCCGGCCCTCGCCTTGCCCTGGCACTCCTTCCACAGCGCCACACACACACTGGGGCTCCGGCCTTGCCAGCCAGCTCAGGGGGCCGACGTTCGTGCCTTGCTCGCTCTCTGGACCTGCGTCGAGCCCAGCTCCAAATTGCAAACATCCAGCGACTGCTCCCACACTAAAGGTGCCAGGCCTCCCAGGTGTTGCCGGCCCTCGCCTTGCCCTGGCAGCCCTTCCACAGCCCCACACACACTGGGGCTCCGGCCTTGCCAGCCAGCTCAGGGGGCCGACGTTCGTGCCTTGCTCGCTCTCGGGACCTGTGCCGGAGCCCAGCTCCAAAAAGCGAACGTCCAGCGACTGCTCCCACACCAAAGGTGCCAGGCCTCCCATGTGTTGCCGGCCCTCGCCTTGCCCTGGCAGCCCTTCCACAGCCCCACACACACTGGGGCTCCGGCCTTGCCAGCCAGCTCAGGGGGCCGACGTTCGTGCCTTGCTCGCTCTCTGGACCTGCGTCGAGCCCAGCTCCAAATTGCAAACATCCAGCGACTGCTCCCACACCAAAGGTGCCAGGCCTCCCAGGTGTTGCCGGCCCTCGCCTTGCCCTGGCACTCCTTCCACAGCCCCACACACACACTGGGGCTCCGGCCTTGCCAGCCAGCTCAGGGGGCCGACGTTCGTGCCTTGCTCGCTGTCGGCACCTGCGCCGGAGCCCAGCTCCAAATTGCAAATGTCCAGCGACTGCTCCCACACCAAAGGTGCCAGGCCTCCCAGGTGTTGCCGGCCCTCGCGTCTCCCTGGCACTCCTTCCACAGCCCCACACACACTGGGGCTCTGGCCTTGCCAGCCAGCTCAGGGGGCCGACGTTCGTGCCTTGCTCGCTCTCGGGAACTGCGCCGCAGCCCAGCTCCAAATTGCAAACATCCAGCGACTGCTCCCACACCAAAGGTGCCAGACCTCCCATGTGTTGCCGGCCCTCGCCTTGCCCTGGCAGCCCTTCCACAGCCCCACACACACTGGGGCTCCGGCCTTGCCAGCCAGCTCAGGGGGCCGACGTTCGTGCCTTGCTCGCTGTCGGCACCTGCGCCGGAGCCGAGCTCCAAATTGCAAACGTCCAGCGACTGCTCCCACACCAAAGGTGCCAGGCCTCCCAGGTGTTGCCGGCCCTCGCCTTGCCCTGGCAGCCCTTCCACAGCCCCACACACACTGGGGCTCCGGCCTTGCCAGCCAGCTCAGGGGGCCGACGTTCGTGCCTTGCTCGCTCTCGGCACCTGCGCCGGAGCCCAGCTCCAAATTGCAAACGTCCAGCGACTGCTCCCACACCAAAGGTGCCAGGCCTCCCAGGTGTTGCCGGCCCTCGCGTCTCCCTGGCACTCCTTCCACAGCCCCACACACACTGGGGCTCCGGCCTTGCCAGCCAGCTCAGGGGGCCGACGTTCGTGCCTTGCTCGCTCTCGGGACCTGCGCCTGAGCACAGCTCCGAATTCCAAACGTCCAGCGACTGCTCCCACACCAAAGGTGCCAGGCCTCCCAGGTGTTGATGGCCCTCGCCTTGCCCTGGCAGCCCTTCCACAGCCCCACACACACTGGGGCTCCGGCCTTGCCAGCCAGCTCAGGGGGCCGACGTTCGTGCCTTGCTCGCTGTCGGCACCTGCGCCGGAGCCCAGCTCCAAATTGCAAACGTCCAGCGACTGCTCCCACACCAAAGGTGCCAGAACTCCCAGGTGTTGCCGGCCCTCGACTTGCCCTGGCACTCCTTCCACAGCCCCACACACTGGGGCTCCGGCCTTGCCAGCCAGCTCAGGGGGCCGACGTTCGTGCCTTGCTCGCTCTCGGCACCTGCGCCGAGCCCAGCTCCAAATTGCAAACATCCAGCGACTGCTCCCACACCAAAGGTGCCAGGCCTCCCATGTGTTGATGGCCCTCGCCTGTCCAGAGCAGTCCTTCCACAGCCCCACACACTGGGGCTCCGGCCTTGCCAGCCAGCTCAGGGGGCCGACGTTCGTGCCTTGCTCGCTCTCTGGACCTGCGTCGAGCCCAGCTCGAAATTGCAAACATCCAGCGACTGCTCCCACACCAAAGGTGCCAGGCCTCCCAGGTGTTGCCGGCCCTCGACTTGCCCTGGCACTCCTTCCACAGCCCCACACACACAATGGGGCTCCGGCCTTGCCAGCCAGCTCAGGGGGCCGACGTTCGTGCCTTGCTCGCTCTCGGGACCTGCGCCTGAGCCCAGCTCGAATTCCAAACGTCCAGCGACTGCTCCCACACCAAAGGTGCCAGGCCTCCCAGGTGTTGCCGGCCCTCGCGACTCCCTGGCACTCCTTCCACAGCCCCACACACACTGGGGCTCCGGCCTTGCCAGGCAGCTCAGGCTGCCGACGTTCGTGCCTTACTCGCTCTCGGGACCTGCGCCTGAGCACAGCTCCGAATTCCAAACGTCCAGCGACTGCTCCCACACCAAAGGTGCCAGAACTCCAAGGTGTTGCCCGCCCTCGCGTCTCCCTGGCACTCCTTCCACAGCCCCACACACACTGGGGCTCCGGCCTTGCCAGCCAGCTCAGGGGGCCGACGTTCGTGCCTTACTCGCTCTCGGGACCTGCGCCGAGCCCAGCTCCAAATTGCAAACATCCAGCTACTGCTCCCACACCAAAGGTGCCAGGCCTCCCAGGTGTTGATGGCCCTCGCCTGTCCACAGCAGTCCTTCCACAGCCCCACACACACTGGGGCTCCGGCCTTGCCAGCCAGCTCAGGGGGCCGACGTTCGTGCCTTGCTCGCTCTCGGGACCTGCGCCTGAGCCCAGCTCCAAATTGCGAACGTCCAGCGACTGCTCCCACACCAAAGGTGCCAGGCCTCCCAGGTGTTGCCGGCCCTCGCCTTGCCCTGGCAGCCCTTCCACAGCCCCACACACACTGGGGCTCCGGCCTTGCCAGCCAGCTCAGGGGGCCGACGTTCGTGCCTTGCTCGCTCTCGGCACCTGCGCCGGAGCCCAGATCCAAATTGCAAACGTCCAGCAACTGCTCCCACCCCAAAGGTGCCAGGCCTCCCAGGTGTTGCCGGCCCTCGCCTTGCCCTGGCAGCCCTTCCACAGCCCCACACACACTGGGGCTCCGGCCTTGCCAGCCAGCTCAGGCTGCCGACGTTCGTGCCTTACTCGCTCTCGGGACCTGCGCCTGAGCACAGCTCCGAATTCCAAACGTCCAGCGACTGCTCCCACACCAAAGGTACCAGGCCTCCCAGGTGTTGCTGGCCCTCGCCTTGCCCTGGCAGCCCTTCCACAGCCCCACACACACTGGGGCTCCGGCCTTGCCAGCCAGCTCAGGGGGCCGACGTTCGTGCCTTGCTCGCTCTCGGGACCTGCGCCGGAGCCCAGCTCCAAATTGCAAACGTCCAGCGACTGCTCCCACACCAAAGGTGCCAGGCCTCCCAGGTGTTGCCGGCCCTCGCCTTGCCCTGGCAGCCCTTCCACAGCCCCACACACACTGGGGCTCCGGCCTTGCCAGCCAGCTCAGGGGGCCGACGTTCGTGCCTTGCTCGCTGTCGGCACCTGCGCCGGAGCCCAGCTCCAAATTGCAAACGTCCAGCGACTGCTCCCACACCAAAGGTGCCAGGCCTCCCATGTGTTGCCGGCCCTCGCCTTGCCCTGGCACTCCTTCCACAGCGCCACACACACACTGGGGCTCCGGCCTTGCCAGCCAGCTCAGGGGGCCGACGTTCGTGCCTTGCTCGCTCTCTGGACCTGCGTCGAGCCCAGCTCCAAATTGCAAACATCCAGCGACTGCTCCCACACTAAAGGTGCCAGGCCTCCCAGGTGTTGCCGGCCCTCGCCTTGCCCTGGCAGCCCTTCCACAGCCCCACACACACTGGGGCTCCGGCCTTGCCAGCCAGCTCAGGGGGCCGACGTTCGTGCCTTGCTCGCTCTCGGGACCTGCGTCGAGCCCAGCTCCAAATTGCAAACATCCAGCGACTGCTCCCACACCAAAGGTGCCAGGCCTCCCAGGTGTTGCCGGCCCTCGTCTTGCCCTGGCACTCCTTCCACAGCCCCACACACACACTGGGGCTCCGGCCTTGCCAGCCAGCTCAGGGGGCCGACGTTCGTGCCTTGCTCGCTGTCGGCACCTGCGCCGGAGCCCAGCTCCAAATTGCAAATGTCCAGCGACTGCTCCCACACCAAAGGTGCCAGGCCTCCCAGGTGTTGCCGGCCCTCGCGTCTCCCTGGCACTCCTTCCACAGCCCCACACACACTGGGGCTCTGGCCTTGCCAGCCAGCTCAGGGGGCCGACGTTCGTGCCTTGCTCGCTCTCGGGAACTGCGCCGCAGCCCAGCTCCAAATTGCAAACATCCAGCGACTGCTCCCACACCAAAGGTGCCAGACCTCCCATGTGTTGCCGGCCCTCGCCTTGCCCTGGCAGCCCTTCCACAGCCCCACACACACTGGGGCTCCGGCCTTGCCAGCCAGCTCAGGGGGCCGACGTTCGTGCCTTGCTCGCTCTCGGGACCTGCGTCGAGCCCAGCTCCAAATTGCAAACATCCAGCGACTGCTCCCACACCAAAGGTGCCAGGCCTCCCAGGTGTTGCCGGCCCTCGCCTTGCCCTGGCACTCCTTCCACAGCCCCACACACACACTGGGGCTCCGGCCTTGCCAGCCAGCTCAGGGGGCCGACGTTCGTGCCTTGCTCGCTCTCGGGACCTGCGCCTGAGCCCAGCTCCGAATTCCAAACGTCCAGCGACTGCTCCCACACCAAAGGTGCCAGGCCTCCCATGTGTTGCCGGCCCTCGACTTGCCCTGGCAGCCCTTCCACAGCCCCACACACACTGGGGCTCCGGCCTTGCCAGCCAGCTCAGGGGGCCGACGTTCGTGCCTTGCTCGCTCTCGGGAGCTGCGCCGGAGCCCAGCTCCAAATTGCAAACGTCCAGCGACTGCTCCCACACCAAAGGTGCCAGGCCTCCCAGGTGTTGCCGGCCCTCGCCTTGCCCTGGCACTCCTTCCACAGCCCCAAACACACTGGGGCTCTGGCCTTGCCAGCCAGCTCAGGGGGCCGACGTTCGTGCCTTGCTCGCTCTCGGGACCTGCGCCGGAGCCCAGCTCCAAATTGCAAACATCCAGCAACTGCTCCCACACCAAAGGTGCCAGGCCTCCCAGGTGTTGGTGGCCCTCGCCTGTCCAGAGCAGTCCTTCCACAGCCCCACACACTGGGGCTCCGGCCTTGCCAGCCAGCTCAGGGGGCCGACGTTCGTGCCTTGCTCGCTCTCGGGACCTGTGCCGGAGCCCACCTCCAAAAAGCGAACGTCCAGCGACTGCTCCCACACCAAAGGTGCCAGGCCTCCCAGGTGTTGCCGGCCCTCGCCTTGCCCTGGCAGCCCTTCCACAGCCCCACACACACTGGGCTCCGGCCTTGCCAGCCAGCTCAGGGGGCCGACGTTCGTGCCTTGCTCGCTCTCGGAACCTGCGTCGAGCCCAGCTCCAAATTGCAAACATCCAGCGACTGCTCCCACACCAAAGGTGCCAGGCCTCCCAGGTGTTGGTGGCCCTCGCCTGTCCAGAGCAGTTCTTCCACAGCCCCACACACACTGGGGCTCCGGCCTTGCCAGCCAGCTCAGGGGGCCGACGTTCGTGCCTTGCTCGCTCTCGGGACCTGTGCCGGAGCCCACCTCCAAAAAGCGAACGTCCAGCGACTGCTCCCACACCAAAGGTGCCAGGCCTCCCATGTGTTGCCGGCCCTCGCCTTGCCCTGGCAGCCCTTCCACAGCCCCACACACACTGGGCTCCGGCCTTGCCAGCCAGCTCAGGGGGCCGACGTTCGTGCCTTGCTCGCTCTCTGGACCTGCGCCGGAGCCCAGCTCCAAATTGCAAACGTCCAGCGACTGCTCCCACACCAAAGGTGCCAGGCCTCCCAGGTGTTGATGGCCCTCGCCTGTCCATAGCAGTCCTTCCACAGCCCCACACACACTGGGGCTCCGGCCTTGCCAGCCAGCTCAGGGGGCCGACGTTCGTGCCTTGCTCGCTCTCGGGAACTGCGCCGGAGCCCAGCTCCAAATTGCAAACATCCAGCGACTGCTCCCACACCAAAGGTGCCAGACCTCCCATGTGTTGCCGGCCCTCGCCTTGCCCTGGCAGCCCTTCCACAGCCCCACACACACTGGGGCTCCGGCCTTGCCAGCCAGCTCAGGGGGCCGATGTTCGTGCCTTGCTCGCTCTCGGGACCTGCGCCTGAGCCCAGCTCCTTATTACAAACGTCCAGCGACTGCTCCCACACCAAAGGTGCCAGGCCTCCCAGGTGTTGCCGGCCCTCGACTTGCCCTGGCAGCCCTTCCACAGCCCCACACACACTGGGGCTCCGGCCTTGCCAGCCAGCTCAGGGGGCCGACGTTCGTGCCTTGCTCGCTCTCGGGAGCTGCGCCGGAGCCCAGCTCCAAATTGCAAACGTCCAGCGACTGCTCCCACACCAAAGGTGCCAGGCCTCCCAGGTGTTGCCCGCCCTCGCGTCTCCCTGGCACTCCTTCCACAGCCCCACACACACTGGGGCTCCGGCCTTGCCAGCCAGCTCAGGGGGCCGACGTTCGTGCCTTGCTCGCTGTCGGCACCTGCCCCGGAGCCCAGCTCCAAATTGTGAACGTCCAGCGACTGCTCCCACACCAAAGGTGCCAGGCCTCCCAGGTGTTGATGGCCCTCGCCTGTCCACAGCAGTCCTTCCACAGCCCCACACACACTGGGGCTCCGGCCTTGCCAGCCAGCTCAGGGGGCCGACGTTCGTGCCTTGCTCGCTCTCGGGACCTGCGCCTGAGCCCAGCTCCAAATTGCGAACGTCCAGCGACTGCTCCCACACCAAAGGTGCCAGGCCTCCCATGTGTTGCCGGCCCTCGCCTTGCCCTGGCAGCCCTTCCACAGCCCCACACACACTGGGGCTCCGGCCTTGCCAGCCAGCTCAGGGAGCCGACGTTCGTGCCTTGCTCGCTCTCGGGACCTGCGCCTGAGCCCAGCTCCAAATTGCGAACGTCCAGCGACTGCTCCCACACCAAAGGTGCCAGGCCTCCCATGTGTTGCCGGCCCTCGCCTTGCCCTGGCAGCCCTTCCACAGCCCCACACACACTGGGGCTCCGGCCTTGCCAGCCAGCTCAGGGGGCCGACGTTCGTGCCTTGCTCGCTCTCGGCACCTGCGCCGGAGCCCAGCTCCAAATTGCAAACGTCCAGCGACTGCTCCCACACCAAAGGTGCCAGGCCTCCCAGGTGTTGCCGGCCCTCGCGTCTCCCTGGCACTCCTTCCACAGCCCCACACACACTGGGGCTCCGGCCTTGCCAGCCAGCTCAGGGGGCCGACGTTCGTGCCTTGCTCGCTCTCGGGACCTGCGCCTGAGCACAGCTCCGAATTCCAAACGTCCAGCGACTGCTCCCACACCAAAGGTGCCAGGCCTCCCAGGTGTTGATGGCCCTCGCCTTGCCCTGGCAGCCCTTCCACAGCCCCACACACACTGGGGCTCCGGCCTTGCCAGCCAGCTCAGGGGGCCGACGTTCGTGCCTTGCTCGCTGTCGGCACCTGCGCCGGAGCCCAGCTCCAAATTGCAAACGTCCAGCGACTGCTCCCACACCAAAGGTGCCAGGCCTCCCAGGTGTTGCCGGCCCTCGACTTGCCCTGGCACTCCTTCCACAGCCCCACACACTGGGGCTCCGGCCTTGCCAGCCAGCTCAGGGGGCCGACGTTCGTGCCTTGCTCGCTCTCGGCACCTGCGCCGAGCCCAGCTCCAAATTGCAAACATCCAGCGACTGCTCCCACACCAAAGGTGCCAGGCCTCCCATGTGTTGATGGCCCTCGCCTGTCCAGAGCAGTCCTTCCACAGCCCCACACACTGGGGCTCCGGCCTTGCCAGCCAGCTCAGGGGGCCGACGTTCGTGCCTTGCTCGCTCTCGGCACCTGCGTCGAGCCCAGCTCGAAATTGCAAACATCCAGCGACTGCTCCCACACCAAAGGTGCCAGGCCTCCCAGGTGTTGCCGGCCCTCGACTTGCCCTGGCACTCCTTCCACAGCCCCACACACACTGGGGCTCCGGCCTTGCCAGCCAGCTGAGGGGGCCGACGTTCGTGCCTTGCTCGCTCTCTGGACCTGCGCCGAGCCGAGCTCCAAATTGTGAACGTCCAGCGACTGCTGCCACACGAAAGGTGCCAGGCCCCCCATGTTTTGCCGGCCCTCGCCTTGCCCTGGCAGCCCTTCCACAGCCCCACACACTGGGCTCCGGCCTTGCCAGCCAGCTCAGGGGGCCGACGTTCGTGCCTTGCTCGCTCTCGGGACCTGCCCCGGAGCCCAGCTCCAAATTGTGATCGTCCAGCGACTGCTCTCACACCAAAGGTGCCAGGCTTCCCAGGTGTTGATGACCCTCGCCTGTCCACAGCAGTCCTTCCACAGCCCCACACACACTGGGGCTCCGGCCTTGCCAGCCAGCTCAGGCTGCCGACGTTCGAGCCTTGCTCGGTCTCGGGACCTGCGCCGGAGCGCAGCTCCAAATTGCAAACATCCAGCAACTGCTCCCACACCAAAGGTGCCAGGCCTCCCAGGTGTTGCCGGCCCTCGCGTCTCCCTGGCACTCCTTCCACAGCCCCACACACACTGGGGCTCCGGCCTTGCCAGCCAGCTCAGGCTGCCGACGTTCGTGCTTTGCTCGCTCTCGGGACCTGCGCCGGAGCGCAGCTCCAAATTGCAAACATCCAGCAACTGCTCCCACACTAAAGGTGCCAGGCCTCCCAGGTGTTGCCGGCCCTCGACTTGCCCTGGCAGCCCTTCCACAGCCCCACACACACTGGGGCTCCGGCCTTGCCAGCCAGCTCAGGGGGCCGACGTTCGTGCCTTGCTCGCTCTCTGGACCTGCGCCGAGCCGAGCTCCAAATTGTGAACGTCCAGCGACTGCTGCCACACGAAAGGTGCCAGGCCTCCCATGTTTTGCCGGCCCTCGACTTGCCCTGGCAGCCCTTCCACAGCCCCACACACACTGGGGCTCCGGCCTTGCCAGCCAGCTCAGGGGGCCGACGTTCGTGCCTTGCTCGCTCTCGGGAGCTGCGCCTGAGCCCAGCTCCAAATTGCAAACATCCAGCGACTGCTCCCACACTAAAGGTGCCAGAACTCCAAGGTGTTGCCCGCCCTCGCGTCTCCCTGGCACTCCTTCCACAGCCCCACACACACTGGGTCTCCGGCCTTGCCAGCCAGCTCAGGGGGCCGACGTTCGTGCCTTGCTCGCTGTCGGCACCTGCCCCGGAGCCCAGCTCCAAATTGTGATCGTCCAGCGACTGCTCCCACACCAAAGGTGCCAGGCTTCCCAGGTGTTGATGACCCTCGCCTGTCCACATCAGTCCTTCCACAGCCCCACACACACTGGGGCTCCGGCCTTGCCAGCCAGCTCAGGGGGCCGACGTTCGTGCCTTGCTCGCTCTCTGGACCTGCGCCGAGCCGAGCTCCAAATTGTGAACGTCCAGCGACTGCTGCCACACGAAAGGTGCCAGGCCTCCCATGTTTTGCCGGCCCTCGACTTGCCCTGGCAGCCCTTCCACAGCCCCACACACACTGGGGCTCCGGCCTTGCCAGCCAGCTCAGGGGGCCGACGTTCGTGCCTTGCTCGCTCTCGGGACCTGCGCCTGAGCCCAGCTCCAAATTGCGAACGTCCAGCGACTGCTCCCACACCAAAGGTGCCAGGCCTCCCATGTGTTGCCGGCCCTCGCCTTGCCCTGGCAGCCCTTCCACAGCCCCACACACACTGGGGCTCCGGCCTTGCCAGCCAGCTCAGGGGGCCGACGTTCGTGCCTTGCTCGCTCTCGGGACCTGCGCCGGAGCCCAGCTCCAAATTGCAAACGTCCAGCGACTGCTCCCACACCAAAGGTGCCAGGCCTCCCAGGTGTTGCCGGCCCTCGCGTCTCCCTGGCACTCCTTCCACAGCCCCACACACACTGGGGCTCCGGCCTTGCCAGCCAGCTCAGGGGGCCGACGTTCGTGCCTTGCTCGCTCTCGGGACCTGCGCCTGAGCACAGCTCCGAATTCCAAACGTCCAGCGACTGCTCCCACACCAAAGGTGCCAGGCCTCCCAGGTGTTGATGGCCCTCGCCTTGCCCTGGCAGCCCTTCCACAGCCCCACACACACTGGGGCTCCGGCCTTGCCAGCCAGCTCAGGGGGCCGACGTTCGTGCCTTGCTCGCTGTCGGCACCTGCGCCGGAGCCCAGCTCCAAATTGCAAACGTCCAGCGACTGCTCCCACACCAAAGGTGCCAGGCCTCCCAGGTGTTGCCGGCCCTCGACTTGCCCTGGCACTCCTTCCACAGCCCCACACACTGGGGCTCCGGCCTTGCCAGCCAGCTCAGGGGGCCGACGTTCGTGCCTTGCTCGCTCTCGGCACCTGCGCCGAGCCCAGCTCCAAATTGCAAACATCCAGCGACTGCTCCCACACCAAAGGTGCCAGGCCTCCCATGTGTTGATGGCCCTCGCCTGTCCAGAGCAGTCCTTCCACAGCCCCACACACTGGGGCTCCGGCCTTGCCAGCCAGCTCAGGGGGCCGACGTTCGTGCCTTGCTCGCTCTCGGCACCTGCGTCGAGCCCAGCTCGAAATTGCAAACATCCAGCGACTGCTCCCACACCAAAGGTGCCAGGCCTCCCAGGTGTTGCCGGCCCTCGACTTGCCCTGGCACTCCTTCCACAGCCCCACACACACTGGGGCTCCGGCCTTGCCAGCCAGCTGAGGGGGCCGACGTTCGTGCCTTGCTCGCTCTCTGGACCTGCGCCGAGCCGAGCTCCAAATTGTGAACGTCCAGCGACTGCTGCCACACGAAAGGTGCCAGGCCTCCCATGTTTTGCCGGCCCTCGCCTTGCCCTGGCAGCCCTTCCACAGCCCCACACACACTGGGCTCCGGCCTTGCCAGCCAGCTCAGGGGGCCGACGTTCGTGCCTTGCTCGCTCTCGGGACCTGCCCCGGAGCCCAGCTCCAAATTGTGATCGTCCAGCGACTGCTCTCACACCAAAGGTGCCAGGCTTCCCAGGTGTTGATGACCCTCGCCTGTCCACAGCAGTCCTTCCACAGCCCCACACACACTGGGGCTCCGGCCTTGCCAGCCAGCTCAGGCTGCCGACGTTCGAGCCTTGCTCGGTCTCGGGACCTGCGCCGGAGCGCAGCTCCAAATTGCAAACATCCAGCAACTGCTCCCACACCAAAGGTGCCAGGCCTCCCAGGTGTTGCCGGCCCTCGCGTCTCCCTGGCACTCCTTCCACAGCCCCACACACACTGGGGCTCCGGCCTTGCCAGCCAGCTCAGGCTGCCGACGTTCGTGCTTTGCTCGCTCTCGGGACCTGCGCCGGAGCGCAGCTCCAAATTGCAAACATCCAGCAACTGCTCCCACACTAAAGGTGCCAGGCCTCCCAGGTGTTGCCGGCCCTCGACTTGCCCTGGCAGCCCTTCCACAGCCCCACACACACTGGGGCTCCGGCCTTGCCAGCCAGCTCAGGGGGCCGACGTTCGTGCCTTGCTCGCTCTCTGGACCTGCGCCGAGCCGAGCTCCAAATTGTGAACGTCCAGCGACTGCTGCCACACGAAAGGTGCCAGGCCTCCCATGTTTTGCCGGCCCTCGACTTGCCCTGGCAGCCCTTCCACAGCCCCACACACACTGGGGCTCCGGCCTTGCCAGCCAGCTCAGGGGGCCGACGTTCGTGCCTTGCTCGCTCTCGGGAGCTGCGCCTGAGCCCAGCTCCAAATTGCAAACATCCAGCGACTGCTCCCACACTAAAGGTGCCAGAACTCCAAGGTGTTGCCCGCCCTCGCGTCTCCCTGGCACTCCTTCCACAGCCCCACACACACTGGGTCTCCGGCCTTGCCAGCCAGCTCAGGGGGCCGACGTTCGTGCCTTGCTCGCTGTCGGCACCTGCCCCGGAGCCCAGCTCCAAATTGTGATCGTCCAGCGACTGCTCCCACACCAAAGGTGCCAGGCTTCCCAGGTGTTGATGACCCTCGCCTGTCCACATCAGTCCTTCCACAGCCCCACACACACTGGGGCTCCGGCCTTGCCAGCCAGCTCAGGGGGCCGACGTTCGTGCCTTGCTCGCTCTCGGGACCTGCGCCTGAGACCAGCTCCAAATTGCGACGTCCAGCGACTGCTCCCACACCAAAGGTGCCAGGCCTCCCAGGTGTTGCCGGCCCTCGCCTTGCCCTGGCAGCCCTTCCACAGCCCCACACATACTGGGGCTCCGGCCTTGCCAGAAGCCCAGGCTGCCGACGTTCGTGCTTTGCTCGCTCTCGGGACCTGCGCCGGAGCGCAGCTCCAAATTGCAAACATCCAGCAACTGCTCCCACACTAAAGGTGCCAGGCCTCCCAGGTGTTGCCGGCCCTCGCGTCTCCCTGGCACTCCTTCCACAGCCCCACACACACTGGGGCTCCGGCCTTGCCAGCCAGCTCAGGGGGCCGACGTTCGTGCCTTGCTCGCTCTCGGGACCTGCGCCGGAGCCCAGCTCCGAATTGCAAACGTCCAGCGACTGCTCCCACACCAAAGGTGCCAGAACTCCAAGGTGTTGCCGGCCCTCGCCTTGCCCTGGCACTCCTTCCACAGCCCCACACACACTGGGGCTCCGGCCTTGCCAGCCAGCTCAGGGGGCCGACGTTCGTGCCTTGCTCGCTCTCGGGACCTGCGCCGGAGCCCAGCTCCAAATTGCAAACGTCCAGCGACTGCTCCCACACCAAAGGTGCCAGGCCTCCCATGTGTTGCCGGCCCTCGACTTGCCCATGCAGCCCTTCCACAGCCCCACACACACTGGGGCTCCGGCCTTGCCAGCCAGCTCAGGCTGTGGACGTTCGAGCCTTGCTCGGTCTCGGGACCTGCGCCGAGCCCAGCTCCAAATTGCAAACATCCAGCAAGTGCTCCCACACCAAAGGTGCCAGGCCTCCCAGGTGTTGCCGGCCCTCGCGTCTCCCTGGCACTCCTTCCACAGCCCCACACACACTGGGGCTCCGGCCTTGCCAGCCAGCTCAGGGGGCCGACGTTCGTGCCTTGCTCGCTCTCGGGACCTGCCCCGGAGCCCAGCCCCGAATTGCAAACGTCCAGCGACTGCTCCCACAACAAAGGTGCCAGGCCTCCCAGGTGTTGCCGGCCCTCGCCTTGCCCTGGCAGCCCTTCCACAGCCCCACACATACTGGGGCTCCGGCCTTGCCAGAAGCCCAGGGGGCCGACGTTCGTGCCTTGCTCGCTCTCGGCACCTGCGCCGGAGCCCAGCTCCAAATTGCAAACGTCCAGCAACTGCTCCCACACCAAAGGTGCCAGGCCTCCCAGGTGTTGCCGGCCCTCGCCTTGCCCTGGCAGCCCTTCCACAGCCCCACACACACTGGGGCTCCGGCCTTGCCAGCCAGCTCAGGGGGCCGACGTTCGTGCCTTGCTCGCTCTCGGGACCTGCGCCGAGCCCAGCTCCCAATTCCAAACGTCCAGCGACTGCTCCCACACCAAAGGTGCCAGGCCTCCCATGTGTTGCCGGCCCTCGACTTGCCCTGGCAGCCCTTCCACAGCCCCACACACACTGGGGCTCCGGCCTTGCCAGCCAGCTCAGGGGGCCGACGTTCGTGCCTTGCTCGCTCTCTGGACATGCGCCGAGCCCAGCTCCAAATTGTGACCGTCCAGCGACTGCGCCCACACCAAAGGTGCCAGGCCTCCCATGTGTTGCCGGCCCTCGCCTTGCCCTGGCAGCCCTTCCACAGCCCCACACACACTGGGCTCCGGCCTTGCCAGCCAGCTCAGGGGGCCCACGTTCGTGCCTTGCTCGCTCTCGGGACCTGCGCCGGAGCCCAGCTCCGAATTGCAAACGTCCAGCGACTGCTCCCACACCAAAGGTGCCAGAACTCCAAGGTGTTGCCGGCCCTCGCCTTGCCCTGGCACTCCTTCCACAGCCCCACACACACTGGGGCTCCGGCCTTGCCAGCCAGCTCAGGGGGCCGACGTTCGTGCCTTGCTCGCTCTCGGGACCTGCGCCGGAGCCGAGCTCCAAATTGCAAACGTCCAGCGACTGCTCCCACACCAAAGGTGCCAGGCCTCCCATGTGTTGCCGGCCCTCGCCTTGCCCTGGCAGCCCTTCCACAGCCCCACA
The DNA here is from genome assembly GCA_027474245.1 of Spheniscus humboldti. Classification (NCBI taxonomy): domain Eukaryota; kingdom Metazoa; phylum Chordata; class Aves; order Sphenisciformes; family Spheniscidae; genus Spheniscus; species Spheniscus humboldti. The sequence goes on from CM049889.1 coordinate 133,735,451, forward strand.
CACACTGGGGCTCCGGCCTTGCCAGCCAGCTCAGGGGGCCGACGTTCGTGCCTTGCTCGCTCTCGGGACCTGCGCCGAGCCCAGCTCCAAATTGTGAACGTCCAGCGACTGCTCCCACACCAAAGGTGCCAGGCCTCCCATGTGTTGCCGGCCCTCAACTTGCCCTGGCAGCCCTTCCACAGCCCCACACACACTGGGGCTCCGGCCTTGCCAGCCAGCTCAGGGGGCCGACGTTCGTGCCTTGCTCGCTCTCGGGACCTGCGCCTGAGACCAGCTCCAAATTGCGACGTCCAGCGACTGCTCCCACACCAAAGGTGCCAGGCCTCCCAGGTGTTGCCGGCCCTCGCCTTGCCCTGGCAGCCCTTCCACAGCCCCACACATACTGGGGCTCCGGCCTTGCCAGAAGCCCAGGGGGCCGACGTTCGTGCCTTGCTCGCTCTCGGCACCTGCGCCGGAGCCCAGCTCCAAATAGCAAACGTCCAGCAAGTGCTCCCACCCCAAAGGTGCCAGGCCTCCCAGGTGTTGACGGCCCTCGCCTTGCCCTGGCAGCCCTTCCACAGCCCCACACACACTGGGGCTCCGGCCTTGCCAGCCAGCTCAGGCTGCCGACGTTCGTGCTTTGCTCGCTCTCGGGACCTGCGCCGGAGCCCAGCTCCGAATTGCAAACGTCCAGCGACTGCTCCCACACCAAAGGTGCCAGGCCTCCCAGGTGTTGCTGGCCCTCGCCTTGCCCTGGCAGCCCTTCCACAGCCCCACACACACTGGGGCTCCGGCCTTGCCAGCCAGCTCAGGGGGCCGACGTTCGTGCCTCGCTCGCTCTCGGGACCGGCGCCGCAGCCCAGCTCGAAATTGCAAACGTCCAGCGACTGCTCCCACACCAAAGGTGCCAGGCCTCCCAGGTGTTGCCGGCCCTCGCGTCTCCCTGGCACTCCTTCCACAGCCCCACACACACTGGGGCTCCGGCCTTGCCAGCCAGCTCAGGGGGCCGACGTTCGTGCCTTGCTCGCTCTCTGGACATGCGCCGAGCCCAGCTCCAAATTGTGAACGTCCAGCGACTGCGCCCACACCAAAGGTGCCAGGCCTCCCATGTGTTGCCGGCCCTCGCCTTGCCCTGGCAGCCCTTCCACAGCCCCACACACACTGGGCTCCGGCCTTGCCAGCCAGCTCAGGGGGCCGACGTTCGTGCCTTGCTCGCTCTCGGGACCTGCGCCGGAGCCCAGCTCCGAATTGCAAACGTCCAGCGACTGCTCCCACACCAAAGGTGCCAGGCCTCCCATGTGTTGCCGGCCCTCAACTTGCCCTGGCAGCCCTTCCACAGCCCCACACACACTGGGGCTCCGGCCTTGCCAGCCAGCTCAGGGGGCCGACGTTCGTGCCTTGCTCGCTCTCGGGACCTGCGCCGGAGCCCAGCTCCAAATTGCAAACGTCCAGCGACTGCTCCCACACCAAAGGTGCCAGGCCTCCCATGTGTTGCCGGCCCTCGCCTTGCCCTGGCAGCCCTTCCACAGCCCCACACACACTGGGCTCCGGCCTTGCCAGCCAGCTCAGGGGGCCGACGTTCGTGCCTTGCTCGCTCTCGGGACCTGCGCCGAGCCCAGCTCCAAATTGTGAACGTCCAGCGACTGCTCCCACACGAAAGGTGCCAGGCCTCCCAGGTGTTGCCGGCCCTAGCGTCTCCCTGGCACTCCTTCCACAGCCCTACACACACTGGGTCTCCGGCCTTGCCAGCCAGCTCAGGGGGCCGACGTTCGTGCCTTGCTCGCTCTCGGGACCTGCGCCGAGCCCAGCTCCAAATTCCAAACGTCCAGCGACTGCTCCCACACCAAAGGTGCCAGGCCTCCCATGTGTTGCCGGCCCTCGCCTTGCCCTGGCAGCCCTTCCACAGCCCCACACACACTGGGGCTCCGGCCTTGCCAGCCAGCTCAGGGGGCCGACGTTCGTGCCTTGCTCGCTCTCGGGACCTGCGCCGGAGCCCAGCTCCAAATTGCAAACGTCCAGCGACTGCTCCCACACCAAAGGTGCCAGAACTCCAAGGTGTTGCCGGCCCTCGCCTTGCCCTGGCACTCCTTCCACAGCCCCACACACACTGGGTCTCCGGCCTTGCCAGCCAGCTCAGGGGGCCGACGTTCGTGCCTTGCTCGCTCTCGGGACCTGCCCCGGAGCCCAGCTCCAAATTGTGAACGTCCAGCGACTGCTCCCACACCAAAGGTGCCAGGCCTCCCAGGTGTTGCCGGCCCTCGCGTCTCCCTGGCACTCCTTCCACAGCCCCACACACACTGGGTCTCCGGCCTTGCCAGCCAGCTCAGGGGGCCGACGTTCGTGCCTTGCTCGCTCTCGGGACCTGCCCCGGAGCCCAGCTCCAAATTGCAAACGTCCAGCGACTGCTCCCACACCAAAGGTGCCAGGCCTCCCATGTGTTGCCGGCCCTCGACTTGCCCTGGCAGCCCTTCCACAGCCCCACACACACTGGGGCTCCGGCCTTGCCAGCCAGCTCAGGGGGCCGACGTTCGTGCCTTGCTCGCTCTCTGGACATGCGCCGAGCCCAGCTCCAAATTGTGACCGTCCAGCGACTGCGCCCACACCAAAGGTGCCAGGCCTCCCATGTGTTGCCGGCCCTCGCCTTGCCCTGGCAGCCCTTCCACAGCCCCACACACACTGGGCTCCGGCCTTGCCAGCCAGCTCAGGGGGCCCACGTTCGTGCCTTGCTCGCTCTCGGGACCTGCGCCGGAGCCCAGCTCCGAATTGCAAACGTCCAGCGACTGCTCCCACACCAAAGGTGCCAGAACTCCAAGGTGTTGCCGGCCCTCGCCTTGCCCTGGCACTCCTTCCACAGCCCCACACACACTGGGGCTCCGGCCTTGCCAGCCAGCTCAGGGGGCCGACGTTCGTGCCTTGCTCGCTCTCGGGACCTGCGCCGGAGCCGAGCTCCAAATTGCAAACGTCCAGCGACTGCTCCCACACCAAAGGTGCCAGGCCTCCCATGTGTTGCCGGCCCTCGCCTTGCCCTGGCAGCCCTTCCACAGCCCCACACACACTGGGGCTCCGGCCTTGCCAGCCAGCTCAGGGGGCCGACGTTCGTGCCTTGCTCGCTCTCGGGACCTGCGCCGAGCCCAGCTCCAAATTGTGAACGTCCAGCGACTGCTCCCACACCAAAGGTGCCAGGCCTCCCATGTGTTGCCGGCCCTCAACTTGCCCTGGCAGCCCTTCCACAGCCCCACACACACTGGGGCTCCGGCCTTGCCAGCCAGCTCAGGGGGCCGACGTTCGTGCCTTGCTCGCTCTCGGGACCTGCGCCTGAGACCAGCTCCAAATTGCGACGTCCAGCGACTGCTCCCACACCAAAGGTGCCAGGCCTCCCAGGTGTTGCCGGCCCTCGCCTTGCCCTGGCAGCCCTTCCACAGCCCCACACATACTGGGGCTCCGGCCTTGCCAGAAGCCCAGGGGGCCGACGTTCGTGCCTTGCTCGCTCTCGGCACCTGCGCCGGAGCCCAGCTCCAAATAGCAAACGTCCAGCAAGTGCTCCCACCCCAAAGGTGCCAGGCCTCCCAGGTGTTGACGGCCCTCGCCTTGCCCTGGCAGCCCTTCCACAGCCCCACACACACTGGGGCTCCGGCCTTGCCAGCCAGCTCAGGCTGCCGACGTTCGTGCTTTGCTCGCTCTCGGGACCTGCGCCGGAGCCCAGCTCCGAATTGCAAACGTCCAGCGACTGCTCCCACACCAAAGGTGCCAGGCCTCCCAGGTGTTGCTGGCCCTCGCCTTGCCCTGGCAGCCCTTCCACAGCCCCACACACACTGGGGCTCCGGCCTTGCCAGCCAGCTCAGGGGGCCGACGTTCGTGCCTCGCTCGCTCTCGGGACCGGCGCCGCAGCCCAGCTCGAAATTGCAAACGTCCAGCGACTGCTCCCACACCAAAGGTGCCAGGCCTCCCAGGTGTTGCCGGCCCTCGCGTCTCCCTGGCACTCCTTCCACAGCCCCACACACACTGGGGCTCCGGCCTTGCCAGCCAGCTCAGGGGGCCGACGTTCGTGCCTTGCTCGCTCTCTGGACATGCGCCGAGCCCAGCTCCAAATTGTGAACGTCCAGCGACTGCGCCCACACCAAAGGTGCCAGGCCTCCCATGTGTTGCCGGCCCTCGCCTTGCCCTGGCAGCCCTTCCACAGCCCCACACACACTGGGCTCCGGCCTTGCCAGCCAGCTCAGGGGGCCGACGTTCGTGCCTTGCTCGCTCTCGGGACCTGCGCCGGAGCCCAGCTCCGAATTGCAAACGTCCAGCGACTGCTCCCACACCAAAGGTGCCAGGCCTCCCATGTGTTGCCGGCCCTCAACTTGCCCTGGCAGCCCTTCCACAGCCCCACACACACTGGGGCTCCGGCCTTGCCAGCCAGCTCAGGGGGCCGACGTTCGTGCCTTGCTCGCTCTCGGGACCTGCGCCGGAGCCCAGCTCCAAATTGCAAACGTCCAGCGACTGCTCCCACACCAAAGGTGCCAGGCCTCCCATGTGTTGCCGGCCCTCGCCTTGCCCTGGCAGCCCTTCCACAGCCCCACACACACTGGGCTCCGGCCTTGCCAGCCAGCTCAGGGGGCCGACGTTCGTGCCTTGCTCGCTCTCGGGACCTGCGCCGAGCCCAGCTCCAAATTGTGAACGTCCAGCGACTGCTCCCACACGAAAGGTGCCAGGCCTCCCAGGTGTTGCCGGCCCTAGCGTCTCCCTGGCACTCCTTCCACAGCCCTACACACACTGGGTCTCCGGCCTTGCCAGCCAGCTCAGGGGGCCGACGTTCGTGCCTTGCTCGCTCTCGGGACCTGCGCCGAGCCCAGCTCCAAATTCCAAACGTCCAGCGACTGCTCCCACACCAAAGGTGCCAGGCCTCCCATGTGTTGCCGGCCCTCGCCTTGCCCTGGCAGCCCTTCCACAGCCCCACACACACTGGGGCTCCGGCCTTGCCAGCCAGCTCAGGGGGCCGACGTTCGTGCCTTGCTCGCTCTCGGGACCTGCGCCGGAGCCCAGCTCCAAATTGCAAACGTCCAGCGACTGCTCCCACACCAAAGGTGCCAGAACTCCAAGGTGTTGCCGGCCCTCGCCTTGCCCTGGCACTCCTTCCACAGCCCCACACACACTGGGTCTCCGGCCTTGCCAGCCAGCTCAGGGGGCCGACGTTCGTGCCTTGCTCGCTCTCGGGACCTGCCCCGGAGCCCAGCTCCAAATTGTGAACGTCCAGCGACTGCTCCCACACCAAAGGTGCCAGGCCTCCCAGGTGTTGCCGGCCCTCGCGTCTCCCTGGCACTCCTTCCACAGCCCCACACACACTGGGGCTCCGGCCTTGCCAGCCAGCTCAGGGGGCCGACGTTCGTGCCTTGCTCGCTCTCGGGACCTGCGCCGGAGCCCAGCTCCGAATTGCAAACGTCCAGCGACTGCTCCCACACCAAAGGTGCCAGGCCTCCCAGGTGTTCCCGGCCCTCGCCTTGCCCTGGCAGCCCTTCCACAGCCCCACACATACTGGGGCTCCGGCCTTGCCAGAAGCCCAGGGGGCCGACGTTCGTGCCTTGCTCGCTCTCGGGAACTGCGCCGGAGCCCAGCTCCAAATTGCAAACGTCCAGCGACTGCTCCCACACCAAAGGTGCCAGAACTCCAAGGTGTTGCCGGCCCTCGCCTTGCCCTGGCACTCCTTCCACAGCCCCACACACACTGGGCTCCGGCCTTGCCAGCCAGCTCAGGGGGCCGACGTTCGTGCCTTGCTCGCTCTCGGGACCTGCGCCGAGCCCAGCTCCAAATTGTGAACGTCCAGCGACTGCTCCCACACGAAAGGTGCCAGGCCTCCCAGGTGTTGCCGGCCCTAGCGTCTCCCTGGCACTCCTTCCACAGCCCTACACACACTGGGTCTCCGGCCTTGCCAGCCAGCTCAGGGGGCCGACGTTCGTGCCTTGCTCGCTCTCGGGACCTGCGCCGAGCCCAGCTCCAAATTCCAAACGTCCAGCGACTGCTCCCACACCAAAGGTGCCAGGCCTCCCATGTGTTGCCGGCCCTCGCCTTGCCCTGGCAGCCCTTCCACAGCCCCACACACACTGGGGCTCCGGCCTTGCCAGCCAGCTCAGGGGGCCGACGTTCGTGCCTTGCTCGCTCTCGGGACCTGCGCCGGAGCCCAGCTCCAAATTGCAAACGTCCAGCGACTGCTCCCACACCAAAGGTGCCAGAACTCCAAGGTGTTGCCGGCCCTCGCCTTGCCCTGGCACTCCTTCCACAGCCCCACACACACTGGGTCTCCGGCCTTGCCAGCCAGCTCAGGGGGCCGACGTTCGTGCCTTGCTCGCTCTCGGGACCTGCCCCGGAGCCCAGCTCCAAATTGTGAACGTCCAGCGACTGCTCCCACACCAAAGGTGCCAGGCCTCCCAGGTGTTGCCGGCCCTCGCGTCTCCCTGGCACTCCTTCCACAGCCCCACACACACTGGGGCTCCGGCCTTGCCAGCCAGCTCAGGGGGCCGACGTTCGTGCCTTGCTCGCTCTCGGGACCTGCGCCGGAGCCCAGCTCCGAATTGCAAACGTCCAGCGACTGCTCCCACACCAAAGGTGCCAGGCCTCCCAGGTGTTCCCGGCCCTCGCCTTGCCCTGGCAGCCCTTCCACAGCCCCACACATACTGGGGCTCCGGCCTTGCCAGAAGCCCAGGGGGCCGACGTTCGTGCCTTGCTCGCTCTCGGGAACTGCGCCGGAGCCCAGCTCCAAATTGCAAACGTCCAGCGACTGCTCCCACACCAAAGGTGCCAGAACTCCAAGGTGTTGCCGGCCCTCGCCTTGCCCTGGCACTCCTTCCACAGCCCCACACACACTGGGTCTCCGGCCTTGCCAGCCAGCTCAGGGGGCCGACGTTCGTGCCTTGCTCGCTCTCGGGACCTGCGCCGTAGCCGAGCTCCAAATTGCAAACGTCCAGCGACTGCTCCCACACCAAAGGTGCCAGGCCTCCCAGGTGTTGCCGGCCCTCGCGTCTCCCTGGCACTCCTTCCACAGCCCCACACACACTGGGGCTCCGGCCTTGCCAGCCAGCTCAGGGGGCCGACGTTCGTGCCTTGCTCGCTCTCGGGACCTGCGCCGGAGCCCAGCTCCAAATTGCAAACGTCCAGCGACTGCTCCCACACCAAAGGTGCCAGAACTCCAAGGTGTTGCCGGCCCTCGCCTTGCCCTGGCACTCCTTCCACAGCCCCACACACACTGGGTCTCCGGCCTTGCCAGCCAGCTCAGGGGGCCGACGTTCGTGCCTTGCTCGCTCTCGGGACCTGCCCCGGAGCCCAGCTCCAAATTGTGAACGTCCAGCGACTGCTCCCACACCAAAGGTGCCAGGCTTCCCAGGTGTTGCCGGCCCTCGCGTCTCCCTGGCACTCCTTCCACAGCCCCACACACACTGGGGCTCCGGCCTTGCCAGCCAGCTCAGGGGGCCGACGTTCGTGCCTTGCTCGCTCTCGGGAGCTGCGCCGGAGCCCAGCTCCAAATTGCAAACGTCCAGCGACTGCTCCCACACCAAAGGTGCCAGGCCTCCCAGGTGTTGCCGGCCCTCGCCTTGCCCTGGCAGCCCTTCCACAGCCCCACACATACTGGGGCTCCGGCCTTGCCAGAAGCCCAGGGGGCCGACGTTCGTGCCTTGCTCGCTCTCGGCACCTGCGCCGGAGCCCAGCTCCGAATTGCAAACGTCCAGCGACTGCTCCCACACCAAAGGTGCCAGAACTCCAAGGTGTTGCCGGCCCTCGCCTTGCCCTGGCACTCCTTCCACAGCCCCACACACACTGGGGCTCCGGCCTTGCCAGCCAGCTCAGGGGGCCGACGTTCGTGCCTTGCTCGCTCTCGGGACCTGCGCCGGAGCCGAGCTCCAAATTGCAAACGTCCAGCGACTGCTCCCACACCAAAGGTGCCAGGCCTCCCATGTGTTGCCGGCCCTCGCCTTGCCCTGGCAGCCCTTCCACAGCCCCACACACACTGGGGCTCCGGCCTTGCCAGCCAGCTCAGGCTGCCGACGTTCGAGCCTTGCTCGGTCTCGGGACCTGCGCCGGAGCCCAGCTCCAAATTGCAAACGTCCAGCGACTGCTCCCACACCAAAGGTGCCAGGCCTCCCAGGTGTTGCCGGCCCTCGCGTCTCCCTGGCACTCCTTCCACAGCCCCACACACACTGGGG